>CM035350.1:6099696-6543346 GCA_020137815.1 Hormiphora californensis
CGGAGAGAAAAACGGAGAGAGAGGGAAAAAAGGATGAGGAGGGGAAGGGAAAAGAGAGAAAAAAGAAGAAAAAGAAAAAAGGGGGGGGAAAAAAAAAACCCTTTGGGACCCCCCCAACAACGGGGTTTGCTGATAGGGAAGAATAAACATAAAGGTTTTTTTTATGTTTTTTTTTTTCAAAAAAAATTTTGTGTAAGGGGGGGTTTTTTTTATAGGAAAGGAGGGAAAAATGGGGTTAAAATTTGTTTTTTTGGAAAAAGGGGGTAAAAAAAATTTTTGGCGATATTACTTTTTTGGGCTTTTTTAGCAAATCTTTAAAGAAAAAATTTGAAAACCCAACCCCTTGAAACAAGAAAATTTTTTCTAAGGGGGCCAAGAAGGGTTCGTAAAAAATGAAAATTTTTTTAAAAAAAGTTTTAACAAAAAAAATCTATTTGGTGGGTGATCCAAAATTATTTTTGTTCCCCCACCCCGGGCTTTAATTTTATTTGTTAAAAGTTAACATAATTTTGGGATGGGGGCCCCAAAAAAAAAAAAATGGAAAATTGAAAAGAAGGGGGCATTTGGGGAGGGAAAAGAAAAATTGGAAAATTTTGGCTCAAATTAATTTCCTGATTTTAAACCAGGCTTAAATTTCCCTTTTCTGAAGGAGGATTCAAACCTTTTAGTTTTCTAACTTAAACCTAATTCCTGCCCCCAAAATTCCCCAAAAAAGCTTTTTTTTGGCCACTAAAACGGGGTTTGCGGCTCAGAAAAATCCCCAAATTTCCCGGAGCGCCCCGGGAAAGGAGGGTGAGGGGAAAGGGGGCAAACCAAAAAAATCCACCATTTTTAACAAAATTTTTTGGGGTTTAAAAACGTGAAACGCTTGGGGCGGGAAAAAGGTTCCCCCGAAGGGGGAAACCCCAAAAAAAAAGAATTTTCCCTCAGGGGGTGGCATAACCGGGGTTTTTCCCCCAAAAATTTGGGGAAAAAATAAAGTTGAAAAAAAAAATTCAAAAAACACACCCCCAAAATTTTGGCACCAATAAACAAATTTTTGGAAATCTTGGGCCCCCCCTTTTGTTTTAAAAACTTGGCCTCTCTCCCCCGGGGCACAATAAGATTTAAAACCCACACCCAAGGAAACAAACCCCCCCCCCCCTCCTCTCTTCTTTTTCCCCTTCCTTATTCTTTTCTTCCCCCTTCACTGTCTTTCTAGAGCCTTTTTCCCCTTCGCCCTCCCCTTTTCTTTTCCCCCCTCCCTCCCCCCCTCCTCTCTCTCTCTCTCTCTCCTCTCTCTCTATCTTTTCTTCTCTCTCCCTCTCTTCTCTCTCTCTCTCTCTCTTTTTCTCTCTCTCTCTTCTCCTTCATCTCTCTTCTTCTCTTTTTTACCCTCTCCCCCTCCCCCCCTTTTCTCACCCCTCTCTCTCTTTAGTTTCCTTTCTTTTTATTACTATCTTCATGGCTTTATATTTCATAAACTGGTCCCCCTCGGTATACAGGTTAATAACACAAAATTTTGGGCCCTATTTATTGAGAAATTTGATAGTTTATTTCTTCAGACCAGAGCTGATACAAAAAATTTTTTTTAAAAAGTAGGGGCGTCGGCGCCAGACCCCCGTTTGTTTCTCAAATAAATGAGCGGTTTTAAAATTAAAAGATCCAAAAGCTCATGAAAAAAGTAACAGTTCGGTTTTTGCATCATTATTCAGGAATCAGGATCTATGGATCCTGAATAATGATGCACACATATATTGTATATGTGTTGAATGTTATGAGAGAAATTGCTGTACCACGTGTCGACATATCAAGACGCCAGACTCTGCACATTGCGCCAACTTGAACTGCTATCATTTCGGTGTGAATTGAGCTGTCAGAGCATTGACTGACCCTATGTACTAGAACTGTGGTCGCAGAGCATTGGCCCTCACAGGAATAGAGGATGTTTCTGAAATAGAAACAACACCAATGCAGGAGGAGGACAGTAAATAGGAGACCGATGCAGGCTCCATCATGGAGATAGAGAGATAGAGAGATAGCTAGAGGACGAGAGATAGACTTAGAGTAGAGGAAGAGAGGGGCGGCAGGTGTAGGCAGATTGGGAATTGCAAAGAGAAACGTAATGAAGAAACTAGGAAGGGAGGAGAGAAATCGAGAGATGGTGCGAGAAATTATGGAGGTAAAGATAGGAGAAAATTATTGCCACTGGCGATGCCAGCTGGCCAAATGGACAAATGGAGGAGAAATTGATCCTTACAAGTTGAATTTCCACTAGAAATGAATCAGAATATCATATTCATATTGATTCCCGCTTGATTGTGCTCATATGACGGATGACGGATGATTCAACTCTCGGAAATTTGTCATAAAATATCGAGAGAATTGATGCAGAAAGCACGGTGTTGATGGGATAATAATCGCCGGGGAATTACTTTGCACAAATTTGGTGTTAATTAAACAGGAAATGCAGGGATGATTACCATTGATAATATGAGAGGTGGTGAGATCGAGAGTCGAGAGAGACAAGTCAACGAATGTCGCTGGTTCAGAATTTGCAAATCAAACTCAATGCCATTGGAGAAAATGAACTTGTGACAGGCAGTTGATGGGAAGGAAGAGAAACTTCTCAGAAAGCTATTGATCATAGGATAGAGCCTGTGCTGGTGTCAATCTTGACAAATTTTGACAAACACATTCTCAAGAAGAAACATAATATATATAATAGAGTGAAGGATAAATCGGTATGTCTCTGGCTGTGATAGTGTTCCTGATTACCACACATAAATTATACCGTGATGTATCCAAAACACAATAAAATACACCCATCTTGTATGCTGGGAGGTGTGTGAGGGAGGAGGAAACTAGCAACATGAATTAGAGTGGATCATTAAGCCCGTTCCGTATCAATCACACTCCGCTATCCTACTAACCACTACTATTCTACTAACTTTCAATTGAGTTACTGCGGCAATCGGGTGAGAGAAGGAATTATCGACATTGGAAGGTGTGATAGCCAATCAGAACTAGTGAAGCAATGCAATAGTTACATTATAACTATGTGTTTTTTCTCTCTATGAACTTGGATCAGTGACTGTCACGTGACTGAAAAGAATTGTGTGCCATGTCTTGATCTTGGAGTTGGAGAGCGTTTGGTAATGGTTATAACTTAAAAACATTACCAAACGCTCTCCAACTCCAAGATCAAGACATGGCACACAATTCTTTTCAGTCACGTGACAGTCACTGATCCAAGTCCATAGAAACTAGAGAGAAACACACACAAAAGTAGCTAATCCTGCAAAAGTAAACACTTGTAGTGGTTTCGGCAGAGTTCATGCTGCTCTATTTTCACTTCTAGTTCTACTTTCTAACTGTCTAACCTTCTACTCTCTAACTGTCTAACTCTAGATACGTTACGATAATACGTATAATATCGAATAACTCAGCAGTTAGCCGGATACATCAAATATCTCGGACGTTTAGATCACAACCACCATCACCACGCTGAGAGTACACTAGCTCAACAACACTTTAAGAGCTGTTTATGTGGCGGTGACGAAAGAGATAATGACAGATAATTGCTGTTCCGATGGAGGAAGGGTAATTAGTGTAGAGTTGTTACTGGTAGCCATGGATCAGAGAACGAGCGAGCAGAGATAGAGAAGGAGCTGAATATGGAGAGAAATAAAAAAGACGGACGAGTTAAAATTGAAAAATGACAGAGCAACTTACAAAAAATTTATTCGGGTACTTCGCGACAGACATACGGTATTTTAATTGGGTTGTCAGGCGTCAGCACGAGTGCTGCGCGGGTAAGTTAACCCTAACACGTCTTTTGATACAAAGTACTCGAGTACTTGTGGTTAACATACCCGGGTTCTTTTTTTGTAAGTAACTGACTGACGGTGATGACTCATGTTGACAAACAGGGACAAATAACAGTGATGATAGTTATCATGATTCATGAACAAGTCTGTGATCCTCTAGCCAGCTGCTTTTACTCAGTAAAAAAGGACGGCCCTTCTATCACTGCCAGAAAATGCCTGAAGTGTCCCTAGACGAAGGGCAGCCCTTTTCAGAAATCAGAACTTTAGGGACACATAATTTACATTCAGAAAGATAGAAAGAATACTTCGATACATAATATTTCTTCAATAACTCTGTGAAATCATTCCACGACAGATTATTATATATATCTTAAGATGAAGAATCTAGCTTTGCTGTCTTTCTCCCTCGAGTCTCGACCCAGTCTACTACAACACTACACACAAGGTCACCGAAAAAATTAAAACAGTCTAATAACTATTTTCTCTCTATCCTCCAACTTGGAGGCTCCGTGATTTTCCTCCGATAATATACATCTACATCGGGGGAGGGACTGCATATTCTTGTCCGGCAGGGGGCTGGTACCCCCAGACTTGGGGAGGAGGCTCGTACAGGCCAATAGGAATGTGGAGCTCCACATCGGGGCACCACGGTATCGCACACTCGATCTCAATACGGTACCTGGGAGGGGGTGGTATTTTACATAAAAACACAACCTTACTAGGTATTGTTCACTTTACTACTCATCGTTCAACTTGTTCCAGATCACTTACTCGCATGTGATGTGTTTAGCATAGGTGACAGGAAGAAAATCTCCAACCAAGGGTAATTGTTGATCTTGCGATACCGTCTCGCCCTCTTTACAGCCCTATGTTGGGATATTGGGGTTGGGATTAGGGGTTCATTTTGGGATTAGGGGTTCATTTTGGTAAGATAGTTGTCAGCAAACGAACATGAAAATGTATCTCAGTCAGATCTAGTTTTCTACATGTGGATTCTTACACTATATTGCATTTGTCTCATTTCGTGTTTCCACCTCTTCTGGTGCCCGTCAGCTCGAAGTGTCATGATCCTGTACAACTTGGCCTTCATCTTCTCAATCTATGGAGAAACTGGGTTGAAACGCCATATATGGGTAGCACGTGACACACAACACCATATATGGGCAACAATTTGGCTTTCATTTTCTCAATCCAGGGAGAATCTGGCCGATAAAATATGCTCAACCCATTCTTTATGAGAACAATAGGGATCTGCTGCAGCGCCCCAGTATTTTACTCAACACACAGTATTGTTACACGTGTCACATTATGTCTCAAGATGAATATACAGCATGAGTGGGCCGGGAGGGGGGGGGGGGGGTGTGTATACTGCAGAGTGGGCCGGGGGATGTGACAATGTGCAGTGAGTGACATACACTGTATACTGCAGGGGGGGGGGTGTAATGCAGGGTGAGTGGGCCGGGGGGATGTGACATACACTGTTATGGGCAGTGGGTGCAATGTATGCAATGTGACCCTGCTTCTAGAGTATGGTAATTTTATGACCTCATTATTCATTTAATTAATTACTAAATTACCTCAACAGAACTCTCGTTGTTAACATCCACCTTCAGGTTGGCAACCTCACCGCAATAGTAGGCACCCTTATCAGCTGTCACAGTCAACTCGACCTCACCCCGGGGGATGCAGCAGCACAATCTCACCTGCAACAAACAGGGGGTGTTACAGGGCGGGCAGGGGTGTATCATGGGGGCGGGGCTAGGGAGTCGTGCACGATGACAGCGTTTTGTTCTGATTATGACATGGGTTTTCACAACTAAAAGTAATGTACATTCACTTTGATTTGTTCATACTTTTTATTCTAAAATGTGCGGAGCACGGACACAGTGTCAAGTGACTCAACGTTCACTCAAGTATGCATATGACTGCTAAAGGGGGGAGGTTATTACCGTTTGTCTTGTTGTCATGGTACCGGGAGGGAAAGTATTGAGGGCTGCATGCATAACTTTCACTTCAGCCTTCCCCTTTAAATCCTTAGCAAAGAACCCATCTACATCGAGAGTACCCTTGAAGGAGTATTCCACCTTGGCTTTAATCTTGTTGTTCTCTCCCTGGCTCCAATGGGAGTCCTTGAACTTGAAGGAGGCGGGCAGCTGGGGAGAGAGGTATTATAAACAGGGTTTCTGATGTTTAATGAGGGTTCAACTTACATCCATGGGCAGCTGGAAGGAGAATGGGTAGATCCATTGACCGGGGGGTACCTGAAAATATAAACAGAGTCTCTCATGCGGCTTCTTGAATTGTATCTGCGCGCGAAGATTTCCAATGGGAGGCACTCGCGCGTTCCGTCGAGTCGTCTCCTTGGAAACGGATTCTCGCTGCTAACAACCAGAAAACCAAAAGACCCACTTTTCTAACTTATTTTGGTAACGTGAATAGTGATCTAAGGAGGAACAAAGGAAAAGTTGCCGATGATGAAAATATACGACGTTTTTTTTCTAGAAGGCCCTTATTAATTTTCATAGGATCTCGGCACCCCGTCGGCATCGAATCTATAATTCACAATTAATAATGTTGTACATATCGTCTATTGATGATCGAAAATACCGATTGCAGCATGTTTCAGCATACCGATTGCACCAGTATTTAAAGTATCCTTCATTCTGCATGCTTGTTAAGGACATATTGAATAGCATATTCTGAGACTAACAGTCTAACATAATAATCGAGTGAAAAGTTGAATTTGCGGTTTCAGAAGACTTTGAAACTTTAGCCTTGTTTCAGGGAAGTTTCCCTGGAATTTTGCAACATGATACCCAACAGATTGAGAAGGTCATCGTGTAAATTAACTGGTAAAGTTTTCTACATTCCTATCAAATTTCACAGTATCCCTCGTGCTGCAAGTAACCAGGTGTTCTAAAGATATGATGGAGTTAAACTGGAATTAAACTGGAATTAAATGATGTACACCCCTGTTACACCCCTGTTACACCCCTGACCCCTGTTCAGGCTCACATGAGAGATCACATTCCAACTAATGAGTTGCTGTATACTGCAGCAAGACACACACTTGGATTATATTCACTATGTACACGTCTACTACATTCTAGATTACCTACTAGTATAAAGAACTAGTGAGTTGAACTATGGACAGCTTTCCTTTCTACTTATATATGGAGTACTGGAGATATTTGAAGAGTAAAATTAACAGGCAGGGGACGGCAGCTGCTTTACTGTTCTAATGTTACAGTTCTACTGTTCTGCTGGTATACAGTTCTACTGTTATACAGTTCTGTTGTACAACACTGTTACCATAGCAACTAAAAACCCCCACCCCAACTCTCTCCCCCCCCCCATTTACCATAGTGTTTCCCTAGCAACACACACACTCCCCCCTTTACCATAGTGTTTCCCTGGCTAAGTGGCATCTTTACTCTGAAGAACTCCTTCTTTGCATCAAAATCCACCTCATAGCTCTCTGTGTGTGTCTGGCCCTCATCGTCGGTATGTGACCTGAAATGGGGGAATGAGTAGCAGGGTGGAATATTGGGTCCTCTCTCTTTCTGGGAAGGGGTCCCCCAAAAGGAGAGAAGAGAGGGGATCTAATACCCATGTTGGATTATCATTTACAGGAAAACTGAAGGCTCTGGTCTATGACGTCAATGGTACTTACTAACTAGTGAGTTTAGTATTCCAAAGATTTTGAAATAAGAAATGAAATTGATAGTGTTGTAAGGAGCTTGTTGTCCCATTATAGAAGAGGAAATGGAGAAACGAGCAGGGAGGATGGAGACAGACAAGATATGATGATGACTTGATCACTATTCAGGATCGGTGGGGGGGGGGTCTGTGTAGTAGTTTGGAAAGACTGAATATAATATTCAATATATTGGACAGGGAATAATAACAATGGCATATTATATTATGCAGTATCCTAGTTTTAGCATGGATACACAAGAACATATTTGGGGGGTGCAAAAAAACAAGAATATATCTTACAGTTACATTCTATATATCTTACAGTTATCTATCTTACAGTTACATTCTATGCTATAGTTACATTCTACATACCCTTACCTTGTTCTACCGAACCCTCCCAGAGCACGAAATAAAATGACGGTGTGAGCCACACAACCCCACCCCACCCCCATGACAGTAGACACACCTTTTCTAAATGGGTCAATGAAATGTACCCGGTGTATACTGTCCTAATACAAACATACACAGACGTAATGTACGCAGTGTAGGCTGTCTCCAGAAACTCCTATGTGCCACTAAAAATTGTACAACCTGATTGAGTCAGTGAGTCTCATTCCAGGTACTACTGTAGCACAACACCATTAAATTAGGCACTAGGCAGACTATTATTTCCAAGTCTAACAGATTACACACTGCAAGATATATTATCATCGTCAGCTCACCTTGTTCTCGTTTCCTGCCAGAATACTTTCTCCTTTCCCTTACACTGCACTACCACCGCTTTACACTCAATGGGCTCGTACGCATCGACAAACACATTTCCGGTAACTGTCTGTTGGGAGAGTTGTTAATGTCTGAGAGTCAGTTCAGAGAGGGAGGTAGAGAGAGAGATGGGGGATGTGGAGCAAGAGAGAGAGAGAGAGAGAGAGAGAGAGAGAGAGAGAGGGAGGGGAAAAAGAGGAAAAAGGGAAAAAGAGAGAAAAGCTTTAAAGGGAAAAGGGAACGGAGAGAGAGAGGAAGAGGGAAAAAAGGGGCGAGGGCTGGGGGGGTTTGTTGGGAAAGGGGCTTGGGTTTTGGGGGAACGGGGGTTTTTAAAAATGAGAGGGATTCCCCCGGGGGGCCCTGTTAATGGAAACCCCGGGGGGGCCCGGGGCCCCGTGGGGTAATTTGGGGGGGGGCCGAAAAGGGGGGGGGAAAAAAAAAAGGGGGGGTTTTCCCGGGGCCCTTGTTTTAAACCCCCGGGGAAAAGGGGGAAACCAAGGTTTTGGGGGGGCCAAAGGGGGGGGGGGTTTTTTGGGGGAAGGTTTTTAAAATTTTGGGGGGAAAAAAATTTTTTTTCCACGGGAAAATGTTTTTTGGGGGGGGGGTTTTTTTTTTTTAAAAAATTTTGGGGGTTTTTTTTTAAAAAAATTTTGGGAACCAAAAAAAATTTTTTTTTTAAAAAATTTTGGGGGGTTTTTTTTCCCCCCCAATATTTTTTTTATTTTTCTTTTTTTAAAAAAAAAATTTTTGTCATTAAACGACTAAAAACGGAAACTATAAATACCATCATTATCTTACCTCGCCAGGGAAATACAGTGCTCGTTCCACATTAACGTGTATCTTTCCCTTGTTAGCAAGACCAAAGTTCTTACCAAACCCCATTGCTAAAAAACAATTGAATATAATTATTGGAGAATTCTCAAGAACAGTCAGATGCAAGCCAAGCAGTGCCAATAAATATGTCACTTAGGAACAACGACTAGGAAGTTTGGGATTCTGTATGATGAACTGAATTTGTGACAGCATCCATGATCCAAACACCCCTTGGCCTTTGTCAGGCCCAGGCGAGTTGAGACACGACGTTACGAAACGGAAAATGTGTAAAAAGTAGAAATTCCAGTCTGGAAGCCCTAATTTCAAAAGGGCGGGAGAAGAGAGCGACAAAGATTTATCTTCTGTTTTTTTAAACGGCTTCGGGGAAGTTTTGGCGACGGGAACGGGAACCTCGGCACAATGCGGCGGGGCGGACATAGGAAACAAAAATCGTGTATGTTCTTGGTTTATCCGCATAAATGTGTGAAAAAGTAGATTTTTTGGTCTATCTGATACATTAAACAGGGTGTGATCTGCATGCCGTGATTTCTAGTCGCGAGCGCGCTCACCAGACTAGAAAACACGCCAAGGATGATGAACAAGCATGCTGCTCAGTCATTTTAGATTTAGGACACAATATCAGGATACCATACAATAGCTGAGACTCTTACCGTCACCCTCGTTAAAGTCCCGGGAAAAACGGAGCAGTACAAGCAAATTGATCCTCATTCTCCACGCGTGGCCCCAATTCAGCAGTTGGAGACACCGTATCTCAGGAACTAGTTAAGATAGGAAAAATCACCGCCAAACGAGGCACGTAGTTTTTAATCTAGTTTACCACTGTACCAGCCGTTTAACTCTCCGACCTAACAAAAATCTGATCCTCAACAACCTTCAAAATAATGGGATTCGCATCTCGAATGCCGTGATATGGTTATTGACACGCTCGCATTCAACTCTTCTCACACAGCAGCTGCAGAACACGCCGGGACAGATCGAGGAGTCGAATCAAATGTTTCTTGATCTACTCCATCTCTCAGCTACCCTACCCCTCATCTACTCCATCTCTCAGTTACTCTACCCCTCATCTACTCCATCTCTCAGCTACCCTACCCCTCATATACTCCATCTCTCAGCTACCCTATCCCCTTGCTGTGACAAAGGACTGCGGGGAGAATGTACCCCCTCGTGAAGGTCACGTGTTATTATATCATGGTTAGGAGCTCTTGGCAACCGCTATCATCAAACCAATCAGCTAGGATACTAAACTGAAAACTGAACTGCAGTGTTATTATGACTCATTGCTCGACCTTTTTCATTTTTGATTGATGGAACTTCGTGTATCCGGGGGAGGGGGGTTAATAGACAAGGGAGAGTAGTCTGTTACGTGGGCTGATCTCCCGATGCCTACCAGATAGCAGCCGTGATCTCTTGCTCGGGTAATGGACAGTTATAAAAAGAACACTAAGTGCGCCTCAAGCATTCTTTTCTAACTGCCCATTACCCGAGCAAGAGAGAGAGAGAGAGAGAGAAAGATGGAGAGAATCGGTGACTGAGAGAGAGAGAGCAAAACAATCCTTCGTAGCGTTATAACTGCCCATTACCCGAGCCAATATAAAGTTATCACAATATAGTAAGTTCAATAGTTGGATTGCCAGTTTTTGTTGCGATTGCATTCAGTCTCTTCTGTTTCACGCGATGGGGATGATAAGATTCCTAGTCTTCGCCGCTTCATTGTGGGGGACAGCTGTTCTCACAGGTTAGTTGGTTAGTTTCATGATACGAAGATATTATGGGAGACGGACGCTAGGTCTAACGCCTAAGTCTCATAATACCTAGAGTCCGCTTTTTGATCAAAATACAGAGAGGACTCATGTGTACCAAGTCTAAAACAGAGGAACTCTATGTCAACTAAGTCTAAAACAACGGGACGCTAAGCCTAAGTCTAAATAAATAAATGCAGTTTAAAGTGAGAGGTGCACGAAAACGAAATTTGGAATAATGTCTAAACCAATTGTTTGTTACATTCCTTGGTGTCCAAGTTTGGTGAAAACTGAAAAGATGACGTTGTTGTTGTTGTTGTTTTGAGGTTAAATAGGGCACCTCTCGCCAGCCCCACCGCTCCTGGTCTGAGGGTGTCGGTTGACACTCCTTGCATCCTCCACTGAAATTGTCCGGCCAGAGGCCGTGACAGAGTTTTGGAGCTTAGAAAATCCCAGATCAGAAGCAGTCCCTTTGGTTGAGGAGAATTCGTTGAGCTCCCAGTCCAGACCAGGAGAAGCGGACGACTCCCAGTCAAGACTGGGAGCCGTAAGCCGCTGCGCCACGTCAAGGCTTCTCCTCATGCGAGCGGGACGTTGTTGTTGTTGTTGTTGTGGTGCTGCGATTCGGGCTATGCAGAGCATATCGCCTCAAACGCTCCAAGCCCGGCCTAACCAAGTAAAACTTGGGAATTCCCTGTATGAATCTGGAACTAGGTAACGTTTTGCCTTTGAGACTTGAGAGCTTCCTGAGTTTGATTTGATCAAGAACAAGGTAACGGTATCTCTATGTTGTTTTTGAAATTCATTCATAACTAGGAACGTGCATGCACGTGCAAGCTTCACCAACTTGTTTCTTTTGATCCAAGGAACACTTTATGCCACAAGTAGTGTGATTGTAGATTTTAGACCTGGAGTCCGTTACATTATTTCACCCCGATGAACCTTGGTGATGAAATCCCCTAATATGTATGTAATAATACATTCAGCCTGCTTCACGGGCTTCGTTTAGCCGCACTGTGTGCGGCTAGCCGCTAGTGTAGGGGTGACTGCGTCAACAACAATAAACCGGGCACCCCGATTTACCGGGCAAAACCCTTTCCCCCGAACATCCCGGTAAATCGGGGTCCGAGTTTATAGTATTTAGTGGAAGATGGTCAAATTTCATAATTTCTTTTCAGACTGGACAGCTGTAGAGCAGGGAGAGAAGATACCCTGGGACCTGGAGGAAACACCTCTCCAAATCTGGACGAATTCTACACTGGGCAGTGATGAGGAGATCTGGGTAGATATCTACGATGATACCCTCATCGGTTATGTGGGTTTGAAGATTTCCTCCCCAATGAAGTATAATATACACTACTGCACCGAAAGCTACCCAGATCTACCAGTACAACCCCCGGTGGGGGTGGAGAATATCTGGACGATAGCTAAAACAGGGACCGCACTCATCATCACATTTAATAACGTTGAGGTGGTGAACTTCCTGTTTGCAGATAGTCACAACAACAACTGCAATCCAAGGTGGCGTGGTGATGTTGTGGACAAGATCACGTTTCGAAACAACAGAAACACAGCATCTGACTTCTACAGAGCAGGTAAGGGTGAAAGTGTGCCACTACAAAAGTATGCCACTGATTGTAATGGGAGTGGTATGAGATGAGTTTGGCTTGTTTGTTAATATTCCAGTGCATAATAGATATCATCCAAGCTTGGAAACATGGTTCAACCAGCTTGAGGTACACATTGTAACGGCCTATATAATCTTTCCATAACACATCCCTAAACTCTATACATTCAGGATCGGATGAGTGTCCTTCTTTTACTGTTGAGGGATCAACACAAGGAAGCTGGACAACCACGCCAACAGGAACAACAGTCACTATCGAATGTGCCGCCGACCATATTCTAGTTGGAAGTGAAACACTACTTTGTCAGGCGGGTGGATCGTGGTCAAGTGATGCACCAAAGTGTGATAAAACTGGTAACACCAATTATGAATACTGATCCATGAAAATATAATCTATGCAACCAACGGAGATTTCAAATTTTTTTCTGGAGTATCTCATACATTAGGTGGCCATAACCAATAAAAGTATAGATCATTGTGCTGGCAAGCGCAAAGGCGGACTAAAAGTAAAGCTGACAACTAAGATATCATATGAGAATAAAAACAGGTTTTATTTCGAGACCAGGGTAATGGACACCACCGTTCACCCTGCACCACTGAGAGTCGAGAGATGGAGTAGATGAGGGGTAGGGTAGTTTAGAGGTGGAGTAGATGAGGGGTATGGTAGTTTAGAGGTGGAGTAGATGAGGGGCAGGGTAGCTGTGAGATTCAGTAGATCAAGAAACATTTGATTCGACACCGACCCTCTCTCTACTTTTCGATCTGTCCCGGCGTGTTCTACAGCTGCTGTTTGAGAAGAGTTGAATGCGAGCGTGTCAATAACCATATCACAGCATGCATCACGGCAGATCAGATTTTTGTTTTAGGTCGGAGAGTTAAACGGCCGGTACAGTGGTAAACTTGATTAAAAACTACGTGCCTCGTTTGACGGCGATTTTTCCTATCTTAACTAGTTCCTGAGATATGGGATCCCTATACTGCTCCGGTTTTCACAAGACTTAATAATAATAATAATTCATGACATTTAATATACCGCTTAATAGTGTTTAAAATAAATGGCTTGCTACTGATTCAATCAGATCGATGCTACACCATTTACCACTTTCTAAAGCGGTCCACTTTAACGAGGGTGACAGCAAGAGTGCCAGCTATTGCATGGTACACGGCGTGCCTGGTGAAATTTTAACACGACCTAGCATGCGACGGGAAACCACCACTTGTACGTGGTAGCTGAGGGTCTACAGAATGGCGCTACGGTGCGGGAAAAAACATTCCATTCCCTAAAATCGTTTTTTTTACTTTTATTTGATTTGGGTCAAAATTGGCTATATTAAACGTGGTCCCGAAAAATCCATAATGACTTAGCACACGAAATATGTCACCCCCACCTATTTTTGCACGTAGAATCGATTGCCGTTGAAGTCGAATCTATAAAATGACTGTAAAATGGTCAAAAGTTGATTTTTTTACCATTTTTTGGAGGTTTTTGGCCCCTAAACCATTGAAAACGTTGAGATAGGAATTTGAAACTAGTGCCAATCGTTAAAATGGTCATTTTTCTACCAAGAACCAAGTTTTCGTGTATATCCGATTTATGGTTAGATTTGGGCAAATTGTTGAAATCTGCCAACTAGGAGAACCGTAGCTTGATTTTCTTGTTTTTTGGATTTTGGCATTTTTGACAAACTTCTGATTGAAATGGTCAATCGGGACCATGCTTAAGTTGTTTATAGGACAATTTTCGACTAAAATCCAAGATTTCATACCAATCCAATAACAGATCGTTGATTTATAGAAAATTTAAGTAGGCAAAACGGTCAAAATGACAACTTTTCTTGCTTATTTTGACCGTTTTGCCTACTTAAATTTTCTATAAATCAACGATCTGTTATTGGATTGGTATGAAATCTTGGATTTTAGTCGAAAATTGTCCCATAAACAACTTAAGCATGGTCCCGATTGACCATTTCAATCAGAAGTTTGTCAAAAATGCCAAAATCCAAAAAACAAGAAAATCAAGTTACGGTTCTCCTAGTTGGCAGATTTCAACAATTTGCCCAAATCTAACCATAAATCGGATATACACGAAAACTTGGTTCTTGGTAGAAAAATGACCATTTTAACGATTGGCACTAGTTTCAAATTCCTATCTCAACGTTTTCAATGGTTTAGGGGCCAAAAACCTCCAAAAAATGGTAAAAAATCAACTTTTGACCATTTTATAGTCATTTTATAGATTCGACTTCAACGGCAATCGATTCTACGTGCAAAAATAGGTGGGGGTGACATATTTCGTGTGCTAAGTCATTATGGATTTTTCGGGACCACGTTTAATATAGCCAATTTTGACCCAAATCAAATAAAAGTAAAAAAAAAAGATTTTAGGGAATGGAATGTTTTTTCCCGCACTGTAGCGCCATTCTGTAGACCCTCAGCTACCACGTACAAGTGGTGGTTTCCCGTCGCATGCTAGGTCGTGTTAAAATTTCACCAGGCACGCCGTGGGTATCCTTACATTTTGTCCTTAATCTAAAAAGACTGAGCAGCATGCTTGTTCATCATCCTTGGCGTGTTTTCTAGTCTGGCGAGCACGCTCTAAAAAACAAAAAGTCACAAAACAATAAATCAATTCATCCTCGGATCAATTCATCCTCGGATCCTCAAGTTCTTCTCATTTCTCTCTTCCTCAGGTCACCAGTTCAGTATTTGTTAGACTAGTGATAGCAATCTTCCTCCGATTTCCTCTTAATGCAATAAGGCATGATCTCAGGAGGGAGAATCGTAGCCTCGTTCTCAGATGAGCCATAACTTCACTATATGGTTCTCCGGTTCTTGTGGAGATTCGGTGTGAGAGGGTCTTTAGCACCTTTTGGAACTCATTGGCTATTCCACCTGCTGTATTCATAACCAGCGGAGAGAAGGCACCCCCTTCAACTTCTCGTATACGTTTTCCGTACGACTGCTTCTTGCTAGCCTCGTTTCTTCGGTAGAGTTGGTCGAGGGGCGTGTCGACATAGGAGGGCGAATTGGCATGGAAAATTCGCACATCCATATGAGCCAGCTGCATTTTTCGCCACATGTCAAGTGCGACCACATCCATCCTTGCATCAGGGGCTGTGTTTGCCGAAGGGTGAAAGTGTATGCCGTCCGGACAAGGGAGAAGTAGCTTCTCTGTTTCCACACCTTTGAGGCCCGCATACGAGCATATCTCCGCCATTAGGTCCCTGATGTTGTCGTGACGGAGGATGGAATAGCCCCCAGTTGAACAGGACAAGGTATGGTCCGCATTGTTTGGCTTTCCACATACGCATGTCGCGCCCAAATCTTTGACCTCAAACCCGTATCGCAGTGCCACTGAGTCGACGAATTCCAATTGATTCAGTTCGAAGCCCAGGTGAGGGTAGGGTGTTGCCGTGAGCCATACAGATGCTCCAGCCTCTCCAGCGAGCTCTAGACATCTCACTAGCTTTGGGCATGTGATTCTAGTGAGTAACTCTTTGAGAGTGTCTGAGTGGTGGTCCTCATTCTCCTTTGCTATCTTGTTCCTTGCCTCTCTTGCATTCTTCTCCACTAGAGCCATTTCTATTTCTTCTTCGTTACGGCATAGTATCAAATCAACAAGGGGCTTCGTCAATGCTCGGGAGTTGCTGTATGATCTAAAAAACTGTTTGTCAGCACTCGCGAAACACCCAGGCCTGGCCAGATTTTTAACGCGGCCCGGCTGTGCACAGCTGTGAGCGCAACAATCTTTTATTCGCGCGGCGCGAATAGCTTTACTGCGCAGCTTTGAATTTGCGCGTTTCAAATTCGTTGTTGCACTAGCCGCTGACAACTTTTACTTTCTACAGTTGCTACTTTCCGCGCGTCCCACGAACAGTCGTTTCTGTTTGACGCAGAGAGGAGATTGTTTACATGGGATTGACAACGAAGTAAACTGCAACAATATTTAACATAAACAACCGTATCCCAAAATCCCTAAAAACATAACATATCTACAACAAAATCTTGATCATCTACAGTTAATTTTACACATCCATTGTTTGTTGAGCAAATGATATTTTTGTTCCTATACGCAATAACATCGGTTATTGCACCCTGCCCTGGTAACCGTTTCTCAATTATCTCGGCCCCTTTGTCCCATACCTTCAACAAGCTATCCTTGGACCCACTCACCACCATTTCAGTAGTTTCGGGAAAGAACCGGACCGTGTTAACGGACTCTTCGTGGCCGTGCATTTCCTTGACTAACATCCTGTTTCTGATATCCCACAGACTCACCTCGCAGCCTGACCCATTAAACCCGTTACTCCCAGTCACAATGAGTGTCCCAGCAGTATTGACATCACAGCAGCTCTGGATGTACTGTTTAACTGGGTATACATGTACCAACTCTAAATTCCTGGTGTCCCACAACCTCACTCTCTTGTCCTCACTAGTCTGCACCAGAAGGTGTCCGCCAGTCATAGTCAGACTTGTGATCAGGTTCCTACTTTCTGTGATCGAGTAGAGGAGTTTAGAGGTGGCGATATCCCAAGCATTGATACAGTTGTCTCGGGATCCCGATATAATGCGGTCCCCAGACAGGACTACAGCCGTGACAACTAGTGTGTGACCGGTAAAAGTTGTGGCAGTGGTACCATCCCATAGCCGCACACATGTGTCCCGAGATCCCGTCACAATTCTGCCACACTTACTGCCCACAACTGCAGTTACAGCCTTGCCAGTATCGTGCCGGAGGTATCTCACTACTTTCCCTGAGCTGTAGTCAAACAGAGTGGCGTTACCGTCCCCTCCACCTGTTATAATGGTATCTGGGGAGGCTCCCTCTGCCAGACAGTTAACAGTCCCCTGGTGGACCCGACTGAATCGGTGGACAGTGGTTCGGCGTTGGTGTCGCCCTCCCGGGGGGTCCTTCTCCTCTCGGCTCGCTCGGCCCCCCATACAACTGGTAAATAGTTTCATACTGCAGTCGCTACAAACAAAAGAGAGAAGGAAATACGAGATCTGAGCAGTGCTGCTGGAATGGGGAGGTGGAAAGAAAGGGAGAGATAGAGGGAGGGGAGATTTGGGGAAGTCTGACTTAATCAGGTGAAACAAAATTAAAACAATCTGATTTGGGCATCAAGCCAACAACATTTATAACAAAATTGGTTTGGCGGCATTCACAACAAGAGAAGGATCGGGTGCAAAAAGGGGAGTTAGCTGTACAGCAACATAGTGTCCATTGGTAACAACAGGAATGATGGAAGGCGAACAAATCACTATTTCTTCTTGGGCGAGAGATTCTTATACACCCACTCCATGCCATCCTGCGGGGAGATAGCGAGATGATAGAGAGAGAGAGGGAGAGAGAGAGAGAGAGAGAGAGAGAGTGAGAGAGAGTGAGAGAGAAGAGATGAGAGAGAGAGAGGAAAGTAGAGAGAGAGTGAGAGAGAGTGAGAGAGAGAGAGCGAGAGAGAGAGAGAGATGAGAGAGGAGAGAGAGAGAGAGATCGAGAGAGAGAGAGACTGAGAGAGAGGAGAGAGAGAGAGAGAGAGAGAGGGAGTGAGAGAGGAGAGCTGAGGGAGTGAGAGTGAGGGAGTGAGAGAGAGAGAGAGAGAGAGAGAGAGAATCACGTGACAGGAGCTGTCAAAGAGTTTAAACATCGCACTTCGCAACGCGTAGCAGGTAACAACCCCATCTGACCATCCTCCCGCTCCCTCAGATGCCCCCCCCCCCCCCCCCCATGATCAATGATATTATATGTCCCCAGATAGCCAACTCTACCTTTATTCCCTCCTTGGTAATGGCTGAACACGCCTGAATCTGCCAGGGACGTTCCCGAATGTTACTCGATAACTGGAGATCGTTAGCAATCTGAAATGGAATTTATTAATGATTAGTGGGAACTTGGACCACCCGGGAAGGGGAAACTCAGCGGAAAGAGGGAGGGAGAGAGAGAGAGAGAGAGAGAGAGAGAGAGAGAGAGAGAGAGAGAGAGAGAGAGAGAGAGGGAGAGAGAGAGAGAGAGAGAGAGAGAGGGTGTGCACAATGTGCACACGATGTTGAATGACCTTACTAGTTTATACAGGTAAAGTAGTTAAAGTGCAAGAGAGAGGGAGAACAGCAGGTCAGCAGGGATTTACACGAAAAATCATATTATACATAAACTCCTTGATGAATAGGGCACGCAAGGGAAAAAAGTGAAAAAGTGTTTCAAATAGCCAGTCGCTACCCTAACTTGGTGAAAACCGTACTGCGTGCGTGTTTTACCATATTTTTGAAAATATTTTATACATATATTTTATAAATATCGTGGTAAAATGTCTCAGACGGTGGTTATGATGCCACCCACTGCTAGGTAACCGACTAGACCACATAATCATTGATAATTAGCCTGACAGGTAGAGAGAGAGAGAGAGAGATAGAGAGCGAGAGAGAGAAAGAGAGAGAGAGAGAGAGGAGAGAGAGAGAGAGACAGATACAGAGAAAGCAAATGATAACGGCATATTATGCCAAATAAGAAAGGTTGTACTATGCACCTGACTTGGTGGTGCTGACTTGTACAAGTCTTGCTTGTTGGCGTAAATGAGAAGGGGTGTTGAGAGTAGTTTCTCTTCCTCGAGCAGCTCTAGCAGCTCCTCTCCCGTCTCCTCGAAGCGCTTCTTGTCTGAGCTATCGATTACATAGATCTGTAGGGATAGAGGGAATGATAATGAGGGAGGGGGACATTTCTTTCTAATAGTAACATGCTACCAGGCAAGCTGTCCAAATTCACTAATGTGCAGTACACGCTCTCTCTCTCTTTCTCTCTCCCTATCTCTCTCTTTCTCTCTCTCTCTGTCTCTCTCTCTCTCTCTCTCTCTCTCTCTCTCTCTCTCTCTCTCTCTCTCTCTCTCTCTCTCTCTCTCTCTCTCTCTCTCTCTCTCTCTCTCTCTCTCTCTCTCTCTCTCCTTCTCTCTCTCTCTCCCCCTTTCTCTTTTCTCTCCTCTCTCTCTTTTCTCTCCTCTCTCTTCTCTCCCCTTCCTCCCCCCTTTTTTTTCTTTACCAGAACATCTGTATTTTCGAAATAATTCTTCCAGTAGGGTCGAATCTTCTTCTGTCCTCCGATGTCCCAAACATTCAGCTTTAGCCCACTCGAGCTGACACTCTTTATATTGAAACCCTGAAAGGGAAGGGAACTTTAATATGTGTTGTCATGGCAACGAATCTGTACAACAATCCCTCTCTACATCTACCTAATTTCAGGTTACCATAGCAACTCACCTGTGTGGGCGTGATATGAGTTAACATCTTCATCAGCTAGACTTTTTAAAATGGTCGTCTTGCCCGCGTTATCGAGTCCTAACAGTAGGATACGAACCTCTCTGTCGTTCTCCTTCTGGAACTTTCTCAGCAGCGATAAAAGACCCTGTAATGAAATGTGTGTGGTGGCCCCTACCAGCTGATGAGTTTACGATTATACATTTTGATGATTTGATTCTTTGACGGTCTCTATCGCACATCACGGGAGATCTCCCGGAGACGTCCCCCAGAGACGTCTCAGCTGCAGCAGTAGCCGGAGGGTGGGCGGACTCTAGTGCTAACGGACTCTTTATCTAAATCCAAGGCGGACTCTATATCTAAAAACGGACTCTTAATCTACAGTTAGATTTTGAAAAAAGTTTAGATAAAGAGTCCTCCCTGTGTAGACTTTTTAGATAAAGAGTCCGCCCTGTGTAGAATTTTTAGATATAGAGTCCTCTAGTACATTTTGGCGCCAAATCCTCCAACCCGGACTCTATGTCTAAAATCCTAACCCAACCCAAAACCTAACCCTAACACTAACCCTAACCCTAACCTCGAACCCAAATAACGGCCCTAACACTTCTAAATTAGTATAGGGGTAGAGCAAACTCTCGTTTCCGGCCTAACGGCCGAAATCTCGAGTTCGCGGCGAAAGGCGGACTCTATATCTAATTTAGATTTATGTAGATATAGAGTCCACTTTGTTTAGACTTTTTAGATAAAGAGTCCGCCCTGTGTAGACTTTTTAGATAAAGAGTCCTCCTAGAGTTTAGAGTTATTTGGACTCTTCATCTAAATCTAAATTTAGATATAGAGTCCTCTTTAGACTTAGAGTGTAGCACTAGAGTCCGCACACCTAGCCGGAGATATATCACATAACTCTCCCCCGTTAGAAGTGTCCTCCCAGCCTTCTGATCCTCTACCTAGGACAGTAGGACGTCTCTGGGGATACGTCCCATGATGTTTGTCTCATGATGTTTGTCTCATATAAAACTGTCCTCTCCGAAGGCCCGGTGCGTGAGACCGCGAAGCGACCTCACGCAGCGAGGATCGAGTGTGCGTGATGTTACAGTCAATGCCTGACAACATGATGTGGGAGGCCGTCAGGCATGACGCTGATCACTTGTTGTTCGCTTTTGAGTGTCATCACGATGACATATTTTCTTACCATACAATGAATTCAGAGTTGACAAAACTAGATGTAAAGCTACTGGGAACCTAATTGAAAGGTGAAATTGTTAGTATTATATCTTGAATTCACTCGATCCTAAATCCATTGAAGGAGCTCTGACTGAGTTGGACCCCTACGCTGGTGCACACAGCACCTCCTGGTGATATACCTGCGGCGATCCTATCAAAGTGCCGGAAACAGCTGGCTTATCCAATATGGTTATTCTCAAGAGTCAGCAAACAACACCGGTTTTCAAAAAGGGCTCGAAAATGGAAGCTAAAAACTATCGTTCGGTTGCTCTCACATCTCATTTGATCAAAACATTCGAACGGGTTGTAAGAAATAAAGTTGTTGACCACCTCGAGAGAAACGAGATTTCCAACGATGGCCAACACGGATTTCGAAGTGACAACATGCTACGCGAACTGAATAACGGCTCAGAGGTAGATGTTGTGTATCTGGATATGGAAAAGGCCTTTGACAATGGTTGCTATATTCAGGTGTTGATGACCAAGCTAGACAAATATGGCTTCCGAGGACGGCTACACTGTTGGATAAGTGAATCTAACAGAGTTGAGACATCAGACAGTTGTTGTAGACGGGATTCAGTCACGTTCAGAACCGGTAATCAGTGGAGTTCCTCAAGGAACCGTTATTGGGCCGCTGCTGTTTTTTATGTATATGATTGATATTGAATCGCTGCTAAGGCCCGTCGAATGAGTGGATGGGCGCTCAGTGCATTTAGAGATAGGTCAGACGAGACCATGCTAACGTTGCTGAAATCAATCATTAGACCTCAGGTCCTACAAAAAAGAAATTGGACTAGTTGAGGAAAAACAGGTATTTTACCCGTAGCATTGAAAGCTGCTATGGTATGGGCCACTGTGACAGATTAAAGCATCGTAAGTTGCTGTCTCTTCAACGACGACGTGATCGGTAGCCCCGGTCAGAGGGCGTGAAACCCCCACATTCAGGGTCCACTTCCAGGGGCGCAGCCCCGGACGGGGCGTAGGGGGCAGAGCCCCCAGGCAGGGTCCAGGGGCTGCGAAGCCCCCCGAAAATTTCTGGAATTTTAGGCGTTTTTAAACGATTTTAAGCACTTCTGAACTCCTTCTGTGAAAAATTGTAAATGTAAATGTAAATGTAAATGTAATATATGCATTTAATATACCACTTTCTAGTGTAAATAATACGGTGTCCGTATTGATAGCCAACGCTATACGAACACACACACTTCCTAAAGTGGTTATAAGACCAAAAAACACGAACGTTCTACGTAAACATACGAAACGAGTTAGTAACCCATTTTAATGATCCCGTTTTGAATGTAATATTTCCCATTTGGATCTTCCAGTCTAAGCCTCTTTACGGTTTCTACTAGTTGTTTTCGTTCCTTTTGTTGAACAGGAGTCAGATCCGGTGAGAAAAATACAGATGAAAAGTTTTCCGATTGTTTCAAGAGTTGTGCTTTCCTAAGAAGTGCTAACAGAGATTCTCTGCTCTCCAGAGAGATAACCAGTGGTCTCGTTTTGGAACTTGAATCCAGTTTTTGGCCGACTCGTTTCATTGATTTAGTAACAGGTTTCTCATTTAGCTCTTCGAATAGTTCTTTCACTGAGATTGAATCAACTCGGGTCGTAGACTCAGGTAGACCAAACACCACGAGGTTTTTAGCTCTATCAGGCTCCACCACTGCATTGCTAGACACTGAGCTCCGAGGGGTTGCTGCATTTTTCACTACCTTAGGGGTGATCACAGAGCAGTTTTGACTCAAAACGGTAGAATATGCTTTCATTTTAGCAACAGAACTGGACGCAGACTCGAGATGGCGGTCTTGTAGAGCGATAATCTTCTTCTGTAGGTCAATTACAGAGATCCGATGCTTATCAAGTTCCTCCTTGCATTTCTGCATGCGCAGTTCAGCTTCTTTCACTTTACAATCCATGACATGCTGAGAATTCATATACCGATTTACAACACGTACACTGCTAACAATAGTCCTGCTACTCAGATTAATAACCTCCTCAATGCTACAGTTTTTGAACGCATTCCTTAACATTCTATCATGATCGTCGATTTGGGCGTCACTGCTAGTGTACCTCTTGATTTTAGCATGATCAATGTCCCAATCTTGAGGGTTGGGATTAGCTTCCATTTCTTTCCGGCAGGCAGGGTTGAAGATCATTGAAAGATGAAGAGCCCATGTTGCGATTGAGTTATCATTTATCATAGGGCTATCACCCTTCTCCTCTGTCGTTGTCATTTCTACACCTAGAGGCCGAGCCTCAATAAATAGTTTTACGTTGTAGTTGATGAAAGTTTGAAATTGGAAAAAAAGGTTTTATTCTCTGCGCGCACACACAATTTTTGGGTGAACCGGACACCCTGCTCATCATGTCAAAATGCACTGTGGCGCGCGGAAGAACCCTCTTTATGCTCTGCCGTGCGTTACAGGTGCGCGCAGTGTCCGGCGAGCGCAAATCTAAAATTTCCCAGTTTTCGATTTTCGAAAATTCTTTCTGTTTTTTTTGGGCGCCGTTACGATCTGGGTGTTTGGTTGGAATGCGCTGCAGCCCCCTCATGCGCGCACCCCCGCAACGAATTATATTATAAGGGGCCTGCAACGTATGCCAAGGTGTTTGGAGGCCTGTTTACAGGTGCGCGCTGCCAAAAAAGTTGATTCACTAAAATGGCTCTAACCGCCAAACCACTCAACCGTTTTGGCTGATTCAAAGTTTATCTGGTAGGAAATGTCAAGGCCTAACCCCAACCCAAACCCAAACCCTAACCCTAACCCTACTTTAACCCTAACCCTAAAAAACCGTTTGTCAGCACTCCCAAAACACCCAGATTTTAACGCTGGCCGTTTTTTTTTCATTTTTTCTTCTTTTTAGTTTCTCTCTCCGTCTTCTTGGCCTGGGTGTCCCGGGTTGGGGTTAGGCCTTGACATTACCTACCAGATAAGCTTTTAATTAGCCAAAACGGTTGAGTGGTTTGGCGGTTAGAGCCGTTTTAGTGAATCAATTTTTTTGGAAGCGTCCACCTGTTATAATCAGGCCACCAAACACCCAGATTGTAACGGTGCTCGTTGGCATACGTTGCAGGCCCCTTATAATATAATATAAGGGGCCTGGAGGGAATACCGCGCTGGGGGGGAATACATAATCAATCATATCGCAGGTTCCAGATAAGGTACAGAAATCGTTTTGGGTAGCGTTGGAAAGAGAAGATAACAGCTTTCAAAATGCAACTCCGGTTTCAGGACTCTATCTTTCAGAAACAGGAAGATATGAAACCCAAACTCCGCAAAATCGAGTGGCGGTACAATAAAAAATTCAGAATTTAATTCAAATTTGAAACAAAAGTGTCCCCTGCAGGGAACTAGTGACGTCACTTTTTGAACAACACCATCTTTGAACGGCTATTTGCTTCAGCCTCCTCAAGTCAAATTAACTCCTCTCAAAAACAGCAAGGGAAGATAATTGTCAGAGCTAACAGCTAAGTGGACAGAATCAAGTCGAAACTTCAGGGCCAAATTATAACACCGCCTTTTTTTCTCGCAACTTATTTTCGAGCGGCCGTCTGAGCTCGCCAAACCTGCTATAATCAGGCACAAATCAGCCATCGTTGGGGGTGCGCATGAGGGGCTTGCAGCGCTTCCAACGTGTCGAAATGTTGTCCAAAACTCTTAAAATTGCAGCTGTTCTAGTAACAAGTCAGGTTCGGAGCTGAGTGCCTTTAAAGTCGGATTTTGAAACTGCACCCCTTTTCGTGTGCAGATGTTTTTGGCGTCACATCACATGTTAGTGGGTTTGGCGCAAAATGATAGATTTCACAGCACTGAGTCAATTGGGGGTGAAGTATTCAAAAATCCGATTAAGGTAGTCAATTTCAAATATTGCCCCCCAACTCGTGACGCGGCGATATTTTAATTTCCTGCGCCCTAATTACAGTTAGACGGCAAAAAATTCGCGCACGACTTTGGGGTGAACGTTGAAAAAAATGGGTATAATTGCATCAGCTGCATTGGAGTCCAAGGGGATATACCTATTATCTGCAAGGGTTACAGGATAGTAAATGAAACTACTGAAAAAATCCGAAGTTTAAACGGTTCAAAATTACAAATTCATGTGGTCAACGACTCACGAGGGAACCCCCCCTTTTTTTTTAACGTCAAAGGGTCCCCCCCGTTTTTTAAAATTTATTTTTTCAAAAGGTTTCTTAAAATTTGCTTCTTTTGGGCTTTTTTGGAAAGAGGGAAAATCACCCCTTTTTCAAACCCCCAAGAAACTTAAAATCGGCGAAAAAGTGGTGCGGGTTTGCAAAATGTGTGTGTTAAAATTTTAAAATTTTAACGCACGCATTATGCGCCTTAACGCCGCACACTTTGCGCCGATTTCAAGTTTCTTGGGCTGTTTAGAACGGGCTCGATGCCCTCTTTCCAACAAGCCTAAAATGAAGCAATTTTGCCAAGAAATGGCAGAGTTATGACCAAAAACGTCAAATTTTAATTTTAATTTTAACTTTGGTGTGTGGTGACCCCACCTGTTATAATCAGGCCACCAAACACCCGGGCGGGGAAAAAATCTTAAAATTTACAGCTGTTCTTCGTAACAGAGGTCAGGGCTCAGAGAGCTGAGATGCCTTTAGTAAGTAATTGCCATCAGCTGCATTGGAGATCCAAGGGCATATACCTATTATCTGGCAAGGGTTACAGGATAGTAAAATGAAAATACTACAGAAAAATCCGAAGTTAAAACGGTTCAAAGTTACAAATTCATGTGGCTCACATGACTCACGAGCTATATTTTAAAAATCTCATTTTATGTTTAGTCATAATGACGGACTCAGATGGCTTGGACTACAAAGATGTAGCTGCAATTGTACGAGGTGCACTGGTATGTAGACACAGAGTCCTCCATTGATTTGCTGCTGTGTAGTCGTCAATTATCAGGGGCATATTCTAACTAAATCGCTTTTCAGAGTTTTGGAAGGTTGAGATTCCACCCCAAAGCGCTTATGTTCAAGTCCTCTAAGACGGGGAAGATAGATCAGTTTTCATCAGATGATGTTTGTGAGATTCAATGGATGAAGTAAGTGGTTGTAACGAAATAAGAAATTTAATGTACAATAGCTAAACCATTCGGTCAAAAGTTACAACAAGCAATCTTCAATCTTCAATATGTATAATATCAAGAAATGCAACTTCAAACGTGTTCTATAACTAAGCGGAACTTAAAGCAACGGTCTTGAATATACTATTCTGCAAATTCTTCAACATATTATGTCCATAGTCCAAATATTAGTTTTACTCAACAGTGTTCATATTGGTCATCTCTATTTCTATTTCTTCTCCACTTTTAGTTCCCAAAAGACTCCGTAGATACTGGACTCCATCCTTCCAAGCGGCAACAAAAACATCATAATTAATTAGTATTGGATTGACAATGGAATTACACGGAAGGAACAGGATCGAGAAATATCGGTAGACGTGAGAGAAGTCAAAGTACTGAGTGTAGTGCATCACACAAAGTACCATAAAGGGAATCCAGTTGATGATGTCGGTGGAAACAATCACCGCAATCTTACGTTGTAACTTCCTATTTCTCTTTGTGAGAGCGTCGTTATTCTCTCCACCTGCAGCTCGGCTCGATTTTAGGGCTACGATGTTAACTACCAAATAGCACACTGCGATAACAATAACACAGATAAGATTGCTAATCTGGACAGCTCCCACGAAATAAATGTGAGGGTTGTCCGCCCGAACGAAGAAGTTGAAGAGGCAAATGCCGCTGCTTCCGTAAAATCCAAGACTCTTGACCTGGGGAGCAGTGCTATTAAACATGTCCTCAACTAGGTACTTCATGGTGTCCCATCCGTATTCTCCTTCTCTAAACCGCCCATAGTACTCCTGCAAGATCTTGGTGCTTGTTTCTTTGTCAATAGAACCAACGAACAAGTTGTTGTCCTCGTATACAACTCTTTGCACAAAGAAGTCCTTGAGAAAGGCAAACGTGGGGATAACTGCGACTAACGTAGCTGTCAGGATTAGTGCCAGTATTTCCCCCAGTAGCTGAGAAAGGAACCTCCTATTCAAGCTTGTTCGCTGTGCAATTTTCGTACTTGCCACACCTTTGAGCTTGATTATACTTAGGATTGCCATCGAGTAGAGTGAAATCAGTGAGCCAATGGTCGACAAAACACCAAGCACTTCACAGTAGAGGTTGGTCAGCCACTCAAAATGAGAGTAGACATGTGCTCTTGTTGAAAAAGGTATCTCCGAAAGCCGCACAGAGGAGAAACAATCCTTGAAGAAAATCGCCAAGTGAGATTACCATCGTGAAGGCCTTGTTTTTTCGTCCGCCATTAGTTTCCAAGCTACTGAATTCAGTAAATCCTTGAAAAAGAACCAATAAGTTGAGTCCAGTGGCAATCGAACCAAATGTCCACGCAGCCGTCTTAAGTACTGCATTGGGCAGAATCTTGACCTCTGTGGTACATTCTTCATTGCATTCATCGGAAAAGTCTTGGCAGTCAAAAACACCGTCACAACGCCGGGACCTGGCAACGAACTGGTTGTTCGTTTGGCATTGGAAATGGTTCTTGCATTGCATCTCATCACTCTGATCGCCACAATCGTCCACCAAATCGCATACCATGGAGTATGGTACACACCGAAGGTTGGAACAACTAAAAATATCATTCGAGTAGGTCCCATGATGTGATACAACACGTGTCAACTGGTGCCTTGTGTTGATTGTGAAGTAACGGCGAGGATGAGACGAGGCACATGAGCTCTCTAACAAGGGTTGCACGGGACAGGGTACCCCACACCTTCCAGTGCATGCTAGATACACGTACAACTGGCCAAAGATGCTTTTACATTCATCTAAACCAAATACTGGCATTGTCAACTGCAAGGTAGAGGTGTAGAGTGCAGGTGCCCCGATATGAAATTGTATCGTCGAGCAAGGAGATATCTGTGCTTGAATCGATTCTAGGCCCGTTAAACAGAACGCAATGGCAAGGTGATGTTGAGATAAAACGGTTACTTGTGAAGCAAGCTTGTTGTTCCTCCTAGACAGGAGACAGATACTTCTATCACAGTATGAGCTATCAGTACAGGTGCGGGTCAAGCTAAGGAGAGAGTGTGGGTTTCCTGGACACTTTAATAGTACAGTGCCAGTGCAGTTATGAAACTTCAGAGAATGTACCACGGCCGTTCCTAGTCCACAGACCTCGAACCAGATGTTGGTGTCCTCATCAAATCCGTTTCTACAGTCAGCAACTCCATCTAGTACCCACGCATCGGGAAGCACTAGCGGTTTCAGCATTACCCCGGTTACATATCTCCGAATGCACTTCTCTTCGTCTGCTGTAGGAACGCTGCAAACCTCACCTCCCTCGTCTGCTTTACTTCCACAGTCGGCGATACCATCGCATTGCTGGTGCTTATGGATGGTACAGAGAGAGTTGAGAGAGACGCACTCCTGATCAATTCCATCATCACATAATTTATCAATATTCATAATCCCGCACACTACCCTCACTGAAATTGTGGTTGGATAGCCGTCCACTGGGCACAGCAGCGGCGAGCTACTATAAGGGCTCCACTCAGATAAAACGGTGCAATTCATCTGATCCCTGTAATCGGTACATTTCCGTAAACTCTTGTCTTTGGCAATGAGCCCGCACTTGCCCCTAGGTGTCAGAGGCTGCTTCAGTTGATCTAAATCGAAAAAGTTTATGGTTTCACAGCTCTCCGTTGCATTTGCACATAATACTTCATCCTGGCCGTCGTTACAATGTTTTCGTCCATCACAGATATTCCGCGGAAGGATATATACTACTCTTCGAAAGGGACCCGATCTACAAAAGATTCCCAAACTTCTCCCGTTACATTCGGCCTCATCTGAACAAGACGCACAGTCGCACTTGTCGTCACACACTTCGTTCATTGCCACATAGTCTTCTCTAACTCTATGTGATCGAGCATCGATGAATGTTATTGTGCAGTTAAAAACATTCATATCTTTCAACAAACAGTTGGCCTCATCAGCTGCAAAGTTACCGACCTTGTTTTCACAGGCGGGAAATCCGTCACACAAACTGAGATATGGTGGTGTACCCCACATCATTTTATTTGCACCATAGCCATAGCTTACATATCGACAGGCATGGTACGTACATAGAGGCACACCCGGCAGCATTTCTTTGCCGTAAACTATCTTAGTCTGCTGTAGACATTCACTGAGTCCACACATTTGATAGGAGCTCCAATCACCAGGGCACGGTTTGCTTATTGTTGTTTGCTGTCGACACGATCCCCTCTGAGTTCTGTAATAGAGATCAGGGGTGAAAGGGCACTGGGTGTAGGGACTCCCATCTACCTGGCATTCCATGCGTAGGAAGTTTTCCTGGTCAGCAACAACCTGACATTCGATGTCTTGGTATCGGGTGAAGTCCCGGATAGGCTTGTTGACAGTATGCTCTCGTAATATCATATGATTTGATATGGTGGGCGGGTTGGCCCTCGAATAGAATTCATTGCCTGTCACAAGTTGAAACAATATTGCTAGAATGTATCTAGTAAGACGCATTATATAAAGCACAAATATCGGAATTATTGTATTTTGTGCTTTTCTAAAATCTTATATATAATATACCGTGCAGTGGGAGCGTGCAAGAGTCAAAATTTCGGAGGGCTGTGATTGGTCAAAATAAAATAACGCAAAATTTTGATGTCCAATCACAAATCAGCGTAATAACCTTTTTTAAGGCGCCATGCAGCTTAGCTCTTGTAGACTCAAAATACAAGACAAAAGAAGAGAAACAATTATATCAAAACAAAATATGTGATACGTACTAAAATTCAAACTGCAATGAAAATTTCAATGCTTCATTGTTAAAATTTACGAAATAAAAGATGTTGTAGACTGTAGTACACTGTCTCATTTCTATTCTAGTCTAATACAAAACTCATCAAGATTATGGCCAGTACGATATGTTTTAACTCCCGTTCCCACCCCTTCACGACTCATTTAACTTGCCCAGCCAGATTGCCACTGTCGTGGTTCTTGGTCAACCCTACAGCTCCACCCTCTCTATTATAAAACTGATTATATTGCATTGAATGCTGATCAACTGATAACACGATAGGCTCCAACACTCTCTCTCTCTCTCTCTCGCAGGGCGTCACGAGGGCACCAGATAGTAGTTCTAACGAACAGTAACACTATCACGAAGTTTGTGGGCCTCGAGGAAAAGAATAAAGATGACATAAAGCGGTTCTTGGAGGACAACTACAAGTGCAGTTTCGTAGAGAAGGAACCCTTTATTAAGGGATGGAACTGGGGCCAGGTCGCATTTAATGGTAGGTAACATGGACATTGGACTAAATGCATATATATGATAATAAGTTAAGGTTTGAGAATACACAAACTTTGCCCCCACCCCCCTCCGCTTCCCCTGATTGATCAATCCACATTACAGGTCCTCTTATGACGTTCCACAATGACGATAAGCCCATGTTTGAGGTTCCCTTGTCTGACGTTTCTGCTTCAACGGTTAACAAGAATGAGGTAGGGTATCTCTTTCGTGGTAGCCTCCACTCCCTCTATCCCTCCCTCTATCCCTCCCTCTTCTTCTACCTACGGTTATATACGAATCAGGTGTCCCCCCCATCCCATAGCCGCACACATGTGTCCCGAGATCCCGTCACAATTCTGCCACATTTACTGCCCACAACTGCAGTTACGGCTTTACCAGTATCGTGTCGGAGGTATCTCACTACTTTCCCTGAGCTGTAGTCAAACAGAGTGGCGTTACCGTCCCCTCCACCTGTTATAATGGTATCTGGGGAGGCTCCCTCCGCCAGACAGTTAACAGTCCCCTGGTGGACCCGACTGAATCGGTGGACAGTGGTTCGGCGTTGGTGTCGCCCTCCCGGGGGGTCCTTCTCCTCTCGGCTCGCTCGGCCCCCCATACAACTGGTAAATAGTTTCATACTGCAGTCATACTGCAGTCGCTACAAACAAAAGAGAGAAGGAAATACGAGATCTGAGCAGTGCTGCTGGAATGGGGTGGTAGAAAGAGAGGGAGAGATAGAGGGAGGGGAGATTTGGGAAAGTCTGACTTAATCAGGTGAAACAAAATTAAAACAATCTGATTTGGGCATCAAGCCAACAACATTTATAACAAAATTAGTTTGGCGGCATTCACAACAAGAGAAGGATCGGGTGCAAAAAGGGGAGTTAGCTGTACAGCAAAATAGTGTCCATTGGTAACAACAGGAATGATGGAAGGCGAACAAATCACTATTTCTTCTTGGGCGAGAGATTCTTATACACCCACTCCATGCCATCCTGCGGGGAGATAGCGAGATGATAGAGAGAGAGAGAGGGAGAGAGAGAGAGAGAGTGAGAGAGAGAGAGAGTGAGAGAGAGAGTGAGAGAGAGAGAGGAGAGAGGTCAAGAACTACTACACACTAAGGGTGTGGAAGAGGCGTGTGGGAAGAGGGTTTACTTCTCGAGGGGGGGGGGGAGTTTTCAACCCAGAAGTAGATTAGAGAGAAGAGAGAGAGAGAGAGAGAGAGAGGAGAGAGAGAGAGAGAGAGGAGTGAGAGAGAGAGAGTGAGGGAGTGAGATGAGGAGTGAGAGAAGAAGAGAGAGAGAGAGAGAGAGAGAGAGAGAGAGAGAGAGAGAGAGAGGAGAGAGAAGAGGAGAGGAATCACGTGACCGAGCTGTCAGAGAGTTTAAACATCGCACTTCGCAACGCGTAGCAAGGTAACAACCCCATCTGACCATCCGGCTCCCGCTCCTCCAGAATGCCCCCCCCCCCCCCATGATAATGATATATGTCCCTAGATAGCCAACTCCACCTTTATTCCCTCCTTGGTATGGCTGAACCGCCTGAAATCTGCAGGGACTTCCCGAATGTTACTCGATAACTGGAGTCGTTAGCAATCTGAAATTGAATTTATAATGATTAGTGGGAACTTGGACCCCCCTGGAAGGGGAAAACCTCATCTGAAAAGAGGGAGGAGGAGAGAGAGAGAGAGAGAGAGAGAGGGTGTGGCACAATTTGCACACGATGTTTTGATGACTTACTAGTTTATCAGGTAAAGTAGTTAAAGTGTCAAGAGAGAGGGAGAACGCAGGTCAGCAGGGATTTACACGAAAAATCATATATACATAAACTCCTTGATGAATAGGGCACGCAAGGGAAAAAAGTGAAAAAGTGTTTCAAATAGCAGTCGCTACCCTAACTTAGTGAAAACCGTATGGCTGCGTGTTTTACCATATTTTTGAAAATATTTTATACATATATTTTATAAATATCGTGGTACATGTCTCGACGGTGGTATGGATAGGGCCCCAAAAAAAAAAAACCCCCGGGGGTTTAAAAAAAAAATTTTAAAAAAAAAAAGGGGGTTTTGGGCAAAAAAAAAAAGGAAAAAAAAAGGGGGCCCCCCCGGGGGTTTTAAAAAAATCCTTTTCTTTTTTTTTAAAAAAAAAAAAAAAAAAATTTTAAAAAAAGGGGGGTTTTTTTCCCCCCCTTTAAAACCAGGGGGGTTTTTTTTAAAAAAAAAAAAAAAAAGGGGGGGGGGGGGAAAAAAAAAAGGGGGGAAAAAAAGGGGAAAAAAAAAAAAAAAAATTTGGGCCCGGGGGGGAAAACCCCCGGGGGGGGAAAAAGGGGGGGGGAAAAAAGGGGGGGGAGTTGGGGGGGGAAAGGGGGGGGGAGAAAGGGGGGGGGAAAAAGGGCCCAAAAAAAAAGGGGGGGGGGAAATAAAAAAAAAAAAAAAGGGGGAAAGGGGGGTTTTTTGGGGTTTTTTGGGGGTTTTGGGGGGGGGGGGGAAAAAGGGGGGGGGGTTTTTTTTGGGGGGGCCCCCCCCTTTTTTTTCCCCCCCTTTTTGTTAAAAAATTTAGGGGGGGGGTTTTTTTTGGGGGGCCCTTTCTTTTTTTTTCCCGGGGGAAACCCAAAAAATTTCCTAAATTTTTTTTTTTTCCTCTCTTTTTTTTTTTTTTTTTCCCCCCCCCTCTCTCCCCCCCTTTCCCCCCTTTCCCCCCCTTTTTTTTTTCCCCCCCCTTTTTTTTCTTTTTTCCCCCCCCCCCCTTTTTTCCCCCCCCCCCCTTTTTCCCTCTTTTTTTTTTTCCCCCAAAAAAAAATTTTTTTAAAAAAACCCTTAAAAAATTTTTTTTCCCTTCCCCCAATTTTTTCCCCCCCAAAATTTCCCCCTTTTTTGGGGGGAAAAAAGGGGTTTTTTTGGGGTTTTTTAAAAAGGGTTTCCCCCCCCCCCAAAAAACCAAAAACCCCTTTTTTTTTCCCGGAAAAAAATTTTTTTCCCTTTTTAAAAAAAAAGGGGGGGGGGTTTTTTGGAAAATTTTTCCCCTTTTTTTTTTTTGGGGCCCTTTGGGGGGAAAAACCCCCCCAAAAAAATTTGGGGGGAAAAAAAAAATTTTTTATAATTTTTTTTCCCCTTTGGGGCCCCCCCCTTTCCCCCCCCAAAAAGGCCCGGGGCCCCTTTTTTGGGGGTTTTTTAAAAAATTCCCCCGTTTTTCCCCCCCCTTTGTTTTGGGGGTTTTGGGGGGGCCCCCCGGGGGGGCCAAAAAAAACCCCCCTTTTTGGGGGGGGGGGAACCCCCAACCCCCCCGGGGGGGGGGGGGTTTTTAAGGGGCCTAAAAAAATTTTTTTGGGGCCCAAAAGGGAACCAAAAAAATTTTTTTTTAAAAAGGAACTTTTTTTTTTTAAAAAAAATTTTTTTTTCCAAAATTTTTTTGGCCCCCCTTTTTTGGGGGGGGGTTTTTTTTTAAAAATTTTAAACCCCCCCAAAAAAGGGGGTTTTCGGGGGGGGGAAAACCCCCCCTTTTTAAATTTAAAAAAACCTTTTAAAAAAAAAAAAAAAGGGGTTAAAAATTTTTTTCCAAAAAAAAAAAAGGGCCGGGGGGGAAAAAAAAATTTTTCCCCTTTTTCCCCAAAAAAAAATTTAAAATTTTAAAAAAAACCCCCGAAAAAAACCCCGAAAAAAATTTTTGGGAAAAAAGGTTTTTGGGGGAAAAAAAAAAAACCCCCCAAAAAAAAAAATTAAAAAGGGAAACCCCCCGGGGGGGGTTTTTTTTGCCAAAAAAAAACCCAAAAAAGGGGGTTAAAAAAAGGGTTTTGGGGCCTTTCCTTTTTTTTTTTTAATTAATTTAAGGGGGGGTTTGGGGGGGGGGCCCCCCCCCTTTAAAAAACCCCCCAAATGCAAAACCCGGGGAAAAAAACCCAAAATTTTTTTCCCAAAAAAAAAAAAGGGGGGGGGAAAACGGGGGGAAAAAAACCCCCCCCGGGGGGGGAAAAAAAAATTTTTGGCCGGGGTTGGTTTAAAAACCAAAGGGGGTTTTTTTTTAAAAAAAAAAAAATTTTGGGGGAAAAGGGAAAGGTTAAAGAAAAAAAAAAGAAAAAAGGGAAAACTTTTTTGGGGGGGGAAAAAAACCCCAAAAGGGTTTTCCAGGGGGGGGGGGGGGCCCCCCCCCCAAAAAGGGGAAAAAAAAGGGAAAAAAAATTTTTTTTAAAATTTTGGGGGGAAAAAAAAAAAAAAAAAAAAAAATTTTTTTAAAAAATTTTTTTTTGGGAAAAAAAAAAAAGGGGGGGGGAAAAAATTTTAAACCCCTTTTTGGGTTTTTTTTGGGGGGTTTTTCCCAAAAAATTTCCCCCCTTTGGGGGGTTTTCCCAAAAAAAAAATTTTTTTTTGGGGAAAAAAAAAACCCCGGGGGGGGGGGAAAAAAAACCCCCCAAAAGGGATCCCGAAAAAAAAAAAAAATTTTTTAAAACCCCCCAAAAAAAACCCCCGGGGAAAAAAAAAAAAAAAAAGGGGAAAAAAAAAAAAAGGGGGGCCGGGGGGGGGAAAAGGGAAATAAACCCTTTCCCCCAGGGGAAAACCCCGGGGGGGGGGTTTTAAAAAAATTTTTTTGGTTTTTTTTTTTTTTTTTTCCCCCCCCCTTAAAACCCCCCTTTTGTTTTTTTTTTTTTTTTTTTTTTTTTTTTTTTTTTTTTTTGGGGGGCCCCCAAAAAAATTTTTTTTAAAAAAATTGGGGCCCCTTTTAAAAAAAAAAAAAAGGGGGGGGGGGGGTTTTTAAATTTTTGGGGGGGGTTTTTTTTTTGGGCCCCCCTTTTTTTCCGGGGGGTTTTTTTAAAACCCCCCCCCTTTTTTTTTAAAATTTTTTAAAAACCCTTTTTTTTTTTGGGGGCCCCAAATTTCCCCCAAATTTTTTTCCCCCCGGGGGGGCCCCTTTTTTTAAAATTTAAAAAAACCCCCTTTTTTTTTTGGGTTTTTTGGGGAACCTTTTTAAAAGGGTTTTTTTGGGTTTTTTTTTTTAAAAAAAAAAATTTTTTTTCCCCCCTTTTTTGGGGGGGGGGGGTTTTTGGGGGGGGAACCCCGGGGGGGGGGGGGGGGGGTTTTGGGGGGGGGGGGGGGGGGGGGGGGGGTTTTTGGGGGGGGGGGGGGGGGGGGAAAAAAAATTTTTAAAAAAAAAATTTTTTTTTTGGGGGAAAACCCCCCTTTTTTAAAAACCCGGGGGGGGAAAAAAAAAAAATTTTTGGGGGTTTTTTTGGGGGCCCCCAAAGGGCCCCCAAAATTTTTTTTTTTTTTTTTTTTCCCCCCCCTTTTCCCGTTTTTTTTTTTCCCCCTTTTTTTTTTGGGTTTTTTTCCCCCCCCGGGAAAATTTAATTAGAAAAATTTTTTTTGGCGAAAAAAATTAATTTTTTTTTGGGGGCCAAAAAAAAAGGGGCCCCCCCAAAAAGGGGCCCCCCCCTTTTAAATTTTTTGGGGGAAAAACCCCCCCCGGGGGGAAAAAAAAATTTTTTTTGGGGGGGGAAAAAAGGGAAGGGGGGAAAAAAAAAAGGGGAAGTTTTTTTCCCCCGGTTTTTAAAAAACCCCGGGGGAAACCCCCCCAAAACAAAAGGGGAAAAATTTTTTTTTTCCCCAAATTTTTTTAAAAAAAAACCAAAATTTTTGGGGGGAACCCCTTTTTGGAAAAAAAAAGGGGGGGGGGCCCCCCCCCCAAAAAAACCCCCAAAAAAACCTTTTTTTTAAAAAACCCCAAAAAAAAAAAAGGACCCCGGGGAAAAAAGGGGGTTTTTTTTTTTTTTTTAAAAAAAAAAAATTTTTTTAAAAAAGGGGGGGCCCCCCCAAAAAAAGGGGTTTTAAAAAAAAAACCCGGGGGGGGAAAAAGGGGGGGGGGAAAAAAGGGGGGGGGGGGAAAAAAAAAAATTTTAAAAAAAAAAAAATTTTTTAAATTTTAAAAGGGGAAAATTTGGGGGGGGGGGCCCCAAAAAAAATTTTTTTTTTTGCCCCCCCCTTTTGGGGGGGAAAGGGTTTTTTTTTTGGGGGGAAAAAGGGGGGGGGTTTAAAAAATTTTTTAGGCGGTTTTTGGGGGAATTTTTTTTAAAAATTTTTTTTTAAAATTTTAAACCCCCAATTTTGGGGGTTTTTTTTTTTTTGGGGGAAAAAAAATTTTTAAAAAAAAAAAAAATTTTTTTGGGGGGGGAAAAAAAAAAAAATTTTAATTTTTAAAAAAACCCCTTAAAAAACCAAAATTTTGGAAATTTTAAAAAAAAAAAACCCCAAAAAAAAAAAAAAAAAAAATTTTAAAAAACCCCTTTTTTAAACTTTTTTAAAAAAAAATTTTTTTAAATTTAAAAAATTTAAAAAAAAAACCCTTTTGAAAAAAAAACCCTAATTGGTTTTCCCCGGGGCCCCAAAAATTTTTTTTTTAATTAAGGGGAAAAAAAAAATTTTAAAATTTTAATTTTTAAAAAAAAAAGGGGGTTTTTTTTCCCCAAAAAAAAAAAATTTTTAAGGGTTTTTTAAAAAAGGGAAAAAAAATTTTTTTAAAAAAAAATTTTTTTAAAAAAAACCCCGGGGAAATTTTCCCAAAAAATTTTTAAAAAAAAACCCCCAAAAAAAATTAAAACTTTAAAACCCCCCAAAAAAAGGGGGTTTTTAAAAAAAAAAAAAAAAATTTTTTTTTTTAAAAAAAAAAAAAAAAGGGGGGGATTTAAATTTTTTTTCCCAAAAATTTGGGTTCCCGGGGGCCCCCGGGTTTCCCCCCTTTCCCCCCCAAAAAAAAAAAATTTTTTTGGTTTTTTAAAAACCCCAAAAAATTTGGGGGGGGGAAAAAATTTTTTAAAAAAAAAAACCAAAAAAAAAAGGGGTTTACCTTTTCCCCCCAAAAAAAGGAATTTTAAAATTTTTTGGGGTTTTTTTTTTTCCCCCCCCCCGGGGGGGTTTTTGGGGGGTTTTAAAAAAAAAAAAAAACCCCCTTTTTTTGGGGGGCCCCCCAAAAAAAAAGGGGGGGGGCCCCCCCCCAAAAAAAAAAAGGGGGCCCCCCCCCCGGGGAAAAAACCCAAACCAAAAAACCCCCCCAAAAAAATTTTTTTTCCCCCCCCCCCCTTTTTTTAAAAACCCCCAAAAAACCCAAAAATTTTTTTTTTTTAAAAAAGCCCCAACAAGGCCCTTCCCCAAAAAAAACCCTTAAAAAAAAAGGGGGTTTAAAGGGCCCTTCCTTTCCCAAAAAACCCCCCCCCCCCCCCAAAAAAATTTTTTTTTTTGGGGGGGAAAATTTTTTTAAAACCCAAAAAGGGGGGAAAAAAAACCCTAAAATTTTTCCCCAAAAAAAAACCCAAAAAATTTTTTGGGGAATTAAAAAGGGGGGTTTTTTTTAAAAAAAAACCCCCCCAAAAAAAGGAAAAAAAACCCCAAAAAAACCCCCCCAAAAGGGTTTTGGGGGGGGGTTTTTTCCCCCCCTTTTCTTTTAAAAAACCCCAAAAAAAAATTTTTTTTTAAAAAAAAAAAACCCCCCCGGGGGGGTTAAAAAAAAAAAGGGGGGGGGGAAAAAAGGGTTTTTAAAAATTTTTTAAAAAAATTTTGGAAAAAAAAAAACCCCCAACCCCCGGGGGGGAAAAAAAAGGGGGTTGAAAATTTTTTTTTTCCCCCTTAAAGGAAAAAAAAAAACCCCCCCCCCCCCCCGGGTTGGGTTTTGGGGGGGGGGGGAAAAAAAATTTAAATTTGGGCCCGGGGAAAAAAAAAAAACCCCGGGGGGGTTTTTTGGGAAAAAAAAAAGGGGGGCCCCCCCCCCCAAAAAAATTTTAAAACCCCCCCCCTTTTTTTTCCCCCCCCCCCCGGGGGTTTTTTTTTTAAAAAACCCCTTAAATTTGGGGGTTTTTAAACCCCAGTGGGGATAAACCGGGGGGGGGGGTTTTTTTTTTTGGGGGGCCCTTTAAAAAAACCAAAAAAAAAATTTTTTTAAAAAAAATTTTTTGGGGGGGTTTTTGGGGGGGGGAAAAAACCAGGGGGCCTTGGGGGGGTTTTAAAAGGGGGGGGGGCCCCTTTTGTGGGGGCCCCAAAAAAATTTTTTTGGGGGGGGGGCCCCCAAAAAACCCCGGGGGGGAAAAAAATTTTTTAAACTCCCCCCCCCTTTTTTTGGGGGGGGTTTAAATTTTTTTTTTTTTGGGGGGTTTTTTTTTTTGGGGGGCCCCCAAAAAAAATTCCCCCCCCCCCACATTCGGCCCCCCCGGGGGCCCGGTTTTTAAAAAGGGGGGGCCCCCCCAACCCTTTTTTAAAAAAATTTTTTTTTTTAAAAAAAAAAAAAAATTTTTTTTCCCCGGGGGCCCCCCCCCCCAAAAACTTTAAAGGGTTTTTAAAAAGGGGGGTTTCCCCCCCAAAAAAGGGGCCCCAAATTTTTTTTTCCCCAAACCCCCCCCCCCCTTTTTTTTGGGGTTTTAAAAAAAAAGGGTTTCCAGTTTTTTTTTTTAAACCTTTTATTTTTTTTAATTTTTTTTTAAAGGGGGGGGGTTTTTTTTTTTTGGGGGTTAAAAAAACCCCCCCTTTTTTTTTTTTGGGGGGGGGGGGGGGGGCCCCCCTTTTCGGTTTTTAAAAAATTTTTCCTTTGGAACCCCCCTTTTGGTTTTTGGGGGGAAAACCCCCCTTTTTTTAAAAAATTTTTTTAAAATTTAAATTTAAGGGGGGCCCCCCAAAAAAAAAATTTTTTTAAAAAAAAAAAGGGGGGAAAAAAAACCCCCCCAAAAACCCAAAATATAAAAAATTTTTTTTTTAAAAAAAATTTTTTTTTTTTTTGGGGGGGGAAAAAAAACCCCCCCCAAAATAAAAAAAAAGGGGCCCCCGGGGGGCCCCCTTTTTGGGTTTTAAAAAAGGGGGGGAAAAAAAAAAAGGGGGGGAAAAAAAATTAAAAAAAAAAGGGGAATTTTTAAAACAAAAAAAAATGTCCCCCAAAAAAGGGTTTAAAAATTTGGTTTTTAAAATTTTTTTTTTTTTAAAAAAAACCCGGGGGGAAAAAAATTTTTTTTTTTTAAAAAAACCCCCCAAAAATTTTCCTTAAAAAAATTTTTTTTTTTTTTGGCCCCTTTTTTAAAAAAAATTTTTTTTGGGGGGGAATTGCCAAAAAAAAGGGGGGGAAAAAAATTTTTTTAAAAAAAAGGGGGGAAAAAATTTTTAAAAAATTTTTTCCCCAAAGGGGGCCTCGGGAAAAAAAAAAAAAAAGGGGGGGGGGGGAAAAAAAAAAAAAATTTTTTAAAAAAATTTTTTTAAAAAAAAAGGGAACCTTTTTTTAAAGGTAAAAAAAAAAATTTTTTAAAAAAAATTTTTTTTTTAAAAAACCCCCCCCCCCCTTTAAATTTTTTTTTTCCCCCCCCCCCCCCCCCCTTTTTTGGGGCCAGGGGGGGGGGGGGCCCCCCCGGGGGGAAAAAAAAGGGAAAAAAAAAAAGGAAAAAGGGAAAAAAAAAAAAAAAAAAAGGGGGAAGGGGGGGGGCCCCTAAAAATTTTCAAAAAAAATTTTTTTTGGGGGTCGGGAAAAAAGGGGGAAAAGGGTTTTTAAAAAAAAAAAAAATTTTTTTTAAAAAAAAAAGGGGGAAGGGGGGGGTTTTAAAAAGGGGGGAATTTCAATTTTAAAGAAGGGGTTTTTTTAACCCCCCCCCCCCCCCCCTTTTGGTTTTTCCCAAAAAATTTTTTTGGTTTTTAATTTTTGGGTTTTTTTGGGGGGGAAATTTTAAAAAAAAGGGGGTTTTTTTGGGGGCCCCCCCCCTTTTCCCCCCCAAATTTTTTTAAAACCCTTTTTTCGGGGGGGCCCTAAAAAAACCCCAAAAATTTTTTTGGGGGGGGGTTTCCCCAATTTTGGGAAAATTTTTTTTGGGGGGGCCCAAAAAAAAAAAAATTTTTTTCCCCCCCCCAAAAAGGGGAAAAGGGGGGGGGTTTTTAAAAAAAAGGGGAAAAAAAAAAAAAAAGGGGGGAAATTGGGGGGGGGGTTTCCCTTTTAAAATTTTTCCAGGGAAAATTTTTAAAACCCTTTTTAAAGGGGGTTTTGGGGGTTAAGGGGGGGGAAAAATAAAACCCCCCCCAAAAAAAAATTTTTTTCCCCCCCCCCCTTTCCCCCCCCCAAAAAAAGGGCCCCCATGGACATGGATAAATGCATATATATGATAATAAGTTAAGGTTTGAGAATACACAAACTTTGCCCCCACCCCCCTCCGCTTCCCCTGATTGACTAATTACAGGTCCTCTTATGACGTTCCACAATGACGATAAGCCCATGTTTGAGGTTCCCTTGTCTGACGTTTCTGCTTCAACGGTCAACAAGAATGAGGTAGGGTATCTCTCTTTCGTGGTAGCCTCCACTCCCTCTATCCTTCCCTCTATCCCTCCCTCTATCCCTCCCTCTATCCCTCCCTCTATCCCTCCCTCTATCCCTCCCTCTATCCCTCCCTCTATCCCTCCCTCTTCTTCTACCTAAGGTTATATACGAATCATGTGTCCAGCTGGGTGACAGTGACACCTCCCTAACACCCTCCCTCAGGTGACAGTAGAGTTTCACCAAGATGATGATAACGACCTCTGCCTGGTGGAGATGCGGTTCTATGTTTCCAATGCAGGCAATGAGGATGATGTACCTGCTGACCTGTTCCAGAAGAATGTGATGAAATACGCTGATGTGATCAAAGCAACTGGCGATAGCATTGTTAAGTTTGAACAAGTCAACATTCAAACGCCAAGGTAATGTTTTTAATTAGCAGTTCATGGTTTGGGTACTGCCGGACTATCCTGGTTATCCGGGACTATATCATACATATACATACATCCCATATTCGGTGTTCGGTAGTTTGTGTTCAACTCATTGAAATAAAACTAAATATATCTTCTCGCAGGGGTCGATACGACGTTGATATGTACCCAACCTTCCTACGACTCCACGGAAAATCATATGACTACAAGATACCCTACAGAACAATGATCAAGCTATTCCTCCTGCCCCATAATGACCAGAGATCCGTCTATTTTGTGGTAACCAATTGGGGAAAGAAAACCCGTTTCATTAGGGGGCTTATAGGGCTTTTACAGACTGGCAGGGAGAGGGGGTTGTATAAACATTACAAGCACCGAAAGATAATACAGTCGGACCCCGATTTACCGGAACCCCGATTTACCGGGCCCCGATATACCGGTAGGATAAACTTCCCCCGATATAGGAAATTTACGGGATTTACGGTCCTGGTAAATCGGGGTCAAATTTCCTTTCCCCCGACCATCCCGGTAAATCAGGGTCCGATTATAAACACAATCCTCCCCAGATAACGACAGACCCGCCGATAAGACAGGGCCAGACCCGGTATCCCCACATTGTAATACAATTCATCAAGGACGATTGGAGTGATCTCACTCTGGAGCTAGATGAGTAAGGCAGGATCTTTTGAGGCTAATTTTGATACTTGTCTGCAGCAGTAGTTCCCATTGTCCGTGTCGAATAGTTTTCTGCGTTTCTAACTTCTAGGATTTAAAGCTTTATCTCCCCCTCTCTCTTACAGTGAAACACTTGCAACCAAGTACGAGGGAAAGCTACAGAAGGAGATGGCGGGACCTACCTACGAAATGTTCAGTAAAGTGATGAAATTTGTTGTCGGACAGAAGATATTTGTTCCAGGCAACTTTGTTAGTTCTCGGAACACCCAGGCCATTACCTGCTCTCACAAGGCGAACAGTGGTTATCTCTACCCCCTGGAGAGAGGATTCATGTTCGTGGTTAAACCACCAGTTTATATTCGATTCGATGAGATCTCCTCGGTTAACTTCTCACGGGTTGCTTCTGGTAAGATTAGGGGATTGGCTGGTGGCGCCGTCACCTCTCTACGTGGGCTTCGTTTTGGCGCGCTACTGCGTCGCCAAGGGAAATGGGGTTTGTTCCTTTTGGTTTTTGATTTCATTTTAACAGTAGTAGGGTAAACTGGGGCACTTTGGTCCACAGGGCAAAGTGGCACATGTATGGGGCAAATCGGTCCTTAGAATAACGTGTATCATGTGACTTTTTTACATAGCAACTGTCTTGGCCATCATAGCAACTGCTTTGATTACCATAGCAACAACCCTGGATACCATGATAGCAACCAACATCGTATAAGCCAAAATTGCTTTTTGAGTGCAAAATTCATCGGGAAATCCGGTTTTGAAGCTTAGTCATCAATTGTAAACTCATTTTTGGCAGGGAAACACCGCATTATGAATACATAATGCAATAATTCTTCGTCAATTTCAAGTTGAAATAAGATATATCATCTACTGTCCATAATATATACTCCTCTCTCAAGTTCTATCATCAGTAGTAAATGTTGTTGCTGGCGGAGCCTGAGCCTGATCCTGCCCCGGCAGCGCTGCTCTGCATCATTCCATCTGACATGATGAACCCCGCAGAAGTGGGTAACATGGCACACTCAACGTGGTAATTCCGCCCTGAATTGTTATCCCAGTACTGTGTTCCACCCTGTTTAGATACTAAACACAGCTCTACCCTGGCCCCCGGGGGAAGGGATGGTGGTAACTGCAACAGAAACTGGAACTGGTCGAGATCATGGGCAACAGACCGGGAATAAGTGGCGGCAACCTCCCCAAACGATAGCCAGTAGTCGGTAGTGTAGCGGACATTGACTGTTTTCTCAAAAGACAAGTTCTGAACGAGAACCTGCCCCGTTAGGGTGAATCCATCAAGGAGCACACTCTCCAAACCAATGTGGTTCATACGGACTGTCTCCAGGAAATTAACTTGTCGGATCGGCTGTGTATGGATGGAGGGAGGGTGGTTAGAATTATAGGGGCTGGGGTTTACATAAAATAAGAGAAGAGTGTCATGACTACCAGGTGGATGAGTTAGATCTATAATTTTATCGCTGGCCAGGTGAATCAAAGTGAGCAAGGTTATAATAATAATATTACTCTATACCTGTGAGAAATTGAGTTTCAGGCCCGGTTTGAGGATGACTGAAGGAGAGACGGCGGGTTGGAAAGATTTAAATCGGGGCGGCGGTTCCATCCAATCGTCCTCTTTCGGTCGCACTACGTTCACCTTAAACAGCGGCCCGGGTTTGTTTTTCTTTTCGGGAGCAAAGGGAGGGTAGGTGGCCAATTAGTGACCACCTCGGTCAATCCAATTAAACAAAAACCGACTCTACTGCCGGGAGTGAGAACCAAATTAAGGTGTACACATTCAATGCTCAGAACAAGTCAATTGGAGATGTTATGGTTCTTTTCACCCCTGCACTCACCTGAGTGAGAGGGAGTCCCACGGTATCTGCAAAAGTGACACCCTTCTTTGTACGGCTATCACACAACAGTCTCGGTCTGTAGGGTCCATCTGGGAAGGCACGCGGCGAGGGAAGGACCTTCTGATCACGGGTAGTAGTGTGACTTGAGTTTTCCTGATCAGAGGGGGGGGTTAAATTGTACTGCTGCAGTTTTATTTAGGGGTGGATGAATATGTTTTATCGCAACAGTGATTTTGCAGATTACACCGGAAACTGTTTAAACCTTTGTTAAACCACGCTGTACTCAGGCAAGGGGTGGAGTGTTTAAAAGTCACCTGTTTCAGAAGTGTAACATGCGGCACTCCTTCTCTGTAATATGTCAAATGCTAGCCAACCCAACCACTACACTCTCCAACCCTGCAACCACATAGACCAGACATAAATATCACAATGCTTTAGCCCAAAGACAACTCTTACCTGACTGTTATAGAGGTCCAGGAAGAGGGATGGTAGGGGTGGTGAGGAGGATATTAGGACAGTCATGGGCTGCAAAGTGCAAGGGGGTAATGGGCGGTTAGCCCGGTTGGACATATATGTTGAATATGAGGAGAAAATTGGTAAGAACCGTAAGCAGTAAGGACACAAAGGAGAGATAATAGAGAGGCATATTCTACTTAACTAAAAGAGAGGTCGGATTGTTTTGAGGGACCGAAGAAGGAACCGCAAGAACCAGCCGGCCTTCAAATCTCACTATGTCTCTCTGTATCTCCCCCTCTCTATCTCTCTCTCTCTCTCTCTCTCTCTCTCTCTCTCTCTCTCTCTCTCTCTCTCTCTCTCTCTCTCTCTCTCTCTCTCTCTCTCTCTCTCTCTCGCTGATGATGAGCAAGGCAGAATGAAACTAAGGCTGTGTCTCCCTCTCTCTCGCTGATGATGAGCAAGGCAAAGTGAAAATAAGGCTGGTCAAGTGATACTAAAAAGGGGTGTCTAAAAATTTCTGCTTACCTCAAATCCATCAGAAGGTGATGTGCTGCGAAGACTCATTCAGATGAGACGAAAGAAAAAGCACGGATAGATTAATGAATATGTTGGCTCTACATCCCCCTCCCCTCCGAACAACACACGCATCCGAGGAAAGTTCTCGAACCACGCAGAATAGTGATGTATATACAGAGAGAAGGAAATTGGAAATTTGACAGAGAGAAGGAATGAGCGACATGCTTAGTAATTAGTAGCCAGCCCGGGATGTGTACTGTTGTTTTGGGGTGCGGGGAAGGAGGGTCGAACAAGGCAAGTGTACTGTACGGTATTTTCATGTTGGTCATAAAATATATGCTCATATTTTATGCACATAAAATGAAGCATTAGCCTAAAGGGTCTTGTGTGATCTATTTAGCACGCATTATCTCTCTCTCTCTCTCTCTCTCTCTCTCTCTCTCTCTCTCTCTTTCTCTCTCTCTCTCTCTCTCTCTCTCTCTCTCTCTCTCTCTCTCTCTCTCTCTCTCTCTCTCTCTCTCCCTGGCTGTGGTATACGCTGTATACTCTTCTCTCTCTCTGTGATATACCGTGTGGGGCAATAAAAATGCCACCCCCCAAGTTGACCATAGTTCCAGATATCGTGGAGCGCTAAAATTTGGTAGTTACTCTATGACAGTTGGGTGATCGGATAACTGTTTATTAGCCTCATGTTTGAATTTTGATAGTCAGAGTTTTTATTATTCTCTCTGGGCTGAACGAATGAACCAGACGGGTATAATGTCGCAACAAGTTTCGAGGATCTACCTCTTCATCGGGCTCAAATTAATTTGTTTAAAGTAGTGTTGAAAAGTTTGAAACTGACACAAATAAATAACTTGGCCAAAATTTCAGACCTCTAGCTCAAAATGTATTTTTGTCATCGGAATGAACATTGTCATTCATTCCAATCAAATTAATTTTTGGTCTAGAATTCAAGCAATTATCTTTGGCTATCGATTAGCTTTCCAATGTGACCAAGATCAGCTAAATTGGACAATCACAAGAGACACTGTAATGTTTCTTAAAGTTAGTCGGGTCATGCGATCCTCACACCGAATCGTTGAGTGTTCGGTATTGCGAATCGGTCTAAGTGGTAGAGAATCACGAATCACGGCTGCTAATGAGGGATGACGATACTGATTGGTCATGAGATCTGTAGCTCTTTGATAAATGTCCTCTTTCCTCGAATCACATCACCATGTAATGGTACACATACCTCATTAGCGGCCGTGATACGAGATTCCTCTGCCCCTTGGCCTGATTAGCAAGACCGAATCTCTCCATGATTCGGTGAGGATCACATGACCTGACTAACCTTTGGAAACATGGCTGCAGTGTCTCTTGTTGTTGTCCAATTAAGCTGATTTTGGTAACATTTGAAACAAAATTGGTCAAATTTTGGACCGGAAAATATTTTGAACCGGTTTTGCCCCATACCCTAGTTATTTCTCGCCAAGTAGTGGCATCCCTTACTCTGTTTCAGTTGCACAAGTAAGAAGTTTTGATTTGGAGATTGAAACTAAATCCGGTGTGGGTTACAACTTTGTTAGTATTGAGAAGTAAGTCGCTAAATATACGAAACATTCAAACATCGATTTACCATGTTAAAGCTCTTCCCACTGAGAAATCCAGTAAACCGAGGTTTATATTATTGATCATTCACAGCACGTTTCCACATACTGACTGATCACCAACTATGTCTGTCACCAGTATATTGACCAATGACTGCATTTACAGGAAAGAGTACACGAAGTTGTTTGATTTCTTAAAATCCAAGAAGATCAGAATTCAGAACACTGGCGGAGAGGACGATGGTATGGGTGATGATTTCGGTGGAAATAGTGGCTCAGATAACGAGATGCCTGATCATTATCTGGAGAAGATGAAAGCAGAGGGTGAGGGAGAGAGAGAGATCTCAATGATATGATAGGGGGGGGGGGTTCTAACCTATTTTTTGTATGTTTGTACGGAAAAAAAACAGGGTTTTCCTCAAACGAAAAAATACAAAAAAATACAAAAAAGTACAAAAAAATACAAAAAAATACAAAAAAATAAAAACAGTTTTATATGATAATTTACCATTATTGTTCGAACTTTTACTGTTTATAAACATTCTTCCACGCAATTTCACGCAATTTAGCACATATTTTACATATGTAGCATGCCAAAATCGCGAGAGAAATTTTCCCGAATCGCAATTTCTTACCGAGAAAACTTTCTCGAATCCCTCTCGAATCGTAATTTCGAACCAAGAAATTTTTCTCGAATCGATATTTGTAAGCGAGAAAATTTTCCCGAATCGTAATTTCGAACCAAGAAATTTTTCTCGAATCGACATTTCTAAGCGAGAAATTTTTCCGAATCGCAATTTCTATCCGAGAAAAATTTCTCGGATCGTAATTTCGAACCAAGAAAATTTTCTCGAATCGACATTTCTAAGCGAGAAAATTTTTCCGAATCGCAATTTCTAACCGAGAAAGTTTTCTCGAATCGTAATTTCGAACCAAGAAAATTTTTTCGAATCGACATTTTTAAGCGAGAAAATTTTTCCGAATCGCAATTTCTATCCGAGAAAATTTTTTCGAATCGTAATTTCGAACCAAGAAAATTTTCTCGAATTGCAATTTCGAACCAAGAAATTTTTCTCGTATCGACATTTCTAAGCGAGAAAATTTTTCCTAATCGCAATTTCTTAGCGAAAAATTTTCTCGAATCGTTATCTGAATCAATCATGTTTGCTTTTCCGAATTTCAAGAACGTGTACTTTTTCATATGTATTACTAGTAGGCCCGTTCGCCCTACGGGCGAATTTCGGGGAAATGGTAGCTTGATTAGGGAACGCTGACATCACCTGCACCATCCGTTCCTAGCCTATCTCTCACTTTCTCCCTACCCATGTTGTTGTACGCTCTGGGCTTCCTGACAATGTCAAGGTGCGAATTTAAGAGATCAATGTCAGGGAGGTGCAGTGCTGTTCCAGAAACTCATCACGTGAAAACTTGGCCGCTAAGCTATGTAGCCGATTCGGAGATTTCTATATTCGACTGGAGTAATCACCCTTGGGTAAAGCTATCAGTAGTCGTTGATTGGCTCGCTTGAACACGTTGGCGTAATCTGTCATAATCTCTAGCCTGCTCCCTGACAGAAGCAGATCTTCCGGACCCAGATGACCGTTGCCGAATAGCGCTTGGGGTTGAAGAGTTAGACATCAGGACAAAAGTAAAAGAATGCACGTGCAGAATTGAATTTCCCTTAGTACCCAAAACTGCAACTGGGAGTGAGGTTTCTAAGTTGCTCTAATAATTGCACGTGCAGGTGTAGTTGCTAGGTGATGTAGCACTGACAATTTGAATAGTAAGTAGTATGATGTACATGTATGTATAATGTAACACTTTTAGAGAATAAAATGCGTGACAATGGAACTAAAAACGTTCCTATAGGTGGTACATGGGCATAAAAGGAACCCGTCGATGTATCATTTACACGTTTATCAGGCACCCATATATCGTTAAATATTTTGTATTTTTTTGTATTGTTTGTACGGAAAAAAACAAGAATTTTGGATATTTTTTTGGATGGCCCGTACAAAAACATACAAAAAAATACAAAAAATTAGGTTGGAACCCCCCCCCCCTATGATAGTGATGATTCAATTCTCTAATTCCATTTATTACTACCAGCCGATATAATTCACTTCACCATTCTAATCTCTGCAGCAAATGAGAGGGATAGTGACGATAGTGAGAGTGAGGATGAAGACTTTGTAGCAGGGGAGACACCTGACTCCTCACCCAGTTCCTCACCCAGCGAGGATGGCGGGGAGGGAGGGGGCGAGGGGAAGAAGAAGAAGTTGAAGAAGAAGAAAGTGGTAAAGGAGACTGAGATCAGGAGTAGCGAGGGTGGGGCAAAGAAAGCTAGTAAGCCAAGAAAGGTAATGCCAGAGTGGTCGACAGATTTTTGACCCCTATTCTGGGGCATTTTTGTTGTGTTTCATTGTATTCAGCTGCCATTGTAATCTCTACCCAGGAGAAAAAGGGGAAGAAAGAAAGGGATCCAAACAGGCCAAAGAAACCCGGTACCGCCTACTTCCAGTGGATGAATGCCAATAGGCCAATGATTAAAGAGAAATATCCAGATTTTAGTATTACAGAGATTGCTAAGAAAGCTGGAGAGATGTGGAGGAATATGGACCCAGCCTCAGAGGAGAGAAAGGTATGTTGTATCGAGTCTGTATAGCTCGACCCTCTGTCACCCCTGCATGGAGGGTGAGAAGTATTTAGTCCTAACACTCTCTCTCCTTTCTTAGAAATTCGATGATGTCTATAAGAAGGCTATGGCTAAGTATGAGGTGGACCTTGCAGAGTATAATAGGAATCTGGCGAGGAATCCACCCTCTTCATCGGCAGGCGCCTCCTCGCCCCCTCCAAAGAAGAAGAAGAAACCAACCAGTGCTGCTCCATCATCATCTAGTGGACAGTAAGTGCTTCACATGTCAGGGTAAACACGCCTAGCGGCTCAATTTGGGGACACAGGGCCCACATTTTGGCGCCATTTCTAGATGTTCAGGAGCGCGCGAAGGCTGTCTTGTGTGGCAAGTGGTGATTCTGTGCGCGGGATGTACATTAGACACAATCGCGCGTGTTCTCAATACAATGTGTACATTGCAGTACACTGAACCAATTCGTCCGTGTTTGACAAATGTTAACAACCTACACAGGTACAAGAGTAAGGAGACGATTAACACTGATGATGATTTATCGAGTGATAGTGGCAGCGATTCAAAGAAGTGAGTGAGACAGTGGAAAGTGGTATGGCTGCTCTACTACAGCGGCCACTTAGATGTACATTGGTAATCCTTCAGTCCCGCCCTTCCTATTTGCTCACCCTATTTTCCTCCTACAGATCGAAACCGAACGTAAAGAAAGAGCCAAAAGTGGAGCCTGTTGAAGCTGAAGATAAAAAGAGGAAACGAGAGAGCTCTTCTGATTCACATGATAGCGATGTTAAAGCTCCCGAAGAAGACAGTGATAGCAGTGAGGGTGGGAAGAAGCCGCCTCCCAAACGATCTATGAGATCAAAAGGGGCTCCAACTTCAGCCCCAGTTGCCTTGCCTGATGACACATTTGGGGATGAAGAGTTTACAGACGGAGAACAGCCAGTTAGCGCCAGTTCTAGCGACGAGGATTGAGACAATAAGAGAGATCCTTTTTAAAGATTATTTATATGTTATTCCCGTTACTTGAGTAACACTTCACATCTGAACCATGGAGAAAAGAGTTTTGTTCTTCGTATAACATCTTCTTCTCACACTCTGCCATAAAATATTTTATTCGCTGCAATACTGTTTGGCGCGGCGCGGCGTTTCAAATGAATTTTCATGGCTTTACAAAATTAAACAAAAAAGGGGCGCCGTTACGATCTGGGTGTTTGGAGGGGGCGCGATTATAATCTGGGTGCCTTGCAGCCTGTTTACAGGTGCGCGCTGCCAAAAGAGTATACTTAGACCGACTTTTTTCAAACGGCTATAGCCATGGAACCACATGGCCGATTTGTGTAAACTATACGGTATCAGTTAGAAAATCGATAGCCCTAACCGGTAACCCCAAACCAAACCCTAACCAGACCCTAACGGCTAACGGATAGCCCTAACCCGTCGCGCGCGCCAAAACTACGAATTGTTAGCAATGAAAGGCACCCAGATTTTAACGTTTTCCGTTTGGAGGCCTGTTTAGGCCAGCGTTAAAATCTGGGTGTTTTGGGAGTGCTGACAAACGGTTTTTTAGGGTTAGGGCTAAAGTAGGGTTAGGGTTTGGGTTGGGGTTAGGCCTTGATATTCCCTACCAGATAAACTTTGAATCAGCCAAAACGGTTGAGTGGTTTGGCTGATTCAAAGTTTATCTGGTAGGGAATGTCAAGGCCTAACCCCAACCCAAACCCCAACCCTAACCCTACTTTAGCCCTAACCCTAAAAAACCGTTTGTCAGCACTCCCAAAACACCCAGATTTTAACGCTGGCCCAAAAAAAGTCCTGGCCATAGCTTGTTTTGTGGGACGCGGTAAGGGTAAAGGGAGAGCTCGCAGCCCCTTGGTCCTGCTTGTGGGCCGTGGGGGTTTCACGCCAGACGGTGGGCGCCGTTACGATCTGGGTGTTTCGTGGCCTATTTACAGGTGCGCGCTGCCAAAAAAGTTGATTCACTAAATTCTGTCACCTGTAAGTCTCATGGATTATGGAAGCTACTGGTCACTGGAGGGGCCAGCCACCAGGGCGAAGGCTTTGAACTATTTTATAATTTACGAACCGCTATTGGGTATTGGTAACGAAGTTACCCCTCTGTCGAGGGGTAACAGAACCGCCTACCCGTTTTTAAGTAAATTCCTTAAAAAGTATCGCTGACACGTCCAGGCATGGCACCCCACCCCACAATTACTCTAATATTTACGGCGCGACTGTCGCCAGGCGCGGTTTCACAGTCCAATTTTAGGCTTCCAATCCTGTTTTTTGACCAACTGAAATTTCACGGCCAAACTGTTATGTGACTAAGGAACTGAATGTTGGATTGATTTATGCTACGATTGGGTTTTGTGCCTGTTTACGTACGCGCTGCCAGTGATCCTAAATGGCTAACGCAACCCTCACGTTTTGGTAATTCAAATACTGTGGGAAGTCAAGGCCAACCCACCGAACTATTTGCAACAACCCTAACGTTTCGATCACACTCAAACACAGTGTAACGATGGCGATGATAAATTAACCGACCAACAGGACAATCTTGGGAAATTTCTGGCTTTGACCAAGTTACCCATGTGCTTATGGTTCGACAGCGCAGGTACTCCATTTGAAAATATGAACGTTCTGTGTGTACACCCTCTCCATATGGGTTCGTCGGCCACGTTGCAGCGTCCCGCATGTAGGTGACATGGATATGAAGCCTGAATAGGGGCAGCACCAGGCGAAGTTATGAAAAATTTCTGCAACTATGAAACCGATGTTGAAAATGAATTGTGGATTTAAAAGTTCTGTCTGAAATGAAAAAAAAACGTAAATTGGTGGTTTGTTAAGGGGTAGTTTTAATAGTTGAAACATTTGTCGATTTGGGGCTGTGACTAGTCGTTCGTTTTGAACATAACGGTATTTGTCCCTTTACTCTTAGACCATTACCTTGTAGTAGGGTGAATTTATTTAGCAAGGCTTGCGTTAATGTATTGATCATATCCGGTTCTGATGGATAGACTATCATGTTGCTTGGAAATTTGTAAAGTTGAAAATTGCTAGCCGGTAGTTCATTCCTATAATACAACTAGGTTGAATCATCCAGAGCCTATCAGCAGGTTTGCTCCAGAGCTCCTTATTTTGCATACCAAAGAAATGATAATTGATTCGGTCTCCTCAGTCCTCAATCATTCGAATGGCCGGCTCCAAATCACTTGGGATATTATTGAAAACGTTTCACTTTTCATCATCATTCAAGCATCAAGGGTCAGCAATCTTATCCTCAGCTACAACTTAAAAGCTTAGTTAAGTACTTCAATAAAAAACGCCCATTTCACAACAAACTACAATTTTTTCCCATCCCCTGTTCAGCTAGGGTAAACATTATCCTTGGAAACAATTCATTATTATGCATGCTCCACCAATTAATTAGTTATGCTTGCCAGGTATTTCTCGATCTGCTCCTTTTCGTTATAATCCAATTGTCTTTAAAGTCACTCTTGGAGTTCTGTCTTTCATTTGTGCAATTCTACGAGATTAGAAGTCGTTTTCCGTGGGGTATTTTCACTCACTAAGGGGCACGTGTACTGGAGTTGTACATGAAAATTAATGAGCAACAAGAGTTACCACGTGCCCCATTATCTCTTCTCACCCCCCCCCCTCACCTCACCCCCTCACCATTGGATATAATTGCAAGGGCCTGTTAGAAGAGGGGAAGAAAGGCTCTCCTAGACAGCAGATGCAGCAGTAACTCGGTATCGAATTAGCCGCCTTGTTTCGTTACCCCGTCACCATGGCAACTGAGGAGGGAGCTCCGAGCTGGGTTTATAATTTTGAAATCTTACACCCAATGATAAAGACACGCACTCTCCCCCTCTCTCTCTCTCTCTCTCGCTCCCTCTCCTTTCCTCTCTATCTAGTCTCCCTACAACTTTACTCGCATAACCGTACTTCGCATTTTACCCTGTGTTTGAGTTTGTCATTCTCTGTGTGAGAGGAGCATGAAGTTCTTTGTCATTCGTGGAGGGGCCAAGAGATTTGCACCCCGACAACCAACACCTGCAGCAGCTGGTGAGGTCTCCTCCTGTCGCCCAGGTAACCAAAACATAAATGCTGCTGAGATCATGCAGGAGAGATCATGATCGAGAGAGAAAAATAGAAATGAAAAGTAAGAGCCGAGAGAGACTGAGAGAGATGTTAGCTGAGAATGATAGATCCAGGGTATATGATGAGTTCTCAAGTTCCCAATTGCTGAGTGAGCTGCAAACCAATTGCATCAGTCTCTCTCTATTCTCTCACGGTGCACGTGACACACACCACGTGACATGTGACAGGGTAACAAGGCAGTATGTGACCTCATCATAACATGCTAACGGCTCTCTCACTGCTCCACTACAAATACAGAACCTGGATCAACAACCACCGATATTATATCTCAGTAGCAGTAGTACTTGTCATGTTTTGGTTAGATCGTCCCGAGTTTTCGTTACTCCCCGCGGCCGAGGAAGAGGAGGGTCCATCCTCCACTCCTGATATGTCCTACATGGACGTCCTTCAACAGCACACCAGTTCGTCAGATGACAGTGACCGTGGATCACCTCTCGGAGACTCTCCTTTCTGGAGAGAGGATGTGTCTTCTGGGGAACCACCAGATACCACTCAGAGTAAGTTGTCTTTTTGAAGAACTATCTGTTCTTGTCTCCGAGCTCCTCTAGTGTTGTTGTGTTCAAACCCGGGCAGGGAGGGTCGAACAAGGCAACTGTAGTGTTACGAATGGGAAGTGGTGAACGGTTCAACCCAACACACAGTTCTGGTGTCATTAGTTAGCCGCTGCATTGGGGTGTTGTCTGGGGTTGGGTTCTATGATCATCTAGCTACCCGGACCCCCAACAGAGAATACACCATGGCCGTTACAGCTTCTCTCTCACTCACTCTCTCTCTCTCTCTCTCTCTCTCTCTCTCTCTCTCTCTCTCTCTCTCTCTCTCTCTCTCTCTCTCACTCTGCTTGTCGAGAATGTTATGGTAACGTAGTGCATGTGATACAAGCTATTTAACTTGCACACACCTCCCTCTCTCTCTCTCTGTCCGAAAGTGAGAGCAGCAGTTGTAGTCACTTCTTCGTTAGTGCCTCTCTCGGTTACAAATCTCTCAGCTGCAGTAGTGACTCCGTCTTCTTTGTAATAATATGCATCGTTCCATTTCCTCTTCATCATCATCGCCTCCCAATGATATCTTCACCAACTTCTGGGAGGAAGAAGGTAACTTATACACCCCCCCAACTAATGTACATCTCCTCAGCAATCAACATGAGACACATGATTTGTAGGAGGAGACAACCCCTCCCCTCCCCCACTTAACAAAATGTGACAGATTGATCTGCACCCATTTGCAGTCTTTAGGGCAATTTACACAAAAACCACCTGTTGTTCACCGTTTAGTTTCTCCTGCACATGTAATGCCAGTCACCACTACGTCAGTTTTTGTTGTCATTCCCGACTAGCATTATGACTAGGACTGTCTGTATACCATTTTAAACCATCTACTAACTAGTCTGGAATGGGTCAACCTGGTAAACAATAGCGTTCATGTGTGTTAGTAGACTACACCATGAAGCACTCTTTTGGTTCGTTAACAAAACCTTCTCGTAATTATTAATAGTGCCCTCCTCCTTCTCCTCTTCACCATTCAAATGTGCCCTATACAAGTCCAATAGTTCACCAACCTCGACTGACAGTGTGTTTACACTCCGGTCTATTCTTTGAGATGCCGTCATCATATTTAATTAGAAAAGCTGGTTTATAAAACAATATGCGATTGTTTTGTCTTCTGTGGCATTTTCCTTCAAGTGCAATAGATCACCAGATTAGATGATGTGGAATAACGTTGTCCGATGTTTTTAAAAGTCCTCACAATCAGTGTCAAATAATACGAGCTCACACCATCGTATTTTGGTGGATTTTATTTAACTCCACAACTCGCTAACTATAACGGCGAGACAGGTTGTTACTGAATACTGGTTAGCTGGTACATATTATAACTGCACTCCTTCAAAACCAATGCCCTCGATTTTACTATTTTACCACGGGGCGTGTGCCATATTTTAAACACATTTTATCTGCCATGTTTTACTAAATCCCATTTCTAACCTGTGTAGAGATGCACGAGCGTGGTACTGACCAGGTGGAGTCGTCAATGCCAAGTTACCAGGAGCTGCTACAATTCTATCGACTCAATAGATCGCGGTGCAACAGTTCTGACACATGCCAGTCTTCTCAGGTAGGAGATAGTATACTATTTGTAGTTGCTCATGTGCTTTGTTTGTTATTTTCCTTCGTTATTGCTTCTCATGGCAACCGATAGTGGAGCTCAGACCTCAGTAAAATGATCGGACAATACAAACACTGTTGCCATGACAACCTTCTAATACCCCCTACTGTGCTGACGTAGCTCTCGAAGCTTCTCTTTCTTACTCACTCTCGCTCTTTATTTCCCTCTTCTTATTCTTTTCCTCCATTCAGTTTTGCTCGGATGAGGGTCACAGCCAGGGAACAATTGAACAGCACAAGCCCGAGAAAATGATGCCCCGAACACAACACAATTTCCCCCAAAAATACCAACTGTCACCTGGTCTCCCCTGGTCCGAGTCATACCTTAAATTAATGGTGAGTAGAATGAAGATGTTTTTAGGTTCCAAATGTCGTTCTTTGTGCTACTATTAGTGTTACTATTAGTGAGACAAGCTTATATTTTCTCATGCGAGTTCCCAGTTGTATGTTAGTTGTGTGTGTTACTACCAGGAGCAACTTGGTAACATGCATCAACCCCCCTCCACCCTGAGCCCCTTTATATTGTGTGTCAATTTGTCCCTGGAACCAGTGTGTGAGTGATATTATGAGTGACAACTCTCATGACCCCATCCACCAATGAACCCCCTCTAAAACACCGTTATACACACAGTCAGTTGTACACTCGCACCCCTCCCATTTCACCAGCACTCTCTCAGTGTTGTCCGTTGGGGGCGACATGCATCACAAGCATTTGTTCAGAAACATGATGTGTTGAGAGAGAGAGAGAGAGAGAGGGGGAGAGAGAGAGATAGAGAGAGAGAGAGAGAGAGAGGGGGGAGAGAGAGATCAGTGGCTACCATTGGTCCGTCTGTGTGTTGTACCACACTGGATGATAGCAGCAGCTGCTAGCGTTGCCGTGGTAACACACAACTCCCGTTATTCATTACCCTTTTCTCTCTAGAGTCGTGTTCCCTTTCTATCCCCTCTATTTTTAGTGACCAGGTGCCCCCTTTTTTCACCATATTTACATTATCAACCCCCAGGAGAAAATAGGAGACATAACTCAGGTACTGTGGGGAAGTGGGTTGGAGTACAGGGTATATAGTAAAGTTGAGAAGCTACTGTATAACACGGTGGAGGAGCTTTACCCTGAAGTCATGGACTACCGACAGGAATTTATCAAGTAAGTAACCTGTCATCAGAAATATTGAGGGTTTTTTTTGTGAAAACTGTAAATTTGGTTATTCGTTAGTATAGTTATTGTTCAGGATGTTAGGATTAGGTTTTCGATTGACCGCGGAGTTGTTTTTCGAGTGGTTGGGGTATATTGTAAATTTTGAGGGTGTACCATTACTGTTCCACCTATCCTAAAGAAGTTAGGACAGAGAGTGAGAGTGACAGAGAGTCAACAGAGTGACCTGGTATTAGCTGTGGGCCGATCCTCTCTCTCCCTCTTTCCGATCCTCTCTAGCTTTCATTATTATAATACCTGTCCCAAAGCTCCCAATAAAATGTCAGATTTAGGTGTACACCTGTCCAGACTGCAATAGTGCAAAATGTGTGTATGATTCAGAGGTAAAGTTCTTCCCATGTCTTTAGTGTCTCGACTGCTACCCCCCCCCCCTCTCACGCCCCCTGGGAAGGGGGTAATCAAGAAATTGTAAATCATGTAAACACCTAGCAATGTGGTTTGCTAATTAATGCGTTGGGAACATATTTTAAGCGGGGTTAAATCAAGACAGAGAAAGAGAGAGAGAGAGAGAGAGAGAGAGAGAGAGAGGGGGGGTGAGAGAGAACTGCGAAAGTTAGGGTAACCATACAAGGCTTAATCGGTAACAGCAATGGTGTAGTTGTGTGTTGCGTTTTTCAATGGCTATCATCGAAGGAAATTTGAGTGCAAATCTCTTTCCTTCGACCCCTACATAATATGTAGTTATTATTCTCTATTCTCCAGACAAACATTCAGTCACCCATGGGGGCCATACCAATCAAACAATTCACGATGGATCGATATTTTATTTCCCATGTACATTTGCTACATCTGTTATCAATTTAGAAAATAGAACCGGAGAGAGGGAGAGAGAGGAGTCATTTCTCGCATGCATCAAATGCTCCTGTACTGGGCTCTTGGGTGTCCGTCGGTCCGTATGGATGAAAGTATAGAGTTTCTTTTTTTCTTCTCTCTCTCTCTCTCTCTCTCAGATAGCTCTCCTCTCCAGCATCTGCTCGAGAAAGAGAGCGACTCGGAGAGAGAGAGGGATAGAGTTGAGAGAGCGGGCAGAGCTTTACTCTCTCTCTCTCTCTCTCTCCTCGCTCTCCCTCTCTCTCTTATCCTTTATCTCTTCTCTCTCTCCTCTCTCTCTCTCTCTCTCTCTCTCTCTCTCTCTCTCTCTCTCTCCTCAACCCCCTCTCTCCATTCATTAACTCCTCTCTTTCTGACTCTAAGAGAGTGTAGGTTCCACTTAAACCATTAGCTACCGCCTCTATACGACCTTAATTGGTCTCCGTTTCCATAGATACGCTGGTAATAAACAGTGATTTAGCATCGGAAGAAGAAGAGAGAGGGAGAGAGAGGGAAAGAGAGAGAGAGAGGGAAAGAGAGAGAGAGGGAAAGAGAGATAGAGAGATGGAGGCTAAGTAAAATGGGTACGGTGATGCACGAAGTACAACCCAGTTAAGTGGTAGCAAGCTGAACTAATGGCGTCATCGAAAAAAGGTCCAAGTCTATAGTCTATTCGCTAGAAATTCGCCATCCTATTTCGTCGGTAATTGCTCTCCCACTCCGTGATGTATGGGAACTGTGGTCATTTCTTTTTGTGTTACTCAACTAAGCAGTATTGTAGGACAATTGACGAAGGATAAAACTCTCCCAACCAGCCCCCCCCCCCCATGTGTGGTGTGTGTGTGTGTGTGGGTATGTTGTCGAATGTTGTCATAGTAACGTCCCAAGAGCGGAGAGAGAGAGAGAGAGAGAGAGAGAAAGAGAGAGGGTGAGAGAGAGGGGGCCTGTAAGTCATTATCAAGTATCAGGTTATATATTGTGACGGTGTGAGAGGTTGCTATGGTAACAGTCCACCGAGAAAGAGAGAGAAAGTAAAGGAACGAAGGAGAGAACAACCGGGTGTTTACACATCACATTTTAAAGTTACCGCGCTCCTTTTTCCCTCTCTCCTCCTCCTAGTCCCCAGAGACAGGTGCTGCAGTAATTTAGTGACAACTCAGAACATTCAATTCTACAGTTCTACCATGTTAAAGGCAATTCAGTAACATGTTGCTGGTAACTGACAACTAGTAACGATGCCCAAATTAATTAGAAAAACTACATTTTCTGGGTATTGGTAGTTTTGTAAAATCTGCTGCTGCTGTCTCTCGACTACTCAGCTCTTTTTACTACATCTTCGTGTAAGCGCCCCCCACATCGCTTCCATTAATCAACCCATCTCACGGTACACACACAAAGCTTGTATCAAGTCTTTGCAGTTCCCAGTTAACACCACACTTCCAACAAAACATTGATGGGGGTGGGATTGGGAAGGAAACCTACCATGATTCGAGAACAGTGTGACAGAAAGTGGGACAGGAGAGAGTTTGACAAGATTCGCCAGGAATTTCCCGCGTCGTGTGTAGCGCGCTTCCAATGGTCTGATTAAAGTATCCGAGTGTCAGCAGCCACTGTAGTAGAAAGCGCGCAGCATCGCGCGCGTTCTACCCCTTCTCAATCAAAATCTCCGAATCTGTCACATAACCAAGATTGAATTGAATGTTATTATAATTATTAAGGGTACGCTAACCAAAAATTTTTTTCGAGTGCAGGGAAATCTCTCACCGTAGGGTTGTAGGCCATGACAAGGAGACCTCAAATATGCAATTTGAGCTCTCAAGTCGAATTCATATTTTTGCTACAGCTATTTAAAAAATTTCCTGTAAATACGTTTTTGGCATCTCAAAAATTTTTTTTAAAAGATAGGAGCATGAAAATTTGGGGATTTGAAGAGGACATGAAGGGGAATAACCACAAAAAAATTTTTTGCAATCCGAGCTGATTTCCGGTCCTGAGATGGATTTCTTTTTTTCCACTTTAACGCCCTATTTGGCAAAGTTCCGAAAACATGTGAAAGCTGTAAATTGGTGAAAAGTTGCGTCTAACGATTATCTAAGTGGCCATAAATTTTGGGCGTGTCCTTATTTGAAATAAGATGTACAGAGTTTTTTTTGTGAAAGCCGTCATTTCAGAAACAAATAAATTCCCTGTATCTCAAAAACGGCTGATCGTAGAGACCTGAGACTATGCTTAAACGATTCAGAAGGTCCGATTTTGGGGGGGTCTTCTGAGAGACATTTTGCTCCTACTTCAACCGTTTTTGCTGTAATTGCGAAAAACAAAAACCCATCTTCGCCATCGTGGATTTTTTGTGATTTTGTTTTTGGTGATTATAGGGACCCATATGGACCAAATAGTGAAGGAATTAGCTTGTTACACATTTTTCCATAGTTTCGGTCCTTTCTTAGCCAAAATTCCCTAATTACAGGATATTGGAGTTTAGCTCTTGCCCTTTCCATAGAATTTGTTTTTCGCAATTACAGCAAAAACGGTTGAAGTAGGAGCAAAATGTCTCTCAGAAGACCCCCCCAAAATCGGACCTTCTGAATCGTTTAAGCATAGTCTCAGGTCTCTACGATCAGCCGTTTTTGAGATACAGGGAATTTATTTATTTCTGAAATGACGGCTTTCACAAAAAAAACTCTGTACATCTTATTTCAAATAAGGACACGCCCAAAATTTATGGCCACTTAGATAATCGTTAGACGCAACTTTTCACCAATTTACTGCTTTCACATGTTTTCGGAACTTTGCCAAATAGGGCGTTAAAGTGGAAAAAAAGAAATCCATCTCAGGACCGGAAATCAGCTCGGATTGCAAAAAAATTTTTTGTGGTTATTCCCCTTCATGTCCTCTTCAAATCCCCAAATTTTCATGCTCCTATCTTTTAAAAAAAATTTTTGAGATGCCAAAAACGTATTTACAGGACATTTTTTAAATAGCTGTAGCAAAAATATGAATTCGACTTGAGAGCTCAAATTGCATATTTGAGGTCTCCTTGTCATGGCCTACAACCCTACGGTGAGAGATTTCCCTGCACTCGAAAAAAATTTTTGGTTAGCGTACCCTTAACCCGTCTCTCCTTTTCAGGGACGTGTGCATTATCCCAGAAACACTGAGCCCATATCCCCGAAACAAGCCCAAGACAAAATCTAAGAAGAAAGAGGCTAAGTTGAAGGAGAAGATTAGGACTGGAGTGAAAGCTGCAACAATACTACCACACCACCGGGCATTGGGCAGAGCTCCTCTCAAGAGGCCACAGCACTCAGATGGCATTTATCAGTGTGAATACTGCCCCAGAACATTCCCCACTCCCCAAGGTAGGTTCCACCTGAGTCTTGACCCTTTCTCGCCACAATTTTGTCTCAGTAAAGTCTCTGTAATATCTGTAAAGTCTCTGAATAACTTTACTTCGAGTCACTTTCTCCCTGCCTTCGAGTTTTCAATATTTCTTCACTGCAGGTATCCAGTCGCACATCACCCTATCACATGCTAACATGCAAACAGAAGAGGAGTTTGATCGGTCAACGGGAATGCACAAATGCCAGTTCTGCAGGCGTCTATTCCCCCAGGTAGATACAAATAACATTTTATTAAAACATGGTACAAGGACATCCACCGTTTACTTAGAATCAGTCCCCTTCCGACCTGTCAGGCCAATGCTCTGACAGCTTCCAACAGCCCCCTCCAACGTATGAGCCTATAAATATCAACCCTTCACTTACAGGAACACGGACTAAAGACGCACATTTCCTGTACCCATCTCCAGAAAGTTTACAAGTGCCCTGAATGTGGGAAAGGATTCCCTAAGAAATATGCCATGATCAGACACAGGTCAACTCATGTCAACAAGGATTTCATGCCACAGAAATGCCCCTATTGTGACGTTATGGTGTCTGTCAGGTAACAATTGACAATCTATCAGCTTTTATAATCATAATAATGATAATATACGAATATGAGAGAACTATTGAGGGTATTGAACATTTGGATACTCTCCAAATTCTTGTCTCCCATAGCTCGTTCCTCTCCAATACATGTTCTAACATCTCTCCAATACATGTTCTAATATCTCTCCGATACATGTTCTAATATCTCTCCAATACATGTTCTAACATCTCTCCAGTACATGTTCTAACATCTCTCCAGTGCATGTTCTAACATCTCTCCAATACATGTTCTAACATCTCTCCAATACATGTTCTAACATCTCTCCAATACATGTTCTAACATCTCTCCAATACATGTTCTAACATCTCTCCAATACATGTTCTAACATCTCTGTATTTCCCCCACCAGGTACTACAAGTCCCACATATTCACCCGTCACCTGTACAAGACTTACAAGTGCGAGGATTGTCACCAGACATTCAACGACCAGGCCCAGTTCCACAAACACTTGTGGACCCACCCGATGAAGAAGTACCGGTGTGAACAGTGCCCAATGAGCTTCAACGCTAGCTACAAACTGGAGAACCATACCAAAACACACGAGGTAAGAAGAACACGTCTTGTCCATTATACACTTCTTCTAAACAAAACAAGTCTCACTCTCAAAATGGAGTCACAACCTGATCTATTTCAACAGCTGTATCACCTTCTAACCTCACCCCTACCCAGGCTGAGGAGAAGACTGCCCTGAAGATGAAAGCAATAGCAGCAGCAGCGGCAGATGTGCAGCACGAAGAGGAGGTTGTGGAGGAGGAGGAGGAAGTCATTGAAACATCAGCGGAGGAGTTTGATGAAGAGATCACCTTCCAGGATGGATCCCTCATCATCCCTGCTCACTCCTGAGCATGGGACACCATTCAATTAACTCCTAGCGGATGTGCTGCGGAAGATCACTGACAGAAAGAGAGAGAAAGAGGTAGAAAGAAGGTGTGTCCGAGAGCGTGAGATGAAGCGAAGAGGGGAAGAAGAGCGAGACAGTGACAATGTTATTCAGAAACGGAAAGAATATTTTGACGACGAAAACGTGCTAAAAAGGTTGAAGTTTTAAGAATTTTTTGATTTAAATTCTTCGACTTAAATTGTGGCACGTAATATATTTGGAAGGAGTTATATATTAGTTTGATCGATTGTGTTAATAATTAACAAATCTATAGATACAATGTGTGTATACTGTAACGTTTAATGTATAGTATATTAAGGAAATGAATGTCCAAGTAGAGCCCGTGTGTTAGTATTATATTATTATTATGTACTGTGCTGAGAAACATGCGTTTTGCATTGGATATATCCTGTGAAGATTTCACTTTTTATGTGGGTAGTTAGGATAAGTGTAACTATACTAATACTGTTATAGCGCAATATATATTGAAATTACCTAACTGTAAATATTTTCCATAAAAACTACTATATTTCCAAAGTTATGATATCCCGTCTTTAATCTTTGTTCAATGAAGAAGCCTAGATACAGCAGTCATGAATCTCTGCCAGACCTGTATGTTCTAACACGGGTTGAGCAAGCTGCAATGTCGGGCTAGGCATTCCCGTGCCGCATGACATCGCGCCCCTGACCCCTTATTGCGATGAGGGTGGTCAGTGGTCAGGCATCGCGCTATGAAGTTCCTGCCCATGCCCACTCTCCTCACAAGAACTGTCTTGCATTGTCAGTGCAGTGCAACAGTGCAGTGCCAGACAGCAAAAGAAGGCGTCAACACGATGCCACAAGGCACGGGCAATGGGCAATAATAATTGCCTGACAGTGCAGAGATTTGGTGATCTGCAGTGCTGAGCTGTTTAAACCGTATTGACAACTGATGTTATGTGCGACATTGAGCTGAAGTCTACACAGTTGAGGGGCCTGGTTGGGGTTCAGGGGCTCACTGATCAGTCAATCTACGTGTGTAAAGACATATGTTTTGGTTGCAGATATGTTTTAGTTGCGGTAATGTGATCACACTTTCAGTTTCATATGAAACAAAAGAACAAAGATTGTCCGTGTGGAGCAGGGAGCTGGCTTGGGTCCCAGGCCCTGGGATGGTATTGGTAGGAATACTGACAGGAGTAGGACACTGAACAATGGTCGGGAAGTCAGGGATTAAGGAACTGTTTGGCACCACCAGTTTTGATTCTCAGATCGGGTCGGGTCGGCACCGCCAGACAGGTCTGGGAAAGGGAGTAGGACTTTCACTTCAAGGCTAGGCAGAGACCACGTAGTGAAACTGAATCATTTATCAATTTGAACCTGTAGGCAGTGTAAGTAAGTGCAGTGTCGGTTTTGATAAAGGAGCATCTCCGGAGACCGGAATTCCGGAAAACCTCCATTCCGTGAATTTGGCTCAACCAGAATAACTTTGCGACGGAGGCAACTCAAGTTTGTCATCGCGCGCGACACTCATTTCCTTGACAACGCGTTTCTGCTGTGTTTCAAATCACACCGCTCCTGCCTGTTTTGATTTGTGTACTTTACTTTCAGACCTTTTCTGTTTCTAATTTTACTTTTAGTGTACTAAACTTCCTCCCCGACTCTTTTAGATCGCCATGGATAGTGTCAAAGTAATTGACACCCAACTGTCCAAATTGGACCACTTCTACGATGTCCAGCAGCAGATGAATGCTGCTGTCAAGAAAAGGGAAATTGTCCAAAGGAAGGCTGGCATGAAGCTTGTTCATTGCAAACTGAAGGGTCATCTTGACGTTGCAGAATCTTTCAAGCGGCTCATCAAAATCAAATCTCTCGGGACATATTACGCCGTCAAGGCCGCCCAAATGCGGCCTCTGATCCAGCAGGAAATTGTGCTGCCCTCAAAGGCCGTCCAGAGAAGAATAGAGGGAGTTGAGAGGGAGATATTCAACCTTATCTCCACAGAGAACGTGAAACCACGCGTCTCACTTGGCGACATCTCCGACGTTGACATCTATACTTGTTTGGATATCCTAAACAAGAAAAACAGCCAAGTCAAGGTTAAACTTGAAGATGTGGCAGTAGCGATGAACAAACTTGAGGAGAAGGACAACTATACCGAGGAAGGTTTCCAAAAGAGGGACACTGAGACAAAAGCTAATCTTGAATCAGAGAGGACCGCTCTGCAGACGAAGCTGAGTGATATTGAGGCTAAGGTATCGGATGCCACCGCTAAAATGAACGAGAGCAGTCTACTGCTCAGCCAAGCGGAGGCCAAGGTGACCACTTACAGGACATTTGCTGACAAGAAGAGAGGTGAGATCCAGGCGGCTAACAAGGAATTCCTTATCACCCGGACAGAGACTGCCCAGCTCCGTCAACAGAGGAATGAGGTTCTTGCAAAGGTCCTCCTCCAGAGACGAGCACTAAAAAGGGGCGATGAGGATGTTAGTTTGAAGTCCTCGGAGAGTCTGTACTCCAGGAAGGCCGATATCGAGAAGGAACTAAGAGAGAAGTCTGAGAAGCTGAAAGAATTGAAGAAGCGGGAACAAGAGCTTGCTGCCGAGGAGAGAGCTCTAGAGATTGTGGAGCAGGCTAAGAAGGCACAATTAGAAAATGTAAGTAATCCCTGACACTTGACCACTCTAATCCTAAACCAATCAGCCGTGTTCTTTTCCTATTTCTTTTTTTTTCAGTTCTGTTACACCCATATTCATTTCAGGTGAAGAGGGCTAACGCTACACTGGACGAGAGAATAGCCGGCATCAGAGAGGTCAACACCCGAATTTCCCGTGACATTGAGGCCACCATGCACGATTTGAACAGGACCACGGACACTAAATGTGTAGTATGGAGAGACAAGGCCCTGGGAACTATCTTTGCAGCCGGCCTCCTAGATATCAACTCGGTAAAAAGCAAGACCTTCGCCAACAAGGACAAGTACAAGTTTGCCAGTGAGCAGTACCAGCTGGTTGAAGCCCTAAAACCAGAGATAAACATGTTGGATGCTGGGGTGATCTACCTTCAGGACCAGATCTATGAGATCAAGGGAGATATTGAGGGTCTCAACTCGAAGACCATTTCAATTGCAAAGCAACGAGAGCTAAAACACAAGGACTTCCAGAACACAGAGGGTCTGGTTACCAGGACCCAGGGCAAGTTAAAGAGGCTGGAACAAATTCTAAAGTCTACCGAGAAGACCACAGAAAACCAACTGGAGCGACTCACGGAGGTGCTACCTCAGACCAACATGCTCCAAACTATGGATGTGGGACGGAAACATGAGGTCCTGGGGCCCATTCTGTCGAAGGTTGAGGGAGTGAGCAATGTAGATGACGTCGTCACACAGTACGGTACCATGAAGAGTGACATTTATACGGGGTCAGGGAAACATAGCAAGGCCACGGGATATGAGTACCTCAAACGGGACATTAAATACCAGGCTGAGTTGAAGGAGAGGCTAAACCGTCAGTTGGCCGTCCTTCTCGAGTAAATATATTTTGTGTAATTCCTGTATTAGCAGTTCTTTTCAGTTGTGTAAAAATGTAAAATAAATAAGTTACAACAATAAAATATCTGCCTCTAAATTTGCTTATTCCAAACTTTCACATCGAAGGTTTCTTTCTCTCTTGGTCACATCGTCTCTGGCCCTCTCGGCCTAGATCATAACTCTCGGAACTCAGCGTCTTAAAACAGCATCTCACGAAGCCTAAAAGATCATCATCGCCTTTTGGATGGCAATCAAATCGTCCACAATTTGGCTGGGTGTCGTGCCGATATGTTTAGCTAACTCCCTGCGTTCAGTATGGGATAGGGTCAGGAAACTGGTGAGTAGCTGGTAATCGAGTATGTTCCTGTGAGGGTTCATTAACCAACGACCAGGCATCTTAGCGGTCCTGAAAGAAAATTGGTTATATGAGGCATAAACTCTGGCCACTGGCACGTTATTTCAGATACCTTTCTCCCAGCGCGCCGCTGGGAGAAGGTAGCTGTAGTTTATCCGCCAGTGGCGGATAAACTGGTTTAAATCACGACGACGATCCCGAGGCGGAGCCGAGGGAGAGGCGGAGGGGTTTAAACCAATAACGTGCCATTGGTCAGAGTTTATGGGTTATATACCCTGCTTTAGTTGTTTGTTTCAAGTATTACACACTAACAAGAGAGAAAACACTAATCAAAACACACAAAGAGAACTGAGAAACAGTCAAAAACATCTCTCAATTGAGTGTATATTGTTTGGTAACAGTTACTAAGGAGAGAGAGAAAGAAATAACAAGATATGGGGCATGCCAGACATAACACAGAGGAATTGAGATAGTGAAACAAAAGGGGAGATAAAGAGAGAGAAATTGACGGAATGTGTTGTTTCTTTCTCTCCAATGCAGTGTGTAACTCTTGCAAACAGTGTTCCCTCTGTATTTCAGTAAGAACTGATCATTTACACACACTTTGAATGTAACATAGGAGTTAATAATAAACAGCCAGCCAGTGGGAAATAATCTGCCGCTGGACTGGCTGTATATTGAGAGCGCGCCAGTGGGACTTCTCGCCACTGGCGGGTTATTTAAGTTAGCAGGGTATATAGCTACTCCAAAAGGTACCCAGAACAATTGTAATTACAACATCTTGTCTAACACCGCTTTTCATTTTGTCCCTGATTGATTGAAGCCGGAAGGAGATATCATCCCAACAAACAATTATCATGCGGCTCATAAACAATTATCCGATACTTATCCTGTGTTGTCTAACTTTGGTACAATTTCTTGATCTGTAAAGAAATGCTGGCGAAAATGCTCGACAGTGTTACCTGGAACTTGAACTAAACAGTTGATCACTTTTGTTCTGAAGATTGCAGAACTGCATGAAACGTCTCGTTTCAATTTAAAGTTTAGTAAACTTAAATCGAAACGAGATGTTTCCCGAAGTTTTTGCAATCTTCAGAACAAAAGTGATCAACTGCAGCTCATTACATTTACCTGAACCTTTTGGGATTGAGACCGGCAACATGGGGAACTGCTGTAACCAGTTTGTTGTGTAACATGAAGAGTCGCCGGTAACGTTTCTCAGCAAGAGGAAGGAAGGACCCGATGGCACCGTCCAGTGTCCCAAACCACGTTACATGTCTCTTCTCGCTGGGGTGCAGTAAGGAGCTGAAACAGGGGGTTAGGGATTAGAGCTGAATTGTCTTGTTTAGACTTTCCAGTACGAGTTTCTGGTCCCTAACTGAGCACAAAACAGTATGACAGGTACAAGGGTTGAACCCACATGGAATCTAGATCCGAATTAACAATCAGAAGGATTGGACAAGATACATGGGGGACAAAATACAAAACACGTGATTGTTTAAACTTTAGTGCAGTGAAAATAAAATCATCAACAGTTCTTCCAGATTGAGATAATTTCCTCTCTAATTGTTTGGATCAGGCTTCAGCTCACTCAGATACCAAATCTTGATAGAGCCATCAAATGAAGATGTAAAGATTTGGCTTTTGTTAGCTTGGATGCAGTAAACTTCAGCCATATGTCCATGTAGTGTCCTGAGGAGGGCACCACTGGGCAGGTCCCATTCTTTAAGGAGTCCAGCGGAGTCTCCTGTCAAGAATCTGGCACCATACAACCAGATAAAATTCACATTATCAACCATGTCTACTGAGTGGGAGGGTAGCTCTCTCTTCATATCCAGAAACAATAATTTCTTCCCGGTTGTTGCGGCTATAATGAGGTCCTGGTCGAAGGTAAAATGCCGGATTTCAGCCCCACAATGGATCGTCCGGATGGGATTGTAGAACTTGGCGCACCACAATCGAATTGTGAGATCCTCTCCACTACTGAAAATGTGATCCTCATTCATGTCTCCGTGTGTTACACCCGCCTCATGTCCCCACAGCACGTTTTCGCAGGTGTAGGTGGTGGCATCACCTGCAGTCCCCTCCCGGTACACTCGGAGTGTCTTGTCGAGGGAGGCCGAGATGAGATGATGTTTGTTGAAGAAAACACACGAAACAGAGTTAGTGTGACCTTTCAGGATGGCCAGCCGCTGGAGGGATGAGATGGAGAATATTTTGACAAAGTTATCCCAGCCAGCCGTGGACTATCTTATACCCATCGAACTGGAGGGAATTGATGGCACCATTGTGTGCCACCACCTTTTTGACGGGCCGGCCAGTTTTGGAGTCCCAAATCCGGAGAACACCAGTTAGTGCACCCTGAGATAACCCGAAGGGCGTCAACCTGGAAAGTAGGAACAGGCTTGTTTGTGCCCTAGTAGCTCCATGACATGTTTTAGGGGGTAAATTGTGGCTAGGGCACTCATCCAATCCTTGTACCCTGTAACACTCTTGATAAAGTTGGCATGTTTCCGACTGTGACGACGGGGTCTCTCTACAACTTCCTCGTACGCGATCTCATCCTCGTGACAGACACTACCATGGACAGATGCCACTCTTTCTATCAGGTCGTCAGGGGTCATTAGGTTCTTTCCATCATCGGGTGTCTTCAGGGACCTCATCCCGGCAGCTGTAGATAATCTTGATGCCATGATAGGGATCTCTATTGGTGTCAGGGGAATGGAGGGACTATCCCCTTTATCAAGTCGGGTTACAATCCTTACTTTACGGGGTGTCGTCGAGGGTTTTCCACTTTTTTCCATTTTCTTATCCTGTGCTTCTGCTACATTGATAACAAGAGGAGAACTTGCCTGTTGGGTCTCCGGTTTCCGTAACGAGAAACGAATCATTTCCGGGACAAGACTTCTTCTTCGGGGCGTGGTATGCTTCCTGGAGACTTCTGCCATATCATTTGTAGTCTGGAGACTCTGAATAACCGATCCAAATCGCATTCTTGGTCTTGAAGTTTTCTGCTTAGCCAACTCCTTCAATTCGAAATAAATTCTCCGCCACATTGTATCGTCTGTTTTCATTTCCTCGAAATTTAGGCCCATAAAATTTGAGTTGCGAGCATGACGGCGCCATGCAGAGGACGTGTACGAGAGGGCCTTCCAGGAGCGAGAAACAAGGGCCGTCGTGCAGAGATCTCTTGGGGGTAGGTAGGAGAGGATTCTCTTGATAATGGAATCTGGGAGGCGAATAACAAGATCGTACTCATAAATCCTCATATTAACACACGAACTAAGATAAAGGAGCTCTGCTTTTGAACAAAAGGGAAACAATCGGTGAATGAGATAGATGAATTCATACGTTTCCCAGTTGGAGTAAATCCTACTAAGGTTTTCCATTTCGGTCAGGAATATTTGTCGAAATTGGGAAGTGTCCAATTTGGAGTTTAGAGCTTGGATGATAATAGGATTCGGTCTGAGGATGTAATCTGACATACACTTTGCTATCCAGCACTGTCTCTGTCGTGTGATTGTGGTGTAGCCGGTCATTTGGTATACGGCAACGGACATGTGATCGCTTGTTATTTGATGGCGTGGGGGCAGCAGTTGATAACCGGCTAGCCGATTTTTCCAACTCATCCTTGATCAGCTCTGAGTAGCCTGAGTGGTAGAGTGGTTCAAAATCGGTGAGGAGAATCTCAAGGATGTTGATACTCAAAGATCGAGTATAGTGACAGAAGAAGTAGCGGCGTTGCCATGTTCGCCAGTTTTTGAAACGGTCAACGATCTCCTTGTACTCCTTCTTTTTCGAGAGATACTCGACTGAAAGTTCCTGTGATCCCATGGCCGCTACATGATTCTATACGGTGAAAAGGTTAGAAAATGTCAACTCAAAGGAAGGCAACTCAATAAGAGGCCACCTGATTCAAGGGCAAGGGCGCAATTGTGGCTAGATAAATTGCCAACTGTAGGTATAGAGAGATGTGTTTGGAAGCATCACTATGGGCTACAACTTATAATGCAAGGTGATACCAAATGTGTTGCAGGCATATCGAATTTTGAGCAGTGTGACATGTAGCAGCAGCTGTGCCAGCAGAGAGGGAGGAGAGAGAGACGCGGTTACTATTGCTCCTTTATCAAACATTTCAAACGAACAGACCAGTAGCTGTATCTCAGTGCAGTAGACGTAGTACTATCGTAGTAAAATCTGCGGTCTTGCACTAGAAGTCGTCCGACAAGTAATCAAAATGTGCTCGTGCAAGACTTGGTGGTTTTGAAACGTTTGTAGCCAAGAATTGTCGGCTGCACTTTTGAGTGTAGCTCCACTTTCAGTTTAGTAATTCTGGGTGATATTAATACGGATCACGGGGGCACAATTTAATGGACGGGCCATAGATAAGTAGGTGAAATGTTTGAAATAAAGTCGCATGACATGTAGCATAGGACGCTGGGTACATCAACTCAAAGCAGAAGGAGGGGAGGGTAATCATATTAGAATGCTTGCTGTAATTTGTGGCTGTGATGGACTATCATGCAGGACAGAGCACTCCAATCGAGGACATCGATCATAGCCGCGACTCCTGAGGGCTCAGATGGACAGACATCAGATATCTGGTCTATCAATATGCACAGTTTAAAACAAACATGTACAGCACAATATATGCTTCACTTCAGGTTTATTTTCACCAAATGATGAGAGCTCTGTGCCACCAAGCCATCAGTGACGAAACGACGGACAGACGAACGGACTCACAGATCTTGATAAGCGGGAGATGTGCGCGTGAGCGCGCCATCCCTTCTACAATTTGAGTTGTAAAACTAGCGATACCTTGCTGGTGTGGTGCCCAAGATCGAACCATCGTGGATCCTGATTCCGGTTCGTATGAAAGTGTTAACATGAGCTCCAATGTTAATGTCTGACTTCCGTATGAGTTTCATTCCGCCCTGACTGTCCACACTCTCCGGCTAAAATCAGTTTGGGTTAGTCAAAACACCATGCAAACTAGAAATTCAGAGATCACTTTGTATCTTTTCGATATCACCAACCTGATATACATAGATGACAAGATTGCAGTTAGAATCAGACACCATAAAGCCAAGATTTGTTCCATCCACTACAAATGCTGTCCTATAAACCTCCATGGGCTCGAAATCCCGGCTAATGACGGACAAGGTCTTGCATTCCCGATCGAAGGTAAGCAAGGAAATACTTTTCGTTATGTCGGCATACAGAACAAAGTTCTTGATAACCGAAATGCTGTGAATGTAGATTTGAGTATCGATAAAGGCCACTCCGACAAGATCATTGTTAACAAAACTCCAAACATAGATCTTCTGCCCGATTGCACTAATGATATGCCCCAGAATACAGTCAACCTCCGTTACAGGACCCTTCTGCTCCTTGTCGTAAAGACACTTAAATTTGTACCCTGATAGAGGCTTCTCTGGGTCAGGTACCACCTAGAGAGATTGTTAAAATATTAGATCTTTAAATGTATATTTCTAGTGGCTGTTACAAAACTTTCTCTTGTTCAGTGAAAAGTGGTAGTACAATTAGGACGTAGGTATCCCGTATCACTATACTCTCTATCCCACATATAGAGAGAGAGAGAGGGCGGGGGCTCACGAACTAACCTCCATAACATCGAAGATCATGATTTTACCCCGGGCCGATACCTCCTCTCCCATACTGCTCATAGTGGCAATGACCACGTATCCCTTGGTTTGTTCACCCATCTGCTCCCCTGATAGGTTCATGTACTTCATTGAAGTGATCCGTTCATACTTTGGGAGGTCTATCCGGGTATCTGGGATAATATCCCACCCATCTCGAGTATACAGACAGATGGAATACCTGAGGAGGGGTAATAATTAGCCGGGATGATGTAGTTGCCCGGGTAGTGTCATCTTACCAGAGGGATAAGGAATGTGGTAATCTTACCAGTTTAGAGAGGGATAAGGAAAGTTATCGTCCTCCTCTATATTCATTTCCTCCTTATCCAAGTTATTTTGCATAGCTGGCCGCATTGGATTGAGGGAGGGAGCACTCGTACATACAGCGTACCTTTAACAAGGATCGATTCTTTAGACAATTTAGACACAATTTCGTGCATAATTTAATTGACCATTAAAATGGCCTGATTGCTCTTTGATTATCCTAACAGCTCTTATTCTCTTACTAGCTTAGAGCTAAGAGATGTAGAGATGGATAGATGGAGGGAGAGAGCAAGGGAGAGAAATAGAGAGACAGAAAGATTGTTCTGCCTAGGATATGAACCATTATGTATAACACTCCATAATAATCTCTCTGCCTTTCCTAATGCCTCTCAATCTCTCTCTCTCTCTCTCGTCTTATTCTCTTTCTCTCATTTTTTCTAGCAACACTAACATAACTTGCTAACAAAGCTTTCTCTCTGTCTACCTAGAATTGTCTGTCTCTGTATTTTGGCTGTGCTTTTCTTGTCTCCGCCCATTTTGTATTTGCAGAACAGTAATGTGAAAGCCTGACATGACAGAACTATCCAATGCTGTTTCCAATTAGATTACCAGTTACCACACCCGAAAATGTTGCTGTTTTTCTCAGGAAAGTTTAGACATTCTGCGGTACCTACCATTTCAGCCAAAATCGGTCAGCAAGTAGAACAATTTGTTTTTCCTTTTTTATATCTTGCTTTTGCTCCGTTTTTGCAACCTGATGCCCTCCCTAATTTTATATCCTGTTTTGTGTGTCTTTGTATTGTGCATCCTGAATTTTGCATTTTGGACAAAATAAAATGCCTGTATGTATTTTTATCATAATATTTTGGCCCTGTCTTCACCATTGGTTTTGTAGTTTGTAGCCACTGTCGAAGTAGTAATGATTGTTTATCAGCATTTGCTATCATAAATAATGATCAATGGTCTCATATGAATACTATTACACTAACAGTCACAGATTTACAGTTGCTTGGTTTCCCACACTAACTCTTTGCAGCCTTTCGACACTATTTTATTTTGCACGTGCGTTGCTACGTCTCTTCCAATGACAAAATAGCCCTTCATTACACTAGGATGTCTCGTTTTCTCGTTCTACTTCCTATCCTGCTGGGGTTGGTAGGTGCCGTGTGTAAAACCGGCCCACTTAGTGCTGAGGAACAAACCGTTTTGGATAAGCACAACTCCTACCGATCTCTTCACACGGACACCCCAGATTTGTGCTACGGAGAGAGTGGCAGCGATGTGACCTTCACTGCCCAATCTTGGGCTAACTCCATGGCTGCTGCGAAGACCATGCAGCATAGCAGCGGGAGTTACGGAGAAAACTTGGCCTATAGAGGTACCACAGGAGCAGTTTCTGTTGAAACGACTGCGTATGACAACTCTACCACATCATGGTACAATGAGATAAGTGATTGGAACTTTAAGACAAGCACCAAGGAATCAGGCACTGTAACAGGTCATTTTACACAGGTACGAGATATTGTATGTCCTTTGTCCCATATTTTATCTTTTCATGTAGCCAGAACTGATTGCACCGAAGTATTTGTCGGATAGTCTAAGCAAGTCAATATACATACTAACAATCAGACACCCTGTGTTGCAGGTAGTGTGGAAAAAGAGTACACAACTGAATTGTGGTTATGCTACCTTTACGAAGGGCAACTATAACAGCTACTACGTCGTGTGTCAGTACTACCCGGCTGGCAACTACGCGGGACAGTATGCGGCTAACGTGGCACCCCTTACCAATGGAAACAGCAACGGAAACAGCAATGGAAACAGTGCCGCCACTATCTGCTGCAGCATTGTAGTAGTGGTTATCACGCTAATCGTACTGTTGCTGTAATTTGACAATTAGGTGGTGTGGTGAATGTATTTTGTGTGTTTTGATTTGTTTGAAATTTCGTGATTGTAAACTTTGAGTTAATTCTTCAGACTCTATCGGAATTGTGTCAACTTCTGAAAACCACCGTCTCTCTCTCTCTCTGACAGTTCCTTTTAGTTTTACGATGCCCTGATAACTCTAGGAGATACTATTAAATGTGTAACTTGTAAAGTGTGTGAACACTGAACAATACATTACGTTTTGGAGTCATAGTGGTAGCAGACGAAGTGTGGGGTAGCCCGTAGATTGATTTTCTTTGCTGGCCAGTGGTTGTCAAAAGACATGTTGGTTGGTAGAGAACAGATCCTGAGTTCATCGGTACTACTGAAGTACAGGAAACCATTCTCACAGTTGACGTTGTTGAAGGGAGCAAAACACGTGATCTAGAGTGAGGGTATATGAGAGGATATAAAGGGGTGGGGAAAATAAATTCATAAAGAAGGGAACTGGGAATTCTTTTCAAGATTCCAATGCAATGAGTTTCCAATTTCCCTTTTTGGGAACAATACGTGTGTACCTTCCCGTCCAGTGTCATGGGATGTGTTCTGAGGGCGCCATGGGTTGTCAGGAACAGCCAATAGGGTGTCTCCCCGCACAGGAAGAGACCAGAATACCCAGATATGTTACTAAAAGATCTGATTCGAGGAGTATAGTGGGCATGGGAATCAACCTCTATCAGCTTGTTACTACCCCTCATTTTCTTCTTTTTTATCAGAACCTCGTGGTCGAGTTTAGAAAACCTCAATTTTAGACCCTCGGAATCTAGCGGAAGAGGGGTTAGGACGATATAAAACTCATCCACAACTCTACCGCCCCGATATAACGTTACAGTACGATCTCTTCTTAGTTCTTACCTTCAGTACAGTAAGGGAAGGCGGTATAGATGTGTAGATCTTCCTCGATGAGTATAAGAAGATGAGGTCTCTGTCTCTGCCATCCGAGACCCACCAGACATATCTCCTTCACCAGGGGGATCCCCTCACTCCCTACACTACTGTACTGGTCACTGTGCGTTAACACCTTGTGGGGGAGGATATGTTACTTATCAGATGAAACATAGGGAAATAGAAACATACAATATTATTTGCATTATATGTTTTAATATTCCCCTCGTTGTGTGAAGCTGTGAAGAAAGGAAATCATGGCCTAGATGACCTCACTTTTCAGTTTTCACTCACTTTTCAAATTGATAGTAGATTTGATAAAGATACCTTGGGGGTGAGAGCAAAGTTTTTGCAGAAGTAGTGGAGTGTCCAGGTTGGGAGTGATCTGATCTCCAAGACACCATCATCCCGACTCATTACACACCAATGGGTCAGCCCGGGAACTGCTGTTACCAACGGTGGGCCAGGATCTGGCTCATTTTCACCCTAAATAATGGATCTGTGCTTATACAGCGACGCAAAAAATAATAGGAGACACTAGAAATGAGGACCCGTTTGCACGATATATTGCCCCTGAAGCTAACATGGCATTTTTACCATGGCATCTTTTTCCGGATTTCCGTACAGCAATTCTTCTACATTCTCCTCTTCTTCCGCATCTCCGTCTCCTCCTCCTCCTGTCTTGGTCTCAGGGACCTCTATATCGGGGGAGAGGGTCGTGGAAAACAGCCCTGATTCATCCGTGTAGGTGGTCACACATCTGAGAGAAAAGGGAGAGGAGAGATATAGATTTGGAGTTCTCAGTTCCTTGCCAGGGCCCAGGTCATGCAGGGTAGCTGAAAATCTCAATCAAAATGTAATGCACACAAGCCCGTATCACAGTCATATCACTTACACAATATGAGTGGATGGAGTATCGGACAGGACGAGTTGTGCCTTCCCCTCCTTAGTGACGACCACACCCAGCAACTTGACTACTCCCGAACTGAGGACCAGCACCCCGAACGGGTCACTGATGCTTGCCCCCGAGATAGTCTCCTGTAACTCCACCTTATGCAGCAGAGTCCCCTCCTCCAGTAACATCACACTCCTGGGGCACACTTGGACTATATAGTGCCGAATATTACCCACGTAGAGTGTCGTCTCAGAGGTAGCAAAACCAGACTCCTCAAGCTCCGAAATATCCTCCCCTGAGAAATGAAGAGAGGTTTTAAAAGATAACCAAAGGGATTAGTCCAAAAACCAATTAAATAAATTTTGTTTGGATGCCCGGGGGGTAACACCTTTAGGCTACTGCCATAAATAACGGCATTATACATTATAATATCTCGTCAATTGTTAATTATTATCCTTATCTGGGAGGCCGGGGATCGGACGAGGAACGGGTACGTAATGAAATTACCCCTCCGCACTATAATAGCTCACGGAGGGGTGACTTCGTAACCAAACATACCGGTCTGTAGAACAAGGGTGCTGTCAGCCTTCGCCAGGATCAGGAAATCGTGGAGGGTGGATTGTACAGGTTTAATAGTCCACATATTGTAGATGGTAGGAAGATCAAATGTTGAGTTGATCACCGGTCTAATAGAGTTTTGGAATACTGACAGGGCTCCATTTTTACCGTACCTGGGATGGGGGGGGGGGGGGGATATTCAGTACGAACTAATAACAAAACCAACCCAATTGTAAACCAAGAACAAACAATTCAGAGGTGGTCATGTTTTGTTGATAGTTCGAAATCGAACCACAACTTCAAAGAACCTTTTCAAGCAGGTAACACGTACCCACTACAGGTGACGACCTCAAGATCAGTGTGATGTTTGCTCCGGTACTCCTCGCTGACATGGGGGGACTCTCCCACTGTCATTTGGGTAATCGGTGAGAAGTTGATGAGGCTATCCGTCACCTCAAAGGAGTAGGTGGCTAGTCTCGCCTCGTGTTGGGAATCTGTACAGCCGTATAACTCTCTATCCACCTCGTCCTCCTCGTACTGCGGGGTGTGTGTTAGAACTGTAGCAGAATTGAGGAGTTATTATATGGGGGCTGTCACATGGTTCTTTAGTCACAATGTAATCATGGTAATAATGGGGGAGGGTTCGAAATATTGTCTCATATTATAGCTACTGGCCGTAAACAGTAGTTCTATAATAATATACCCTAGTTCGCTTATGGGCGTACTCCTCCAAATTTTTAGCAGCAACACTGCTCTGTTCCTGGTAGTGGAGGAGGATGGAGTTACCAAACCTTGAACCGAGGAAGATGTAGCTACCTGCAGGAAATAATGGGTTTGAAATTACCGACAAAAACAGCAAACCGACAGAGAAAAATGGGAATAACTAACCGGCTGCCATGCAGAGACAAGATGTGATAACAGATGTAGCTGCTTTCTTCCAGTCAAACTGTTTGATACTTCGCATTCCATCACTTAGTAGCGTTATTAGATAGATATCCCCTGATTTGAGGGATAATATCACCCTCTCTCCTTCCATTATTGCAGCATGAGAATCGTCCAGTGTTAGTACCATGTTACATTGCTGAACCTGGGATGTTAACTAGCATTAGGGGAGGGGGCAACAATAAACCCGGCAGTTAGGGTTACGGTCTTTATAGGTAGTTATATGTATGGTTAGTTGTAACTCAAATACTCATAATACCTCTAGAGGAAAATCAGTAGTTTGACATGCCAGTGAATTGAGCATTATACCAAATGGAGGTACTGACTGATTCAGGTACATAAGAGAGTTCACAGCAAAAACAAGTACACCTGTAAATAAAGAACATTATTTATGGTTCAACATGTTTACTTTGCACCATTCGTCAAGTCGTGTATAATGTTTTTCTTTACCTCCGGTGGGTTTTGGGATGGGTAGCACGTAGAGACTATCAAATGGGAGATTGTTCTGTGACCAGATAATGGGATGAACTCGATCCCTAATGTTTAGTGCTATTGCCACTATTGAGCAGGTATCACGACGGACAGCCACTCGACCAGGCCAGGTCCTCAGCGGCTCGTAGAGCAGTAGAATAGTGGGTTCACTGTAGCCGTGGAGAAATTGGAAATCCTTAACATTGTTAACCTTCTCATCCAAAGCCTTCAAATCGACCACGTAACTAGAGGGGGTTACAGTGTGACAGAAAAGAGCCGAGTGTGAGAATATATATCACCTCACACAACCCTCCACCTCCTTCTCTAACCCTTCTTTAAAGGAGAGAGAATTGGTCGAACAAGTTCCACCTACCTTTATTATGTTCTAACCCTTCTTTACAGGATAGGAGAGAACAAGTTCCACCTACCTCTGACAAGCAGAATCAGCCATGTTCTTGGTCGCCTTTATTAGGGGAATTACAACAAGTCGAGATCCGTAGATCAGCATGGCCGCACTACGGTTCTTAGCATCCACACGAACCTGTACAGGGTGTCAACATGATAACTGGTTTTAGTAAAATCACTACATCACAATATATCTGGTAAATACACACACTTATGCCACACCTGAGGCTGGAAGCTCTGCTGTAGAAACATTGTCCTCTGATCATCCTGTTCGTAGTTGTACAACATGCGAGTTTTAATGGCATGTGACGAGGGGTCGTAGTCCACCACGGCCAGCTGGGCCTCTCCAACAGCAATGAGGAGGGAGTGTCTCTTGTTTCCCGGATATTTAGCAGTCGCCATCGAACTAATCATACCATACAAATTGTAGCTCAGCACCTGAATGTCTATTTTATTACAGCAATACAATACAACATCAGTGATAAGATTAAAATAAATTAACATGTCAAAGATCACAGGAAACTGAAAGGCATTATAACGGTGTATTAGTTGCCTACCTGTTCTAACCGATGTCGTATAATTTGTCCCTCCTCTTGTATCGGTACATAGCGGAAGACTCTTAACAAACTACCACCCGCAACGATTAGATTGGGCTCTTTTGCGTTGATGAAGTTACAGTGGCAGCAGTGATCCACTGAGGTGGGCGGATGGTTTAGTCTGTAAACCCCAAAAACCATCCTATTAGCGATGAAATGTTCAGTAAGCATGTAAATGAATAAATAATATTGATTTCGAAATTCCAAGTCAATATAGTCTCAATACAGTCTCGCCCTCACTCCCCCACAGGTCACAGCCCCCAAGGGCCATGAATATGAATATGAATATGAACTTCACAATGTATATCGAGTCAATATAAAGAAAATATATGACTCTCCCGCTCTTACACTAGGGTAGACCGGGGTAATTTGGACGGTGGGGCAATGTGGTCACAGGACGGGGCAATGTGGACTAGTGATTTATATGGGACTTTTAAATTGTGGTGTTTAGTGTGAAATAACGAAAAATGACGACTTTAAAGTTAAACTTTATTTCGGTAAACTTAATTATGATAATTATTTAAATTAAGGGTCAGAATTTCACAATATGATACTTTTCTATTCAGTTTCATCATCAAAATGACATTAGCTTTCGATTTAATTAGCTAATTGGCATTTTAATGAAGCGGGGCAATTCGGACAATTTGGGGCAATTCGGACGAAAAAATCGGGGGCAATTCGGTCATAATCCAGATTGCCCCATGGGGCAATTTGGACTAGACCAAATTGCCCCATGGGGCAAATTGGTTAAAACAAATTGGCCTCATGGCGCCATTATACTCGTTTCTATGGTAACCATCGACAACCTGCTTTCATAATTATCCTATTCAATCAATATAGATGGCTAAAAATGAGTAAATAGACCAAAAAATAGAAAAAGGCGCATTTTACAACCAATTCTCTGGATGCCAAGGTAACAAGTCAATCCATGGTGTGGCATTCGACAAACCAACTTCATAGGGTGCTCCAGAATATCTAGGACTGGTGCTTTGATGACCAAAAGTAGTGTTTTATCTTGATAATCATCCATTATATGCAGCTGATATAACTGAATAAAGGGATAAATTACAGGCTAACTTAGAGCAATAGGCATACATTTGATAACCAAAGCCACTGACTGGCTGGTAACTGAAGGTAGTCTGATGTCTCATTGTGACTCACAATCATGTTTAAATAATCGATAGTCTAATAATACGGATGTAATGGGTGAGTTTGTAGCAAGAAAATAGTACATTAATGCAAATTCGCCGGTTGCTATGGTAACAAACTCCGTTGCTATAGTAACCCCAGGGAATTGCATTGAGTGGGAATCGGCCACTAACATGATTAATTAGACTGGATCCCCATAATAGTAATTTCTGGCCTTGTAAGCACCTGAAAACACAAACAGCATTCCTTTGAAAACCGTAGCTTTATTTGTGGTTTTTTTATCTTTGATGTCGATTTTCTCAAAAACCCTATTTGGGATTAGATTAAATCTTTTTCTAATCGACTAGGCTAATCCTGAGCTTTCGAAAATGCACCCTATAGATATAGATCTGATGAACACTTAATTTTTTGGTTAATTAGGCTAATTACTACTTAATTAACTAATTTTGAAAAAGGAATAACACGGGATACTAAATTACTAGATGGCTGAAAAGTTTGAAATCGATATCTCAAAAACTGTGGCTACAATCTAAGTTTGTCCAAATAGCCCCAACCTCGGTCTGATTTACATCGCAGATTTACAGCTGGGGCAATGTGGTGTGTCGCGGTCACGTGACTGAATGCGCACATTGTGATTGGTGTAGAAGTCACTAGTCCAAATTGCCCCGTGTCTCGCGATCAAAAATATTCCGACTTACCTTCATTAACAAGGTTAATTAGCTATCTAAAAGTTATGTTTTCGATTCAAATTTGTTCTGAGGCTCAAGATAAAGGTTCAGTTGCACAAATTGAGTAGCTAACTAATTGATTAAGTAAATTAATGGCTCTTGAAATACCAATTGAATGCAAAAACCGTCCAAATTACCCCGGTCTACCCTATACGTATAAAATATAGTTAAAAATTAAGTACATTAATATACGCTTCCAGGCCGAGGCTAATAGCACAACAGCAGTTACCTAAAGCGGGACAAACACACACAGACGAACCAATGAGACTGGTAACAATGAGCTGAGAGCCAAACGGACAGATAGATTTAACCAGATTTAATAAATTACTAAAATCGAATAGAAAAAGGCGAATAAGTTAGTTAAAAATACGGTAGTTACAAAACACCACCACACATACACACAATACAATACAATACAATACAAAATATAAATTTATAATCCGCTTTTCAACTGTCCGTATTTACGGCACAGCACAAGTTCTGCTGCTGGGAGTCAGATTCATCGTCACATCCTCTTTCATCCTCAACAGCCCTCGCTCCAAAAGCGGCTAGCTTTACAGCAAGATTATGAAGTAATAGTTTATGTAGGGGGCATTTATAATATAGCTCTATCCTACTTGGATTATATTGTTTTTGATGTAGTACTTTCCGCCCGGGTCCTCTAAGCGGAGCTTTTTCAAGGTATTTATAAGGGCTTTTCGCTCCTTAATTTGGATCGGTGTTAAATCTGGCGACAAGTAAACAGCTGCGAAATATTCCGAGGTCTTGAGCTGTCGCGACTTTTTCAGCAGCGCCATAAGTGTTGCTCGTCTTTCAAATGAAACCAAAAGTGGTCGAGGGCCCTTCTCGTTTTTCTCGCCGATACGTTTCATAGCGTGAACTTTCGGTTTTTCGTTCAGCTCAGCAAACAAACCATCAACACTGGTCTTGGTCAAGCGGTCAGTTGTTTCAGGAATACCGAAAATAACAAGGTTTTTATCCCTCTCTGACAATGGTGCGTGAGTTGGTTCTTGAGAAGATTTTCTCACCACTGGAGAGACTGCAGCATAGTTTTGAGCAAGTACAGTAGAGTAAGCTTTCACCTTCTGCACTGAAGTTGTCATTGAACTGAGTTGCTCCTGTTGGTTGTTGATCAAGGTTTGTTGCAGCTCGATCACCGTAACACGGTGGCGGTCAAGTTCTTCTTTACACTTACTCAACTGGTCTTCTAGTTTCCTCGTACTACTAACCTCATCAAGGCTAAACATTGAACACTTCAGAAGTTTCACAACGGACAAAAATGTTTTACACGTAGTGTCAATGATTTCCTCTTTAGATAAGTTCTTGAGAATACGTCTAAAGTGAGAGCATATTTTGTCACCAGGTGAACCAAGTTTTGACTCAGGGAATTGTTTGATAAAGTTGTAACTATTCGTTACTTGTTGCGGTTCAAAAGTTATCTCTTCCGAGGTATCCTCGTAATCCATTCTCATAATTTCCATAACATGGTCGTTCACTGCTTTTATCAATCGTTCTCTCGTAGGGTTATCGCCCTCGTTGTCTTTCGTTCCCATCACTACCTAGAGGCTCACGCCTCAGATTAATTTGTTTAAAGTAGTGTTGAAAAGTTTGAAACACACACACACACACACACACACACACACACACACACACACACACACACACACACACACACACACCGGGCACCGGCCAAGTCTCGAACTATTGACGTAAAGTAACCCATACCCAAGTCCCAAAGCCTGATATTAGTATAATATCACACACTGTATGTCCCTCCTTGTGGGGATGCATGCGAGGGGACTCGGGAGTCGGGGTTGCTAACATGCCAACGAAAAAAGAAAAACTGAAAAACGGCCATCTTGGATTCTGATATATTTCAAAGTATGAAATTCGATTATCTTAGCGCCGCCAAACGTGCCGCGCACGATGTGTTGGCTCACGCGCGCGTAAAAAGCTAGAAAATGTCAAATTTTTTGATCTGTCCGAATCTTCTTTTTCAAAAAAATCTCGGTTTCTCTTCGAATTCAGCCGGTAACGGCTTAAGAGGTCTACGTACAGGATTTAACATGAACTTGGACGGTAAACTACTCCCTTACCATGTATTGGCCACCTGGTATATCCACATTGTATCGTTGGCGGCACTCCTGTGCTACGGAATAACAATGTACTACGAGTTTGAGGACTCAACTGCAACTGTGTGTCATGTCTGGAACCTCTTACCCTCATTTTCATCTACTGTTGGAAACTATACACCCCAAAGGTGACTTTGTGCAATAATATAATTCAAAATAGCAAATTTGTGTCATGTCGGTTCTGAATTTACTACGTTACACTGCTACATTTAGACCTTCTATTGAACACAGGTACATCTGGAGACTACTTGTAGGAGTTTCCTGTGTCATGCGATCCCTCGCAGTTTGGATGTTCTACAAAAATCTCCAGCGGTTTCAGAAACAGGGTGCACTTGTGTTTGCTTTCAGTTGTCTGCGGAGTCTAGAAATCTTTGGTGGGTATAATAATCAAATAATGTATTCATTCGTACATGTCATTTTCATGAACATTCTAGAGCTTGACGTGTATTCTGTTCTTGCAGGTCTCCTTCTCTTGACAATGTTTGCCTCCACGGAAGTGTTCCCTCTCCATGCCTTTGGTTTCAGCCTCTTTTTCTTCTGCTCAACTGTCAACATTTTCGCGGTATCGAGGTTGTTACACAACGGAGTCACGGGATCTGGACTAATAAACAGACAGACAGTATATTTCCCACTAATTTATATCATTACCTTCCTGGGGTGTTTTGTTTCCTACATAGTGCACGATTGGTACTGCATCAGTGGAGTTTACACTATTTTTGGTGCCCTGGAACTTATTATGATATTTTCAAACATCATGTTTTGGACACACTGTGATGCGCTCGACTGGAGAGGCTATACTATTTCCATCGAATAATAATTGATGTAGTAATTATTATCTGAATTAATTAGATCTATTTATAATTATGAGTGTATTTTATTATCTTTGATTGATATATTTGATTGGCTGTTTACTTTATCCCCACCATCCGACCCAATTAACATTTCCAACCCTCACTAACTGACACCCTGCTCTCTTGATCGTCACTATTCGTTTATTCTCCCGATTGGCTGATAATATTCTTTGTTTACTCTGATAGGTCATACCATGGTGGCCAAGGATAAAAAACCTAAAAAATCCCGACCTTCATCCGCTACCAAAAAAGACTCAGAGAACACCGTCTGCAGTATACCAGAGGATGCCAGCGTGACAACAGATACAGAGAGTACTATCCTAGGAGCCGTTGTATTCCTGCTATCATGCGGAGTGTATTGTCTCACTATGTACCCTGGCCTACCCATGGGGGATAGCGGGGAGTTCATGGTTACCAGTATAGACTTTGGGGTATCCCACCCTCCCGGGTATCCCCTTTTTACAACACTGTGTTATGCGGCCATTAATTTGATACCACTTGGTTCCCCTGCCTGGCGGATTAACCTCTTGTCAGTGCTATTCGGGGCGTTGTTTAACCTTGTTATTTTCCTACTTGTCAGTAAAATTGGAAGAAACAGTATTGTAGGGCTACTGACTGCCTGCTGGATTGGATTTTCTCGTCTCTTCTGGATGTGGTCAATTCAAGGCGAGATTTTCTCTCTCAACAACTTTTTCTGTGCTCTTCTCATGCTCCGAGCGTACTATTTCGAGGCGGCAGTAGAGCGAAATGAGGTGTACCGGCAAGCTAAGATATCCGCTTTGGTTAGTGGTCTCTCCCTTTCTAACCAGCACACTTCAGTCCTCTACATCGCTCCCTTTGCCTTGCGTGTGGCATACAGAACACTTATAACTGAGAAGCACGGTATAGCTGATGCGGTGAGGATCTCACTGTGCGGTCTGGTGGGAATGTCATGGTATCTTCAGATGCCACTCTCTAACTTCCTCGTTACCCCTCGAGTCACATGGGGTGATTTCAGTTCCTTTCACAACCTTGTTCGACACATGCTGCGTCTCGATTACGGGAGTTCTTTTGTCCTCGTGGCTGGTACTAGCAAGAGCACATTTTTCCAGAACTTTGCAGCTTTTTTCCGAGATTCATCAACAGAACTCTCGTTTGGAACGTGGTGTTGTGCCATGTTTTTGGTAGCCACGGCCCTCAGAAACTCGGCCTCTCTCCCTAAAAGGGTGCTGTGTGTTATTCTCAGTATGCTGGCGTGCTATTTCGCTGTGTTTTGTACCCTGGCCAATATTGATCTGAGTGAAGGCGATGGACTAAGTAGGGGTGTCTTGGAGAGGTTCTGGATGCAACCCAGTGTTGGACTTATCGTGGTAGCGGGGGTTGGACTTTGCAAACTTCTTCTCTTTCTCGCAGCCCGGGTCCACTGTATCTTCAGTAACAAAGGATTTCAACTTGTTCTGGCAGTTGCCCTGATCTCGGTGCAGGTCCAAAAGAACTACGCAGAGAACAATGAATCAGATAACCACTACTCTCTTCACTACGCCAACTCTATCCTCCCCATCCTGCCCCCTAACAGCCTAATGTTAACTGGGGGTGATCTACCTACTAACGTGTTCCGGTATCATACCATCTGTGAGCAAATCAGGCCTGATGTCCGCGTTCTCGACATGCAATTCATGGCCGCGGATTGGTTCAGAGATGTCCTGGCCCCCACGACGTTCACTGGTGTAAACATACCGGGGGTTTACCGGCCCTACAAAACAGACAAACTGAAAACTGGACAGTACAATTTGGCCGTTTTTCTGGAGAAGAATATTGACAAGTTTGATATTTTTGTGTGTAACAGTGTGAGATCGGATGAGACATCGCACCAGGAGAATTTCTATATGATCCCTGTTAGGACCTGTAAACAGTTCATTCGGAAATCTGATCGCAACCCTGTCGAGGTAAAAATAATTAATTGGTTAATTAGTTAATTATCGGTAGATTCAGGTTCTAGTTCAGTTTCGGCTCTTTGAAAGTGTAGAAACAATAAACGCGTGTTACACTTTGCTGACATTTTCCATAGAAAGCATAGCTGATTCCGCTAGATACGAAACTGAACAAAATTGTTTACACTATTGCCACGCGCACGCAAAACTATTTTCCAGAACAGTCACTACTATTGTGCAGAGTTTCGTTCTGCTACAGTCACTACTATTGTACAGAGTTTCGTTCCAACATGTTCCCAACTAACACTACCCAGCACACCCTTCCTCCCCAGGTTGTTGATAAATACCCTGCCATCAAGCTAAACGAGTGGCCCATGCCCCCACTTCACCAGTACGAGGATCGGACCTGGGAACATACCCTCATGCTGACCTATATCAACTCCCTGGGGGAGCGGGGGAACATGCTCTGGCTGGCTGCTGTAGCAACCACCCACACCCAGAACAGACGGTACCTTCTGGAGCACGGTCTGGTGAGGATGGAGGCTGGGGTGAAGGAGTTTGAGAGGGCGGTGGAGAGTGGGTTGTTGAAGGAGGATGATTGGAGCCTGGCTTATGATCATCTGGGCAAAAATATGGGACATTTCTGTATGATCCTTCGGTGGTTGGTAAGTATAGAGGGTCTCTTTTGAAAAGAGGTAGAGAGAGAGAGAGAGAGGTAGAGAGATAGGGTATTGGGAGGGGATAGAGAGAAGGTCTTTCCTGCAGGGGGTCAAGGGAGGGAATGGACCATAGGGAGGAGGGGGGGGTGTATCGAGAGAGTAATGAAACTTGATTGTTGTTGAAGGTCAGTATTTTATGGGAGAGTAGTAACTGCTGTCAGAGACTGATAAATACCAATGCTCATAAATAAGTAATTAGCTGGCCGGTGGGCTACTGGTTATGAATTTATGAGAAAATATTAAAGGAGGGATAATACTTCCCTGTGAGTGGTTGCTCTCTCTTTCTATGGAGGCAGCTGGGGCCGGCATAATGTAGTAGTGGAACCAATTGTCTTGACCCATGATTAATGAACATAGAGAGAGGGAGAGAGAAAGAGGGGGATAGAGTAATGAGTATTTCCGCGAGCAGACTCCGGGAGGGAGAATGGGAGAAAGAACGGGGAGACTGAGACAACAAAACAGACAGAGAAAAAGCAATCCAAATTAACTTGTATATTATTCAGGTTGAGCAAGATGGTGACCAAAAGATTATGGCAGAACGTCTGCCAAAACTGGAGGCTTGTGGTAGGAAATACTGGCAAATATTTGTAGACTATGCCAGTTTGATGAGGAAAGAACAGCAGTTAGTCTCAGAGCTACGGAGATACCTCGCCATGAAATCATTTATGGGGCTAAGTTTTGCTATCTAAATCTGGGTTGATGAAAATACTTTTCGTTTATTAAATTGTACGTTGTGGTGTTTCAGTGGAGTTATTATTATCAAGTAGATGTAGTAGGGTCTGCTGTGCAGATAATAGACAGTGTACTAATAGACAGTACTAGGAAGAGAGACAATAAAGGGAGGGACAGAGAGAAAAAGAGACAGAGAGACAAAGGAATTATTGCTAGGAGTATTGTCTCTCCTTTTGTTAACTCATACAGGCAAGGACAATACCTGAGTGTCATATGTATTTTATCTTTTTTGTACTTATCCTTTTCGTTGCTGGGGTTAAAATATGTATATTGCCAGAGTTAAAAAACGTTTCAGATCGAGTTAGAAAAAAGTTAAAAAGAGAGATAGATAGAGAGAGTGTGTGTTTGTGAGAGAGAGAGAGAGAGAGAGAGAGAGAGAGAGAGATAGAAAGAGAAAGAGAGAGATAGAAAGAGAGCTGAGATAAGTGTACAACTGTATGTGTAGCACTACACGAACAGTTTAGTTGTAAATAGTAGAGCTTGTATGTTCTTTTATATTATCCTGTATATTGTGGTGTGTATTATTACATGTGATATTCTTGATCAACGTTAAACAAACCGTTTTATAAAAACAAACCTTGTTTTATTGATACTATCGGCATTCGGCTATACCCATTCTCTAATTACTGTCTGAAGTGTTGACAGTAGAAACTATAAACTCTTCTTCCAGCAAACTTTATTTATCGCTAATTTCTTTCATCACAATCTCCTTGTAAACAGACGTGAAGATACAATATCCCTCCAATATCTACCCTAACTTGTCTCACCGGCCGGTTTTGTATTCCCATAACATCCCCCCTCTCTCTAATTCTACAGAGCTGCTGCAGTGATGACTAATGGTATCCGGGAGCCCCAGGCTCTCCGAACACTTCACTACATTCACACTGCTGCCCTGCTCTCTCCCTCCCCCACTGTATCATCCAACCTCCTTGAGGGGGCCGTACGAATCAAGGAGAAGCACCAAATGAGGACAACACCAGACCTCAAGCGGGGCATGTGCTCCAGATGTAAACTCCCTCTGGTGGGAGGAGTGACGTCACGAGTTAGAGTCAGGAGGAACGGTGGAGGTCAGCTCAGCAGGAAGGTGACCTGTGGGGGATGTGACACAACTAGGAGGTACCCTGTGGTGAAGGATAGCAAGGAGCTGAAAATAGAGCAGGCTCCAATCCGGCACCTCACTTGAGAGCTAGCCCCAGTGCAGCATCTCTCAAGTGGAGATAACAATAGGTTTAACTCGAGAGGATTGGAGGCCGGGTATGGGGCCGAGGATACTGCGAGGAATGAAGATAATTTAATTTATGTAATTTCTAATCCTACTCCTTAAATCATAATGATTTAATCTTGGCTCGTCATTGTATCACATTAACGTTACAACTTACAAGTTACTTCTTCATTTTCTAGAATTCGATGAATCACCTTACTCCCAATTTGTTCCTACTAAAAGTAAAAGTATCCCAGCTGTTACACACTATTTTACTGCATATAGTGCCTTTATAACACATCTGCAGTATTCAACGTCTTCCCTCTCTATCTAAACTCCCCTCTCTGGCCTAAATTCCCTCTCTCTCCGATTCCACGTGTCACACATCTCATATCTCTATCTAGCGTGTATTGAATGGCTTCCCTATAATAAGCACGACTTAGTGAGCCATGATGTGACTAGAGGATCACTCTGAGGATTATACAATATGCCTCGAAGAAGAACACACAGGTAACAGTGCTGCTTGTAGTCGTATTACCGTAATGGAAATACAGTAAGGAGACGTGCACGTTGCATAACGTGCGGCAAAAAGTGCATGTGTTCAGCACGTACTAGCGCCCTGATTGGTCACGGTTGTGCGTCGTCTTACTGTATCTCCGTTTTCCATTACCGTTTTTCCACTACAAGCGACCGTGTTACAGCTCAGTTCCATGAAACAAATATTGTAAACCTCGACAATCTCAATTTCCTAAATTCATGTATTTTCAGGATTTATCTGAAAAGGCGGCTCTCAACCTTTCTTTCTGTTTTTGCCAGTCTACTTCTAGTTGTCAGTTCTTGCATTTGTAACTGGGCAGTCCTCACGGTACGTATATATCTGTAATGGTGAATAAACATGACATGTGTGAGAGTGAGAATACGAATAGGTTGATTGTTGATTGGCTGCGAAGTTTAGTTTTCTCCTTCCACAAGACATGTCCATGTCTTATTACTTATAGTTTCACTATTTCAGTTACCGGAGCACAAGTATGTTCCAAAGATTGGGGAATGGATTGGACCGGGTAATGTGACCTCATTTCGACTTGGCCTATTCAGAACCTCCCTGGGTCCCTGTAAGTCCACTAACTGTTTATATGTACAGTAGGTAATTCTTTATCACGCTTATTCACTGAAGCAGTTGGAATTATAGGGCTTGGTATCTTTCACTTATTGAGTTTAGGTTCTTCAGAAAAAAATAGGGCGTTTAAGATCTTTAGGAAAGAAAAAAAAGTTTTATATTTCTGTAGAACCCCTCTAAACATGTATAACATAACGAACAGCTTGTGTGAGTTAGTAACCGCTTGCACATCAGACTCCTCGTCTTTCAAAACGATGTATTCCCTGTCGATGGATCTCTCTCGCTCTCCCCCCCCCCCCCCTCTCTCTCTCTCCCTCTATCTCTCTCTCTCTCCCCGCTTTCCCCAGTCCTTTCTTTCTAATATGCCGAGAACGGGCAGCAGATGCGGTAACCACCTGTTTAATGGGGAGTGAGGGATATATAGGAGAACGAGAGAGAGACTTATATGGGTCTGACATTTAAACGACACCCATTAGCTCTCCCATTCTGTTTCCTAACGTCTTCACAGTAATAACATAAATGCTCTCCATGATCCACACATATCACCTCGGTTCTAACATTCCATATAATACCTCTCCCCCTCCACCTATTTCGAATCCATGACACACTAATGGCAACTATCCTTCAGATGATAGTCTCTTCCAGTTCGTTGGCGGAAGAGGGGAGATGTTCAAAGTAAACATCACACTGAGCTTCCTTCTCCTTGCCTCCTTCTCCTCTTTTGTAGCTGGAGCATTGCGGGTAAATGCGAGGAGGAGAGAGGGGGAGAGAGAAAGTGATAGAAGATCTGAAATAATATTTATGTTCTAAAAGTTGTAAATTACCTATATTTTTCAGGATTATGCTTCAAGCTCTCATCGCCGCTGTGCGATTTTCAAAAGCTACAAAGGATCGGCCCTCCTTAACGTATTTAGCGGTAAGTCTCTCTCTCGCTTTTTGTTGTCCTTTCCTCTCCTCTATCCTCCTCTTTCTTGCTTAGCACAGTTATTGTTGTGAAAATAGTACCAGGAGACCTGCATCTGAGGTACTGTCTGTAACGCGCGACATCATCCCAACATGCCTCCCCGCGCAGCACATATCACCGGACAACTGATCCTGCCGCAGTTGTCGGCGTAACTTGTAGCGCCTTGTCTGTGTCAGTCTGGCGCTCAGATCGGGCCCGGCGCCGCAAGACAAACAGAATTTGTTTAATTCCATCAGTGAACAACTACCAAAAAGACCAACTAAACTCTCTTATTTCTTCGCAGTTATTCTGATGATCGGAGCACTGGTAGTTTGGTTTTGGTTCGTGCACGGATTTACCCACGGCCCGGGAACTCTGGGGGCGAGACTACGATACGATCACTGTGTCTATATGATGCTAACATCGTCCTTTCTTCTTATTTTCACTATCGGTAAATCCCCCATAACCGATTGCTAGATTGTGGGTTACGAACCATGTACCGACTCACGTAGAGAATGAAATATGCATGACAAGGGGTCTAAATACTATGCCACCTGGCGACTTGTAACCTATTTTACTAAACGTGACCCTCCCCTCCCTAGGATTGGATTTTATATCTTGCAAGAGGATGTTCAGTTTAGAAAGGAGAACTACACGGAATGGTGCTGAATACTCTGATGTGATAAATGTCATTTCTCCCCCACCCTCAGATGAAGATTTGGCATCAATGTCTCCTCCCCCGCCTCCCTACACTCAATAGTGCCCACACATACAGTGACATCGAACTCTTATTATCAACTTCACACAGTTTTCACGGCCTGGCGGGCCGATCCGATTTCAGTGCACTGTCAAAATAAATAAAATGGGGTCGGTGCCGCCAGACAGACACGATCTAATAGACAATCTCCAGCTTGCTTTTAAAATATTGATTAGTAAATTATTTGTCAAAATCATTACGTGGATTATTTTGTTTTTTGAACCTTTGAAATCGGATGTTTTTAAATTCTTTAACAACAGCGGATTTTAAACGATGGGGCAACTATTTTATACAAGTTTCAATAAAATCGCATCATATCTGCACAGTGTATGTGGGTATCCTTTAAGTCGCTACAATTCAAGATATCTCACTAATGTCTAAAAAGGGATTTCTGACTTATCTTAGCCCACCAAATACTCAACATGGTACTGATCCAGTACGATGATACAAAGTCTTTCTCTCTGTACAATCTATTTACATAACACACACAAAATATACATTTAGTTGTACTCTGATCATATCAAATCATCTCCAATGCCATCCCCGTTCAAATGTCCACTTCATTACTCTCCCCATATTCCAGTTTAGATACAACCACCGTATTAGTAATACAGCAATCACCGTATTACAGTGTTACTATCATTTGCTTCGGTGTTATCTGAGGGTGGAAGGAAAATTATAAAACAAAGCCCTACACTCATCCCGCTATTTGAATTGGTAATGAAATTCCCCCTCTGCGCTAGCTCACCTATATGCAATAATAGGGGTGACTTCGTAACCAACTATTTGAACCACTCAAACCCCATCTACAACTTGCAGTACACTAGCAGTATAACCTGAATTCATGCCCATTACTCACGGTTTGGCTGGTTTCTTTCTTCACTATGGCGGGACTATTGAGGGTGACATTAAAGGACTGTTTGACCAGGGACTGGCCTGCCCAGTTGAGGTTGTACTGCCCAGGACCAGGTACATTACTGGGCTTCTCAACAAATCGGGGAGTCTGACTGACCAGGTTACCCTTGAAGTAGGGAGGTGCAGACGCGGAGGGGTCATAGGATCCTGGTCCTAGAGAGAGAGGGAGAGAAACGGTTAAGTATGACCTTAAAAGGGCTATAAAATACTTAAAATGAAATCAAATTACCTGGTACAAGAGGATCAGCTTCCTTGATTTGAACATCACGTGGAGGGGCAAATCGGGCGGAGGAAGAAAGGAAGGACCCTGCTTTGATCTGACCCGCCAGTGTCCTAGGCTGGGCCGTTGTCTTTCTAACTGTGGGGAATACATGGGTTAGCATATGAGGGATTTGAAAATATTATATGCAGTTCCCTCGGTTACACGCCGGGTAGCAGGATAAGTTCCCAACTACGTACTTTGTGTATTGTGGTAGGAATCCTGAACGTTGTAGCTACCAGGGGGAGGGATCTCTCTGTCAATATGGGCAGGTACTGTCACCCTCTTAGAGGTACTAGCAAACACAGATGTTGGGTGAGCGGTTCTCCTCAGACTCTCCGCTATACGATTGCTATCCTGGATATAGTGGGACGGTCCGGGGAGATGCTTGTCCTCGTGCTTTGTGTAGGGTAATGTCCTCACAGCGGACGATCCAAAGACTCCCTTGGTAGAGCTAGACATGCTGAAAGGAAGTTGTTAGGGGTCACCTGATGATGACGGTATATTGTGCCACACACAATGTGTGTCAAATGTGTAGAGTAGCCATGGTTACGGTAACCAGTAGTCCGCGCCGCGCGGCACACGCCTTCCCCTCTCACGGAGTACTTTCAACAGAGGGAGGCTGATGCGCGTGCAGCGAACTAAAGTCTCTCTCAGAGTGGGTCCCCCTCTCTCCCCTCTCTTTTGATTAGATCAAAGCTTTTGTCAGCTCCCATGACTCTAAAACAATACACCGAGTGTGGTTCCCAGGGCGATCACTCACTGAGCTTTCTTCTGGATGTTGGTGTTTAAACTGGTCATCACATCCACGTTGTATGTTCCAGGACCTGGTGCCACATTCTTCGATTTACCGAACCGGGTTGAGGTCTGACCAAATGGACTCTTTTTAAGACCACTAATCCTGAAAGTATGGGGTATCATTAATACGAGAGTTTAACTAACTCTATAGAATAGATAATATAATAACTGTAATCGGTGTAATTAGGTACTTGTACATTTGTGGAACTAAAATAACTAACAAAACACTGGATACTAAAACGGAAGTGAATTTAAATAACGTACTTTCTTAGCGACTCAAAAGCATTTCTCGGGTCGTTATACTGTCCAGGAGCTGGTGCGATGGTATTGCCACTGTTGAACCTCCTTGTGGTGGATCCGAAGGGTTTCGTCTCAAGACCATCAGCTATCATAGCAGGAGGTTTGTGAAGGGTTGATTTGACATTGTAAGTTCCCGGTCCGGGGGTGTTCTTCTTCTCCTCTTTGAGGGGAATCAACTCGTGGTAACGTGGGATCTGGAAAAAGAAGACAAGTCTTAGTGTTATGGTTCTCTACTATTGCACGTATTACCCCAAATAAGGCTTGCTAAAGTACTAATATGTATATATCTCTTACCCTAGATTCAAATTTCTTTGGTTTTCCACTCTCTGTGATGGTGAACTTCTCCTGGACTAAAGGCTCCCTGTGAGGGTCGTATTGACCTGGTCCTGGGTTGTCTTTACCTGGCAGAGAGAGATGTTAGGGCTGTACCTTTTAGAATGCTAATCCCAGAGATAGAATAAGAAAGCGAGTAAGAAATATGAAGGTAGAGAGATAGAGAGGGTGTGGCCTAAAACGGCATTTAATATGCTACAAGACTCAAGAGACATATTTTAATTATAATAGGTAAGGACATTAAGACTAATCTATATTATAATATATTCTTAGGCTAGAGCAGGGTACTATTTTGCTCGTTAAAAGTGCTCAGAGAGATAGAGAAAGAGATTAAATGCTCAGACACTACCTGGTACAAGTTCCCAAGGGCACTCATAACCCTTACTCCATACTAAAAAAATAAATGTTTTTATATGAACAGCTGATTGCATCACAGCCAGATTTCTAACTTACAGTAAAATTTGAATCGATTCTCTGTCCTCTTTGACCAGTGGACTCCTTTGTATCGCTTCTCAGTGATAGTCTTGGAAGTGGCCGGGTCAGATTTATAATACGCTGGTCCAAGACTACCATCTCGCTCCGGTCCACACTGAGGAATCAGAGCCCCGTCAGTTCCCTCCTCATAACCAAAACTCTTTCCCGGACTAGGAATACTGGGCGGATCAAGTTTCCGCTTCCAGGTAATGTGACCCGTTCCCTCAAAATACTGCTCCTCCGGGAGAGGGACAGACCGGGGTTTGATCCATTGGAGATCGGTTGAGTAGGTTCCCGGACCGGGTGTATCGGGGACTCGCTCCCGGAATCGGGGTTCCATATTCCCGATGGTGCTACCACCTTTAGCACGATCCCTGGCCGACATTTCAGGGTAGTACTGACCAGGACCGGGGGCTAGGATGACGGTATCGGGTACATCCAGGAAGGTGGTACGGGGTGCCATCGAGTTGAAGGGAGCGTAGCCCTCTGAGAAAATGAGAGGTGTTATATTCAAATATCCAAATACACCCTGAGGGCATTGCAATCACGGGGAAGAAATGGAACCACACACACTGCCTCATGTTCACACAATACTAAGTACTTACCTATCAGTGGTCTCCGGTCAGTGAACCGGTGATGGGGCTCGTAGGTTCCCGGTCCGACATGCTCCGGTATGTCCTTGATCGGCTCCGAGAGAGCTCTAACGGCCCTGTCGTACATCGGAGCTATAATATAGAGGTAGGGAATGTGAGGTTTTACTTAGGATTTACATTACTTTGGGGAAAAGAGGTGGGAGAAAAGGAAAGCAGTGGAGAAGACAGCTGTTAACAATACCGCTACTGCAGTATGGTAAACTGAGGTAATTGGTAAACTGAGGTAATTGGTAAACTGAGGTAATTGGTAAACTGAGGTAATTGGTGATGCGGATCATGGGTACAGTTGACCATATATCGGGGCAAAGTGGACCAATAGAAATACGGGTGTCAGGTTCCGTTCTGCTCGTAAAACCGTCGACAGCTGTCATAATTTCCGTTTGTGTTGATTAATTTAGATATTTTGGTAAAAACTGAAAATTTCATTTTTTAAACCTGGTGTAAAAAAACTAGGAATTGACAATTCCCAGGTCAAAATCTTCGATTTTAGTATGTTCGTGGCAATGTGGGTATTTTTCGATTTTCAAAATGTGGGCTTTGTGAAATGCAGGTGACTGTGGGGCACGTTGGGCAGTGTAGGTACTAGGTAGTTCTGTGTGTTATAGCATCCCTTATTCTTCGCTTATTCTTCGCTTCAATACCACGTGACACAACTGGTCTCATTATTCAAGATCTCGCCAGGTAAGTGTAGAACCAGTGTAAGTGTAGAACCATTGTGAAAGCTTGTACATTACGCAGTGTTGTGTGTTTATACACAGTTGTGTTTAGTTCTTTGTCCTCCATGTGGTATATGAATTACTAGATGTAGTAGTTAACAACGTTTTGTCCAGTCTTATGATGGGTTATATGATTTTGGATCGCGACTACTGATGGATTGCTGAGACTTGAGTTGTCTAGCAGCTAGCTTGATATAATTCTCACAATGATAAATCCTTTTTATTATGTGGACAATTGAGAGTCTTTATATATCTGTCACGGTCGATCATTCGATCAACTTGAATGACCCTGAGTACAACGACTCTCAATTTTTCAAAGATCGATTACGGCCCTTGATTACTGATGACTTGATTTAAATATTTTCTTGTAGTCTATTACCAGTCACTCGTCGTCGTCTTCTGTATCATGTTACACCCTCCCACAAAACTGGTGTGAACAATGGAACAACATATTACCAGTCAATGTAGTGTTTACAGTTTGTTTACTGAATTGTTTGGAGTTAACAGTTTGTTGTGTAAGGTGTTTGGAACTCAAGAATGAACTGGAAGTTTTGGAAAAAGAACGGACAAACGCCGGAAGAAGTCACTCCAATAGTTCAATCTCCGTCTAATCAGCCATCAAATGGAGATGAGCCACGGTAAACATTGTTAGCCCCTGGACTGTGTGGTTCACACCACGCTCTGTGTGAGGGTTCCGTATTATATGAACCCCTGGAGTAAGAAACTAATGATGATCTAGTGGCATTATATTTTCAGGATCACAACCTCAGAGGTAATCCAGTATATTGGAAATGGGAGGTATCAAGTATTTGTCAATATTCTCATGGGAATGATATCTTTTGCTGACGTTGCTGAAATTTATGTTACTGCCATTATCATACGTGAGTTGTATTTAGTACTGAACTGAAATCTCTTTAGCGTTTACAGCCCAAAGAAGCCCAAGAAAGTGAAGAAAGATGTAAAGTCGGATTTTTTGAAGTTGTCACCCCCCTTTTCATGCACGGAATGTTTTTGCGTGTCACATCACATGTTAACGTGTGGTGTGCACGTCAAAATTGATGAATTTCACATGCGTGGTCATTTTGGGGTGACAACTTCAAAAAATCCGACTTTACTTTAGCTAAAATAAATCGTATCACTACTGACAACTTTTCATTTCAGTTGACCTGGCGTGTGAGTGGAATCTAACAGCCCTGCAGAAAGCGCTCATTCCAGCAGCCGTCCTAACGGGAGCTGCGATCGGTAGCTTCGTAGGAGGAAAAGTAGCGGACTCGTTCGGTCGAAAATCAATCCTCATCGCTGCATACTACTTGATCACAGTGGCCAGTATTGTCTCCATAACTGCTACAAATTACTATGTCTACATCGCGTCCAGGGCATTTTGCGGTAAGTTCATTTTCTACAAACTAAAGTCCCAAAATTGGTCCCCAAAAAACCTAACATTGTCTACAGGGTTCGGAATTAGTGTGAGCTACCCTATCTCTGCGTGCTATATCCACGAATTCAGCGTTGTGAACCACAGGACCACCGGTGTGGTTCAATACCAAACTATTGGAGCCCTGGGAGGAGTCTACGCATGCGTTGTAAGCCTCTTTGTTATGGGTTTAGATAACGGTTGGAGGTGGGAGTTAACTTTAGTTTTGGTGCCTGTTGTGGTAACACTCATCGTCCTTCACTTTTCGGACGAGTCCCCCCGGTACTACCTGGCTAGTGGCCAGCAGGAGAAAGCAGTGGAGATACTGAGGAAGATAGCGAGCACTAATGGAGTGGAGCTCCCAGATACCATGCTACCCACTGCGGTGGAGCCTCAGAGCACTAGTTACATGGAGGTCTACCAAGAACCACACACCAGGTAAATATAAGATATATCTTATCTTAAGATATATCTTATACGATATATCGTCTTATATCAGGGGGGGGGGGGTAAAACCAACTTTTACAAAATACGCCTCTTTCACAAACCCCAATTTGTTTTTCAGAATGTCAGTAATCATGACTTTTCTACACTTTTCTTGGGCTTGGTGTTATACCGGTATCTGCTACTTTATTCCCGATGCCTTCACTTACGCCTACTGTTACCTTTCCAATTTCTTCCAATCAACTTATATTAGTGATGAGGGATGTATATTGTACACAAGATCAGAGTATCTGTTTTATTTGGTTATAGTGACAATCTTTATACCTGGAATCTTTATTGGAGGATTCAGCACAGGTAACAACACTTACAACACTAAACACCTTTAAAACTTACGGACACTATGTCCCGGATCCCCCTTCCTCTTTGACTTTCTTTAATAAACTAAACCTACCGAAAATGGGAAACCCCTGCACCCAAGTTAATACCTATTTTTGTCAATTCTTAGAGTATTTTGGCCGAAAACCGACTGCGATCTGGTCAAACTGGGCCTTGGTTGGTTTGTACATTTTACTTCTGATCTGTGTTCACTGGACAATAACTCTCTTTATACTGGTTCTATGTTGTCTCATTCTTGGTGGTCTAACTGTTCTAATCTGGACAATGGGACCAGAGTTATACCCCTCTCATATGAGGACAACTTCTAATGGCCTTCTAAACACTTTCAAGTACGTTTCTGAAGAGTTTATCAACAATGTTTTAGTATCTAGCAACCTAAATTAATAATTCCCTCAGCCGGTTGGGTGCTGCTGGTGGTGCCTTCTTTACTGAATACGTCGACCCGTACAACATGTACCTGGTTATCGGCACATACATCTTCTTTGAGATCATAACGGGGGTTGCGTGTTTGTTTATTAATGTAGAAACGAAGGGTCTACATCTAAAGGACACTGAGAAGGAGGAAACACATGTGGTGAAATCAAATGGGGCATCTCCTGAGCAACAGAGACGTGGTGATGAGTCGGCTGATGATAAGAAATGAATTGTTGTTGAACACTTGTAAATTTTGTAAATTTCTTGATTCTTATATTCCATCGTATTGTTTGTATTTTTAGCATGCAGTTGTCTGATCCATGATACATGGCCGTAGTATGTGCGACATGCGTAAGAATTGCTTTAGCAATAGCTGCTGGTCAAGGACGGGTGGAAGTAGAAAACTTTATCAAGCATGGCCAGGGATAGAAACAAGGGATGTGTTGCACGTGAGAAGAGAGAGAGGGAGAGAGAGAAAGAGAGAGAGAGAGAGCGAGAGAGAGAGAGAGAGAGAGAGAGAGAGAGAGAGAGAGAAACGGAAATAAGTAGAGAGAGAGATAACACAACGTGTAATTCTGATATATACCGTCTCCATATGCAGTACACACAAGTGGAGATGGGAACAAAATGATTGCACATGCTATGATACACACAGTTAAAACGTTAAAACACTTATGGCCAGCATAAAATGTCCCTGTTTTCAAATATATCCCACATCAACCAGATCACGTCAATACATGCACTTTATTTCCTGAAGAGTGCCCGCACCACACACCCTGATCCCTGTACAATACAAAACACCCGACATAGTTCTACTTCCAGGGACAAGCAGAGGTAGCAGATCGCTGTGACATGTTACTCTGAGCCCTGCTCATTCCACCCAGTCTGGTGGGTGGTGCCATACTCTCCAACAGGGAGTCAAGAGTGTCCTGAAGGTGGTCCAAGTCATCCTCTGTGAATTCATTCCCCATGGGATGGACACTAACCGGCTGTACGCCCTGCTGTGCTTTTACCTTGGCTTTGGACACCTTCCCCTCGTTGTCCACCAGGCAAAGCTTGGGCAGGGGACCCCGGATAATGCCGGTGGGAAACTTAGAGTAGAGGACCTTCATGCCACCCGACAACATGAACAAGTTATCCACGCCCCGCTCTATCATTGTAGTGGAACATGCATGGGCAATCCTCTCATCCTCGTCGTACAGGATGATAATCTTTCCCTCCTTGTTGACATACTCCAGGACAGCCTTGGTAAAATAGTTCTGAGCCCGGGACAACATGGCACTGGGGAAATTAACTGCTCCGATTATGTGGCACTGATCGAACGCATCACTGTCTCGTACATCAAGCAGCAAGTATGGTTTGGGAGGTTTCTCGGTAATTGTTTGTGGTACGTTTGTGTTCTTATTTTTGAGGTCCATCTCCCCGACACCTGATATTACTTCGCTAAACCGGGAATCACATGTCCGGTGTGTATCTGGTGTTGGTGGTAGCGTCTGCTCCTCTTCTTCCTCTTCCTCATCAGGGACGGGACTCAGGCCCGTAACATCTGATTCTGACACGTAGTTCTCAACCTGGAAATATAGAGAGAAAGTGATAGAATGTGATACTGTGAGTGGTGAGAGGGTTACAAATCACTGGTCACTGTCTGGCGCTGCGGACCCCATCTGAGTGTACTGCCCAGAATCAAATCGGGGTCTGGCACCGCCAGACATACTGTTCAGAACAGTGTTCAGTTTTCAAGGGGTTTTATTTACCTGGAGAACTAGCTGTATAAAAGTGGAAACTTTCATCCGTTTAAATATCTCGCCCTGTTTAAACTTGTAGTTATTCTTCACGTCCTCGACCTTTCTGTTGTATTTGGACATACTCGATCCAGTGTCAAGGCGAGATGAGACTCTGCTGTATCTAGGATTCTCGTGAATCTTCTTGTCCATAACTGAAGACGTCCTTCCTTTGTGTCCAGATGCGAGAGACATGACTGATTGCTAAAAACTGTGGAAAGTGACAATAATTAGTGTTACTATCACTCATGGGCCAGTTGATCAATTTGAACCATGTGATCCTGGAGGGTATTGTGCCGGTGGCCAGGTGACCACTAGAGAACCACGTGGAGCGGGTTAATTCTGCACCCAGGCACCCTCACTTTTTATTTTGGATCATTTGCAGTATGTTCATATTTATAAGCTATCCAAAAGTCCCAAAATTTAATAAAGAATGAAGGACAAACGTTTTTGGTAATAGAGAGTTAAAATATGATAATTTAACAATTGGAATTCAACGCACATACTTTCAAATCAAAATTAGAGTAATTAAATAAAACTCCTCGGGTTCTATATTTCACTCTCTGGGTCTTCCTTTTGATTGTCTAGTTTGAAGTTTCTGCAATTTCCGCGGATCTTTCCTGTTGAACTTGTCCTGAGTTGGAGATCGCAGGTCTTTCCCGTTGTACTTGTTCTCTATTGGAAGGTGCCCTCAATGGTTGGAACATTGTCAACAATTTGCCTACCTTTGCCGCGATTATGTTGCTGTATAACAAGGGATTCAGCACCGAGTTGAGGGGGAGGATATTGAGGGAAAAGATCTGGTACCACGGTGACATATCCACAACCTCGGCCGTGTGGAGGGCACAACAAATCAGGAACGGCATCCAGCAGCAGAAGTCGGTGAAGCAAATCAAAGTAACTTTACGGCCAAGTGATGATGAACTTGAGTTCTGGACACTCGTTTTTTTGGAGAGGATCGCTATCAGAATATGGCATATGGCTACAGCTACAAAACATAATAAATGGAAGCTAAGGTAAAGCCACACGTAGCCTGCCTGTGGGTCATCAGGGAGGACAAACGCCTTGAACATACACACTGGGTCATTCCCATAGAACGAGAGTTTTGTGCCACTGGTTGATCCGTTGTAATCGCGAGAAAACATCTCAGAAACCATATTTTGAAGTACATTCCAAGAGACGGAAGTACCGGCTGATTCACTAGACCCGTGATTCCCATGATAGACACGAACAATATTCAAAAGTTGTTTTTTGCCCGTCACTCCGAGGAACAATGGAATATCCTGATATATCAACCCATTGACAAACCAGTCATCTAAATCATCGATAAGAGGTAGGACAGCCACACCAACGGCAAAAACTATAACACCACCAAGGATCAACGTTAGCTTCATTTTAAGTTTCGTAGTAACTTCCTCAGACCGCCGGTATCGTAGTGCTTGCAAGGTACCTTGAAGTCTAAAACAGCTGACTAATGCCATAACCAGGGAGGAGATCGTCCCGCCAGTGGTATTGAGAACACCAATCATTTCACATGTTCGTCCTCCCATCCACTCAAACTGCCTTTCACAAAACTCCAAACCTATGTAGTAGTGTATGTAGGTAAGGGTCAGGAGATAGATTGATGTTAGGAGATCTCCACAAGATATGGCGAGAACCATGACATTGTTCACGTATTTTCCAGTCTTTCTTGAGTCACGTATCTCCCAAAAAGCCTCGTATGCACTGGCTAAACTGAGTAATGCACCTACTACCCCCATGATAGGTCGATATGACCAATATACCATCGATCATGACGAGTTTCCTCATACATTGATCGTTACATTCGTCGGATAGGTCAGCACAGTCAATCTTCCCATCGCATTGCTGATCCACGGTCAGGATACCAGAGCCGTTTGAACATTGGAAGTTGTTAATACACTTCTCCTCATCCGATCTGTCTCCACAATCATCAACCAGATCACATACTTTCTCAAACAGGATGCAATTAGTGTTTTTACATACGAAAAAGTTGTTGTGGTATTTATCCCGAACTTTTTCGTCACCGTAAGGGAATTCAACCCAAGGTTAAGAGAGAAAATTGTGTGTCTCAAGTTGGGGCATGCACTTTGGTGAACCGGCCGTTTCAGGGGACACTCTGTGTTGAAACATAGGCCCGAACAACTGTGGTAGACATATTCTTCTCCGTATAGATACCTGCAATCTTGTTTCTCGCTCAGAAGTACTAATTCGGTAGTAAAGTTCTTCCCGAAAAAACATATGAAATGGGTGGCTGAATATTGTAGAGTTACATTTTTGACCTTTTAGGCGAAGGAGGTTCTCTAGTCCATTGGTGCACACGACGCTTTTCAAAGTCTGTCCATTAAGTGTTTTGCTCAGAATCAACTTTCGAGAGACCACGACTTTTCCAGCATTACATACACCTTCATCGCATTTGTTGGGAAAAGAACAAAGAAACCCTAACTCCAAAAATCTTGTCCTATCTTCCTTACAAAGAAATACATCCGAGCATTGATGGGCCAGGTATTTGACCCGTGTTCTTGTCCCTTTGCCACATGTTTCCCAATCTTTCCGTTCATCTTGTCCATCCAAACAATCAATCACCCCATCTTGGACCCATTCTACGGGTATCGGGAGGAGCCCTTCGTTCTGACTGAAACTACGAACACACGTTTGTTTGGTCAGTTTGGAACACAGCTCCATTTTCTCGTCCGCTCCCTCAGCACAGTCCGCTCGACTGTTGCACAGCAAGTGTTTCTGGATGGTACATTGCCGGTTGATCGTAGGACACTTTGTCTCTATTCGATCATCACATACGTACGCAGTCCCGTGTTTTGGGCATAGCACATATATTGATACTGTCGTGAGATAGCCGTTCACCAAACATGACCCTGCGACTTTGGCGGGGTCAGTGCAGTTTGTTTGGTCTAAACTAAAAATGCAGTAACTGGGCGAACTGGCCAAAAAGTACCCTGTTATGTGCTCGACGGAGGGCAGGGGGATAAAGCAGCGAGACCCGTTGTTCAAGGGAAACAGATAAACATCAAAAGTGTCAATGTAGATACACGTTGCTACAGTTGGGGGAACCCTATTCGGCCTATTGAATGGCTCAAGGAAGTATTCCCCTTCGGTTTGAACGACACCACCGTAACTATATCCATTGCAGTCCCGTTCGTCCACACACAACAAAAAGTCCGCTTTTGATCGTCCCTCTTGACCGGGTCGTTGTATTTCAATATCATCACATACTCCGTCACACAATGCTCCGTCCTTCATCCAAATATCTACCTCGCCCCCATCAACAGTACTAATTGTATACCGAACTTGTACCCGTGCACTTGGGCACTCTTGGAGTGACTCGTGGAGCCGATATAGATGAACCTCAGGGTCGAAACACAAAACCCCACAAGCAGGTGACGTGCGGAACAACTCTCTGGCACGGGTCGGGTTGTAACCAGATGCCCCGCAAGCCTGGTACTGGGCAGGGTCATTAGGACACATCTTGTCCACAAAGGTCTTCAGAGTGCGTGCATACAGGTCACATGTCTGTGTTATAACAAACCTCACTGTGGGCGAGCCAATGCAAGACATTCTCGTCGAGCCAAGTGCAGTGAATTCACGAAACACTTTCACATTGGGAAGGTTGTTGGTACATTTCCGGACCAGGAAATCCTCGTTGATACTGGATATCGGACACTCACCGTCATCATCCCCGGCCGTGGGAGTGGTGTTGGAAGGTGTTGTTTCACAGTCCACAAGGGTGACAAGACAAAGCAACAGCGCAATCATGATTTGAATTGAAGACTTTGTTTTTAGAAAAACTACTTTTAAAGGGATATTCTGTCAATTCGTCACATTGACGTGCAATGAGCATTGTCGCAAATAGCACTCATGTGCAGGAGTCCTGCATTCATGAAACAAAGAAGAAAACAAATGGAAGGCGACAACTTTATAAAAGTATTAAACGTAGATATATGATGTGCCTTTCCCTGATCCCCATCTTTGAACTTTGTAGAGCAGCTTTTCGCACTTCTGCAGTTTTATGAAGAGCTTCTTTATTTTTCATTTCCAAGAAACTGGACTGTGGTGTGAGTTGTGACCCCGAGAGACTGCAAACTCTCAGTGACTAGTGAGAATGCCCATCTCTGTGCAGTCTGGGTGGGAAGCTGTAAAAACCCAAGTATGAATAGGTCGTGTGATCACTACTACACTCCTACCGGAATATCCATAATCCGTACTCCAAAAAAAGCAACCACTTTCATCTTTTTTAAACGTTATTCTGGCCAAACTAAGGCTGGATAAACTTGATAAACTTGATAAATAAACTTCATTACAGAATCGTAAACGGTGTCAGTCTTTCAGCATCCCCCTTTTGCTCGAACCTCCAAAACCCAGTCCATGATAGAATTGTTGTTCCGGGTAGTGTAACCCTTCACAGGTGGATTGTCAGGGAAGTGGTCGAGCCAACGGCCCAGCAGGATCTTGAACGTGTCTAAGGTCACTGCTGTATTAACCTATTTCGGTAATGTGTTCCATAACCGAGCGGCCCTCACAGTAAAGGAGTGGAAGTATTTTGTCGAGAATGGACAGGATTCAATATGAACAGTGAATTTTTCAGCAACTCAATTCCTGTTAACTAGGTTAACATACGCGATATGCTAGACTATGGAGCCTGGAGGGTGCGCCGGGGGTACTGGGGAGTAAAATGGAGTAAAAAACGAAAATTCAAGTTTTGGAAGCGAGGTTTTTTTACGTTTTTAACATTTACTGTTTCGTATCATTTTACGCTGCAAAAAACCAATTTAAATGGAACCGGCGAAAAAAAAAACAAAGTGTTTACGCTGCATTCTGTTAACTTCGGCGCCGCGCTCCCAGTGTTGAACCAGCACTGTTTGATGAGGAAGATATTAAAATTAGCTTTACCAGCACTGTTTGACAGTATTGACACTGAATCAATCAGGAGATCAGCTGCCACAACCAAGGGAGGGGCAGGTCCCAGTGGAATGACCGATGCACTGTGGGCGAGAATGTTGTGTAGTAGAACATCGGCATCGGGGAAATACTCCGGCGTATCATTGGGCGTACTGTTGTCTGCCATCTACACAGTGACATCATTGAAGCAGCCGGGCCACTGCAGCTTGCCTCTGGTCTTCAGGGTGGAATTGAGGCTGCCGTCCACAGCATGTCTAGCATGTTTGATGACGATGGCTCTGAGGGAGTGCTCTTAGCGGATGCAACCAACGCCTTTAACGTGCTTAATCGGGCTACCGCTCTCGTCAATCTCCGATACCTCTGCCCCCCTCTCGCCACCTTCACGATCAACATCTACCGATCCCCTGCCAAACTTTTCCTACAGAATGGAACTTTCATTCTGAGTAGTGAAGGCACCACTCAGGGTTGCAACCTTGCATCTCCCTGGTACTGCATCAGCCTGAATCCTCTCATCTCAGCCCTTTCCGAGGCAGACTGTGCACAGATCTTCTTTGCCGATGACGGTGCATCTGTTGGGAAACTCTTGGCTATACACTACTTTAAACAAATTAATTTGAGTTTCAGCAATATGGCAAAGTAACGGCCCCAAAGGGCAGAACGAATGAGAATGGCAAACGATCAAGCGGAGGAAACTAAACGAGGTTTAATATTCGATGTACAACGGTTCCTGACGTTGGTCAAGTGTGGAGAGAGCTCTGTTGCTGATAGTGTCAGAAAAACGATAAGGAGAAGTCCTGATTTTGATGACACTGAAATACCAGCAGAAATTAAAATCAACCCGGTACACACGAAGCGTGAGTTACAAATACTGATAGAAGAAATGTGCTGTGCGATCTTTCCAGTTCTAAAACACTTTCATCGCCATGTCTTTGCCGAGAAATCCCCTGAGGTGGAACTCAAAGAGGAGCTCGACGAACTCAAAGAGGAGCGAGATGAACTGTTGAGAAAATCTGTCGAGTTGCAGGAGCAGGAGGATAAGTTGAAAGTGGAGTGTGATGATCTTTTGAGAAGAACTGTCAAGTTACAAGAGCAGGTTATAGAGCTTCAGGGCGAGCAACTGCATCGAGTTACCGAGACGGTACAGAAGGATTTGCGTACTTTCTCAGCGGTCGTTACTCAGAATTGCAGGACTGCGTTTGCACCGAAAAAGATCCAGAAAGCCGTGGAAAAAGTTACGCACAAGCCAGTAGATACCGGCCCAGACAGATCGAAAAATCTGATGGTGTTTGGTCTACCGGAATGTGAGGATGAAACTGAATCTGTGTTAAAGGGTAAAATGGAAAATGTTTTGGCTGAGCTAGGCGAGAAACCGACGATAGAAGCTAAAAGGGTGGGTTTGAAACGGGGAGGAAGGGAGAGACCAGTGATTGTGAAGCTACAGAGTAAGGAAATGCTGCTGAGCCTTCTCCAAAAGGCAAAGCAGCTAAAACAGACAGAATCGTACTGCGGTGTATATCTTGCAAGGGATATGTCCTTCGCAGAGAGAAGTGAGAGGAGAGAACTCCAGCAAACATTGAAGGAGTTGAGGGATTCGAATCCTGGAGGACAATTCCGGGTACGGAGAGGGGTGATAGACTTTACATAATAGGCATCTTCAATGAATATCTATTGGTGACCCGTATTTGCCCACAAAAAGGGGCTTATTTATACAATTAAATTGTGTAAGTTATAAAGATTTAATAATAATAATAATAATTGGCTATGCGGAAGTGGTGGGACATTCTGTGCGAAGTTGGCCCAGGATTAGGCTATTTCCCCAATGGAAAGAAGTCTGTGCTGATCGTCAAACCTGGGCTTGAGAACACTGCCAGCTCTATTTTCAAGGACACAGGTGTGCATATTACATCAGAGGGACAGAGATATCTCGGAGCTCCCCTAGGTACCGACGAGTTTAAGAAACAGTACGTCAGTCAACAGGTTGAGACGTGGGCCCAGGAGCTTACAGACTTATCGGATTTTTCAACATCTGAGCCCCATCCATCATTCTCTGCTTACATCATGGGACTCTCCAAACGGTGGTTGTTTATTATGAGAACTACCAAGGACATCTCTGGTCTCTTCCAGCCACTGGAAGACATCATATCATCCACTTTCATCCCAAAAACAATCAGCAACCAACTGACACCGAACAATCGGAAGCTCTTGTCACTCCCTGCCCGCCACGGGGGCCTTGGAATCTTTAATCCCGTCGAGATCGCGGATTTCGAATACACCAGTTCTGCTGCAGCTACTGCACCACTCTCCAAAAATCATTAACGGACAGAAAACACAATTTGATCCAGAGAGTTTGCATTTGCTGAAGCGGGATCTGGTGTCTGCGAAATCCGAGATGTTGACCACCAAACGGCTGAGCCAGACCAAGGCTGAAGAGCTTGTGAGAGAGGCACTGCCACCCACCGAACAGCGTTTTCACCAAGAGAGAACACGGCGAGGATCGTCCATATGGGTAACATCTCTCCCCCTCAAGGAACATAGGTTCAATCTGAACAAACAGGAGTTCTGGGACTCCATGTCCCTCCGCTACTGCTTGGAACTTGAGGGTAGACCACCAAACTGTCCGTGTGGAAAACCTAACACCACTGAACACAGCCTCTCTTGTCATCTTGGTGGTTACGTGCAGCTGCGGCATAATGAGATCCGGGACCTTACTGCAAACCTGCTGAAAGAGGCGGGATGCCGTGATGTTTCAAGAGAACCCCATCTTCTCCCAATCACTGGCGAAACCTTCCGGCTAAAATCAGCAAACACTGCCAACGATGCTCGCCTTGATGTTGCTGCCAGGGATTTTTGGCTTCCCATGGACAAAATTTACACAGATGTGCGCATCTTCAATCCATTGGCTCCCACAAACAGTGCCATTCCTCTTGATACAGCTCTGAAACGACACGAGGACGAGAAAAAACGCTGCTATAACGAACGTGTCCTTGAGGTTGAACAGAGTTGTTTTTGCCCACTCGTGTTTTCAGTAACTGGTGCCCTGGGCAACGAGGCAGAAAAATTCTACAGGCGCCTTGCCAAGCTGCTTGCTGACAAAACACACCAGGCTTACTCTGACACCATCCGTTACATTAGGCAGCGGTTGTCTTTCACCCTGCTCAGAACAACTGTCATTAGCTTGAGATGGCATAGAGGCAATAAGTTCACTAAAACGAGGCAGTATAAGAGCGAACTCAATGACATTAACTTATTATATAACACTTTTAATTCTACCAAATTTAATCAATTTTAATCAATGCAGTAATTTATTAATCTTCTCCCCCATGGGAGACCGGTATTTTCATATTGATATTGTTATCTAATCCCATTTTAACCCCCTTTTAGAAAAAAAAAAAACGTAACGCGGTTTTTTTTTTTTAAAAAGCGTGCGTTTTTAATTTTTAATTTTTCCCGTTTCCGCATCTTCCCCGCTCTAACATTTGTCACTCTCTGTATTACACGGCATGTGTATGTCACGGTTTCACAGATGATAACTTCGCAGCGGCATGTGTATGTTACGATTTCATAGATGTTAACTTTGCAGCGGGCGCCGGGCAGCCACCTTATCTTGGCCTTTCGAGTTTGTGTAGAGTTGAGTAGATGAGGTTGCAGACTGGCTGAGAGAGGCCGAAGAAAGAAGAGTGAAGACCATACACTCCGTTTTAAACGTTTTTCTCGATAAAAAACTATGCCTTGTATGTCCAGACAATAATATCCACCGAAACAAACTCTGTATCGAAATACACACTCTCAAGGACTGCATGTTTGAAGGACAGCTAATTTATTTATTTATTGTTTGCATTATTTGTACAGTTTGTTTGACTTTGGTGGTCTGTCGGTGGGTTGATTTGTTGGTCTATTTATTTGTCGGTGGGTTGATTTGTTGGTCTATTTATTTGTCCCGATGTTCTAGTAACTGTTATGATCGTGTTTTGAATGTTCGTGGTATATGTTCGTGTTTTGTATGTTCGTGTTTTGTATGTTCGTGTTTATTTTCGTGTTCGTATGTTCGTGTTTTGTTATGCTCGTGTTTTGTATCTGTACCACTTTTGAAAGTGAGAGAGTATGTCAAGCGTAGGCTGTTGGTGCGTGCTCCATTATTTTACACTATAAAGTGGTATATATAAATGATTATATTACATTTACATTTACATTTACACCTGTTTGACCCCCTATCAGGCCAATGCCCTGACTACAGTTCTCGCGCTCCTTATTTGAGAGAAATGAGAATAGGGCCATGCCAATGCTCTGAATGCTCTGACAGTTGACCCCGGTAGTAAGGTCCATATTCTACAAGCGTTGTCTTATCTGCAGACTGCACAGTGCACAGCGCACTCTGTAGCATATATGCCCAACGGTGCTGTAGCAAAAAGGACATAGGCAATTGACTACAGCAATACCAATGTTGAGAATCTCTGCCTAAATCTCCTCAAATCTTCAAATTTTCAAAAATAGTTTGACTAATAATGTCGAGACATCCACATTTAAAACAAACGCTTCGGCCTCTCTGAACTCATCCGGTTTTTGCCCGACCTACGAACAGGGGTGGTGCGTTGCAATAAATGTAAGGAGAGTCTTCGGTAATATTGGAGTTGTAAATGCTTTTTTGCTGTCTTTATATTCTGAGTAACTAGTAGGGTAGTTTTTAAATAGACAATTTGACAAAGGAGGACCCACGAGATTTCTGCACATGTTGAACTTGGTTGGACGTTGGTAGTTCACTGTTGGAGGTTCGAACTTTGTATTTTATAAAAACCAGACACAGAATTGAATTCTTTTACATTCCATAAAATTGTTAGCATGTGAGATGTAATTAGCAGTACTTAAGTGTGCAATCTAACACCCAATTGGTAATTATTGTTCTATAATTACACGTCACACTCCGGTATTGAAAGGTGATACGATACCTGACCTGCCCCCACACTGTCTCTCATTTCTCATCACTACATCTTCTCTTTTTTACAGCTTGTGCGTTCTATTTCTGTCAGCTGCTATTTGCACCTTTGCTAATAAGCCGTTTTTTCTACATGTGTGTGTAACCATTCTGAAATTACTTCCATGACTTCACAGAGTCTAAATAGTAAATACCAGTACGCAATCCTACATCCTTCAGTTGTATTTTCAACTGATTCCGTCATGTATCATCATCATTGTAATTGCTACTCACCGAGTATTTCAGCTAAATAGCTGCCCTCCTATCAGCTAAATAACTGCCCCCCTGATAGTGATGGTTGACAGGAGACGCCGCCAACGGAACCGTTCTGACGTTAGTAGTGAAGAAGAGGACAATGTGTGGAGTGGGGTGAGTGGGGTCATTGTGTTTGTAGTTTGGGATTAGCTAGAGTAATACTAGTAATTAGGGCAGCGACTGGCTAGTGGCTATCGCCTAATTGAAATGGCGGCTAATTTGAAACACCCCCTCTACAGGCCAGCAGGTGCACCAGATTTGGATTTTTAGACATCAGTGGGCTTGGCATAAGTTCTGACTAGCCCACTGATGTCTAAAAATCCAAACCTGGTGCACCTGCTGGCCTGTAGAAGGGGTGTTTCAAATTAGCCGCCACTTCAAATAGCCAGTCGCTACCCTACTAATAACCTCACTGTTTACAACTGTGATTACGGGTTATCATGGGGGAATATCTAGGGGGGATACCTATGGGAAATATCCTGTGGAATATCTAGAGGGATGTTAGTATTTGGCCCGGGGCCCCCTATTCTCATGTTTTAAACCCTTTGGGGACGATAACCCCCCCTGTCGACAGAATTCTCTAAAACAGGGTTCGAAGGACACCTTTTGTATTTGGTGGTATGTAGATCCGCAACTCCACGTGAAGTTGTTTGTTTTCAGACTGTGTCATGGATCTTTCCACACGGCGGTTTCAATTCGTCCCTAAAATATTTTACTCTTTGTCTTCCCTGTGCCCTAATTAACCTGGACAGTGTGTGTCTAATCAGTCCCACACGTGTGTGCCCTAATTAGGACCTAGTGTTCTAATTACCCCTCCCTTTCAGTCTGACGCCACTGAATCTGACGCCAGCGAGGATGTTGAGGTAAGAAGTGGGTTGGTGCACTGGGGCTGAGAGACAACAAAGAGATACATAATCACAGCTCAAAGAGAGATAGGGAAAGAGAGATTGTAAACAAATCAACAAAATTAAAGCAACTGTTGCAAATATAATCACAGTCTCTTACTCTCGTTTAATTCGCTCTGATGCTCGTCTAGTTCTAACCGTGCGTTATTGTTGTTGGGCAACCGACCCTCTTCTTTTCTCTCCTTGAGTCTCCCTGAACCTATTGCAGTTATAGTCTTAGCGGCCTTAGTTTATTCCTAATTTGAGAGATGTCGATCCCACACAAAAAGAAGCTGCTGTATCTGTTGGTAGCTCTCTCCCTAACACTCCTGATTTACCATGTGGTAGTTGGGTGGTACCCTTCGTGGGGTGACTCACAGCTGTTGAACAAAGGAAGAACACATTCTCCTTACCTCTCCACCGCGATTATTGGTCGTGATTCTCTCTGCTGCGCCCAATGCCCACCTTCGCTCTGTCCTTCGTACCAAGGGATGGATTCACCAACTACCTTCCAATGTACAGTACAAGTTTCTAGTGGGGGAACACCCCAATATCTCAACACAGCACGAAGGTGATGTGCATGGTGATGTGGTGGTGTGGCCTGGTCCTGACACCTACCAGAACATTGTCCACAAGATCACCTGGTTTCTGGTGTGGTCTATAGAGCACGGGACACACTGGGACTATCTGATTAAAACTGACGACGATTCTTTCATCAAAATCAATAACCTGGTCACAATGATAAGAGGAGGAGATTACGGGGGAGATTGTATTATGGGGAAGGAGGTTTATCGGACTGGGAAACTGGGGGTAGACCACCATCATTACCCGTATACCACCTTCCCGGATTACGCAGCCGGAGCGGGTTATTTTCTCTCTAGACGGCTTGTGAAGGCAGCAACTCAGCTCATGTGGCAGATACCCCAGTTTGGGGTCGAGGACGCATACCTAGGGGTGGTGTGTAGCTCCATATCATGGTGTCACGTGACATGTATTCCTGGCATGTTCCATGGGAATTGGAAGGAGGTAACGAGGGGAGGTAACACCAGTCGAGTTGTTCTTCTGCACAAGGTCGCAATTGGAGATATTGAACTCGTTAATGAGATGATGATGTGATAATGTGCGTGTTTTCTCTCATGAGTGTGTGTGACATGTGCACACCTCAGTCAGCAGCACTAAGCAGTGTTATACATTTTGGGCTGATCTGTATGTGTGCCCGGGCAGTTTCAATTGTATTTTCAAAGTATTTTGCGGAGGGCGCCCCGACATCACAAAGACTGTCTTGTTTCTATGCGCTCATCGCGCGCGCACATTCCGCGCGTTGAGCGGGCCTTCCTCGGTTCACTGACACCGGCGTCAATGTCCCTCATTGTCTCTCGGTCACTCCCCTCTTATCCAGACACCTCACACCAATCAATATCTTTTCATGGCCATCACTGTCTCCTTACAGTAAGGACCTTACTGCTAACAAATATTCATATTTTCAGAGCGAGGAAGTTGCCAGTCTACCAGCGGAAGAGCCAGATCAGCCTAAAGTTGAGACAACTGCAGATAGTACCACAACTGCAGCGGATGTAGCTGTCCCGGAGAAGGAAGATACCAAGGAGAAGGAGGAGGGAGAACAACTTGCTAAACCGACAGATGTTGAACCAGCTGAGAAGGGGACTAAAGAGGAGAAAGAGGAAGGGGATGAAGAGGAGTATGTTGACTATGAAGAGGAGGGAGGGAGTGAGGGAGATAGTGAGGACGGTAATGATGAAGAGGATGAGGACGGAGAGAAATCTGATGAGGAGAGTCCCACCCACATCCCCAGACGAGGTCGGTTTTACCAACACGATGATAGGAACTACGTTGAGACCAGTTCAGCCCCACCAACAGGGTAAGTAAGGGTGGGTCAGCAGGGTAGCTACCAACCAATCATTGCCAGCATTGTAGAGTGAAGGTTTAAATTTCGCTCTCTTTGCACCCCCATTTCTCACTGCACACCGCCCTTTACTTAACTACAGTACTATAACAGTCGTGTTAGGTTTCTAATCCCACTATTTCCTATTTCTACTAAGTAGGCCCCCTCTCACTATTGCTATAAGAGTCTCCGTTGCCATAGTAATTGACCCCTCCCTACAGAGACCGTGGAGAAGAGGGTGGCAAGAGGGGAAGGGCACCCCGAACTGATGCAAACGGCAGGAAGTGGGGCGGAAAAGGTGAGAAGAAGTGGGCGAGAGATCTCTATGTGGAGGAGGAGCAGAAACCGAAAGATGATGTACGTACTGATTTAGTTTGTTTTGTTCAGCTATCCCTCAATCATGAATTAACCGAATGTATGTTTCAGTGGGAGAAAAGGCGTGGTAAGAGAGAGAATAGGAAGCCTCGTGAAGGCGGAGATAGACGTGAAGGAGGCGGAGAAAGGCGTGAAGGAGGCGGAGAGAGACGAGAGGGAGGCGGTGAGAGGCGTGGTGGTGGTGAGAAAAGAGCGCCTCGACGGAGAGATGGACAGGAATTAGGAAAGAGGGACGATGCTGCAGCTCGCCAGGAAGCTGTTAATAACGTGCTCGCTATGACTGGTCAGGAGGGTCAGGAGAAGAAGGCCCGCGGTATTGGGAGAGGCAGGAACAAGTCTAGTGAAGTGGCTCTTGGAGAGAGCACTGGAGGGAAGGATTCATACCGCAGGCAGGCCGGTAATGGGGATGTGAGACCCAGTGAGAGGCCTGTTAGGAGAGAGGAGGATCAGGAGAGGAGGAACGAGAACAGGAGGGGCAGTGACAATAGGAACAACGATACCTGGGTGAGTGACAAAATAAGGAACAATGATACCTGGGTGAGTGATAAAACAAGGAACAATGATACCTGGGTGAGTGATAAAACAAGGAACAATGATACCTGGGTCAGTGACAAATCTAGGAACAGCAGGAACAATGATACCAGAGAGACCGGTCCGTACAATCGACAGGATGACCGGTATGACTCCAGACACCGCTCTCCCCCTGAGAGGAGTGAACGGGGAGGTAGGAACAGGGGATCTGATAGGGGCAGGACAACAGCCGCAGCTGCTACAGAGAGGCAACCCCGACAGGAGCAGTCAACCAGGGGACGATCATCAAATAGGCCTACCAGGTACTCACATGTTTCCAATATATCCTCGATATATTTAAATCGTTTTCATTCCCCCCCCTCCTAATGTCAATATTGTGAAGGCTAACTCTCCCCAGGGACCAAGAGGAGGAGTTTGCCCAGCGACCCCGGTACAGCGACCAACAACCAACAGAGGGCCGCCGTGGTAGGAGGAAGAGTGAGGACGAGATTTGGAGGCAGTTGGAACAGTTGAGGATGGATACGGCCAAGTTGGGGAAGCACATGGAGATGGTCACCAGCCAGGTGTCAGCCGCAGCGGCTGGTGTTAGTTATGATAACTCTGGTGATGCAACTAGCCCCCAACCCGGTAGGTGTGCAGTACATCAGAATATCCATTGAGATACCTATTGCCTAATACCTCTGGATCGATCTAGATCAGCTGTGTAGGGCTGATGGGAGTTCACCACTCCCTCCTGCCATAATAATATCTTTTTTTTCATTTCATTATATTTTATTATATCTTTTTTACATTTCATATTATAAATCGTTTACTAACTAGTTTGAAACATATTCCAGGTACCCAGACAGACGATCTCGGCGAGATGGAACCCAAGTTAAAAGTAAGCCCTTTATTCCAAGCACTGGATATACTGTGTCATCACCTTGCTTCTTCTTCTTCTTACATTCCTACTGTACAATTCCCTTCTAGAACATTCCCTCGTGTTAATTTTTCTCCCCCTCTTCCATAATATTCTTTCACTATATTTTTCACCGCTTCCTACTCCTACAACTTACAAGACCTCATGGGCGTACCCATACTCTTTCCCTCTCCATCTTTCAGTTACCTCCCCTCTCTCAGTTACCTCCCTTCTCCCTCTCTCAGTTACCTCCTCAGTTACCTCTTTCAGTTACCTCTTGTGTAACAGGCCCCTTTCCCCTGCACAGAGTTCGACAGTACAGACGGAGGGTGACGTGTCGCTAAAGCCCAAGAGGTACTCACAGAGGAGTAAAAATACAGATACCATGGCGCTCAGAGAGAAAGTCAGGGAAAACATGACCAACACAGGTATGGGATATTTTATAAGAGCGGTTGCCATGGGCGTGAACCCCTCTTGGGGACCCTACGCACAGGGCCGATGTTAGTGATACTAGCAAGTAGCACCGCTAATACAGGTGGGATATGAAGTCCTTTTTTATCACTTCTTCGTTCCAATATATCTGTCGACCCTCACCCCATGATGTGAACCCTGTCAGGCAATGAAGTCCCTTTTTATAGGGACGGATGGGAATATTTGGTGAAATGGGGAAAATTTGTCAAAGAAACAGATATAAGTTGGTATCCAGTGCAGCACAAGACAGTGAACAGTTTTCCATTTCACTGTCACCATGGTCCCGGGGATTGATTAATAAATGGGATTAATTGGGAGGGGAATAATTAGAATTAAAATATTCTGTACAGGGTGGGTATGAGTGAATATATACTATAATACTGTACACGTCTCTCTTTCACTGTCACACACTGTTTCACATTGTTTGTACAGACAGACACTCGCACACACACACACACACACCATCAGTGTCCTATGAGGGGGAGGGGTCTTCCTCTCTCTCGTTCTCACATACCATTCTCCTTCTTCAATCTGCTCAGCTCAATGTTTCTGAAAAAAGTGTGGAGAATTGGCGTATAGAAAAGTTGGGACTTTCGCTAGAACTAGAATAATGTCACCCACTATCCATTTTGGGGGGGGAAGTAATTTTGATATCTCCTTCTGGTGATCAACACACACACACGCCCTCTGTACAACAGTTTAATGGGGAATCTCACACATACACGGGCAGAACTCGGTTAAGGAGAGATTAATTAGTATTCTGAATAATGAGTTCAGAGCAAGAATTAAATAGGGAAGAAAATCGAAAAATCAGGAAGCGACCGAATATTCGGTTCGGTTCGGTTCGGTTCGGAGATTCGGTGTTTTTTCGGCGGTTCGGTTCGGTTCGGTTCGGTGGAAAATTTTGGCCGAACCACCGAATTTTTTGTTCAAAAAATGGCCAAAAATCGGGCTTTTTCAGCCATCATTTTTTCAATTATTTCACAATTCTTATAGATTTCAATGTCAATTTCGCCGTATGAACCCTATTTCGAATCGGTGGTGCTATGTGGAAATGATTTCGCTAGTTAGCGGGTTCAATATGGATTGATTTGATACGTGACTTCCCGTCGAATCGTGTCCTCATGAGAGGGTCAACAAATTCAGAAACTATTTTTTGAAAAAAAATCATGGAGAGCACCGATCAAGGTGTTAAGAATCATTCTCTGAAATTTTGTAAAAAAGTTTGGAAAATATTTCAAAGTCAATTTTATGGAAAATTTTCTATGTCAATTTTTGTGTACGAATCGTGTTTCGAATCGGCATTGCTAAGCGGGAGTGATGTTGCTAATTAGTGGGTCCGAGATGGATTATGCTGATACGTGATCCCCCATCAAATCTAATTAGGAAGTTTAGGGGAAACGATTCATGTTTCGATAAATCCTGCTAATTAGCGAGAGCACTGCCGCACAGCATCACCGATTCGCAACACGATTCGTACGGCAAAATTGACATACAATTTTTTTACGAAATTGACTTTTGAAATATTTTACAAAGTTTTTTCAAAAAATTAAATGTTTCTCTAAAAATTCATGGAGAGCATCGATCAAGGTATTGATCAATACCTTGATCGATGCTCTTTCTTTCACAAAATTTCAGGGAATGATTCTCGAGAATCATTCCCTGAAATTTTGTGAAAATTTTTTTGTGAAAAATATTTTAAGTAAATTCTGGTATGTATGTATACGAATCGTGTTTCGAATCGACAATGCTAAACGGGAGTGATGTTGCTAATTAGTGGGTCCGAGATGGATTGTGCTGATACATGATCCCCATCAAATCTAATTAGGAAATTTAGAGAGACACGATTCATGGTTCGTTTAATCCTGCTAATTAGCAATACCATTCCCGTATCGCATTGCCGATTCGAAACACGATTCGTACGCAAAAATTGACATAGAAAATTTTCGATAAAATTGACTTTGAAATTTTTTTCACAAAATTGACTTTGAAATTTTTTCCAAACTTTTTTAACAAAATTTCACAGAATGATTCTCAATACCTTGATCGGTGCTCTCCATGACTTTTTAGAGAAACATTTATACAAAAAATTTTGGTATGGTTCGGTTCGGTTCGGTTACCGAAATTCGGTTCGGTTCGGTTCGGTTCGGTTCGGTAAAAAAGTTTTTCAAATTCGGTTCGGTTCGGTTCGGTAGAAAAAAACCCGGTTCGGTCGTTTCCTGCGAAAAATACTGGGTTTGACCGGGAATTGAACCAGGGACCTCCAGAGAGACATGCTCGGAGCTATAAACCACTAAGCTACCAAACCCTATGTACTGATCGCATTTCATCGCTCTATATTCAAGCTCCTGCCCTTAGCTAGACACCATGTGATAAAGGGAAGTAATTTTGATATCTCCTTCTGGTGATCAACACACACACACGCCCTCTGTACAACAGTTTAATGGGGAATCTCACACATACACGGGCAGAACTCGGTTAAGGAGAGATTAATTAGTATTCTGAATAATGAGTTCAGAGCAAGAATTAAATAATAATAATAATAATAATAATATTAAGTTTTGTATACCGCCACAGACACGACAGGGCCAGATAAGTAAAACTGTAACTGACACTGACGAGCTTCAGAGCGGTATACCTCACGCGAAAAGGTCCTTATATTCTCACACACTTTGGAAAAAATTAACTCCTAGTTCAAGATATACTAATTAGATAACTGGTCACATAACGCTTAAAAACTGTTTAGATGAAAAAATTACAGACTTTATTAAATAAAGGGAACAAAGCCAACAGCCCACACACTACTTATCAGCAGCTCAACAATACTGATAAAAAAGCCCTAAGTGTAAATGGTGAGCACGCCTAAAGACCGCCTACTGACAGATGGGGAGCACGGTGAACAACTCAGACGCCACACCGGGAGTCTTCAGGGGTAGGAGGGAACGCTTCTAGGAAGAGTCTGGTCTTCAGCCTAGATTTGAACAACTCAATGGGGTGAACAGATCTCAGGTCTAGAGGTAAAGAGTTCCATACCGTCGGTAGAAACACCGAAATCCTCCTTCTCCTCAGTTTAGAGTTTGCGTTAACACTCGAGAGTTTAGGATATTTCAGCTTATAGAAGTCAATCACTGAATTCGCCCTCGTTGGTCTCATACCCAGAATATCATCATCCCTAGGGACCAGTTCCAGCAAATACTCTGGAGCTGTTCCACGCACAATTTTGTACGCTAACAGGCAGGCCTTGAACGTTAGTCTCTGCTGTATTGGGAGGATATGAGCTTCCTTGAAATACTCATCATAGCTATCCTGATGTCCTCGTAGGTTATAGATGAACCGTACGCAGGAGTTTAGAACCTTTTGAAGATTGTTTAGAATCCGTTTTGGGAGTCCACAGTAGAGGATATTGCAGTAGTCTATCTTTGATATGACTAATTGCTTCACCAGAAGAATCCGTGTGCTATTGTCCAAACACTTATTGAGTTGCCATAGGTTCTTGAGTTGCAGTCCACATTGTTTCTTAACATTGTTCACCTGCCTCTCCAGGGTAAGATGCTCATCCAGAAGTATTCCTAGAGTCTTCCCTGTCCTTCCTCTGCATTCCATGGGCTGCAACACAGCGTCACCAAACCTAATTTCCGGATCAAATACCAGCTTCTCAAGAGAACTTGATTTTCCCAGAAGAACAAACTCAGTCTTACTCTCGTTACATTTGAGCCAATGCTGTACCATCCAGTTCTTAATAGAAGCGAGACACTCCTCAATACTGGTCTTAGTAGCTGTCCATCCCTCACTATCCGTTGGGACCAGTCCCACATATAACTGGGAATCATCTGCATACAGCTTTATCATTAGACCATACGGTCTAGCAATATCCTGTAGCTCCTCTATGTACAACAGGAATAATACAGGACCTAACAATGACCCCTGTGGTACTCCACAGATGAGAGCAATAACCTCAGAGAGCTCACCATGGACACTTACCCTGTAACTCCTGGGAATAGGGAAGAAAATCGAAAAATACTGGGTTTGACCGGGAATTGAACCAGGGACCTCCAGAGAGACATGCTCGGAGCTATAAACCACTAAGCTACCAAACCCTATGTACTGATCGCATTTCATCGCTCTATATTCAAGCTCCTGCCCTTAGCTAGACACCATGTGATAAAGGGAAGTAATTTTGATATCTCCTTCTGGTGATCAACACACACACACGCCCTCTGTACAACAGTTTAATGGGGAATCTCACACATACACGGGCAGAACTCGGTTAAGGAGAGATTAATTAGTATTCTGAATAATGAGTTCAGAGCAAGAATTAAATAGGGAAGAAAATCGAAAAATACTGGGTTTGACCGGGAATTGAACCAGGGACCTCCAGAGAGACATGCTCGGAGCTATAAACCACTGGTTCAATTCCCGGTCAAACCCAGTATTTTTCGATTTTCTTCCCTATTTAATTCTTGCTCTGAACTCATTATTCAGAATACTATCCATTTTGGTTACAAAATAAAACTTCACACATTGGTAAGGGAGGGATAACTTCATCACCAACTATCCACTAACATGAATGCTTAATTCCTGTTTAATTCCACTATCATGAGCCCACACGGGGCCACACAGAACATGAGACTTACATTTGATTTCTGAGGACCTTCTTCAGCTCACACACCTCAATAAACCCACTCTGATCCTTATCAATGTCCTCAAACAACTCCCCCAACTCATCCTCGCTGATCGATCCCAGATAGGAGTTTAGCATCGACTAGGGATGGAGGGGTTATAATTGGGAATATGAGTTCAGCATCGACTAGGGAGAGAGGGGTTATTGGGAGGTAGATCTTTCTGGCACCAGAAGAAAGAAAATACAGTAAAATATCAATACAATAGCAATGTACAACAATTACCTTGAACTCGGCCCGATCTATTTTGTGGTTTCCATCGCTATCAAACTGGTTCATTTCCTTCTTGATCTCGTCATCCAGGAAATTCTCGTCTTTGAGCAGTCTCTCCAGGACCTGGATCATCAGAGCAGTATCGGCCGTCTCAATGTCACTCATGATGGCACGGGGTGATCTGCTATTTAGAGGAGTGGCCGTGTATTAGTGATTGGTGGGCCTCCTCGTGAGACAAATTGTATAGACTAATAAAACACTATTGTTTTCTATTTGATGGGTGGTATAAGTTATGTTAGTTTAGACAAGAAGGAGAAGGGTAGTACGTCAAGGCTGTGACGTGTATAATAGGGGGAGACTCTATAATAGCCCAACTGTAAGCTAAGTTACCAAGGGTAATTAGGTCTAAAAAGAGTACCAAGAGATTGCCTTGCTCGACCCTTTTTCACCGCACCCCGCACGGGAAACAAATATAAAGGAGGGTTAGAACAAGATTCTAACAAATAATATTTCAGTTTTAGAAAGAGGGACGGTACCACAGCAAGCCCACCACATGCCCCCACAGCAGCACCCGTCCCAGTACCCAGCGGAGCACTATGGGGATGCAGGGTATGGCACTGCATCCTTCAACCCTTATGCTCAGGAGTTTGCCGTTACTGACCACGACGGTCGACATCAGCAACAGGTGGGAAGAAGAAGAAGGATCTTTAAAGGATCCTAAATAGCTTGTGTTAATTAATTAATGTTATAGGCACTGTTCAAGGCAAATTCCGGGCTTGTGTTGTTCAAGTTGGGAAATGAAAACTTGCATATCAATAAACTTGCATATCAACAAACTTGGCTTGCTGATTATTATTGCTTCTACACATTCTCTCTTTTTCTCTCTATCTTTCTTTATTTATCTCTGTCCCTCCTTTTTATCTCTCTCCCCCTCTCTTTCTCTCTCTCTCTCTCTCTCTCTCTCTCTCTCTCTCTCTCTCTCTCTCTCTCTCTCTCTCTCTCTCTCTCTCTCTCTCTCGCTATTTTTATATATCGCTCTCTTTCTCCCATATATTTCTATCTCCCCCTCTCTCTTTTTCTTTCTCTATCTATCCTCATATCACTCCTCCGCTATGTACCACACAACTAAAGGCCGCATTAATAACCTACTACTATTCTAACCTCATCTAATACCAACTACCAAGGGTATAGTGCTCATATATATGTATTATCATTATGTTAGCATGGTTAGGATACCTACCTATAAACCACTAACACTGTCGCGTAATTATATTTTCCTAAACATTATATGCTCAATATATATTCCGTTTCTCTAGTGGTTCTCAGTTCTCACTCTCCTCACCCTCCTTCTCATCTCTCCGCAACATACCACTAACACCAGGAACCGACCGAATCAGGAAATACTGGTCCCTGATTGGCTGATAACTAGTCACGTGACCTAAATAACGAGTTCTGATTGGTTGTTTACTAACACCCTCCCTCCCCTAACAGATGCAACAAATGATGTTATTGCAGCAGCAGATGAACAGATACCCTCCAGCAGCCGCAAGCACAGAGTAAGCCTGTAGACTAATTACTTTTTAATTAATTATCTTTCTCCCTCTATCCACAGAGATCAGAGCCAACATTAAGACCGGGTTGGTAGTCGTATGCAGACCAGGCACGCACAAAATATAGTGAGAGAGAGAGAGCTAGAGAGAGAGGGAGACAGAGAAAGAGAGAAAAGTAAGACCATTATCCAGAGATTGAAGCCCGAAAAGGGGAGTATCCGCGGGGTATGAAACAAGTGAGTGGCAACAAAAGTATACAGCTACAACACGTGTGGAAGTGCAGGGAGCGTGAGAACAATAGGTGCACACTAGATGCACTATACAACATGAGAGAGAGGACCCTCCTAACTAAACCTCAGGACACAGTTGTAGTAGCTGGAGAGGGAGAAAGAGAGAAAAAGAGAGAGAGAAAGAGAGAAAGAGAGAGTAGATGAGAAGCTATATGAGCTATCGCATGCCTATCTATCGCATCTATCTTCTGACATCTCTCGTCTCCTCGCCGCTCTCGCTCCTCTCCTCTCTACCTCTCCTCTCCCTTCCCCTCTCGTACTCTGTCACCGTTCCGTCTCATTCCGTGAAACAACAGTTGAAACCCTGGGAGAGGTCACTTTTTTCTTTTCTTCTCTCTTCCTTCTCCTCTCCTCTCTCTCTCTCTCTCCTCTCCTCTCTCTCTCTCTCTCCTCTCCTCTCTCTCTCTTTCTCTCTCTTCTCTCTCTCTTCTCTCTCTCTCTCTCCTCTTCCTCTCTCTCTTCTCTCCCTCTCTCCTCTCCGTCTCTCTCTCCTCCTCTCTCTCTCCAGTCCTCTCTTCTCCGTCTTGGCTAGGTCTCTACGTCCCTCTATTCGTTCTTCTCATCATTCTCTCGGTCGTCTCCCAGTACTTCTCTCAATCGTCTCACTCGTGTTGCTTTCTCTCTTCTCCTGTCGTTCAAGCTAGGATTTGTTTCTCTCGGAGTTTGCGTCATAGTCTCTCTGCTTCTGGCTCCTAGCGTCTGTCGTCTCTACTCTGTTCTCGAGTGCGATCACTCACTGAGTATCCTGCTCTCTCCTCTCACTCTCAGTTCCAAAGATCTGCAGATGACTTCAGTGCACAGATAGCGGTTGGAAGGCTGAAGAAGTACTACACGTGCTATCGTGAACGGCAAAGAGAGAAAAGAGATAGAGCAAGATAGAGCAAGATCCCTCGGCCCAAATACTTGATTCTGATTGGCAGAATAATGCCACGTGATGGTTAAACGAACCTCTCTTTGGTGGTTTGCCTTCTGATCGAGCTAGAAGTAGCACAATTATGTCGTTTGGGTCCCTAGGGAAGAAGAGTGTGGGAGAGAGAGAGAGAGAGAGAGAGAGAGAGAGAGAGAGAGAGAGAGAGAGAAAGAGAGAGAGAGAGAGAGAGAGGGAGAGAGAGAGAGAGAGAGAAGATGGGAGTTGAGAGGCACTTCGCCAATACCAGGTTGGGAGAGTAATAACTGAGTGGGTTGCCTTGGTAACACAATCCGGAAGTCTAGTTAGTAGCCTTGGGAAGGGGTACTCTATCTATTTTCTCTCTTTCTCTCCATTTCTCTTTCTCCTTCTCTCCCTCTATCTCTTTCCGTTTTTGTGGGAAGAGATTTCTTCGATGGTGTATTAACAATCTTTCTCTCTTTCAGCTATATGAACCAAGCCCTTCACTACCAACAAATGCAGCAGGTATGTGGCGAGAGAGAGAGAGAGAAGATGATAAGTGCCAGAGAGAGAGAGAGAGAGAAAGAGAGGATGTAATAGATCTATGTACTAAAACATCGACCAATAGAAACAAAAACGCTATTTTTGTGTAGCCCGTTATAGAATTATCTCGCCAGAAATTTGGAGGCCGATAATTGATCCCACGGCTACTTTTAGACGTCAAAAACATCATGATATTTAGCTCATTAACTAAAAATACTTGAACTATAAAGACACAGAGTACTCGTAAACCGCCTTCATATTTCTTCTTCTAATTCTCTAATAGAAGAAACATTCGTCTCTCTCTCTCTCATTTAGAGAGGTTCCTTGATCTCTCTCAAGAGTAAAGTTTCTAAAATCCCACTAAATACTAAGAAACATCTGTCTTCAGGCAGCAATGATGAATACGTACATGCAGCAGGCCCGACAGATCCCTCACGAATCAGAAATTATAATCAATGGTAAGTTGTCAGACTCCCCCCATCAGCCTGATAACCCACTCCCCAGACACCCCCTTCCTCAAGAAACATGCAGCCAATGCTAGACTGTAATACTAAATTAATGAATATTAGGCTCATATATATTAGTGCGGTATGCAGGTCATATGTATCCACTACTCAGCCACTAATATACCATGCAATATCCATACTTTCTGTGGTCCGGCTAGTCCTAATATGAAATTAGGAACCTAGCTTCCAGGTTCCTTCAAGGGAGTTTCATGATGACCACTTTCCATACCGCAATTTTAGTCATGTGCTTCATTACGCTTGGTTTTGTGAAAACTGAACACACAATACAACCACTCCCTCTAACCACTCCCTCTTCCTAACCACTCCTTCTAACCACCCCTCCTAACCACCCATCCGTCTAACCACCCATCCCTCTAACCACTTCCGTCTTCCTAACCACTCGTTCCATACCAGGTCAGAAGCGGAACAAGGCCATCCCGATAGTAGACCCATCTGCCTCGATGCACATGTCCCATCAAGCGATACACCACGGACACCACCATCACGAGAGTTAGAGTTGTTTTAAGAGAGAGATAGTTCTGAGAAGAAAAAGAGATCCAGTTTATGAGCTTCAAAAAAGTTAATATATAACATAATATATCGTAACAAAGCTACATGAAAATATACATATTATATCTGACACAAAGTGCTAGAAGTAGGTAAAACGTTTATGTTGGTTGTGTTTGTCCGTGTAATATTATTTACATATTTCTAGCTGACTAGATGATATATACATAGCGCTGAAGTAAGAGAAAAGACAGTAATATGATTTCTATCTTTTTAACGGTTTTTTGAAGTGTACCTAAAAATTTCTGAGAGAAGTAGCAACTCAAATATTGCACATGTGTTTCTCAATTTTCAAGTACGTTCAGATAAACAGCTTGCCTTTATACTGTGCTGTCCCCGCCCTCTCTAATTACGAGGGGGAGAGATAGAATACAGTAAAGCTAGGTAGTAAGAATTCTGTATTAATTGTACGGCTAGAGACTATAAAGCACAAAACTATTTGATTTGTAAAAGACATAATAAGTGAGAGTGTTTATTATGTTAAAGATGCAACAACCCCATTTTTCCTTTGTGCTACCCAAATTCAAGCTGTTATCTTGTCTCATATATAATAATACTGTTCTCTCCGCACCGGGCTGAAGCAGCGTGCCTTACAGCTACTGTTATCTATGATTTCACGGGAAGAGTCTGGTCATGGTAGGGCACAGGCCCGGGAAGATCTTGAACCTGGCACTCCTGAAGGGTTGAAGATATCTCCCCTAGCTGGGCCTTCACTTTCGTCAGGTGCTCGTTAAACTGCAGCATCTCCTGGATTAGTGTCGTCCGTACCTGACAACAGAGAGAATATTAGTAATTACATATAGTGCAGTCCGTACTACCACAAAACTTGGTCATAGTCACCCGATCTACTCAGTCAACTTAGGGTAGCGACTTGCTATTTGAAATGGCGGCTAATTTGAAACACTCCTTCTACAGGCCAGCAGGTGCATATCAAATAGCCAGTCGCTACCCTAGTCATACAAATACAATGTGTTACTATGACTACCAGTAAATTAACTGAGTAGACTTATATGCCACAGTACTGACCAGTTTAAGTGCTAGCTGGTGGCTCTCGGTAACATCCTCCGTAGTAGCTGCTAGAGTTGTAGAACCATTGAGAGAGATATCAGCTATCAGGCTATCAAAGTTTAGGGTTCTGTCTGTCTTCTGCGTCAATCTCCGCCAGGTCTTCTCCTTCTGTATGCAGTACATGGACAAGAGAACACCGCATAGCCATGTGGTGTACTCACTCCAGTTCACCTAGGGAAGAGTGGGTTATGTGTAGGGTGCACAATGCACATGGCCTGGTGTTCCACAAAGTGGAACGAAATGAATCGCAATTCGCATCAATTCTATCCTCCTCGAACTCATGCTGTAGTTTGAGCAATGAACAACTGTGTACTTTCATTATAAACGCGCTATGTGGTCCTTGCGCGCAATAAACTCTGGACAGTTTTGCGTCAGACTCAGAGTGCAAGAGTTAGAGTGTATCATCGTCTTAATCTCATGCTACGACGCGGTGATACCTCTACGACACGAGATGTCATGCAATCCACTAATGTTTCTCTCTCTCTCTCTGTTTGTTAGTGCCCCCCCCCCCCGCTGCTGCAGTGGTAACCATGGTAACGGAGTGTACCCACCTGGAGTGTTGGAGTAGTGGAGGACAAGAAACCCAATACTTCAATCAGATGAATCATCTTCTCTTCAGCTGTTACCGATAGTTGGTGCAATGATCCCACACACAAATCGATCTGAAAAACAGGGTTTGTATGAACAAGATGTGGAAAGGGCGGGAAAATGACATATATTCAAAGTATGAAGTCTGAGGGTAGTAAAATGCCACCCAGAGAGGGCCACCCCACATTTCATTAATTGTTGTCTCTCCTCAGTGGAGACAACACTTTCTAAATATCGCCAGCATGTTCATAGTCCGGTTGTAACTCGCTTTGTCAGAAGACGAGTTGAATAAAACAAGAGATCAAACAAACACCGACTTAGGACGCTAGGAGCCCCTTTACTTTACTTGTTTTATGAGTACCGAAAAGGGTCATGTGGACACTGTCAGAGCATTGGCCTGACAGTGTGGACACGGTTCATCACCACTGAACTGCAACTATGACACTCCGACCCATTGTTCCCCCTTTCCCCAATACAATTCCTTTCTTCAATTGGAAAGGGCTGTGTTGCAAATTAAGCACCCACAACGCATCACAATGGGTGTGACAAGTGTGCTCACAATAGAAATAGCTATCACCTGGCGGGTCTCTCTCTCTCTCTCTCTCTCTCTCTCTCTCTCTCTCTCTCTCTCGCCTCCTCTCTCTCTTTTTTTTTTTTCTCTCTCTCCCCCTCTGCGGCTTCCTCTCTGCCCCGGGAAATCTCCTGAAACGTACCCTAGGAGCGGAACGGTTTAAGGGAGACGGTCAATTTAGAGAGCATGTACCATGGTTCCGCGATCATGAAAACAAAAAGGAAAAGGGGGAGGTGAGGAGAGAGAGAGAGGGAGAGAAAAAGAAAGAGGGGAGGAGGAAAAAGAGAGAGAGAGAGAGGAGAGGAGAAAAGGGAGAGGAAGAGAGAAAAGGGAGAAAAAAGAGAGAGAGAGAGAAGGAAAAAAGGAGGAGGATTTAAAAGAGCCCCCCCTCCCTTTTTTTTTTTCTCCCTTTTTTTGAGGGGTTAAAAGGGGGGAAAGGAAAAGGGAAAAAAAGAAAAAGGAATAGTTTGGATAAAACCCAAAGAGGAAGGAACCATTCTCTAACTTGGGGAAAATCTTGAAAGAAACACAGAGGAGCGGGGCCCCGAGGATACCCCAGAAGAGGATTGAGAAATCCATTCATTCGAGCTAATGAACAAAAGGCCCGTTGTGGGTGGGGTTTTATTCCATATCTTAACCACCATTCCTAATATCTGGACCACCCTCAAAATTTATCTCTCCTACTCTCTCTCCCTCTTTCCTACTCCCTTCCTCCCCCTGGGGAGTATAAAAATGGGGTGTTCGAAAAACGGAGTAGAGCAACCCTGAATGTGTAAAAACATTTTAAAGGGAAATACCCAAATTTTTCTGACGGGCACATTTTGAAAACGGGTCAAAGAGGAAGGGGAACGGCAGGGTCCCAAAACGATGTTTTTTTTACAAATTCGTTCCCGGGATGAAGGTTTTTTTTAACTTAAAGGGGGGATGGCAAAAAGAGCGTAGGAAAAGGGACGAACGAAAGAAAGAGCATCGGGTCCGGATCAACCTGACAAGACTCTAATCCTCATTGAGGGAGTAAGGTAGCGCTAAAGCTATTATGAGATCGGGTATCTTAAACCTTTCAAATTGCAGCATGTCCATTTTTCCATCCCTTATTGACCCCTCTCTCTCTCTCTCTCTCTCTCTCTCTCTCTCTCTTGTGAGGGAGTAATAACAATTGGGTGGCATTGTTCTTTGAAACAGCTGAGTAGAGAGTCATCACGTGATATAGTTGGTATAAAACACCTTTTCAAACGGGGCAGGTACCACCCATTTCTCTGAACTTTGATCGACACCTCTTTGATATATCTGAATCATCAACCTGAGCTGCACCACGGCATGAATATCCAAGACCTGCTATGTTGTCCTATTGACAACATGTCAGTTCCGGCAGTGAAGCGTTTTACTTGTAACGTTTGTGGGGAGGGGTTCCCGGAGCGTCCCCTTCTCTACCTCCACTACCGTGACACCCACCATCACACCCTGTTCTCCTGTTCCTACTGCTCCAAACTCTTCACCAGGCGGAGCTCCCTGAAGACACACACCCGGGTCCACACGGGAGAGCGGCCCTACACGTGCCTCACATGTGGGAAGAAGTTCACTCAGCTAAGCAATGTGCTGCAACACAACAGGGATGTCCACATCAGGGAGAAAAGGTTTAAGTGTGATCAGTGTGATAAGGCTTTTAGTAGACTGGAAACACTTGCAATGTCACATGAGGGTTCACACAGGGGAGAAGATCTTCAAGTGTTCGGTGTGTTCCAAGTCTTTCTCACAGAGAGCCAACTTGAAGGTTCATATGAAGGTTCATAAGAGGAAGGAAGCACCTAGAGGAGCTGAATTTGGACTTTTTGCTGCCCACGTTGGCGCTCAAGATTGTATTTGACAATTATGTATCAATGGTAGCATGCAGTGCTTCTGTGAGACAGAGCTTTATTGGTTAGGAGGACTGAACTCTGATGACTATGATTTTTGTCATGTTACAAGTAAAACTGTAGTTTTGTAACTCACCCAAGAACAAGACATGTCCCGGCGGCATCTCTCGCATTGATAACTTCAACTGTATCTGTTATTTTACGTTTTTCCAACCTGCAATACCCTCATTATTTGGCCAGTGTCTTGTAAATTTATAAATTAAACATTTCATCAAGGTATCGGCATAATTCACACTCACACTTTTTGCAGATTAGCCAAGCCAGAACACACAGGGCAAAGTGTTACAGGCTTCAAGGGAGCATAAACGTCCTCTCTCACATTCACCAGGATGTCTGTTGCAGAAACCACATGACTTTCATTGACCTGCTGGAACCTGGGCATGCTATAAAAGAGGCGATACTGTACACGAAATGTTAGTGATTATCACGATGCATGATACTATCATTAATAGCCACGCCCTCTGTGTTTGCGAGAAAGTTCACCACCTCCTCTTTTGGAGGAGGGTAAACTATTTTCCCTGGGGCCTGGACTCTGGACCACTGACCAGCGTGTCCCTGTGCGTTCGGAGGAGTGGAAGCCCCCACGATCAAGGCCTACAAGCCCCGGTAGGTGTCGAGAGGGTATGGAGCATCGAGATGCTCCAGAGTTGTGAGTCCAGACCCCAATTTTAAGTTTAAAAAACTTTCAGAAACCCTTGGCCTATGCTACAGGCCCTAAAGCCGTGGAAAACGCGCGCACTTGGGGTCTGCAGCGCATGCCAACAGAAATCTTGGCAAACGTTGCTGGCCCCCTGTTCTGCGCCACGCGCAGCGCGGGATAAGGCAGCGCTTTTCAAACAGAAACCCCTCCATTTTTTAAAAAGCAAATTCACCCGATTTTTAAAAAATGCAAATGTTCGGGTAGGATAAACGCGCCGCGCGCTTCGTTTTTGCAGCGCTTTTTCATTTATTCTGCTGCGGCTAAAAAGACTGCGCCAGTATTTGGCCTCCCCGCTCTATCGGGGTCGGGGTTTTTGAGTTATCCCCTCCTCACATCCAAGGATATAACAGGTGCAAATAAAAACGCTCGTTTCCAGTATGACAGTAACATAGCAATGACATGAACCATTCAGAATTCAGAAGGTAAAATTTACCAAAAATTCTGGATTACAAACTTAGAAACAAAGTCAACATTTATAATACTTCAGCCGAACGAGACAAATTAAAAACTTCAAATATTAGCGGATATCGCTTACAAACACAAATACAACATTTTCTCGCTAGTTGGTATCTCTTTTTCCATGCATCGGCGGTAATAGATTCTTATTCAAAACTGAATATAAACTGGGACATACACTGTTCGTTGCTTTTCTTGTCGCTGCGAATTGGCATTATAATGATAATAATATCATACTTGTATAATTATATAGTAAACCCCGGAAAACAACAACAAAATGTACACTAACACAAATATAACACGCATCACGCGGTGTCTAACACAATATAGAGCTGCTCTAATCTATAACATCTAACACTACTACTTGATATATCCCCTCCTCAATGAGGAGGGAAGAAGATGCTGGGTCAGGGGAGAAGTTGTCGAAGTGCCATGTCCTCAGCAGCTTCAACTGCATTCTGGTAGCGTACATAGGTATCCGCCATCTCATCATCATATCTCACATTGAAGGAGAGTAGAAAGGGGGAAACACGGTCACTGTCAAGGACCTCCTGACTCTTATCATCCAGCCAACGAACACGATATCTAGAGAGGATTAGTTGATTAGACGATAGTTTTAGATGTTTTTAGTTCCATTCAGAATCTGGAAAACTGCCAGAAACTAAGAGGACAGCGATATTTAGGTGCCGGCAGGCACCTCCGACCCGAAGAAAACAGGAAAAAAACACAGAAAAAAAACGAAATAACCTACTTGTCTGGAGATGGTATGGCTGAGATTGTAGCAGGCCACCACTCATCTTCAAAGGTACCCCAAACAATACTCCCCTCTCCTAAACCCTTCTTAACGTCCCGCTCAGCCGCATCCAACGCGTCTTTCCACTCCTAGAGAGTGAACAGGGAAGTTATGGTATATGTAGAAACTATAATAATAGATAGTGCTGTTTTGAAAGGGGTTCTCTGAGTTAACCCCCTTGCCACTCAATGGAAAAACGGGGGGAGGGGGACTTGAAAACATACACTCACTTTGCTATCCTTGAATGGATCATAAGAGAGGCGGTGTTCATGGCAATCCATCGTAGTACCAACTGGCGTTACTTTTTGCAATCTGCATCACCTCATTTGTACCATAGAACGATACACAGATAGTGAGACCTGGATGAAGTTGAACATGTGTGAGAATCAATAAACATGTTATAAAAATACTCCTATACGATTCCCCATAATAGATAAGGGTCTCGACTCTCAGGGTCTCAACTCTCAAGTCTCACCTGTAACTGAGATGACACGTCCAGGCCAGTAGGGTCTCCCCGGTCCCAGGGTCCTCTTTGCCACAATGACATCGCCCATACCAAATGGGTTGTGGTGCTCAGTGAACTTGTCCGCTAGTTTCTGAATCTCCCCCTCATTCATCCTCTTTTTAGCCTCAGCCAACTTTAAACTCCGGGGCCCGCTCCTCGATTTCCCTCGGGCTATCACCAGTTTCAACTTCCTAGGACACCACCGGGGCCACTCTAGGTCCATGTAGTTCAGCTTGCCACTGTTGCTCATAAGGGTGCTGTATAACAAATCCAAATCATCACATGATAGGGACTTGGCGAACTTTTGTCGGAATGTGTCTGCAGCTTTGATGTCAGCAGGGGTCGTTGGGTTCTTCATCGAAGCAGGCCGGGCCGGGCTATGGTGAACTGTTGGAGATGATTTAGAGATACTCTCTGGGACACTGGGACTAGCGGTTTGTTTTGATGTTGAAGGTTTAGCAGGTGGCTGAGCTTTCAGGAATTTAGCCCCGAATTTAGGTTTCGAGGGCGAGGGTCCGTCACACTTTTGTTTCTTTGCCAGGGGACCAGCAGCAGTGCTACTACCGGAGGATTTAGTTGACTTAGCAAACTCCACCTTCTTAATGAGTTGTTGGAGTGGTTGGGGAGGTTGCTCGTCCATGGAGGATGACGCACTAGAACTACGCTGTTGGAGGGCCTTTAGATCAGTGTTGGACAACTTGAATAGCTGTCTAGCCGGGGAAGGCCTTGCTATCACCGGAGCCCTTTCTAAAGAGTCACCGTCAAGGGAAGATGCACCTTCTGAGCATCCATTCTCTAACGACAATCCTGCAGGGGGGGGTTAACAACTTTTGTGGGACCAGAATAAAAACAGATTAAAGTGCTAGAAACTGGGAACTATATAATGGGATTCCTACCAAGTTTAGTTTTCAGCTTCTTGTGGTATTGTGCCGGTAGTTGCTCAGCCACGAATCTACCAGGGACAGAACGTCCATTCTTGACCATGACTTGCCTGATAAGGGAAGTAGGGGGTTAGATGAGTAATGTAAAACGATCTGACATTGTCACAGAATTGTCCTGATTCTATTCTCATTTCTTTCACAGAGCATTGTTCCTGACAAATCTGACAGCGCTCTGCAACCAACCTGATATTATGAGACACCAGCACGCCACTGTACAGTTCACCTCCAACATTATAAGTCACAAAGATGGTATCGCCAGTACGGTGCTCCACATCACACAGAATCTTGTCAGCTGCAGGCCGGAGGGTGGGCGCCCCACTCCGGCTAGTAACAGGGGCCAATGTCCTAGCTCCACCCCCACCCGTGCTGGACATCGGGTGCTCCTTGACATAGGAAGTGATTATCCGGGCTCTACTTTCCAGCTCGGAGATACTGACAGAATGGCTATTTAGCACTAGAGGGTTCTTCCTTTTCAAGGTGGGGGAGTACATCATGGGAGAGAGGTTAACAGTTTTTGATCCCCCACCATTGCTACCAGCTGGAGGTTTAGCGGGGGATCCTTTACGGAGTATATTAGGCTGGAGTTTAGTTGGTGTTTTAGTTGGTGTTTTAGTAGGTGTAGTAGACTTCTTGTTACTGGTGTTAGGAGGTGTTTTTACGGGTGTCAGTTTCTTGTTTACGGTGATTTTAGTAGTGTTAGAAGAAGTAGAGGAGCTAGAAGACATCTCAGCCGGGTGCTTGGTAGTTGCAGGAACTATTGGTGTCTTGATTTGGTATGGTTCAAGTTTCACACTCGGCCGGCTCGGCAGATCAAACACCCTCAGCTGTTCTTTCTTACTTTTGCTCCTGTAAGTCTGTTTGACAGTGTGAAGTCGGGGCGAGGGAATTTCACAGTTCATGTTTTATCCTCTAATGACATGTCCTATACAGGGAGGGAGGGAGTGTGAGAGTGTATTACACACTGTACGTTCTATATCTCAGTGCCTGGTTGGGACAATTAGCGGTTGTTTCGCCCCAAATCGGCTATTTCCGACTTGGCATTGTTGTGCGTGCGCGTCACAACGCGCGACACCAACTATACTTTCATAAGAGCGGTGTCGCGCGGCTGCTAGTCGCGAAGATGTCTCGTATGAGCAAATAGCTTCCTCTCATTGCCAGTGCTGTGCTGCACTTCACTGCCTCAGCCACATACCACATGATATGCCATATTGGGTTTAGGAAAGACTCGATGGTGTGGATTAAAATTAACAAAATAACAACGAATCCATTAATAGAATCTCTGGCTTTCAGTCTAGTTCAGCACAGTTTTTTCTTTAAACAAATGATGGATGACTCCGGTCGGTAATTAGGGGTTCACGCCTCACACACACAAACCACTACATATTAACATACTGGGATATTAAACATACAAAAAGTAATTTCGCTACAAAAATCTAAATCATTTTTGAGCCAATACAGTATTACAGATGGAGGAGATTACATCTTGGATTAGTAAAAAAGAGAGGATAATTCATCGCTCTAAAACAACTTTTACATTCTAACAGATCAGTAGAGATCAACGTCACATGAATGGACACACCCTCTAGGAAGATGGGTCATTGTTCCAAACTAAACCGAGGGGGTGGCGTTGGTTTATCTGACCCGGTGGAAGGATTCCGGCTGTGTGTAGATGCTCCAGAAGCATTCCGCGAGTGGGCACCCCGTTTAATTGACGGAGATGAGTCGATGATGGTGTCTTCCTTAGGAGCAGGTGATGGAGGCGGTTTGTCGGCGACTGGAGGGGGAGCTGGAGATGGTTGTCGCTCTTCCTCCTCCTCTTCCTCGTCTGTATCTCCGAAGGGGTTCAAGTTGCCCCCAGCAGGTGCTGGTGAGGCAGTTCTCACACTATCAACCATAGTGACCTGGGCCTCAGTAGGTTCTGGAGAGTTGAAGGGGTTATTCCTAGCTGCCACGGGCAGTTCCTTATCATTCAAGTTACCCGGTTCATTCCACTCGCTATCATCGTCATCTTCATCATCTCCAAAGGGATTCAGAGCAGTGGGCTTGATGTCAAGTTTGGGACTGGAGACAGATGTTTTGGGACTGTGTGTTGGTGTGGTGACTTTGCTCCATGATGGACTCTTCAGGTCCTGTACAGGGCTGGCCTCTCTGCTTAACATGGCTGGACTGGAGGGAGTCTTGTCAAGATCCTGACGGGGCGGGGGAGCTGGGGCTCCCACCCTTTTTAATGGCGTCGGTGCTTTGCCCTTCTTGTGTGTTCTAATGGAACCCCGAGCGGGAGAAATTCCGCTAACTGTCATAGACCGCTGGGTGGGTGCGGGTCTGGCAGTCGCTTCTGCGGGCAGGGGGTCGGGGAAAATTACAGAGTAGTGATTTATCATTAGTTCAACTAGGGTAGAGGAGGCGTTCAGGGCAGTGATACTCTCTCCCTCCTCTTCAGCCTGGTTCCGCAGAATATTAGGACCTAATACAAGACCCAGGTTGCTGGAACCCATCTTATTCTGGGCCTCCTTACCAGCCACCTGGCTGAGGAACCAAATCAAATACTGAAGATTGGTTAGGAACGGAGTGGGAAGTTTCTGTACCAGTTCCTTGCACCTCACAAGTCGCTCTGGGACCCGTGATATAGCCACACATCCCACCCAATCCTCAAACATGGTGTATGTGAGGAGTGGTTCAGGCAGCTCCCTTAGGTACATCTTGATCGCCTGGCCGAGAGTGTAAACATCTTGTTCCCACTCTTCTTCCTCCATTCGGTTACTATCAAACATGGCCTTGAGTTTTCTGAGCTGGGGCAGTCCTCCAGCTAACCGGAATATACCGGGCTGCTCAATTCCCGATCGGATCAGAGAGGAACAGCACTTGTGAAGGACGGAGGCGATGGGACGTCCCGTTATCTCCAGATGTTTCTCTAGATCTGTTCCAAAAACTGGGGTATTCGCTTTCTCAAACTTGACTTGGAGGGCAGGGACATTTTGTTTCAAGATTCCCGCTAGATCCACGTACAGCTTCTGGTAGCAGGCTAGAAGGCCCTCCAGGGGGCTACTGTGGTCCCGTTCTTTGCTACTGAAACTCAACAGGGCGGTAATATACGTGTCCTGTGCCATATGAAACTGATTCTCCGAGTTCTCCTTTTCTGCAACTAACTGGGCGTGAACGGGATCCGACTCATCAATCTGCTTCTTCTCCTTTCTCTTTAGGGCACTATGAGCTCCATCCAGATCCAGACGGGCCTTCGACAACTTCCGTCTCAGCATCTCAATATCCCGGATGTCGGAGAGAATGTTGCTCATCGGGTCGATAACTTGTTCCTTATAGTCCATCTCAAACCTGACGTAGTTCTTGGCGATCAGCTCCTGCGAATGGAAGGGTTGGGAAGCTAGGGAAGAAGGAGGGTTGGGAAGCTAGGGAAGAAGGCAAAAGGAGGGTTGGGAAGCTAGGGAAAAAGGCAAAAGGAGGGTTGGGAAGCTAGGGAAAAAGGCAAAAGGAGGGTTGGGAAGCTAATCAGGAGGGCTAGGGCTGAGAAAATCTCGAGAAAAAGGGGGGAGTTCTTGGATTTAAAGTTAATGGTAGGGGAAGGGTGGTTGAGAAATAGTTTGTGACAATAGTGGAGGAACGATATTGTGGGGGCAATATATATACTGTCTGCCATGTCTGTGTGTGCGTGTGTGCAATTTTGTGCAAACCGAATTACACAGTATGTGTACACAAGTATTACACAATGCACAGGTCACAACTGCCATTTATTACACATGTGGTATCTCCATCTGAATACTGCCGTTATTTCTCTCTCTTTCTCACTTTGAAGTCTTTCTCCATCTCCTCTTCTCTCTCACACTTCTCTGGTCTATATAATAACACGTACCATGGTTTCGCCACAATGGGAAAGTGATCCATGCAGAAAATGATTATCGTCCACCACCTTTTTACCGTCGAGGAGGGCATTACCTAGTCCCCATGTTACTTGTTTTCTTGGTACGTTTCTCTGAATCGTCCAGACTCTCTGCGTTCCTATACGATGGCTGAAATAGGTTAGGGTTACAAGTTTGTCGTTAGGACTTAGGTTGTGGTGTTCTAACCCTCCTTTACATTTGTTTCGCTGTTCGGGGGGGGGGGGGGGGGGGGGAAACAGGATGGAGTAAGAGTATGATGAGGAAAGGAGGTATGACAAGATGAGAAATTTGAAAACATAACATTTTTTTTCTGGATATAGACTGCTTCTCTAGACCAAATAGCATTGCAAACGACCAGTATTCATATAGTTAATGACAATTTAAGGCGTATATAATTGCTAGCCAGTGCACATGTGGTGCTCTGGCTAACCCCTTTTATACTACCTGGGACTCATTAACTATAATAAAACACACGTTATTCATGTGGTCCAATCTCCTTACAAACTAATAGGAGAGGGCACTCTTTTGTGAGACATATCCCTGTTATAGCATTTCCCAGACTTCTTGCCGGTGCTATTGGGGCATTAGTAATAATTCATTAATTCATTAATCCATTAATAATTCACACCAGTGAACTTTGTAACTCGATGCATAAATTATTCCGGACAAAATGAGCTAGTGAACTCTTTTCTCTGCCCTTTTGCACCTGCAAATTATCCTACTAACTTTGTTTGTACGTTCCGGTGCCCAAACACCCCCCCCTCCTAATTTCTCGCCCCTTTGCAGCTGTATAAACACCTTATATACTTACCAAAGATTCTGTAGCCTTTTTTAGTGCAGCCGTGTACACTGTTTTGAGTTTCTGTACATTTTCCTCGACCTCGACCAACTCTGGGGACAACTCCTGCGTTTTCGTTGTAGTTTTGTCAACCGTCTCATGGACCGTTCTGGTTAACCTCTGTAGGTTCTTCTTAAAAGCGAGTGCATGGCTCATTCTGCGCTACGGAGAGGGAGATGTTATGATAATGTTAGCATTTAACTACCAATAGGGAAGCAGAGAAGGGGTTGCAAAATACGAAACAATATAGTTGTAATTTCTGAGATCTAAGGAAACTGGGAGGGGCGGGTTTTAAACACAAATGTTGAAACACGCACGTGTGTGTAGGTGATGAAACAAAGTGCAGCGAAATGGGGGAGAAATGGGCGAGGGAAGGAAGAAATGAGAGAAATGGGTTAGAAAAAGAGAGATAAATTGTGTAGTGAAGAGAGAGAAAATTAAAGAAAATTAATAGACTGAGATTCGAATTAACAAAACGCATGTTGTCGTATGATACAGCACACTCAGTAAGTATAATGCACTCGTACACACAAATAACACATACATATGAAACCATTTATAAGCATATATTATCTCTCTCTCTCTCTCTCTCTCTCTCTCTCTCTCTCTCTCTCTCTCTCTCTCTCTCTCTCTCTCTCTCTCTCTCTCTCTCTCTCTCTCTCTCTCTCCCTTCATATTGTTATCGTGATATTGTAAGCACATACTGCTGGTGAGACTGATTTGTGTTGACCCTAACAGTGGCGGTACACTAACGCAAACATAACCCGCACACGCCTTTATAAAGTAGAAATGATAGCCAGAATGAGAGAGATAGTCTAAAAAGAGAGGGTGAGAGAACGGTAGTGTAAAAAAGAGAGAGAGTGGAAGTGATTATCAAAGATGCTAAAAATACGTGCCCACATCGAGATACACATTAGTGCAGTGTACGGAAAAAGGGAGGAAGGTAGATCATCAAAAATTGGTAGAAAAAGTTGAAAAAAAACCTGTGATAGTAGAAGGAAGGGCAGAGAGATTTGAAAAGAGTCGAGAAATGAGAATATATGATATTGTGAAATGCAAGAAGGGCCAGAGGATAGTGACATTCAAGCTAATATAACTTCCAATAATGGCGATATATTCGCTCCTTCTGTCGCTCGCCCTCCCTCTCGACTCTCATCATAGCAGTGTATCACTCTCAAAAATCGCAAGAAATGATATGAAACCTTCACAGGATCACGGCTCAATAAACTGCACTGCGTGTACCGCGATGAGCAAAATGTGCAATTTTCGTGTGCAGCACTGTATGCCACTTCATATAATGGATAAATAAACGGGGATAAAATTTTAAAAGATATAATATTATCTAGACATCTGGCGCGTCAAACACTCTCATGGTACATATTCTGGTGAACGAGTCCCTCACTGACTGCCCAGTTGTCTAACACCCAGATCCTTCTCAAGCTCAGCACGGCGTTGTTGAACCTTGGCGTAGAAGTATCGACAGACACCCTCCTTGATCCATTCCTTCTGGTAAAAGTCAACCTGTCTCTCCTCCTCTGGATCTCCCTCCAAATTCAACATAACCTGGAGGAATGTAGACAATTAGAAACATAATAAAAAGGGAGAGCTAGAGAGGGGTGAGAAATATTGAGTCTCCGGAGGTGTATCAATGCTCTAGATCTTGCAGACATGTCTGACCACGTGTCTGATATTTCTCTTGATAATTGCTCAGACAGTTCTTGCCTCTTGATACCTGCTAAACTTGACAGCTAGAGTCCTATAATCACCCTATGACATCACAATTACCTTCACAATTACTGATCGTTTAGTAAGGACTATAAAGGACTTGACATAATTGTAGTACTACAGTTTTACTTTCGATTATATGACACCCTAGTCTTGTACAACAATCTCAACAGTGAAACAAGTTGCACGGAACGTGAGGTTGCCATGTAACATTTCCGGGGGTCCTAATTACTAGATTGCTAGATGATTATATTTTGTCATGTTTTGTTGCTGTGATTTTACCTTGAGATCTCGACTTTGTGAGATTAGCCACTTGTTGATAAACCCATAGGGATCAGAAGCGAATGCTAACATGAACTCCCTCTTTGTTTTCAGGGCATTAATGCTGTCCACGGTTTCGTAAATCTTTGTATCAAGACTCATCACTTCCTGCTGGGTTACTGTGCTCATCAGGAAACTGTTCATCTGCTGCTTCAGGGAGTCGTCTATCTCAACACTGAGGAGAGAGAGTGAGTGAATGTGAGAGACAGGGAGATTGAGAGAGGGAGAGATATTGAGGGAGAGTGAGGGAGAGTTAGAGGTAGAGATACTGTTGTTCCTCCACACAATGAGCGGCAATACAAATGCCAGTTTTACCAAAACTGATATCCCTGAAGGAGATGATGAAAGCGAATTTGAGTATCTCAGCTATCTCTTCGTTGGTGTATCCGGTTTGGCTATCTTGTCTAACCTCTCCTCCCTATATTTTCTACGCAGATTCAACACTCCTAGTCTAGCTACCCAGCTCACCCGCCTTCTCAACATATCAGATGGGGTTGTGGCACTACTGGCCCTCCTTGCAGGACCTATCACTGACATGATCCCCGAGACAGAAGATACCGCCCTATCAATTGTCCTGGATACAATCCAACCCGTGATGGTCCACCTCCTTGATATTGGGATCCGACTAACAGGACTGGTTACATGTATGTTGAGCGTCACCAGAACTATCAGCCTCACAACACCCTTCTACCAGATCAACAAGTCCCTACTATACAGGGTGGCAGGCGGGGTTGCACTCTGGATAGTTGGCAGTCAGGCTGCCCTGCCGACATACGACGATATCACTACAATTGAGCTCCGGAATGTGTGGATGGTTTATATTATCGGCAGTGAGATGAGTCTCATGATTCTCGTGGTCCTAGTTAGTTGTGTGATTAGTGCAGTTTCCCTTACCACCCAGACACGGAATGCAGGTACAGGCCGACATGCCACCATCACCATCCTTATCGTATCAGTGATGTTCTGTCTATTCAACTCCCTCACCCTCTATGTGTATGTAACGTTGTGGCCTAACCAGACAGCAGATAGTGACTCCTGGTCAGTGTTTGATCTGTTTGTCTATGTATTCTCAGTCCCCCTCAACTCCTCTCTCAACCCGATGGTGATACTGGTTAGAAAGAGGAAGGTGCGGGAGTGGGTGGTAGGCAAGTGTAGGTGTGGAGGAGGGAGTATCACCCCCACAGAGGGAACAGCATCAGTTATATCAAACAGAGCTGCAACCACGGGTGTCACATCTCAACTCTAGATGTGTGGCAGGAACAATTGAAGGATGAAATCCGGCCCTAAACTACTCAGAAGATGTCAGAGCTTCTTTTAAACTGTCATTGAATTCTAAATATATAATGCTAATTATTATTTTAACCGCTGTAAATAATTCTATCCTTTACCCCCAAATTATTGTTTACCTGATATCCCAGTGGGTGACGCTCTTTGTCTCACCCGGCTCCACCGCCACCATGTGCTCAATAACAATGGGCTCAGGCTGCATAAACAGGGGGTTCAACTTGAATGGGATATCACTGAATTTCAGGGCTTGGCAGTTGAAGATGCTTTGCAGGTACTCATCACACCGGATCTGATCTCGTAGCACCGGGTCTTGCAGCTTGTTCCTCTGTTGGGGAGAGATGGGGTTATCAAATCTGGAATAGAAACTTTCCTTTAGGGTTTACGATTAGAAGTGTACCTTGATGTATTGCCAGAGGGCGGCAACGATTGAGGGCCGAGTACCAGTGTGAATTCCAAGAAGCCTGCCTAAGCGAGCATCCAGTTTGAATTGTTGTGGCTGATGATCCAGTTGGAGATTAATAGTACATTTCACCGGCTTGTCTCCCGGCCTCTTTACCTGAAAGATTGAATGGTGGATTAGTGAGAAAAAGGTAAGATTTATACACTTCAATTGCAGCAAGTTCGATATATTTCTAATTTCCGTACCTGAAAACCGTCAGTTTCCTGTGTGGTGGGACTGCGATGCCACTCCACAAAGTTACTATCGGGCCCATACATCTCCTTATCAAGCTCAATAATCAAACTCTTGAAGAAACTACTAAACTTCCTCTTGGGTGCCCGGCTGTCTGGTTTACTCTGTCCCTCATCCAACAGCCGCCCCTCAATCTTCAGCTCCCAAGTAGTCTGACACTCCTCAGAGTTGGTTGAGGTTGCGGTAGAGGGCATATTGTCCTTCCCTCCCTGGTTTGTATAGGTTGTATTCGTGATAAAGATCCTTAACTTCCGTTTTGTTTTCATCGGCTTCTTCAACACTTCCTGGATGTCAAGACGTTTCCGGATGATGGTGGCATCTAACTTCCTCTCAAACGATAACAAATCCATGTAGGCCTGAGATTCTGGAACAAGTTCCCGGAGTTTCTGAGAGATCACCAGATCACTGGCCTTCCTCTTTGGTTTGGGTTTGTGGCCGGGTGGCCGCTGGACTGGGTGGGACATGGGGTTCATACCAACTGGGTAGCCTGATGTTGGGGGTCCACCGCCCCCCGTAGACCTGCCACCCCCTCGACTCCGGCTGTTGGGGGTTCGGCGGGGTGAGTCTTGATGAAAGGGCATTCTTGGAGGGGTACCCTGAAAGAGAACCGACAATTAGAAATTAAAACTGAGAACAACGATTGTTGGTGAGTGAAAATAACGTACCGTCACGTGGGGTGGCATACGGGGCTGTCCCTGGGGATATCCCGGGTAGTTATTGACCATATCTGAGGGAGGTGCTTCTTATTAAGGGGGGGGGGACAGGGGAGGGGGGTGGGCAAGGGGCCAGGGGGAGTTGAAATGAAACACAGTTGTTACGAGATGGTGGTAAAGGAATTGAACGCATCAAAGAAAAGGGCTCCGTATTCAGATTTACCAACAATTCTAATCACGGGGGTCAATCCCCTCATCCACCATCCAATCGTTTTGTCTCCTTTGGAGCGGGTGAAACTGCAATAAAACCCAAACCAAACGAAACAAACCGAAACGTAAAAATAGAAGTCTCTGAAACCCGTTACAAAAGTAAATAAAATTAATCCCCTAATATAAATCTTCATAAAAACAGAAGTAAAAAAGATTCCTCCTCCTTATAGCTCATCCTTCTCAGCATGTTCCTCCAACATCAGTTGGATTCTCTCAGCCAGCTTGAGAGGGGCGGTGTTGGGACCATGATATTCCACTGTATTACCATCAGGGGAAACCAAGTACTTTCCGAAATTCCAATTGGGTTGCATCCCAGCACTTGCCTCCTTCAGCCAATTATAGACAGGGTGGGCGTTCTTTCCCTTGACATCACATTTCTCAAATATTGGAAAGTTACATCCGTACCCTTCAGCAAAGGTTGTTATTTCAGTGGCACTTCCAGGCTCCTGGGGAATATAATATGATAGTGATGAGGGGATGTTTGACACACACTACTAGTGAATAGCATCATAATATGATTATATATTATTTCCTAATTTGGGCCTCTCATATTATACCTGTCCTCCATACTGGTTACACGGGAAAGCTAGGACAGTTAGTTTCTCAGAGGTAAATTCATTTTGCAGTTTCGTTAGTTGTTTGTAATCTCGGTCGGTGTACCCTCAGGCAGAGGCAACATTCACAACCAGAGATACCTGGAAATAGAGATGGTATCAGGAAGAGAATCCAAACAAAAGGAAGATTGAGTAGGTAAGAAATACCGGGAAGAAGAGTAAAATAAAGAATATATCCAGTAGAAAGTGAAGAATGAGTATTACACTCATCTCATTACTAACATACCTTGCCACTATACTGGCTGAAGTTTACAGTATCACCGGACGCCAATAACTTTGCGGACAGCCCAAAGAAAGAGCCAGCTCTGGATGCCATCACCAGACTGAGTAAGAGGAGAATAAACCGAGACATCATCCCCTATCTCGCTACACACTTGTTGTTCATACCAGACCACAGTTATATAATAGTCACACACACGTCACACACGTCACACACGTCACACATACACACATACACACACACGTCACACACATACATGCAGAGACGAGAGTAAACAAGAGGGTAATTAACGGGGAAATGTGAAATTTATTAAAACAAGAGACACAGTAAAGACAATTAAAAAGCAAAAGTTACAACACGTGCCGCTGCCTCAACAAGTTGTTGTTGGCGGAGTCTGTATTGATATCTGGCAGGATACTTGGTAGGAAACCTGAATGTTGTACCCCTTCCCATTGTGAGATGTTATCGTTGCAGTGGGTGGCGGGGAGGGAAACACAAAACCTGTATCCTGAAAATGAGGTGAGGTGTATAAAAGTCTCTGTATACAGGTTCTAATGGGTGTGGTAAAAAAGTGAGACCAACCTGCTCAGGGGACGGTGTTGGGAACGGAGAATCTGTTGGGCTCACTGGTACTGAAGTTGCTGAAGGAAATAATAGGGTAGACGGGAGATATTGTAGTAACTTTGAAGCATCAGCTAGAATAGTTTCTGAAGTTGGGGGATGGTATCTGGTTCTTTTGTTGGGGTGTTTCATCTCACTCTCAGATTCATCTGGCGAGGCTTTACGGATAGTACAGCGGCGTTTTCCCTTTTATCTCTGGTTGTATGCAGATGTGAGGATCGTCCATCAGTTTGGTTTGTTTGCGGTGGTGGTGGTGGTGGTGGGGGGAGACTATCACGTCGCTTTCGTTTCTCGAACCGATGTGGTGGTAGTACAGGTTTTATACTGTCGGTGTAGCTTTCCGGGGATTTGATGGGCGATACTGATAGGAATGGCGTATTGGATATTTCTCCCGGTTCGAGTGGTCTCTCAAATTTGAGAGATTCGTCAATTTCCATTTGCTCGGAATCATAATTCATTTGTATTCCTAAATCGGTGTTATCAGAAATTTTAAAATGTCTGTCGTCCGAAAATTACATAGAAGCTAAAATTCAAGCTTGACATTTGAATCGCCTGAGAAGACTGGTGATAGGATAAAGGTTCACCTCCTTGGGCTTTTGGAAGGAAGAGAGAGAAAGGCTATTGACACTATCAAATGTAATCCACGGTTTTTCTGGTCATTTGTGAACAAGCATCGGAAAATCAAGTCTAGCGTGGCCCCACTCCTAAGACCTGATGGCACAGTTACCGATGATCCCCTGGAGAAATCAAACATTCTTCAGTCACAGTATGTGGGGGTATTCAGCGATCCTGCTAAGTGTTCGGCCGAGGAGGCTACTAAGGATATTCCTTCTACGACCATCACACTGGACAATCTTGATTTTACTCCCGGCTGTATTGAGGATGCATTGGCTGAGTTAGATCCTTACGCTGGAGCACCACCAGGGGACATACCAGCGGTTATACTGTCCAAGTGCCGGAAACAGTTGGCATACCCCTTATGGTTACTTTGGGATTGTTCTTTCCATGAGGGTGTCGTACCAACATGCCTTAAACGCCAATATATAACACCCGTGTTTAAGAAAGGATCCAAAATGGAGGCAAAAAATTATCGGCCTGTCGCACTCACCTCCCACATGATTAAAACATTTGAGAGAGTTGTAAGAAACAAAGTTGTCGATCATCTGGAGGGAAATGGGCTCTTCAACGATGGCCAGCATGGTTTCCGGAGGAACAGAAGCTGCTTGACTCAACTCTTAAACCACTACGATAATGTCATGAGAGAACTGAATAACGGACACGAAGTGGATGTTGTGTATTTAGACATGGAGAAGGCTTTTGACAAAGTCGATGTCAAGGTCTTGATGGCAAAATTGGAAAAATACGGTATTCGGGGACAGCTACACCGTTGGATCAACAACTTCCTTTCAGAAAGAGTGCAAACAGTGATGGTAGATGGTGCTCAGTCTCGGGAGGAATTGGTCATCAGTGGTGTCCCACAGGGTACAGTTATTGGTCCCTTGTTGTTTTTAGTCTATATGATAGACATAGAGACACTTCTTTCTGGCACAGTCCTCACCTTCGCAGACGATTCCAAGCTGTGGAAGGCAATCAAGTCATTGGATGATAGAGAGGATCTCCAGAAAAGTCTAGCTGTGTTTGCACGTTGGGCGACAGATAACAACATGTCCCTACACCAGGACAAATTTGAAGTTATGAACTATACTCTTCGCTCCACCCAACTGTTAAGAGAGCTGCCATTCTCCAATGAAAACTACTCCTACAGTGGGCCTGGAGGCGAAACGATATCCCCTAGCGAATCTGTCAAAGACCTAGGAGTCCTTGTTTCAACAAACTGTGCATGGTCGGAGCATATCGGCAGCATCACGATTAAGGCTCGTCGGATGAGTGGCTGGGCACTTAGTGTGTTTCGGGATAGATCGGATGACACCATGCTCACCCTACTCAAATCCATCGTCAGACCCCAGGTTGAATACTGTTGTCCCCTATGGAACCCTGTCAAAAAGTCAGATATTGCACTGGTTGAGGAGGCACAGAGACAATTCACCCGCAGGATCGCGAGTTGTTCGGGCATGAATTACTGGGACAGACTCCATCACCTCAAAATCCTGTCCCTTCAACGGCGCCGAGAACGATATATAATTATCCACGTCTGGAAGGTCTTGCATAAGGTAGTACCAAACAGTACGAGTCTCTTGTTTACAGAGCACCCACGCCTTGGCACCAGAGCGGTAATCCCTCGGTATAACTACTTGGCCCAAAAATCCATCTCTGGCCCCTATGACTCATCATTCGGCGTAAAAGGAGCTCAGTTATGGAATGCAGTGCCTCGGGTAGTGAGATCTTCAGCTTCCCTACTCGAGCTAAAACAGTCGCTCGGTAAATATCTGTCCACCATCCCTGACCAGCCACCGGTTCGTGGGTATAGTGTTCAGCACAGTAACTCCCTGTTGGATTGGAGAAACGATCCGAGTGTTTTCAGAGAGTAAACCATTCAGGGGTGTTTTGCTTTTCTATGTTGTTTGGCTGCCCATTAAAACCCGATTCCTTTTGGTGTCTGAGTGTTAGCTCTTTTTGAGCTGAAACTTTGTGTACAATGCTTAATTTATTTATGAATGTTTATGAATGTTTATGAACTGTTTCCAATGTTAAGTTGGAATAATTGAACCGATACTAAGCAGGTCAGACGACGGTGACAAAAGGGACTCACAGGAGACTCACAAAAAACCACTCAACCATTTTTCATTTTTAGCGAATTCAAAGTTTATTCGACAGGAAGTCTCAAGCCCTAACCCCAGCCCTAACCCTAAGCTTACTTTAGCCCTAACTGATTCTTATCCCGATTTAATTGGACCGGCAACTCCGGTTTCCCCAACTTTAGCCCTAAAAAACCGTGAGTGCTGACACTCAAAATTCAAAACACCAAGATTTTACAGTTTCCCCACTTTTAAAACCTTGCAACTTGGCATACGTTGCAGGTCCTAGCTCTGACCAGAGCCTGCAGCACATTCCGACCGTCCAGCGATCAACTTTGCAACAGAAACGCGAAAAATCAGCTCTCGTGAACAAATTAATTTGAGGTTATGAAGGTCAAAGAGATCAAGCAGGAGCTCGAAGAACGCGGTATTCCCTACAAAACAAACCTATTGAAATCAGATCTACTTGCCCTGCTTGAGGAAAACATCGCCTCAACATCTTCATCTCTACCAACCGATCATACCGATCCAGAACAACAGTACGAATCAGAGCTCCACCGTGAGGTGAGCAAAGCGTATCACGAGGTTGTATTCTGGCGAGCAAATTTGTGCCAAGTACCATCCGGGAAAACTGGGAAGGATTTTGTGCATGAAGTGGCGAATGTTCTGAATTCCTTCAACAAAAACAGCCAGAACAGTACAATTGCAATCATGCTGCTGATGCTACTTTTCCCCCTAGTACTTCAAAAACCATCCGCTACCAGTAAAACCAGAGACCATGTTATAGCTATAGAACGACGACTCGAATCATTCCGAACCGGAGACTTTCAATCTTTGCTCCGTGAAGGACGTGTAATTCAGAGCAGATTGCCTAGTAGGGAAGGTAAGGCTCGAAATGTCCTCAAGGCTTTCACTAGATTGATGTTACATGGCAAGGTAGGACAGGCTCTACGGGCAATCCGCGATAGTGATGTTGCTCCAGTTCCTGTTACACCAGAGGTTGTTACAGAGTTGATAAAAAAACACCCTTCACCAGCAGCATCATCATCCCTGTTGGAGGGTCCAGTTTTCCCCAAAATTGATTGTTCTTTCTCTCATATATCGGCAAACTCGGTTCTCAAAGCTGCAAAAAGCATATGCTCCTGTCCAAAAAACTCAGCCCCGCCTCAAACGAGTTAGCACAGGCTATATCAACCTTCGCTATTAAGTTAGCTACGGAAACAGTAAATCCTCTTCACCTTTCGGCTTACGTTGCATCTAGACTGGTCCCTTTGAGCAAAAAACCATCAGGAATCCGCCCAATCGGGATTGGCGAAGTTTTACGCCGGCTTGTCGGTAAGGTGATTACCCGCTCACTGAAACCTAACATCGTTGAATCTACCGCCCCAATACAGCTATGTGCTGGGCTGGAGAGCGGAGTAGAGGCTGCCGTGCATGCAGCGAGAGAACTGTTTGAATCTGAGAAATGTGAGTGTGTGCTATTAATTGATGCAAGTAATGCTTTTAATTCGTTGAATCGATCTGCTGCTCTGAACAATATAAAATACGTTTGCCCCGAGTTTGAGCTTTATTTAAAAAATACATATGGTTTAACATCTAACCTATTCCTATGCGATGGAACAAATAATGAAATTATTAAATCTGCTGAAGGGACGACCCAGGGCGATACCGCCGCCATGATGATGTACGCCAGCTGCCTCATGCCCCTTGTCATCTCACTGAAGGACATTAATCAGGTTACTCAAATTTTCTATGCCGATGATGGCCTTGGCGGAGGGACTTTGGCTTCTGTAAATCAGTGGTGGGATAAAATCAAACTGAAGGGACCTGAATACGGCTACCTACCCAATCCAGGAAAATCTTGGTTGATTGTTAAACCTCACCTGGAGGACGAGGCAAAAGCCCTTTTCCCTGATGTTAACATTACTTCGGAAGGGCAACGGTACCTGGGATCGTATATCGGAACTAAGGAAGGTCAGGACAAGTTCGTTGAGAGAGAGGTAGATAAGTGGGCCGAAGAAATTACCTCACTAGCGGAGATTGCAAACAGTGAGCCTCAGCTTGCTTATACAGCCTACACCATGGGAGTATCTAAACGGTGGTCGTATCTTATGAGAACGACTCCGGGCATTTCTGATCAGTTGGGCCCGATTGAGGATTCAATTCTGCAGCAACTCATCCCTTCTATGACTGGACAACCTGTTATCAACGAGAGACTTCGATCAGTTTTCTCTCTTCCAGCGAGATTTGGAGGACTCGGGATTCAAAACCCCGTCGTTACATCGGATAGCGAGTACTATTTCTCCAAACTCATGACTGAAAATCTGTCTGCAGCTGTGCTGAACCAGGAAGATACGTTTACTGCAGATGATGTCAAAAACTCAGAGAACAAACTCATTGTGCGTCGAACGAAAAACGATCAACATCAGAAGGCAATCGATCAAATAAAATCAAAATCGACACCAGAAGAGAAGAGGACCCTCGATCTCCTGGCCGAAAAGGGTGCATCCTCCTGGCTAACTTGTCTCCCACTAGAATCTCTTAACTTCACTCTAAACCGACAGGAATGGTTCGACGCTATCTCGGCTAGGTACAATCTCCCCCTTGTTGGCGAACCTCTACCAGATCAGTGTACATGCGGAGAAGCTAACAGTATCGATCATGCTATCTCCTGCAAGCTTGGAGGATTTGTTAACTACAGGCACGACAACGTGAGAGACTTTATTGCGAAAGAGCTTAGCACTGTCGGCCTCGATACCAAGGTCGAACCTCACCTTCTCAACGTTCGGGGAACATCCCTTCCAGCTGGGACCATCACAGCAGACGGGGCTCGCCTTGACATCAGAACCCGTGGACTCTGGTCAAGCTTAGACTGTACCTATTTTGACGTAAGGATTTTTAATCCAAGGGTTAAGTCTAATGCCAACCAGAGTATACAGAAGATCTATGAGAAGCATGAAACTGAGAAGAAGAAAGCTTATCTGCAACGAGTTCTCCAGGTTGAGAAGGCGGTGTTCACTCCACTTGTCATGTCAACATCAGGCGGACTTGGTAGAGAATTTCAGAACACACTGAAACAGTTGGCCCACCGAAAATCTTCCAAAACTGGATATGAGCGCCAGGACTGTATTCGGTATCTTAGACTGCGCTTATCATTTGCGATGGTTCGCTCAATAACTGTATCGATTAGGGGATATCGGGGCAGGGGCAAGGCGGCTGCAAGTGACGCTGATGAATATTTATATCGTATGGACTAATTCCACAATAATTTATTGATTCCATTGATTTCTACTGTATAATTTATTATATATTTTATTTTAAGGCCGATATTGGCCGCCCCCCCCCCCCACTTTTTTAGGCTTTTGATCTCGCGCTCGCTTGCGTCGAATTTGTTAAATTTAAAGCGTGGTATTTACAAGCCAGCGGCAAAATATTTTCATTTAACGCTGCATCTGCGACGCGCGTATTATGAAGTTTTTCTAATTTTAAAATAAATAATAAAACGCTCGCGCTTGCTCAGCTTGGCATGCGCTGCAGACCCCAAGTGCGCGCGTTTTCCACGGCTGTTTTTAGGGCCTGTAGCATAGGCCAATTGCTCAGCTTCTTTTTCCAAAATTTCTTGGAATGCGCTGCAGCCCCCTCATGCGCGCACCCCCGCAACGAGGGGACTGGAGGGAATGCCGCGCGCGCGTTTGGCCTGATCCCGGCTGGGTCGAAGATAACTTTGCGGTCGAAAAAACGGCGGTGCTTATAACTTTGGCTCCTGAAGTCCGTTTGACTTGATTCTTTCACCAGTTGTTAGATCTGACGATTATCTACCTTGCTGTTTTTGAGAGAAGTTAATTGGACTTAAGGAGGCTGAGCAATAGCCGTTGAAAGATGGGTTGTTTTCAAAAAGTGACGTCACAGATTCTTGCAGGGACACCTTTTTAAAAATTTCATTCAAATTTTGATTTTACCGCACTCGATTTTGCGGAGTTTGGTTCATATCTCCTGTTCCTGATAAGATAGAGACCTGAAACCGGTTGCATTTGAAAGCTGTTATCTTCCTCTTTCCAACGCTACCAAAACGATTTCTGTACCTTATCTGGAACCGGAGATATGATTGATTATGTATTCCCCCCTAGCGCGGTATTCCCTCCAGGCCCCTTATATTATATTATAAGGGGCCTGCAACGTATGCCAACAAAATTTCAGAATTTTGCTTCGAAATTTTTTCCCTCGTCCTTTACGGTTGAAAAGCGCCGTTCGCTGCCTTATCAAATAGGGTCAGTAGCATTTGCCTACCTTTACAGGCACTACATCACACAACTACTAGTAGACCATACAGTTTAACCCATTGTGGCTCGTTAACGATTCATTTTAAGTAACGAAATATTCGTGAGTCGAATTGAAACCTGTTTCAAACTCTAGAGATGTTTTCGAGTTCTCATAATCCCAACAAAGATCACGAAGTTACTCAGCCGCCAAATGACAGCGTTTCTTCACTCTCTTTCTCTCCATCAGCCGACTTTCTGGTCGGAGGCAGCTGGGACAATTGTGTGCGATGTTGGGAGATCAAGCAGTCTGGATCAGTTGTACAATCAGAGCCCAAAGCAGAACAGCTGATGGCCGGCCCTATCCTTTCAACCTGCTGGTCAGGTGACGGGAGTAAAGTCTTTGCTGGTGGTTGTGATAAGAGCGTCAAGATGTGGGATCTGAATTCAAACACCTTCACTCAGGTTGCTGCTCACGATCTGCCAGTGAAAACTGTCAACTGGGTTCAAGCACCCGGGTATCAGTGCATCATGACAGGAAGTTGGGATAAGACCCTGAAATTCTGGGACACTCGCCAACAACAACCCATGATGACTATCAATTGCGAGGAACGTGTTTATGCCAGTGATGTTCAGTATCCTGCCGCTGTGGTCGTTCTTGCAGGACGGAAGGTGAAAGTTCTTTCTCTGGAGAACCAGCCCACCGTTCTACACACATCAGAACCACCCCTACGGTACCAGCTCCGGGACATTTCAATTTTCAAAAAGGACGGCAAACCTGCCGGTTATGGTGTGTGTAGCATTGAGGGCCGGGCAGCTATTGAGCCCTTTGACAACAACACAGCGAATAGTAAGGATAAGTTCACATTCAAGTGTCACCGTTCTGCGACCAGTGATCACAACAAGCCTCAGGAAATTTACTCGGTTAATGGAATCAAGTTCCACCCGTCGTACGGTACCCTAGCAACAGTGGGAAGTGATGGCAAGTTTGCATTCTGGGACAAGGACGCCCGGACAAAGTTGAAGGGCAGCGAGCAACTGGACAACACCATCACGTGTTGTGATTTCAATCATAATGGCACCTACTTTGCATACGCAAGTTCGTATGACTGGAGCAAGGGACACTCCTTCCACAATCCCCAGCAGAAGAATTACATCTTCGTGCGAGCGGTAAAAGATGAGCTAAAACCGAGAAAGAAATGAGATGGGTTGAGTTGAATCAAATGAACAACAAGATAAAGAGTGATACTGAGAGACCGGTTGGGCTAAAGACATTACAGTTGTGATATTACACAATTCTATATTTCATCGATTTTTAAATGTTTGACATGCAATAAATCGTTTATTACCTTTTTGTGTCTCTATTCCTCATATCTTTCTTACTCCTTTCTTTGTGTAGGGTGAGGGATGGCAGAGCAGTTTGCAGCGCTCCTTGAGACCCTAGCAAGTCCGGACAATGATACGAGAAACAGGGGCGAGGCTCAGTACAACACCATCCCTGTAGAACAAAGGATAGACTTGCTGATTCAGTCAATCGAAGGAGGGCCACAGGCAACCCTCCGATCTTTCGCTGCTATCCTACTTCGACGGTTACTTACCAGTAATTGGGATGTATTTGCGGCCTGCAACGACACTGCTAAAGACGCTTTTAAAACATCACTCTTGAAGGTAATATTCCACTCCTCAATATGACGAGGTTGCTATATCGTTCTGCCCTACGGGGCAGAGTTTGGCACGCTATAACCTATCTTCACCACCACCACCACTTCTCACTATTTTCTTATAAACCTGATCCCCTCCAAAACTGATCCCCTCCCCCTTCCACCCAGATCCTCCAGCAAGAAAAGGACGAGAGTTGTCGGCGGAAGATATGTGACACAGTCTCTGAAGTTGCCCGGAATCTTCAGGACGAGGATGGTAACATGGGATGGGATGACCTTCTCAAGTTTATGTTCCAGTGCTGCAAGTCAGGTGATCCACAGCTCATGGAGACTGCTCTCTCTATCCTGACCTCAGTTCCAGATATATTCGGATCTGCCCAGGCGAGCTACATGGACCTCATCAAGGAGCTCCTCTTCATTTCCCTGAAAAACTCTGATCACCCTAACGTTCGGTTCTCGGCCGTCCGAGCGACATGTGCATTCCTGAACCACGTGGGAGAGGATGATGCAAAGAAGCAGTTCTCTGCCTTTGTTGGACCTCTCCTGGAGGGTATTGAGGATTGCGTGGTGGCTGAAGATGACGATGGTCCGTTGAAGAGTCTGGTGGAACTGGCTGAAAACATGCCCAAATACCTGAGGCCAGGAGTGGACCGGTTAATTCCATTCTCCATCAAAGTCATTGCTGATACGGACATTGCTGATAACTGGAGGCAGCTTGTTCTGGAGTTGGTCGTGACGCTGTGTGAGTCGGCTCCCGCTATGATCAGGAAAAAGGTACAAAGATATAGTGAGACAAGAAACTACTACTATTTGGTATTGTTTCACATATTTAACATCACCCTTACTTCCTCAGGAACAATTTGTATCGCCCCTGGTTACACAGATTCTGAAGATGATGACCTGAGATTGATGATGAGGACTGATTGGGCTCAACAAGATGAAGCTGAGGATGTTGCTAGCGATGTAAGATCACATTTTCACCACACGATAACTAACGTTACGGGTTACAATTTGTGGTGGTATTTCAGTCCATTGATCTAAACCACCTTCCTCTACTTTTCAGGAAAACTCAGGTGGCAGCAGAGGCCGCTCTGGATCGGTTGGCGTGTGCCCTCGGAGGAAAGGTAGTTCTTCCCTCACATCCTGGAAGCGACCTCACCCATGCTGAAATCGGAACAATGGCAGTACCGGTATGCAGGTCTCATGGCAGGTCAGTGCGTGTGGTGAGGGATGTAAGAAAACCATGGAAGGATTCCTCTCACAGATTGCGTTGGGATGTTTGCCCTATCTTCAAGATCCCCATCCGCGTGTTCGGTTCGCGTGTTGTAACGCTCTCGGCCAGATGTCAACAGATTTCGCTCCTACCTTCCAAAAGAAACTCCACGCTGAAGTCCTCCCTGCCCTAATGAGGCTATTGGATGATGACGGTAATCCTCGTGTCCAGGGTCACGCTGGTGCTGCTCTGGTGAACTTCTTCGACGAGTGCCCCCAGAGTATCATCCTACCCTACCTGGGGTCTCTGTGCCAGAAAATGCAGGCCGTACTAGGCAGTAAGACCATGGAACTTGCCAGCACTAACAGGAAACTCGTCCTGGAACAAATCATTACAACGATAGCAACCATTGCAGATACTGCATCAAGTCACTTTGCCCCCTACTACGGGATGTTCATGCCAAATCTTAAGTTCATCATGCAAAATGCCCACAGCTCCGAGCTTCGATTACTCCGAGGTAAGACCATCGAGAGTATTTCTCTGATTGGTCTGGCTGTAGGTAAGGAGGTATTTTACTCCGATGCAGCTGAGATTATGGACATGTTACTGAAAGCCCAGACAGACGAGGGCGAGGAATTGGAGGCAGACGACCCTCAGGTCTCCTACATGATATCTGCCTGGGCGAGGATGTGCAAGATCATTGGATCACAATTTACAGCTTATCTACCCGTTGTCATGCCTCCCTTGCTCAGGGCTGCCCAGATCAAGCCGGAGATAGCGGTGGTGGACCCAGATGAGACCCCACTCGATGAGGAGGACGGGTGGGAGTTCCTGCCCCTATCAGATCAGCAGATATTTGGGGTGAAAACAGCAGGGCTCGAAGACAAAAACACTGCCTGTCAGATGTTAGTGTGCTATGCTCGGGAACTAAAGGAGGGATTCTCGGAGTACACGGAACAAGTAGTCAAGATCATGGTTCCTCTGCTCAAGTTTTATTTCCATGATTTGATTCGATCTGCGGCCGCTGAATCACTTCCCTACCTGCTGGAAAGTGTGAAACACAAGGTAATTATACCCAGTGTTATACAATGTTCAATGTTCACCACTAATCATCCCCCTGAGTCAGGTCCCTGACCTTCACTGTTTCAGGGCGAGGATTACGTGAGAGAGATGTGGAACTACATTTGCCCTGATTTGTTCAAGGCCCTCCAGACTGAAATGGAACCTGAAATCCTTGCTGTCATTATGGAGAGTGTAGCGGCGTGTGTAGAGGTAATATATACCTTGTTATTGAATATATATTCAATATTAATTCCAGTTAAATTGCATGATTGTTTTAAACTAACGCTACAATACCCCTCAGACGCTAGGTGTTGGGTTTATTGACAGCACCCAGATGGAACAACTCACTGAGGCCCTCCGCAAGCAACTCAAGAAGAATTACGACAAGGAGGAGGAGAGGAAGAAGGCACGGAAGGATGAGGACTATGATGAGGAAGTGGAGCAGACCATTGAGGAGGAGCTCGATCAGGATGATTATCTGTTAGGAAAAGTGTCAGATATCATCCACAACTTGTTTGGAGTTTACGGAGAAGATTTTGTGCAGATATTCGATAGTCTGACGGAGTATTTCGTGGCCATGTTGGCACCTGATCGACCCAGTCTGGAACACCAGTGGGCTATCTGTGTGTTCGATGATCTTATTGATTATGCCCCCAACTCAGTTCACAAGTACCAGCACCATTTCCTGAAAGAACTCATGGAGTTCCTTACGGACAGCAGTCCAGGGGTGAGGCAGGCGGCTGCGTACGGTGTGGGCGCTCTAGCAGTCAAATTCCCCGGTCCTGACTCTCCTTATAAGGCATTTTGCCAGAGTTGTATTCCCCGACTAGTTAACGTGATCCAGGGGTCCACCAGTCGCGAGGAGGATAATGTCACCGCCACGGAGAACTGCATTTCAGCTATTACAAAGATTTTCAAATACATCATCCTAGCGGAGAACCTGGACGAGGCGACATTGTTGACGTGGTTCAGGTGGCTACCAATTCAGGAGGACGAGGAGGAGGGGGTTCACATTTACAACTTCCTCCTCGACCTGGTGGAGGCTAACAACCAATATTTGTTGGGCTCTGATAACAGCAATGTCAGGGATATCGTGATGGTCCTGGCGGAGGGGATCATCAACAAGACAATACGAGCAGAGGAGGAACCTGAGCTGATGAGCCGAGTTGAAGCTTTCTTTAGGTCCCTACAAGCTAATGAACAGTTGTGGGCGGGCATTGTCTCCCAAATACCAGATACTCACAAGGTGCTTCTATCTGGTCAACCTACCTAACAGGAGAGGGGCAACTTTTTCTTATTGTGTCTTGTGTCTTATGTCAGGTTTTACGCCCCTTACTAAAAGGTCAGCGAGAAATAGCCTGCTTGAATCGACTGGGTGTGTGTGTGTGTGTGTTTAGTATGTGAGATTGTTTTTATCCCTTTTTGTGTGTTTTTCGTGCTCAGAATATTCAATATCATGTTGTTCTGAGTCAGAATGTGCAAAAGAGAGAAAGTTATTAGAGTTTTTAGATTTAATGACCTGGTAGTATGTTCTAAGTTATTGATCCGAACTATACTGTGTTTAATTTATTTTCCCCTCCAGTTTCCTTGACCCTTGTTCCAACCCCTATCTACCCCCATTTACTTAGCTTATCGTCAAATACTAACTCCTTACCCCAACTCGCAACCTATACAACTATTTCTTCCCTTTTTAGGCAGTATGACAAGGTTATTAACCCGAGCACTAATAATTCGAGGGGTACTACTGCTTCTACAATACCTTACAACATCCCTCATCCCCCACTACGACACTTCGGCCGCTGAGGCATACCCTGACTGTCCGAATTGGGCCAAACTGGGGGTGGGCAACTGGGATGCCGTCTATTACACTCATCTCGCCCAACAAGGCCATTTGGGCTATGAGAAGTTCGGGGCATTCTTACCACTATATCCATGGCTACTGGAACAGTTATCCATGATGCCGTGTTCCATGCTTGTGTTGGGCACCTTTCTAAACAATGTGTTGTTTCTCCTAAACACTCTACTAATCAAACAATTAGCCCTTTCCCATGGTCCTCTCCCCCGCTAAATCGGACCAGGCTGCTCTCCTCTTCGCCCTCAACCCTGCCTCCATATTCATGGGCGTGCTCTACACAGAATCCCTGTTCTGTTTCCTCGTAACGATTGGGTTTCTACTTAGAGCTAAACACTCGTTCCTCGCAGCCATCCCCTTTGCGTTGTCGGCCGGTATCCGAAGTAACGGTGCGGTCTATGCGGCATTCTTCCTCTGTGACGAGTTTGTAACAATATTTACTACACACCACCTCTCTCTAACCAGATTTCTCAAAACTACACTTAGTGTAGCTCTTGTGCCCCTTCCTTTTCTCCTCTTTCAGCGAGATTTTGCCTCCCTGCACTGTGTCGGTGAAACGTTACCCGACTGGTGCACCAGCGGCTTTTCCTACGGTTACATTCAGCGGCACTACTGGGGAAATGGGCCCTTCCTATATTGGGAACTCAAACAACTTCCCAACTTCCTACTTGCTGCACCAATGTTACTGTTAGTTGGAGTTTTAACTGTCCAGTATTTGCGGCGACACAGCTCCTTGTCAGACTTGGTTACCAGGGAAACAGTTGGATATGGTCACGTGACTTGTCTAGCGGTGATAGCATTGGTGAACATGAACGTCCAGGTCGTTACCAGGTTCCTCTGTTCCAGCTGTCCACTGTTGTTCCTTTACTGCACCGGACTTGGAAACCCTGGGATAGGCTGATTTTGGCATACTTTTGTGCGTACGCCACAACTGGTACTAGTTCTTTTTTCTACTTTTTATCCTTGGACATGAGCTGTATTTTGATAGAATTTTGTTAATGTTTTGGGAATTATTTTCTTATCTGCGTGTCGTTATTATCATCTTATACCCTAGGTCTCGTTTTGCCCAATTTGCTATCTTCCCTAGCATCATGAGCGATTTAACGAGCGTGTTACGGGAAACATTGGAACGCCAGGGAGTGCTAGACGAGATCAAGGGACGGGTCAGGGCGGAGGTATTCAAAGCCCTGGAAGATAGAACAATTGAGCGGCCAAAACTTCCATCAGAAAACATTTTGATTAACGAGTTGATTAGGGAGTATTTGGAGTTTAACGGCTACCACCATACCCTCTCAACATTGCTTCATGAGACGAAACAGCCACAACAACCACTAGACAAGGAGTTCCTGAGATCAGAGTTGAGGTTGTCAGTGCAGCCGAGTAATGTTCCACTTCTTTATGGCATGGTATCACACCTTGCCGAGCCTGAGCAGGAAGAGTCGGAGACAAGACAACCACTCGTCACCATCGTCCGGAAATGAGCAACTTAAAATGGCGTGTATATTATCCCCTTCATCCCTGCATGCAGACCATGACCAGACGAATATTTGTGTATAGTATGACTTTGTAAATATTGTTTAACTTTTTTCGTTAGTAAAATGATATCACATGTCGACTACAATTGTAATACATGTTTGCCTCCCATCTTTAGTAATCATAGCGGATGGTTAAAGGAATATGTAAATCGATCCTATCGAGCACCATCCCAAACCATCTCTCCAGTCCAAATTCTCCGAGCTACTCTCCCGGAGGAACACTAAAATAGCAGCTGGTTGTACATTGTTTGTTCTCCACGCATTTACCGCATACCTCTACCTATTCTCAGACTCAGCCCCTCAATTCAATGGCCCGGGGTTACACGGACCGAAGTTACAAACACTACCTGCCCCGATCATTTCTGGAACGGTTCCACGTTCAGATACAGACGATTGACGGGCGGAACATGTTAACGATTCTAGTATTTGGGATTGCGGTGGCTGTACTACCGACATACTACAAATGGAGAGAGGTGGGGAGGAGAGAGTTCATGAGGACGAGAGGATAGGAAGGTCGAAAATGCAATTGCTTCTATGAGAGCTGAAGAGGAAGAGAAGTAGAAGATAAACTGGGTAATTTATTAAGTTTATTAAGAAAGGGCGACCGCAGATTTTGCGACTATGCACAAGATTTGTAAAAAGTGTTACATTCAACTTAGTTTGAGGTCAAGTCACGATTCTATTCATTAAATGACTAGCTTTTCGCACGCTAAGAAATCTAGCAAATATTGTTAGTGTCTGCCATTCCTAACAGTGCCAATCTGGGCAGCGAAACCTGCGGCCGCCCACCCTCCATTTGTACTGTTCTCATTACTGTTTAGTGTTTGTTTTCCCTTGTTTTCTATCACTGTTCTTTCCTTTTTAAGCATTCTTTAAACTAACACCATTCCCCTCAATTAGGCGAAATGAAGTCAGTTGTTTTCATCGCTCCAGGGTTTGAGGAGATAGAGTTTGTTAGCCCAGTGGATATTCTAAGAAGGGGAGGCGTGGAGGTCACTGTTGTCAGCCTTCAGGGTAAGTGTGATTCTCTTAAAACATTCATTCGACAAATGAAGTATGAACGTTTGTAGACTGGCGCGTTATCAAGTTGGCTGTTCCCAGCGCGAGCTGGGGACAGCCAACTGGAGTTTAATCGCCCGGCAGGGCGATTAAACTGGTTTAAATCCCGACGCCGATCCCGAGGCGCCAGCCGAGGGTGAGGGGGAGGTGATTTAAACCTATAACGCGATAGGCTAACAAACGTTCATATTTTATGAAACCCGATAGTAATTACACACAAATAAGAGACACAATATAAGGTGAAACACACTAGGACTGCTGGCAATTAGTCAACAGACACCGTGAAAATGTGTGTAGACTTAGTGTCTACTGTTCCTAACATGTTTGAGAAAGAGAGAGAAAGATTAGGGGCAATACACACTGTCAGAGGTAGTGAACAGTAAAAGAGGCAATGAGAGAGAGAAATGAATGGAATGTGATTCTTTTCACTCCTTATGAGAGAGATAACATTGAAACGTGTTGCAGAGATGTTTCCCCTTTCTTTTGTTGACAGAACTGTGTGTTTACACACATTTTCAATACTTAGAATTTTACACGCATGTTATTCAAATGAAGAGAAACGCGTGAAAGAGGGAACTGGTCTGTCAAACTGCGAGAAGGGTGTTATATCTCCCAGCTGGCGGTTATCATGTGCGCGCAAATTCTTCAAACGACCGATAAATCAGCTATCGGGTTTCATAGATAGATAGTTACACAGTTCTATTACCAGTTTTCTCCCTCAGATGCTGTCGAGCCAGTGGTCGGTAGGAATGGTATCTCCATCTCACCCAACTGTCTTGTTAGTGATCTACCCGCTGATTCCCTCTGTGATCTTGTCTGGTTGCCCGGTGGACTGAAGGCTGCGGAGGCATTTGCAGCCTCACAATTTGTCCGGGACTACTTCCACCGTCACAACGAGGCTGGAAAACTGGTTGCTGCTATTTGTGCTTCGCCTGCTGTTGCCTTCAAGTGAGTATGACACTATCTTACGTACTGCTTTTTGACAACCAGTTTAGATAATAACTGGGATAACTTCGATTTACATAATCATTATTTTGCTCTTAGTGCGTTCAAGTTGAACCCTGGAAAGAAGTTGACGTGTTATCCCGCCCTCGCTGTCCGACTGGATGGAAACTACAGTTACTCAACTGACCAAGTCGTAGTGGATGGAAATATGGTAAGTGTGAATTATGAAGCTGTGTTTGGGTCCAGATAATTGGCATTTGGCAGCGAAACACTCACATAATATCCTATTCCAACTCTTTCCTTCAGATCACATCGCAAGGCCCAGGGACTGCTTTTCCGTTTGGTTTCCAGCTTCTAGAGAGTCTCAAGGGAAAGGAAACAGCTGATAAGATAGCTGCGGACATGCTTTACAAGAGATGAACAATCGTTTAGTGAAACACAACTTCATCCTTTATTCCTCCCTACATTCCACCTTCCCATCTTCCCTCCTCCAGCCATTCCTGATTTCCTTCTCCTCCTCCTCCCTAGTTCTCTATCCTCCCTCACTTTCTCACATACGTGTCTGTTTTGAAGAAAATCCTACGGGTGATCCACGTACGTTTAATAGCTTTGTAAATTATTGTTGATGTAAAAAAGTGAATGAAGATTTTTGTTTGACCCCTCTTTTAAATTGATGCCTCTTTCAGGTTCCCTTCCTCCCTCTCCCTCCCCCAGCAGCTTGTCCACATTCCTTTCCTCCTACCTCCCTATAACTGCCTATAATAGCATGGTGGAGAGAAGACGACGGAGTGAGAGTCCCCGACCAGCCCGGTACCAATCGGATGATGATGATTCTAACAAGAGAAGGAAGGTATCACATATCCTGAAAATGCTGTGCCCCTACTACGCAGCTGGAGCGGTCATTGGAAAAGGCGGTGAGAGGATCAAAGAGGTGATTGATAGATCTGGATCGAATATTGAAATATCTCGATACGATGCCCGTTTTCCCAGCACTGATGACCGCGTGGTATCCATCGAGGGTGAAAGAGATGAGCTTCAGGCAGCAAGTCGGTTGATTCTGGAAAACATGAGAGATGTTGAGGCGACCCAAGAGGGGGGAGGATCCTCCTCCCGTAGTCAACGAGAACGGGAAACCTACAGACGGAGATGCTGCAAAATTCTTGTCTCTGATTCGGCCATGGCAATGATCATTGGTAAAGGTGGAGAGAATGTCAGGGATATTAAAAAGGAGTACGGAGTACAGATCAACACCTCCCGAAGGAGTGAGACGCCCCGGGAGTTGGATGAGCGGATTGTAACCATTGAGGGAGATGATCGTGATGTAGACAGGTGTCTCGATGAGCTGGTCTGCCAGATTTGCACCGATGACCGATCTCACATGAAGTTCTTTGTCGACTACGCCGAGTTCAAATATTTCCGTCCCCGTCGTGGATCTCCCCCTCCCTTCCACAGGGGTGGTGGAGGAGGACGAGGTGGCAGGTCCCCATCTCCCCGAGGAGGAGGAGGAGGTGCTGGTGGTGGAAGACGGTTCCGCCGCTCTCCCTCCTTTGATCGAGGTGGTGGTGGTGGTGGCCGGAGAGGTTCCCCTCCTCCTCGTGGATCCAGAAGAAGTCCATCACCCAACGGAGAACGTAGAGGCGGTAGGAGGTCCATGTCACCCATTGAACGTCGTAGAGGCAGGTCTCCCTCTCCAATGGAACGTCGACGAGGCAGGTCTCCCTCTCCTATGGAACGTGCTAGGCCCAGACGTCGCACTCGCTCTCCCACCAGGTCAAGATCTCGATAGAGAGTGGGAACTGGGAAGGAACAAATGCTGTTTGTCTAATAATACACTATATTATGAAATGATTTGAGTGTGAAAGGAGTGATTGTTTGAAACTGTGAGTGCTAACTTGTGTCGAATCCTAGTGCAGTGTGGGTGTGTGGATATGCGTGTTCGAAATTTAAATACCACTTTACATAACAATGATCCCCTGTATGTTGTAATCTATCTTATTTCTTTAATTTGTTTGTTTTCTTTTTCTTTGTCCAATCTGGCTGGCTGGCCTTGACCTAACCTCCCTATTTCTGGCCTTACCGGCATTGTTGACTGTCTTTTCTCAACCCCATACTCGTGTCCATGGTAACTCCCTCCTCTGTCCTAAATTAGACAGTCTCTAATCCCCTTCCTGTCCTTTAGCAATAGTCATGGGCGACCGCAAGCGAGGTCCTGATAACAATGACTCCGGTCCACGAAAAGAAATGCGCTCGGGCACCATAGTAAAAATGCTCTGTCCATTCTATAGTGCGGGTGCTGTTATCGGCGATGGCGGCAGTGAGATCAAGAGCATTAAGGAGGGCATGGGTCTGAGCATTCAGGTCTCCAAAAAAGAGGTCCGATTCCCCAATACGGATGAACGTGTGATCACCCTTCAGGGAGAGTGCGAGAACCTTAAGAAGGCCGTCCGGCATATCCAGGAGCTGATCAGGAACGATAAACCTCCCCCGAGTGCCAAGAGTGTTGATGTGGAGGGCAACGAGAAGAGGAAGAGATCCCTGAAACTTGTTGTCGCGGATACCTCTGCCGGAAGGATCATCGGCAAGGTGGCGAGAGCATCAAGGCCCTAAAAGATAAATTCGCTGTTGCCGTGAATACTAGCAAGAAGTCGGAAACCCCGCCCTCCCTGGACGAGAGGATTGTGAGCGTGGAGGGAGAAGCCGAGGAGGTGTACAAGTGCATTGATGACATCCTGGAGACGATATGCACTGACCGACAGGCCAAGATGCAGTGGTTTGTGGAGTACAACAACCTGTCCAGTGGAGGTTACGAGGACCGTGCCGGTGGGTACGATAATGGCCGAGGGTATGGCGGAGGAAGTGGTTATAGCAGCGGTGGTGGTTATGGAGGTAGCGGTGGTTATGGCCCGCCCGGTGGATACGGTCCCCCCAGTGGTTACCGTGGCAGCTATGGAGGTAAGATACATGATACGGGGGGGGGGGGGGGGGGGTAAACTAACAATTAGACTTTCTCACATTTTACTATTATACCAGGTATACCCCAGTTCATAACACCCACTCCCCTGCAGGTGGCGGCTATGGTGGCGGCTATGGCGGTAGTGGTGGCGGTTATGGCGGTAGCTATGGTGGTAGCTATGGCGACTACCCGCCTCCTCCTCGATCAAGTGGCGGTGGATACGGAGACCGTGGGTACGGTAGCAGCGGAGGTGGCGGACACCGAAGCTCCTCTGGCTCGGACAGTTACCATGGTCGATATAGCAGTAGTGGAGGTTACGGCCGTCGCTAGAGAGAGAGTGTGAGAGAGAGATCGAACCAGAGAGTGTGAACAGAAAAGAGATATATAACGAGAGAGTGAAGTTTAGATGCGTGAGACAAAAACAACTGGCTGACGGCTATTTTATTTTCCTTAACTTCCCATTGACGCTAGATGTAAGCATTGATTTTGCTCTAATTTACTTACGTATATATATTTAAGTTGCGAGCTCTTGTTCATGTCTCTCTAAAACCCGGCCCTAGGTAAACTAAGTCTCCTCCATTGAGCAGTACAACCCTTCAGGGCACCATAAAAAATCCTCAAATGATAATATCTAACAATTCCCCCTCCCTCTATAGCATGCTCTCGAGGGTATGTCGGCGGTGTCTACCTCTCCGTGCTTCCCTCGCCCGGCCTGTCCAGCGCACCGTGCTCCTCTCAACCAAACCACCGACAACATCAGGTGGATTAATATCACGGGCCCGAGAGGGGATTAGGAAGAACATATCCGGATACACCAGAGTACTCCTTGTTGTGACCGGGATGATGTGTGTGATAGTCGTTGTCGCAGAGCAGAGTATCGCCGCAAACTCGGTGATAGTTAACGAGTTACCTCCTGCTCCCCCGCACGATATTTATAACTATCCTCTGGCATCATTCGACCCCCTCCGAACCACTCCTCAGCTCTATTCAGCTCGAACTACTATGGTGAATGTTGTGGGGGCAAGGGGAAGTGGGAAGACAGAATATCTTCGGCAATACGCCGCAAATTTTATCAACGCCGGTCCACACGGTTATTACAAACTCCAAAAGTTGTCCAATCGAAGGTTTTGTAATGTGTTTGTAGTGGACGCTAGGAACGCTCAGACTCTCGCTCACTCCCTCGCCTATCTTTGCGGGAAGGTCCGACAGCCGAAGGGGACCGGAGGAGCCACGGAGAGTCACAATTACATTTCTGGAATCAAAGAGGCTCTTCTGAAGCAAAGTCGCTGGTTATTGATCTTCGAAAATGCAAATGGAGAACTCGATCTACCGGAGTTGTTAGACGGATTCGAGGATTGGGGTGATGGTCAGATTATTGTGACATCAGAGAAAGCTCTTCCAAACATGCCCCAAACACATCACATAACATCTCTTGTTCCCAGAGCTGTCGCGGAAAAGGTTTACTTCTCTGTAGCTCCTCCCGATGATGTCTTCAATCCCACGCTCCTTCATAAAGTATTCTCTGGTGATCTGAGGGCGGTTATGGCTGCTGGAAAGTGCGTTCAGATGGAGCAATCGCGTGGCGTCGACTTTTCGTTTCATAAACTGCAATCTCTCCTGACTGACTCTGCTGATCCGTGTACTGATGTCAAGAAGTTGTACTGTGGTTTGGTGGCCCTTGAAAATCCCAAACTCCTATTTGCACTCGATTTCTTGGGAAAGCTACCCGCCTCTGATGTACCAGTTCCTTACAAGTTCCTTCGGCAGCACATGAGAACCACAATGTACGATAACTTCTACGAGTCCCTCTACAATTACAGTAAACACCGAATCCAGGTGGCTCCAACCAAGGATTATCCCCCCTCCGCCGGAACCTCCTAAAACGGACCCTTCGTCACTCTCATTCTTTGCGGCAAAACGTCGTGACTATTGCATCAAGCTGGGTTTAAATCCAGACAAAGATATTATCAAAGCAGCTGAAGGAGATGCGGGAGCAAATGATGCCCTCCCCTCCCGAAGACCCGGAGATGGCAATTCTAAAGGAGTGTCCTCTTCTCCACTTTTCGCCCAACTACGGTGGTCATATCGAAACATTTTCCTGTGGATCCACAAACACTGTCTGTCCTTGGGTCTCTCCATGAAGAGTTTACCTCACATCTCCTGGAAGCTTCGCTGGTTTTGGAGCAAGAGCAGAAGTTCAAGCGAACATGGCTTGCTAAACTGTGGTCCTTTGATCAGTACCGAAACGAAAAAACGATGAAAGCTCGAGCTGACATCCTTGGGAAGAGCAAGGTTCACCCTGTGGAAAAGTTACCAGAACACACGCCAAGTATCATGGATTACCTTCTTGTCTATAGGGCAAATCCGATTTGTGATAAAAACATGGCAGAAGTATCAGGAGCTACACTACAAGCAGGTCCTGAGATCGGTTATGGCATTTGTGGATGTATCTGTACCTGACAGTGTGAAGGGAACTCTCAATACAATTCTGTTGGATGGCCACTTGTCGGCCCTTGTCGACCACCTACCGCCCATGTTTTCAGGCCTTGCTGAGAGCTGTAGTTTGCACCTGAGGTCCGAGCTAGGTGCAGGTGAGTTGGAGTCAGAGTTTACTGCATTGCTTGAGAAATCCCGGACTTCTGACCCAAAAGGCCCATTCCACGCATCAGCCCTACACCGATACTCAGTATGGTTGCACCGAAATTCCCGGGATGCGGAGGCTAAAGTCCTTCTGGAGGAGGCAATTCAGTTTGCAGATTCCCTTTCCCTCAGCCGGACACTTGCACAGGTGTGTTGCGAGCTGGGAGACTATCCTACTGCAGAGGCACACCTAGAGAAGGCTGTCAATTCTGTAAAACCTGGCGACGAGGAGTTGTTAGGACCCATTCTCACTGATTTGGGCCAGGTTTTACTGCTACAGGGCCGCACAACCATGGGTATCAAGTACCTACGGGGGGCCATTGACGGGTATAAAAATATGGTGGGCACAGAAAATCCGGAGTATGCCAGATCTCTGAATGTGGTTAGTGTTGGACACCTGATGTTGGGAGATTCCCTGAGGGCGGCAAGGGCCCGAGGTGAGGCAGGGACTGTTTTGGCAAACCTCAAAAAGAAACGATTAGTTGTCGAGGGTGGGTTGTGAAATGTTTTATAATACCTTTTGTGTGTCTGTGTGTGAATGATTTAAGTTATTGTACTGTGAAAGATTTTTATCTGGTTTCATAGATTTTGAGTTTTCGATCTGCCCCCTTACCAATCCCTTAATACTGAATACCATTTGTTTAGCCATGGCCTCGCGGAGAGAGCAGGAGAACCTGACAAGCTCCCTCCGGAAATGGTTCAGTTGCCATGGTTACCGAATAACAGACACCGAGCTGAAAGTTCTCACTAAAAACACCCGAAACACGGAATTCTGGAAGCTTGTCCAGCGATTAGTTCTTCCTGGTGAGGAGGTCAGGGCTATCCGTGAGAAAATTGAGGCCCACAAGCGTCACGAACAGTTCCAATCGATAACGGGAGAAGTTGCAGAGTTGTCTACCAGAAAGGCGGATCTTCTGTCCCGTATAGCGGCATGTAAATCCAGAACAGCCCAGAAAATCACCAAAATGGGAATTGAGAAAAAGCGAGCGATAGAGAAATCTGAGGAGAGGGAGGCTCAAATGACGAAGTTATCTGAGAAGTGGTGCAGGGAAGTGCACCAGCGACAACTTGAACACCTCATCTACACAACTTGCAGGGGAAATTGGACGCCCTGTGCGTTCTACCATCCTACAAAATCCTCCCAACAAGACTGCGAAGAGGAAGGTGAAGGCTGTACTGGGCCAACTGCAAACCTACTTGGCGGACCATGTAGCTCACCCAGAAGAGGAATCTCAACTTCAGGGCCAGGTCATTCGCTGCAACCAAGGAGATATATTCCGCTCACCCGGTGCCGGAGATTCTGGAGTGTTTGGTAAGTGAGACACGCCGCCATACCGCCCTCATCCAGCAACATCGGGAGGAGAGGAATCTTTCGCAGGAGCTGGCCACCATCAAGTATAGGAATGTCAATGGAGCGCTGGTTTGCGTCGATGACAAGGGTGATGGAGAGGATGAGGAGGAGGTACACAGGCAGAGTTTGCAGAACGCTGTCAGCAAGCAGTGGCTGGAAATGTTGAAGAGGAGGAATGAGGGTGGAAGGTTGACACAAAGTAATAAGATTCTGGAGAAGGATTTCTTGGCGGGTGTTGTAGGAACGGAGATGGTCACACAGTGGCGCTTCCAGTTCCGTAAGGTGGAGCTGACCGCAAAGGAGGAGGCATTGGCGTTGGAGAAGAAGAGGCTTCACGAGGAACACATCCGACTTACTAAAGTGAAAGTTGGAACCCTGAAGACAAGTAAGAGTATCATGGATTTCAAGCGTAATCAGCAAGCAAAGCAGCAGGTTATCAAGGACTTGGTTTACCAAACAGGGTGCTCTTAAAACGGTTCTATCCGGTCAGACGGCTACTGTGAAACAGTTCGTCCAAGGAAATCTCTTCCCACAACGACAAAGAATCCTAAACAAGCTCTCCTCCTCTCGATCTTATCCCGCAGAACTACTGGGCCTGGTGTCCTCGTATACCAATGGATCGGCTCCTTTATCCCAATCAGAGTCCTTCAATCGGTCCCATTCTTAAAGGGTCCGGTTTGCCCCTCCATCTCACTGAAGAGACTCTAATATCCCACATATCTCAACAGATCTACAGGCAGCACCCTGGCCCAACTTCGTGAGGTATCCACAGCCGACCTGGCCCGACAATTGAACGAGGGGTGCCCCTCGAGTGAGGCCGTGTTTGAGAACCTCAGGGCGTCTCTTCTGGACTTTGAGCAGTTTGTAACTGAGACTGTGAGTGAGCGGATATCACGTGTTAATGAGAAACTGGGTAGTGTTGAGAAGAAGACCCTTGCCTTCCCTCGGATGATTAAGATATATGAGAGCCAGCCTGGGTTCCATCTCGTTCCTTGGAGGGAGGTGTGTGGGATGGATCTGGAGAAGGTTATTGAAAGTGCACGGGTGAAGGAGGAAGAAAGGGCTGGGTAGTACTTAACTGGTTATTGAGACTTTGACTGTAAAATAATTTGTAAAATATGAAGACTGCATGACTTTTGAGTATGACAAATGTATACAATTCAATTTTAATCGAAACTACGATACAAGGTTTTTTTTATGTTCCAAACACAGAACTAACAGAACCAACCCGCATATGTAGGATGTTAATTGGACGATGTCCCTGACTCGGTTTTCTCTCGACAACTACCACGCAACTCAACAATCTACCCTTTCAACCCTCTCCAACCACATCTCTGATGCCCTTTCTCTATGCTTCTTTGACTCAACTTATGTGATCGATGCTCTGAAGATCCTGCTATGGTTGGGCCACCTACCCTCTTTTCGGAGTGCCAGACTCTCAGTTTCCCCCTCCTCACAGCCGGTCCTACAGCTCCTATCTGAGTTCGTCCTACCTCGTCTGGGATGGGATTTGTCGCTGTTAGAACTCGCAAACTACCTTCATTTCCTTGAATCGGGAAAATACAGGAGATTATCTGACCGGGTATTCGGGATCAAATATCAACAACTACAACAGGAGCTCTCCTCTAATCCTGCCCCACCTCCATCCTATTACTGTCTCTTTGAAAGACAACTAATCCGCTCTCTCTCCCAACTTCTCCACACCTCACTGCCCCTCCTAGCGCGGTGCAGACTGTATAAACGGTGGTCACGCACATCTGGAAAAGGATGTAGTGAGTGTGGGCAGTCACCTACTAATGTGTGTTGGACTGGCTGTGGGCACATGCACTGTCACTCCTGTTTAGAAGAGGTGTGTGGGGTGTGTGGTAATGAGGTGCAGTCAGATGCACTCTGGTATCCAGTTTAGAGATTTCTTGTTGTCGGGGTGTTATCTTTTTTGTCTTCTTTGTTGTGTTTTTGTTATGCGTTTTTGTAGAATTAATTGGAGTTAATTGGAATTAATTGACACACATTTCAGATCTGTTTAAACACACTTGCACTAGTATTTCTGTTCTGTGTTGTTGTTGTTCTCACCCCATCTGATTATAGTAGTACAAAATGGATGTGGATCCCACCCAGGACAACATGGACTCTCAGGAGGATAACACCATCCCTCCTCCTGCCACCCTGACCGAGGAGAGTCAACCTGCCACACCCACTACTCAACCCGCCACACCCACCACTCAACCAACAACCCCTGATACGCACAACCCCTTCACCTCACCCCTCCCTCCAACCTCTCCATTTCCCATTACCTCCCCCCTTCCATCTCCTCTTGATGCGGCAAGGAAGCGTTCCCGACCTCTATCAGGTACCTTGTTGTTTCTTATGATAACAATTGTTTTTTTCTGTCTTACATTCTCAATCATGATTTAATCGAGCGTCCTAAACCTCCGTCCCCCTCTCAGGAGGCGCCCAAACTCCTACTTCTAGCGAGCCCAACAGCCAGCGACGTCGGACAGTTCCCAGTGGTGACCTGGTAATGGCCTCCTCTGAGGTTGACCTCTCCTCTCCCATGACCTATGCTACCTCCCCGGGGAGTGTCCGATCCGGGGTTACACCTCACAGACGCCGCACAGACCTCAGTGGTCCTGGTCAGAACAGGAGGGAGGTTGCACTAACTAACGATGGCAGTGATCTGGGTCTCAGCACTGACCCGGCAGGACCTACTTCTGAGGCCGGGGGTGGTGCTAGAGTGGTGATTTGGGGTACTGATGTGGTGGTCACGGAGACGTATGACCAGTTCAAGAGATTCATCCTGCAGTATACGGAGGAGGAGGAAGGTGACAGTTTCTACATGCAGCGACTGGAGGAACTGGCTCTAACCGAAGAACCCTACCTGAATGTCTCCTCTGCACATCTCCAGAGGTTCTGCCCGGAGTTGTACAAGCAGTTGATTCAGTATCCACAGGAGGTTATCCCCACATTTGATCAGTGTGTTAATGATATATTCGGGGAAAAGTATGCCGAGGTTAACCTTCAACATCAGATTCAGGTTTGTACTTTCTGTGTGTGTCTATACAATTTACATTGTCTTTGTCAGTTATTTCTTCAGAAAGAAATCTAGCAAATCTCACTCCATTATTTATTATCCCCCTTTCTAACTTGACTATAAATTAGCCCTCTACCCTCCTACCAGGTGCGACCATACAATGTGGAGAAGACAACAAACATGCGGGCCCTGAACCCCGCTGACATTGATCAACTCATCACAATCTGTGGAATGGTCATCAGAACCAGTAATATAATACCCGAGATGACTGAGGCATTCTTCTCCTGTTACGTCTGCCAGAAAACCCACACTGTCGAGATTGATAGGGGCAGGATTGCCGAGCCGGCTGTGTGTCCCAACTGTGAAACAAAGCACAGTATGAGTATTGTTCATAATCGCTGTACCTTCACTGATAAGCAGATGGTGAAACTACAGGAAGCACCAGGTAAATATTGGTACAATTTGGGGGGCCACCCTGTAGATTATTGTGAATTTGTAATGCTTGTATGGCCTATGTATTCTGTCACCATGTTCGGCTACTACACACAAGCTAGGGAGAATGCTATAAAGCTGGGGGGGGGGAGTTACACACATGAACTACCCTGCCCCCCCCCCTCGAAATGTCCGGGTCAATGACAGTTTTGACCCACCCCCCAAGTTGACACAATTACACAGGTCCACTACACACAGTGTCCTCATTGATTGTAGCGCTTAGTATACACTTGTGGTTTGCATAATGCATCCTAATACCAGCCTCATACCCGCTCTCATACACATCACACACATGCTAAGTGTGCAGCAGCCTACCGCTCTTGTACTCACTACCCAGATCCGTGGGTTACGAAGTCACCCCTATTATTGCATATAGTGAGCTAGCGCAGAGGGGGAATTTCATTACCAACCAGATCCGTGGGTGAGAAAGAGTGCCAGCATCGAGCGGGAACATATTCTTTTAGTCACTAGACTTATACTACAAGTTATAACCCGTTTTAAGTCAGTTCTTATAACTCCCTTCACAGAGGATACTTCATACTACTACTACAAGTTATAACTCTCTCTTTTTGCAGAGGATATGCCAGCTGGGGAGACCTCTCACACGGTGGTACTATACGCTCACGATGACCTAGTTGACACAGTGAACCCTGGAGATAGGATAACTATAACGGGTATATACCGGGCCACCCCAGTGAGGATCAACCCCCGGCAAAGGAGCGTGAAGAGTGTGTATAGGACACACATTGATGTAATACACTACAAGAAGAATGATGAACACCGACTTAGAGAGGTACATGATCATCAGGAACCGACTGAATCAGGAAATACTGGTCCCTGATTGGCTGATAACCAGTCACGTGACCTAAATATAACGAGTTCTGATTGGTTGTTTACATACAACACCTTTCCCCAGGTATCAGAGGATGATGACGAGGGAAAGACGTCTGCCTTCCCTCCTGAGAGGGTCGAGGAACTACAGGAACTTGCTAAAACTAATGGTCTCTATGAGAGACTTGCTAATGCCATCGGTAAGATATTGTACATTCCTCACTCTATGTATTATAGCACTAGTACCCCGTCATGCAATGTTACTGCATACTTCTAATCGGGATCCTGACACATTCTAACACTACTAAAACACTCGGTTAGTACTAACACATTCTAACACTACTAAAACATTCTAACATTACTAACACACTTCCCCCTGTTATAGCCCCCAGTATCTACGAGAATCTGGACATCAAGAAGGGGGTCCTAATGCAGCTGTTTGGTGGGGCCAAGAAGGACTTCACCAAAACAGGGAGGGGCAGGTTCCGTAACGATTTGAATATCCTGTTGTGTGGGGACCCGGGTACCAGTAAGTCCCAGCTGTTACAGTACGTCTATAACCTGGTACCCCGGGGGCAGTATACCAGCGGGAAGGGAAGTTCAGCTACCGGGTTAACGGCATATATTACAAGGGATCCAGAGACAAAGCAGGTGGTCCTACAGACCGGTGCACTGGTCCTCTCTGATAATGGTAGGTAGTAGTCATTGTTTCTCCCTCCATATCTCTCTCTCTTTCTCTCTCTCTCTCTCTCTCTCTCTCTCTCTCTGCTCTCTATCTCTCTCTCTCTCTCTCTCTCTCTCTCTCTATCTCTCTTCCTTTTATACCGGGATGAATGTTCCTTTATTTTATATCCCCTCAACTCCAACTCTCCATGCCCAACTCTCCATCCCCAGGTGTGTGCTGTATTGACGAGTTTGACAAGATGGACGACTCCACCAGGGCGGTACTTCACGAAGTTATGGAACAACAAACCCTTTCCATTGCCAAGGCGGGCATTATCTGTGTCCTAAATGCCCGTGCATCTGTCCTGGCGGCTGCGAACCCTTGTGATTCTCGATGGAACCCCAAACTGACCATTGTGGAGAATATCCAGCTACCTCATACCCTCCTATCTAGGTTAGTTGTTGTTGTCTGTTTATTGGGAGACGTCACCATCCCTCTATCCCTGGCCCTGTCTTTATATATATCCCAGCCTGTAGGCTCCCATCTCCTTTCTTTCTCATGAGCATGTGGCATGTGGTATAGCGTGGGAGAGAGAGAGGAAATATATGTAGAAGCATGTGTGTAATATGTATGTGAACTTATTCTACCTTCGTCCTTCTGTCTCTCCTACTCTCTTTTACACGCTACCATAATATATCGTTCCCGCTGTGTTGCTTTGTGTTTCAAGTTATTACAGCAGATCTGTCTCTGCTAGATCTCGTTTTGTTCACTTCTCCCAATTGATTAATAAGTAAATCCTAGTATTATCTGATATTTCTCCAATTTAGGTTTGACCTGATTTTCCTGATGCTGGACCCCCAGTGTGAGAGCTTTGACAAGCGTCTCGCCACTCACCTTGTCTCTCTGTACTACCGTGATAATACCCGAACTAACCAAAGGAGTGAAAGTATTGTAAGTTATTGAGAGTAATCTCAAGATATAATGGAGCTAGTTCAATAATTAAAGTGACAGACAGGGATAGAGAGAGATGGAGAGAGACATTATATAATGGTATATTCGCATTCTCCCTCTCGTCCCTCTCACACGTTCTTTTGTCCCAGGATAATGAAATGTTGAGGGATTACATTGCCTACGCTCGTACCTTTGTTAACCCCCGACTCAGCGACGAAGCAGGCCAGAAGTTAATTCAAGATTATGTCCGTAAGTTAATTGAGCGACTGTGATCGCCCTAACACAGAGAATGGACCGCGGTTGGTTATTGCTAGCAAGCGCGCGCAATCTAAAGGTCCCTTTAGCAAGCAATTGGCCAGTGTTTTTCGCGCGTTCTTCCCACGCTGTTCGAACACCCAATTGAATTCCACTCTCAGAGATGAGGAAGATGGGTGCGGGACGGGGTATTATCACAGCATACCCCCGACAACTGGAGTCTCTTATTCGGCTGTCCGAGGCTCATGCCAGAATGAGGCTATCCAATACTGTTGAGGAGATAGATGTAAACGAAGCGAACCGATTGTACAAGGAGGCACTGAAGCAGGCTGCAACTGACCCCAAAACAGGTAAAAGAACTGTGGAAAATAGTTGCCTTTCTCTCACTGTGGCTAAACTAGAAGATATCTCGCTAATTCCCAACTCCCACCAGGTCAAATTGACATGGAGATTCTAATGACTGGACTAAGTGCTACATCTCGGGCAAAGAGTGCCGAGCTGGGCAAGTTGATACTACAGAATCTCCAAGGGAAGAAGAGTATGAAGATGGGGGAGCTATATGATACTTGCAGGTCTGCACACAAGGACGGATTCACGCAGGTATGATTGCAACTTTAACATTGCATCACCAATGTTATAGCAGGTCGTATATTGTAGCATAAACATATTTATACCCTTATTCTTGTTAAACAGCTCACAAATTTATCTATCTCCAGACTCAGTACGAGATGGCGGTACGTGATCTTTTGGAGGAGGGGAAGGTGATCCAAACTAGCAACAGACATATCCGACTGAAGGAGCTGAGCACTTGAAGATCCTCCAGTTGATATATTATCTGAAAGACACTGAATGAAAAACACTGTCAAATTGTGTAGTCCTGGTGACTGGTGTGGAACATTTTTAACGAGTTTTTACCGAGTTTTTAACTCTTTGATATGACCCACAATATGATATTTATTATTTGTAGCTCAACGTACTTTATTACATTTCTAATTTCACTACTTTGAAACATCGCGTTTTGGTTTTACAAAAGTGGTCAAGCAATGGAATCACTTGTAACCCCTTACTCAACAAGGAATCACGGGATTCGGAAGTGTAGAAATGGAGCCCTTGCAATATGAGCCGGCAGTCACACGGTGACCAATGAAGCGACCCAATTGCACCTTCCTTTCCTGAAGCCGGGTCACGTGCTTGTGGAGGTGCCAACCATGTGGTTGGGCACGTCGCGCCCTCTTTTTTTCGCAGCCAAACCATGTGGGCATGTGAGGTTTTGATTTGGTAGGTAGCATAACATGGGAGGCCTTGCATAATTGGGGGGGGGGGGTGACACGTAACACTTTGTAACATGTAACGTGCACAAAAAATTTTCTGCACATGTTACAAAGTGTTACATAGTGTTACAAAGTGTTACATAGTGTTACAAAGTGTTACATAGTGTTACATAGTGTTACAAAGTGTTACATAGTGTTACAAAGTGTTACATAGTGTTACAAAGTGTTACAAAGTGTTACATAGTGTTACAAAGTGTTACATAGTGTTACATAGTGTTACAAAGTGTCACAAAGTGTTACATAGTGTCACAAAGTGTTACAAATTGTTACAAATTGTTACAAAATATTTACAAAATATATAAGACTGTTGGTGAATAAGTAATTTGAACGACTTTGGTGTCTTTCTAGAACACATATAAAAGTTTTAAATCATTTCTAGGGTTAAAACATACACTTTTTTACTAATTTGCGCATGTTTTGAGCCTCCGATGTCATCGACTGTGGAAATCAGGGCTGAAATAGTTCATTTGGTAAAGAAAAATATGAACTTTAGACAATGGTAAAGTTTTTAGAGTGATATTAAAAGTATTGTGCCTCTCAGAGGCCCCCAATGTGCTGAGTCACCTGTGAGTTGTGACCCAATCGACTTTTTTTTCATTGGTAATCGATTCTTTGTACTCAATAAGATGATATACAACGTTTCTGTTGGAAAAAGAAATAAAATTTTTCCAAAATCAATTTTTTGGTCAAAGATTGAAAATTTGCTTCGCTACAAATCCTTGTGTTTTTGTAAATATTTTGTAACAATTTGTAACACTTTGTAACAATTTGTAACACTTTGTGACACTATGTAACACTTTGTGACACTTTGTAACACTATGTAACACTTTGTGACACTTTGTAACACAATGTAACACTTTGTAACACTATGTAACACTATGTAACACTTTGTAACACTATGTAACACTTTGTAACACTATGTAACACTTTGTAACACTTTGTAACACTATGTAACACTTTGTAACACTATGTAACACTTTGTAACATGTAACGTGGGGGGGGCCGTCACCTTTTTTTTTGTCTACTTTTGTCTACTTTTGTCTACAGCACTTTGAAAATTTCAGTGCAAAGTAGACAAAAGTAGACAAAAGTAGACAAAAGTAGACACAAATTTTCAAGTACAGAAAACAATTTCTGCATTTTCTGTAAGTATTTTCATATTATACTTTGGATATGTTTTTTATTAATTATTCATATTCCAATGGCCCCTTCTTTATTCCTAAATTAGAAAACTTTAAGAACAATTACTGTAGTCGAGTGTAGACAAGAGTGTTTGGGGGTAAAGAGGGGGCAATTGAAAACGAAACTACTAATAGAAACGTAGATAAAGTATTATATGAGAATACTTAACAAGTGCAGAATATTTAAAAAATATTTTCCAAATCGTTTTCTAAACTTGAAATTTTTTGTCTACTTTTGTCTACTTTTGTCTACAGGTGTTCCTAAAGTGTTCTAAGAGTGTTTGGGGGTAAAGAGGGGGCAATTGAAGTCACAAACACCCATACACACATAAATAGAGAACATGGAAACACATATCAAGGATAGAAATCGTTTTCTAAACTTGAAATTTTTTGTCTACTTTTGTCTACAGGTATTCCTAAAGTGTTCTAAGAGTGTTTGGGGGTAAAGAGGGAGCAATTGAAGTCACAAACACCCGTACACACATAAATATAGTCCCAATAGAGAACATGGAAATACATATCAAGGATAGAAATTGTTTGGGAATTGTTCTCTAAACTTGAAAACTTTTTGTCTACTTTTGTCTACTTTTGTCTACAGGTGTTCCTAAAGTGTTCTAAGAGTGTTTGGGGGTAAAGAGGGGGCAATTGAAGTCACAAACACCCATACACACATAAATAGAGAACATGGAAACACATATATCAAGGATAGAAATCGTTATCTAAACTTGAAAATTTTTTGTCTACTTTTGTCTATAGGTGTTCCTAAAGTGTTCTAAGAGTGTTTGGGGGTAAAGAGGGAGCAATTGAAGTCACAAACACCCTTACACACATAAATATAGTCCCAATAGAGAACATGGAAATACATATCAAGGATAGAAATTGTTTGGGAATTGTTTTCTAAACTTGAAAACTTTTAGTCTACTTTTGTCTACTTTTGTCTACAGGTGTTCCTAAAGTGTTCTAAGAGTGTTTGGGGGTAAAGAGGGAGCAATTGAAGTCACAAACACCCGTATACACATAAATATAGTCCCAATAGAGAACATAGAAATACATATCAATGATAGAAATTGTTTGGGAATTGTTTTCTAAACTTGAAATTTTTTGTCTACTTTTGTCTACTTTTGTCTACAGGTGTTCCTAAAGTGTTCTAAGAGTGTTTGGGGGTAAAGAGGGGGCAATTGTAGTCACAATCACCCATACACACATAAATAGAGGACATGGAAATACATATCGAGGATAGAAATCGTTTTCTAAACTTGAATTTTTTTGTCTACTTTTGTCTACTTTTGTCTACAGGTGTTCCTAAAGTGTTCTAAGAGTGTTTGGGGGTAAAGAGGGAGCAATTGAAGTCACAAACACCCTTACACACATAAATATAGTCCCAATAGAGAACATGGAAATACATATCAAGGATAGAAATTGTTTGGGAATTGTCTTCTAAACTTGAAAACTTTTAGTCTACTTTTGTCTACTTTTGTCTACAGGTGTTCCTAAAGTGTTCTAAGAGTGTTTGGGGGTAAAGAGGGAGCAATTGAAGTCACAAACACCCGTATACACATAAATATAGTCCCAATAGAGAACATAGAAATACATATCAATGATAGAAATTGTTTGGGAATTGTTTTCTAAACTTGAATTTTTTTGTCTACTTTTGTCTACTTTTGTCTACAGGTGTTCCTAAAGTGTTCTAAGAGTGTTTGGGGGTAAAGAGGGGGCAATTGTAGTCACAATCACCCATACACACATAAATAGAGGACATGGAAATACATATCGAGGATAGAAATCGTTTTCTAAACTTGAAATTTTTTTGTCTACTTTTGTCTACAGGTGTTCCTAAAGTGTTCTAAGAGTGTTTGGGGGTAAAGAGGGAGCAATTGAAGTCACAAACACCCGTACACACATAAATATAGTCCCAATAGAGAACATGGAAATACATATCAAGGATAGAAATTGATTGGGAATTGTTTTCTGAACTTGAAAACTTTTTGTCTACTTTTGTCTACTTTTGTCTACAGGTGTTCCAAAGGTGTTCTAAGAGTGGTTGGGGGTAAAGAGGGGGCAATTGAAGTCACAAACACCCTTACACACATAAATAGAGAACATGGAAATACATATCAAGGATAGAAATCGTTTTCTAAACTTGAAATTTTTTGTCTACTTTTGTCTACTTTTGTCTACAGGTGTTCCTAAAGTGTTCTAAGAGTGTTTGGGGGTAAAGAGGGGGCAATTGTAGTCACAATCACCCATACACACATAAATAGAGGACATGGAAATACATATCGAGGATAGAAATCGTTTTCTAAACTTGAAATTTTTTTTGTCTACTTTTGTCTACAGGTGTTCCTAAAGTGTTCTAAGAGTGTTTGGGGGTAAAGAGGGAGCAATTGAAGTCACAAACACCCGTACACACATAAATATAGTCCCAATAGAGAACATGGAAATACATATCAAGGATAGAAATTGATTGGGAATTGTTTTCTGAACTTGAAAACTTTTTGTCTACTTTTGTCTACAGGTGTTCCAAAGGTGTTCTAAGAGTGGTTGGGGGTAAAGAGGGGGCAATTGAAGTCACAAACACCCTTACACACATAAATAGAGAACATGGAAATACATATCAAGGATAGAAATCGTTTTCTAAACTTGAAATTTTTTGTCTACTTTTGTCTACTTTTGTCTACAGGTGTTCCTAAAGTGTTCTAAGAGTGTTTGGGGGTAAAGAGGGAGCAATTGAAGTCACAAACACCCGTACACACATAAATATAGTCCCAATAGAGAACATGGAAATACATATCAAGGATAGAAATTGATTGGGAATTGTTTTCTAAACTTGAAAACTTTTTGTCTACTTTTGTCTACAGGTGTTCCTAAAGTGTTCTAGGAGTGTTTATGGATAAAAGGGGGCAATTAAAATCGAAATTACTAATAGAAACGTAGATAAAGTGTATGAGAATACTTAACAAGTGCAGAAAATGTTTAAAAAAAATTCTTAACTTGAAAAAAAAGTTTTGTCTACTTTTGTCTACTTTTGTCTACATTTGTCTACTTTTGTCTACTTTTGTCTACACTTTCATTTTCAAAATCTGGTGCAATGTTCCTGTAGACAAAAAAAAAGGTGACGGCCCCCCCGTAACGTGCACAAAAAGTTTTCTGCACATGTTACAAAGTGTTACAAAGTGTTACGTGTCACCCCCCCCCCATAATTGTGGGGCGGGTTGGGCACTTCAATCCCCTGTGTGTACTGTTATACGTGGCGCTTGAAATAGTCGCGCCACCCTTGCCATGCTACGCAGTGTAAGAGCTGACAGGCAAGAAACATGCCAATGCCACCCCGTCTCCGACGTCGTTGGCTGCCAATGGGGTAGCTGTCAGGAATCGACCGAATCAGGAAATACTGGTCCCTGATTGGCTGATAACCAGTCACGTGACCTAAACAACGAATTCTGATTGGTTTTTTACTTGTTTCGGTCGGTTCCTGGTAGCTGTCCACCAAATTACCAGTGCGGGCGGCCAATATGACGGACTGTAATTTGCTGGAAGGGCAAACACCGTCTAGCCAACCAAAATCAAATCAAAACTCGGTATATTTTGTCACGAAGGTAACCTGTTTTATCACACTGAAGTCTTGAACAAATGAACTCATACACTGCAATTTAGTAGTTCCTAGTTAGCATTTTATGTGTGTGATTAGTGTGACTGTGTGCTGTTAAATTAACCTAAAAGATACAACTGTCCCATCGATCAAATACCCTGAATTATGTGTGTGAATGCGTGTGTCAATATAAACTGTGTCAGTCACCTAAAATGGCTCCAAAATGGAGATAAAACGGCCCCAAACTGTCTCCCATCATCAACTGCTGCAGCTGAGTGAGAAATATTTAAAGATAAATATTCTGGACACACACGTAACACATAAAGCACATTAAACAGTTTTTTCTCATTATTAATGGTTTCTCGCTCGAGAGTGAGATCGTGAAATATCTGTTGAAAAGACAGCCGTCACCATTGGAAATCTTCAGTCGCCATTTCTATGGCCCACAAGAATTTGTCTCGCTGTGTCTTGTTATAAATCTTTTCAATAGGAACATTGTATTTCTTACACCTGGTGGTGGGTGAGAGAGAGGGTTAATTTTATCATATAATGATAGGGACCGGAGTTGATAGGATACGAGAAGGGACTATTTTTGAGGTGTACTGTTAGTAGTTTGTATTACCAAGCAACTGTAATCCTCGGGTCAAGATAGTTCAGCTTGCTCGTTCCTAAAGCTATCGTTTTATTCTCTTCTTTGTCCGTCTCCTTGACCTGGAGCTTCTGAAGTCCCTCCTGGAGCCTCTCCAGTTTTCTCTTTTCCACCTCGTATCGCCTGTTTAGGGGGTTCATTGTAGTTAAATATACAACTTGTGGCACACAAATTAAGGAGGATTAGGGCAATGTGTAGGAGTGATCAAGTCACTGACAATATATCCTTACTTTTTTGCCTTGTCATCTGTTCTATGGTGTCGGTAGTAGTTTTTAGCTTCTTTATAAGTTGCTTTCTGTTTGTTAACATCGTCTGTTTTAGCTTTAATTTGCGAGGCAAGATTCTCCATCTGTTTATCGAAGGTCTTTGGTACAGCACGCTATTGTGGAGAGAAGGAGATAGGTTAGGGTGAGAGACTGGGTGTTTAGGAGGAGAGAAGGGGTGGTTAGAAGAAGAGAGGAGTGAATTCAACAGAGGGATTATTTTCGTGTACCTGATGGTTACATAAAACAGCTACAGCCCTATTTGCCCTGTTGTAAGTCAAAACAAGGTTCAGTTGGTCACTCTTAGGGTTAGTCTGCTCTGCCAGCTGCTGCTGAAGAGTCCAGGATGCGTTGTAGGTACGGAACACTTTGGCAGTGAGTCCAGGCATGAGACCACCCAATATTCGTTCATTTTCTGGGTGTTCAACCGATCAAACAAATCATCGGGACCATCCTTGTTCTTCATGAAGATCTTCAGATTCTTGAACACCCGTTTGTTAACAGCTACCCAGTTTTGGTAATCGAATGGAATCTTTTCCCAGGAAGTCGAATTCAACCACACATTCCTTGTCTTCGTGGGTCTCGTGAAGTTCTGGAAGAGGGAGATGGTGAGAGAGATGGTGAGAGAGAGGGAGAGAGAGAGAGAGAGAGAGAGAGAGAGAGAGAGAGAGAGAGAGAGAGAGAGAGAGAGAGAGAGAGAGAGAGAGAGAGAGAGAGAGAGAGAGAGAGAGAGAGAGATAACAAACACACTCACTGATATGTTCAACACGAAGGGAACAGCAGCCAACTGTATCGGCTTCATCATCATCCTTCTCGTTTCCAGCCCTCAGAGCGAGCTTGTCAATAAAGTACAGAGCCACCGCACGCTGTCTTACCATCATTTCCTTACTTTGGAAATCTTTTCGATAGTTCTCGCGAATAGTCTCAACACAATTCTGAAACGGAGAGTGTGTCAGAACATTCGCCCCCGTTACACTGCCCTCTCTCTGACATAGTCTCTATGTGTCTCCTCCTCGTCCTGTCTTTGTTCAAAATTTTCTAAGGTACTGCTGAAATGTTGAAGAGCTGCACTTTCTAAAGACGCGCGCGCACTCCTCGGTAGACCCCCTCCACTGGCTTGCTCTCTGCAGCAATAATAAATCTATGTGTCTGAGTGTATGTCACTGTGACCAAAGAGACAGAGAAGCAAGGAGGAGATGCATTTACAACGGTGCAAAGTCTACACAGTCTTACAAAGAAGGACATAATATTCACATATTTATATCGCCCGGTGCCATACCTTGAGTTTTCGTGCAGTTTCATATTTTGCGTGGTCCTTTTCTCCTTTTAGTTTCGATGTAGGATTCAACATGACGTATTTGAAATTACCAAGGACATTCTCCTTCCAGCACGCCAGCCAAGTAACCTGGGGAGGTGGGGAGATAAAGTAGGCAACACTGCACTGTGCTCTTCTGAATCATTAGGAAATAGGGGAAGATAAGTAGGCAAAAGTAGGCAAAAGCCTATCATGATATACATATTATGCGACATGCGTAATGAATAGCATATAATAGGACTTCGATAAAGATCCCCTGATGTCATTGGATAGGAACCATGATACACCCCTGGAGTTTCCCCAATATAGCCATCCCCCACTATTGACTATAGCTATCCCCCCCCACTATAGCCATCCCCCCAATATAGCCATCCCCCACTATTGACTATAGCTATCCCCCCACTATAGCCATCCCCCCAATATAGCCATCCCCCACTATTGACTATAGCTATCCCCCACTATAGCCATCCCCCCAATATAGCCATCCCCCACTATTGACTATAGCTATCCCCCCACTATAGCCATCCCCCCAATATAGCCATCCCCCACTATTGACTATAGCTATCCCCCCACTATAGCCATCCCCCCAATATAGCCATCCCCCACTATTGACTATAGCTATCCCCCCACTATAGCCATCCCCCCAATATAGCCATCCCCCACTATTGACTATAGCTATCCCCCCACTATAGCCATCCCCCCAATATAGCCATCCCCCACTATTGACTATAGCTATCCCCCCCACTATAGCCATCCCCCCAATATAGCCATCCCCCATTATTGACTATAGCTATCCCCCCACTATAGCCATCCCCCCAATATAGCCATCCCCCACTATTGACTATAGCTATCCCCCCACTATAGCCATCCCCCCAATATAGCCATCCCCCACTATTGACTATAGCTATCCCCCCACTATAGCCATCCCCCCAATATAGCCATCCCCCACTATTGACTATAGCTATCCCCCCACTATAGCCATCCCCCCAATATAGCCATCCCCCACTATTGACTATAGCTATCCCCCCACTATAGCCATCCCCCCAATATAGCCATCCCCCACTATTGACTATAGCTATCCCCTCTCCCACTATAATACTGACCTTGTTATCGTGCTGAACGGATTTCCACTTGTGTCCCTCAGGGCACTTTGGAACATCTTCCCCCTTTCCAATGTTAATAATAATCTCTCTAGGAAGGACACGTCGCTTTATCTGATGAGGGGTATAATTGTTACAAGTATAAATGTGTTTAAACGGTTGTCTGGGAACTTTGTGGGAACTACCAAATTCAGACACTCTTTGTGGGAACTATCAAATTCAGACACTCTTTGTGGGAACTATCAAATTCAGACACTCTTTGTGGTTCGTGTCCCATATTCAATATTGTACCGTTACACTAGCCATGTTGAAACACGTACATTGTTTATTTACTAGCTCCCTCGCCCCTTTATGTTTCCTGTTTCTCCCCTTGCATCACAATAATATCATAAATGAAGTGCAGTAGCAAACCTTAATTAGTGGCTATATACCTTGAATATATTCCCCAACGCCCTCATAATTACCTCTCTCCACCATCTAATTATTGTTACATACCTTGCCCTGTTTGGGATGGTCTCCACGACCTCTGAACAAGCCCGGAGGTTCAATCCTGAAGTTACCCACTTTCTGTATGTGACCGTCAATCTTACAGATACCAAACACATCCGCAATGGCTTTATTTTTCTGTTTCAATTCCTGGGGAAGAGAGAATTAGCACTTAGTTGATGTTCTCATCACTAGTATAAAACCAAATGAAAACCAACCTAAGACAGAACACAGCTGTGTCAGATACAACACACTACTATTTAGTTCTAACAGTGTTATACCTCCTTCTCCTCCTTCGTTCTGTTTTTCCTTTTGGCAGCCTCGTCCAGGAAGTATTGATGCATGGAGGAGAAATCACAAAGCTCCAATTTCTTAATTACCCTCCTCTCTTCCTCAGTCATGTACTGAAATAAAGGTGCGTGTTATGATATACTGGGACAGGGTGACAGTTAATTGAGGCCCATACATTCCACCATAATACTACCATGTCCCTAATAATGATAATAATAATATGGGGTTTTGCTGTACCGCCCAGGCAGAACAGGGCCAGAGCAGACGAGCTGGCTCTGACACTGATCCACATCAGAGCGGTATGCCTCAAACGCCTACAGCTCAGATAACAGAGAAGACACAGAAACAGAAGAAACAGAAACAGAAGAAACAGAAACAGAAGAAACAGAAGAAACAGAAACAGAAGAAACAGAAGAAACAGAAACAGAAGAAACAGAAACAGAAGAAACAGAAGAAACAGAAACAGAAGAAACAGAAGAAACAGAAACAGAAGAAACAGAAACAGAAGAAACAGAAGAAACAGGACAACTACCACTGTACTGCCACGGGACAACTACAACACTCGTCACTCTACTACACGTCACTCACCCTTCTCCAGTCCTCAAAGAAATTCTTCCTAAAGACCTCCTTTGTCGTGTAATCATGGTCCAACATTTTAGCGAAAAATCCGGCGTTTTCCTCTGTCTCGTCCGATAGTTTCATCACCTCACCTGTGTAGAGTACCATATTTGGGCATGATCTTTACCTTATATGGTGCGTTGGCAACCATTTCATAATTATACCTTACTTTACTATATGCCAACTAACTTACCATCATACTTGAAGTGCACATTGGCCGGGATTCTCTCGTATTTCTCGGGGAAGGCAGGACCACTGTGTGACAGTGTCCTCCACTTGATTCCCTCTGGTAACTTTTCTTCCAACCACCACTTCCAAACGGGGATCTCTGGCTCGGCCTCCTTCTTGGGCTTTTTAGCTGGTGCAGCTGAGGACAGATGCAGTTTAGTGTGACGTGAGAGGTAGTTTAGTGTGTGAGGTAGTTTATTGCCTTGTTCTACTCTCTCTCTTTTATAAATGTAAAGGAGGATCAGAACATTATAACAAGGGTAGAGGGAAACAGTATTTTATAGTGTGGTGGTATTAAAGTGAGAGTGGACCGGCACGAATTTGACAAGGTTGTTGTAGGTAGTAGAGATTATTTCTCTGAGCATTTTGCTTTTCCCCCGCTTAAAATTGACCCCCCCCCCCATCAATGAGATACTTTTGTTGGGAGCATGACGTCACGCATCTATCTCTGTATTCTCTCTGTAGGCAGTATATCGAACATGCCCGGTTGCCCACACATACAGAATACAAGAGATAGATGCGTGACGTCATGCTCCCAACATAACAAAAGTATCTCAGTGATGGAGGGGTCAATTTTAAGCGGGGGAAAATAGCAAAATGCTCAGAGAAATAATCTCTACTACCTACAATAATCTTGTCCAATCCTGTGTCGGTCCACTCTCACTTTAAACCAAATTCAACAACTTACGTTTCTTTTCTTCCTTTTTCTCCCTCTTCACAGCTGGTTTTCTTGCAACTGGTTCCTTCTTAGCCTTCTTCTTAGGGACTGAACCGTAATCACTGTCCGATTCCTCCTCCTTCTTGACCTTTCCAGCACCCTTCCGTTTCCGGGAGGCAAGGGGAACTTCATCTTCACTCTCACTCTCAACCTGGACAAGATTTTAGGGGGTATTGTATCACTGGCTCAGTAATCAGTGTATTGAAATAGTAGGGGAAGAGGTTCGCTCATATATCGCTGATCATCGACCGTTACCAACTGTTACCATTATAGAATCTCTTCACTTCGTACCTTTCTCCTTGAGAGGGGCACGTCATCCTCACTGTCTTCCTCAGCTCTGTAGTCATCATCACTCTCCTCTTCCTCCTCCTGAGCATGCCCGTTCTGCCCGTCCTCACTACTTCCCTCATCATCCCTCTGTTCCTCCTTAACCAGCATCTTCCGTTTCCGGGACGCCAGGGGCACCTCGTCATCACTACTACTTCCTTCCTCCTCTATCTTGATTCCGTTACGTGCCATCACGGAGATACTACAGAGCTATAGGGAGAGGGAGATGTGGATACAGAGCTAGGGAGAGGGGTGATACAGAGCTATAGGGAGAGGGAGATGTGGTTAGGTGATAGAGAGCTAGGGAGAGGGAGAGAGAGGGGGTGATACAGAGCTAGGGAGAGGGAGAGAGAGGGGGTGATACAGAGCTAGGGAGAGGGAGAGAGAGGGGGTGATACAGAGCTAGGGAGAGAGGGAGATGTGGTTAGGTGATACGGGCTAGAATAGGGAGAGAGAGAGGGGGTGATACAGAGCTATAGGGAGAGGGAGAGAGAGGGGGTGATACAGAGCTAGGGAGAGGGAGAGAGAGGGGGTGATACAGAGCTAGGGAGAGAGAGAGAGAGAGAGAGAGAGAGGGGGTGATACAGAGCTAGGGAGAGAGGGAGATGTGGTTAGGTGATACGGGCTAGAATAGGGAGAGAGAGAGAGGGGATACAGAGCTAGGGAGATGTGGTGAGGTGATAGAGGGGGTGAGATGTGTGGGAGAGAGATGTGACTTGGAAGAGGATGAGGGAGAATGGGAGAGAGTAACAGGGGTAGTAAAACAACTTTAAGATTCACCAGTAAAGAATTTAAAGAACACACATACACACTGTACAAAAGAGACACAGAAAATCACGCGAAATAATTCATATAATTAACTTCCCTCTTATCAGTTTAAAGTATAACTAATCTATGTTTCTGCCTGCAGAATAATGACTATTTAGACTGTTATTTTACTCATTATCGAGAGGGCTTCCAAAAATTATACCAAATAAGCCATCTTGTGACCTCTTCTTTTGTCCATTTTAATTTCAAAACTGATTGCGGTACTTTTTCACCTCGACCATAACATGATGAACATTAACTAACTCCGCCCTCACAGGTAGTGTCTTATAGGGAGCCTGTCCGAGGATCTTTTGAAAGCGATTATAATACTGAATCATCTTGGTGAGAGCACTTTGGAGGATAACAGTGCCGTTATTGAAATTGGTAAAACACTTCATCACCTCCCCGTTAATTGTGTCTATTGATTTCCGGTAATCCTGTGCGAAACCCCGAACCAACTGGACCACCTCACCCTCCCGGACCCTCTGTTCTCGACCCTGGTCCGTGACCTGTTCAGCATCTTTTACAAAGTTTATCATTCCCCCGAAATATGGCAGCAGGATCTCATCCACGAACTCGTTAATTCGTTTATTCAGCAGCTCCTGAACCCCCACGACATCCTTGTTGGGCTCGGCCATTCCTCAGCTGCATCACGGACAACATGAGATCGTAGTTGTTGATCAGGAACACTAACTGATCCTTCCGCAGTGGAAACTCAGCCGCCATCCGCAACACTATGTTCTCCACCTCCACCTGTAGGATTCCCATGGACCTGACTGTTTGGTCGTTAGGGAACCTCTCATTTAGGCTGCTGATGGCCCGGTAAAACTCCCCAAATCTCCTTGTTATAAAGTGAGGTCGGGTGTCCAACTCGGACAATTTACTGGGATCTGTTTCCCGGATACTGTGAATACTTAGGGAGAGAACGTAGTTAAACCGGGGCCACAGGATCTGGAGAAGCTGGTTGTGGAACCCCACCAGGGCACCCAGACCCCTCTTTCCTCATTAGCTCGTGATAAAACATGGTCACGTGGGCACACAGCATGATCCCAATACAATCATAGCAGTTGGACATGTAGCTTTCCACCGACTTTAGTATGAGAATCAAGGTCCGACCCATGACCTCGGAAAAGAGGATTTGTGCTCGCTCACCCTTTAACTTGAAGAAATGACACAGGAAGCTGTACTCTCCACACACGTTATCCAGTAGGGCAAACTGTACACTCCGGAATAGGGCCTCATATGGGAAGCGCTTGTCAGCGCAATGAGCAGGAATAATAACCGGCCACTCGAGTTGATTGTTTAGCAAGTCATCCCTGTTACCCAGAGTGAACACCTGTACTCCGAGATCTAATGGACTTGCTGGAAGAGAACAGCTGGAGACTCCTTCGACTCTCATCCTCAGCTCCCATCACATCTCCCTTCCCTGGGACTTCCTCGTACTCGAGCTTTATTAGCCGGGACTGGTAACTCTTGAAGTAACTATAGTACACCTTGCCCACTGTGTCAGTATACTCCTGCCTTTATCTCTGTAGCAGTAACGGGCGAGTGTAGGGCAAGGAACTCATACATGTACTTGTACTTGATGAGAGTTTCCTGAAGGACTTGGTAGTTGGACATCGGTTTCTTCCACTCGTTTATCTTTTCCAGGATGTATTGCCGGACCTTGTGGATAGCTTTGATTTTCAACTTTTCCAGCACATCTCCCACGTCACCTGAGGCTACTGTGTGCTGCTCTGCTTCTGCAAACTGCAACTTGCTGTCGAGCTCTTTGAGAGCCTCCACAAACTGGGGTTCTGTTGGGGCTAGTTGAACAATGCTGTCCAACAGTTTAGGGCCCACGACAATACAATCTAAAAATCCACTCAGTTTGGATTTCAAACCTTTCCTGTTACTCAGTTTGACGGACATTTCCAAACTTTTCTCTTGCAGACACTGGATCTCGGTTGAAATGCTACCAAGATCCTGCTGGAATGTGCCCAACATGGACTCCATCTGGGCGAGAATGGAATCACAGTTCTTCATTTCACGATGCAGCTGGGCGATTTTCTTGCTCTCCTTGATATAATCGGTAATGGAAGCACTCTCAACCGCAGCAAGTTCTCGTTCAATTTCTTGGGAATAGTTCCTTAAATCCACTCCAGTTTTAAGAGCCTCTTGAACAAGCTCATCTTCGAGGTTTTCGCGAATGTGACCATTGACTATGTCCAGAATAAGGCCATCACGATTAGTTAGGTCATCAATAATCTGGTCTCTACCGGTCAGATCCAAATCACCGAGATCCAGGGCAGCATCAAGATCAGCCTGGTTTAACAGGCGCATAGGATCCGTCATTTATCAATTCCTTTTTTCACATTCTTACTAATTCAGCGATCTACAGTGGAAATGATTAGTTAAACGCGTATATATTGGAACTGGTGTGAGGACACACAGGAGCAGTCATTATCAACAAAAAAGGTTCACACCTGTGCCCTCAGGTGGATTTTAACTTTACGTCAAGGGTAGCAATCAGCAAATTATTGGTGGCTCATTAAGGATGTCGTGTGCAGTTTAGTACAACCACAGATGGACTGGAAGAGCTTGAAAAAGGAGCAAATACCGAGAAAAAAGTCAAAAGTAAGATGAAAAAAGTGTTGGCATACGTTGCAGGCCCCTTATAATATAGATATAAGGGGCCTGGAGGGAATACCGCGCTGGGGGGGAATACATAATCAATCATATCTCCGGTTCCAGATAAGGTACAGAAATCGTTTTGGTAGCGTTGGAAAGAGGAAGATAACAGCTTTCAAATGCAACCGGTTTCAGGTCTCTATCTTATCAGGAACAGGAGATATGAACCAAACTCCGCAAAATCGAGTGCGGTAAAATAAAAAAATTCGAGATTTTAATTCAAATTTGAAACAAAAGTGTCCCTGCAGGGACCTGTGACGTCACTTTTTGAAAACAACCCATCTTTGAACGGCTATTGCTCAGCCTCCTGAAGTCCAATTAACTCCTCTCAAAAACAGCAAGGTAGATAATTGTCAGATCTAACAGCTAGTGAAAGAATCAAGTCAAACGGACTTCAGGGGCCAAAGTTATAAGCACCGCCGTTTTTTCGCTCGCAAAGTTATTTTCGACCCAGCCAGGCCCGTCCTGAGCTCAGGCCAAACGCGCGCGCGGCATTCCCTCCAGTCCCCTCGTTGCGGGGGTGCGCGCATGAGGGGGCTGCAGCGCATTCCAAAAAAAAGTGAGAAAAAGGAAAGTGGACTCAAAATTATTCTGAGTTTTGTAAATTTTATCCGCGCGGCTCAATTTTTCGCCCAAATGCAGCGCAACTGAAAATTATTGTCGCGCGTTACAAATAAATTTTTAAAATGCAGCGGTATTGTTACTTTTTGTCTCAGATTTTTCTTCCAAAATCTTTTTTTCAGCAGACTTTTCTTCTGCCCCAGGCCAGCGTTAAAATCTGGGTGTTTGGTGGGCGCCGTTACGATCTGGGTGTTTCGATGCGTGTTACCCTTTAAGACACATATTCATACCATTAAAATAATGCTATCGCTAACAATTGCTGAATATTTATTTTTTAACATCGTCATCTTCCATTTTCCGTTTGAAAACAAATATTCTAACCGTACGACCATCCTAGTTTAGTTTAGCGTGTAGAGGAATGATACTATAGCATGAGCTGTTAGTCTACGCAGAACACCGAAAACAAGCAACTCCAACGATCACAGAGCAATCACAAACAGGGCCAGCGAAACTACGGATATCTTTGGACACTGGTACAGGAACACCTCGCTCAAGATGAAACGAGTTGCTTCCTTTGTCTTTATCCTAGCCATCTGTCTCATATGGACAACCTCCCACGCCGAGGAGAGTTCCCCCATCGAGACGGGTGTGGCGTCAGGCGATGAACCAAAGATCCTGACAGCAACTGATCCAGTAACCAATGTAACGAATATAACGATAGTTAAAGTGATAACGATATCACCTAAACCAGAGATTACATCCTCCTCATCGATCGAAACAGAGAACAGTTTTGCTATTTTCTTTATCCTGGGGGTGCTATTTTTCTCCATCCTGCTGGTGTACCTATTGATCAAGTTCAAGTTCCACTACCTGCCTGAGAGTATTGGAATTGTGTTCCTGGGGGCAATCATCGGAGCTCTCTTCCAAGTTCTCAACCATTTTGAGCTGGCAGATTTCAAGGAAGAGGAAATGATGAGTCCGACCATATTTTTCCTTGTCATGCTACCGCCCATTATATTCGAGAGTGGGTACTCGCTACACAAGGGAAATTTCTTTGCCAACTTTGGATCCATCTGCACATATGCTGTATTTGGAACGGCTGTGTCTGCTATTACCATCGGTAGTGGGCTGTTTGTATTGGGAATGGCAGATGTCGTCTACCCGTATACACTTCGGGAAAGCCTCAGTTTTGGAGCCCTAATTTCAGCGGTTGATCCAGTCGCCACTCTGGCAATCTTCCAATCCCTGGATGTCCATCCCACGCTATACATGTTGGTGTTTGGAGAGAGCGTACTGAATGATGCTGTGTCAATTGTGATGTGTGATTCAGTTATCAATTTTGACGATTCCCAGAGTACTGCAATTGCGATCATTGCGGGAGTTGGTAATTTCCTCCTCAAGTTTACTGTTTCATCTTTCATCGGGGTTTTCTTCGCTCTGGCCCTGGCAATGATTCTCAAGTACGTCCACCTTAACAGGGTTCCTTCACTGGAGTTTTGCACGGTGGGCCTCTTCGCGTATGGCCCTTACTTCCTTGCGGAAGGTCTCGACTACTCCGGTATTATGTCAATCCTGGCGAGTGGAATTGTAATGTCTCACTATGCCCACTTCAACCTGTCACCCGTGACCCAGATCACCGTACAGCAAACCTTCAGGACATTTGCGTTCATGGCGGAGAGTTGTGTGTTTGCATACCTTGGCATGGCAATCTTCAGCTTCTCCCACAGTTTCAAACCGGCCTTTGTGATTTGGACTCTTATCTTGTGTTTGGTGGGCCGTGCAATCAACATCTTCCCAATCAGTGTGGTTGTTAACAAGTTCAGGGAACACAAAATTGACTTTAAAAAGCAGTTCATTATGTGGTTCAGTGGGTTGAGAGGTGCCATCGCCTTCTCTCTCGCTCTCCATCTTCCCTTTCCCAGCGAGAAGAGACGAGTTATTGTCAGCACTACGTTGGTAAGTAGTGAGTAACAAGTCACTAGTCCGTCTCAACTTACAGTATATATATCCCTTGTGTGGCCCACTTTATTCTATGATATACTACCCGTCTGTAGTTAGATATCAGACACCCTTTTCTATAGAATCACAGGTCACATTAGACTAGTTGCTAGACAATATCGAGAGACCACCACCCTCAATATTCCCCCAGGTGATAGTGCTATTCAGTATCCTGTTTTTCGGTGGCAGTACCATGCCCCTCATGAATCTACTACAGAATGTAGACACTGATGATAAGACATGCCCGAAACACAAGAAACTCCCTCAGTCAGAAGACGAGGAAGAATCCGATGATGTAAGTTAACGGGAAGGTAACTCCTCTTGTTACCCCTGGTTACCGAGGGGGCTACCCCTGGTTACCCCTGGTTACCCCTCCCATCCCTTCTCCTATCCCAACTGATTATAGTATAAATTTCTAGAAACTGACTGACTTGAAACTGATTTACTAGAAACTGACTGTTAGCGGTTGTTCTTGTGTGTTTGCAACTTAAACACAGCTGGCTACTTATTGTCTGTCAGAAGTCAGAACATGATTTTGAATCACTTCATTTGGTCCTTTGGTTGCACTCACCTATACACTTGTTTCACTGATTAATGCACAATAATAACAAGTTTTTTCGTCCTGAGAGGGTGCGACCTCAGCACCCCCCCCCCCCCATTGTATCAGCTATGTTACAGGGCTCTCAGTGAGATAGAGATGAATGATAGTCTCATCATGGTATTGTTACTGATTATTCATATTGAGCTCTCTCCCTCTCCCTTCTCTTATTCCTCTCTTTCTTTCTCTCTCTCTCTTTCTTTCTCTCTCTCTCTCTTTCTCTCTCTCTCTCTCTCTCTCTCTCTCTCTCTCTCTCTCTCTCTCTCTCTCTTTCTCTCTCTTTCTCTCTCTCTCTTTCTCGTACAACAAAAGTAATAACACAGTGTATTCTCTTGGTACCCACAACAAAGATTTCACCAGATTGGTACCACACAATGATTCTAAATGTATCAACTGCCCACGCCCCACACTGTGTCAATATAATGAAATACAGTATGCTTGATGACGTCATAATTAATGTGAAACGTCCAGTTTGTGACCTAGTAAGTGAGAGATGTCTCAATAGATATTATATGGAGGAATATATTATACGAACAAACTGACAACACACACACACACACACATGTGTGTGAAAGGTGACATGTTGAGTAACAACAGTAAACTTCCCCTAATGTCCACACCCCCCCCCTAGTGCCAAGTCCTCTGGACATGTTTTCAAATCAATAGACTTACAAACAAACACAATACCATTAGACACATTACACACACACATATCTCCAGTTGTATGCCCCTACACGGAGTAAGACACGACTCTCCAGCTTCTCATCAACCCACGTAAGAACAACTACTTGTGCTTTGTGTGTGTATACTATCAACTAAATAATAACAGCAGCACTTTCTGATTCGCAATGATGCACACTATCAGCAGCTCTTAGCAACTAGATACTAACGCCACAGCAGCCCTTTCTGATTTTATCTGTGCTGAAATCAGCGTGGTTCTTTGATTTTTTTAGCAACAATTAATTCCTTTTTACCACAATTATCTAACAAGGTCATTATAATTTATAACCTTTTACCTTGTTTCATAATTGTTTCATAAATGCAGCATAGAATAATTCGTAACCAGCCGAAACTTCTTTCTTTATACTCTCACTACCACTGCAGCACATAATACAGTCGGACCCCGATTTAGTGGCCCCCGATTTAGTGCAGTGGCAGGATCCCCCCCCCCCCCCCGATATAGGAAATTAACATTATTTGACCCCGATTTAGTGGCAGGATTTTCCCCCGAGGATGCCACTAAATCGGGGTCCGACTGTATACAGTCGGACCCCGATTTAGTTATACATAACCTCGTTGGAACCTGTAGCTATGCTGTTGTTCTAGATTATCACATGTAATCTTCGAGTGTCTGTATTCAGTAAATGTAAGCGTAAAACAAGCTTGCACAAGCTATACGGAATACTGAGGCTTTTGTGTGTGTGTGTGAGAGATACAGAATGTGTGTAATGCACTTGACTTGTTACCCAACATTTTAAAATTGGCATGATACTCTTGGACTAGTATAGCATTCTAAATGTCATAGCACTGTGTAAACTGTGGAAATGGGAATGAATTTAGGTGTGATACTATAAAGGTAGATCAAACAACTTTTCTTTTAATAAACTAGGTGGTGTGTAACAGTGGTTCAATAAGATTTCAGAATAAAATCGTGCACCATCTTTGATCTAAGAATCCACATCTCTTTCTCTACTTCTCCCCACCCCAGCTCCCGATTTCTCCCCCTTTCTCCGTCCCTATATATTGCCGATTGTTGCAAATCTGATTGAGCGGTTAAACACGTGCACATGATCGGGGCAATTTCATGAAGCATATTATATTCTCTCCGCCACGGAGAGCACATGTCCGCTCTGTTTTCTCTGGGCTGCTTTCCCCCTCATTCATTCCGACCCCCCACAATGCAAGTCTACCAGCTATAGCACCCCTTTTATCATTTATCAGGCCTCCCATTATTTAACTGCGCCCCCGCCGCCAGTTAGACCATTCTGCTGGTCTAGCCATGGTTCAACCCTCTAACTACCCTGCCCCCCTTGTAACCTCTCTCTCCCATCATAAGGACGGTGAATCGGGCGAGGAAGAGGAATACCCGCTCTCAAAAACTATGGAAATGGGACGGAGTATGGAGGCTAGCCAGATCCCAGGGGAAACTGCAGATACCTGGCATGGGGCCAGAGGTTTTGCTGTTCTGGACAGCAAATACTTCATTCCCTTCTTCAGGAAAAAGTATGTACACGATACAATGAAATAGTGTTTATTTAGGACTGTTATAGACGACTCGGAGATTTATTTCAAAAAAGTTAGAAACTTTTCAACACTACTTTAAACAGATTAATTTGAGCTGATGATGACGTTAAACGTCGAAACCTTTCCTGAAATAAATCTCCGAGTCGTCTACAGTCCTAAATAAACACTATTTCTTTGTATCAGAACTATGCGACTCAAAAACAGCCGATTGGTCAACTTATGTATGTACATGCTCACTGCTCAGGAATTATAGTAATAATGTGTAAGGTTGGATTAGTCGAGTTTTTACTCGGTGAGGCCTCATAATTTATGGACCACTCTGTATAGTGTGGAAATAGAACTTACATCAATGATCTAAAACTATCTTTATCCAGCACGTCCTTTCTTTTTCCATCCTCTTATCCAGCTCTCCAAACCTTTTATACCCATAATTGTTATATCCTGCGCTGCAAACAATGGCCACACCCTAAACGCAACTCGTAGGGAGAGAGAGAGAGGTAGAGAGAGAACTTATTGATTCAGAGAGAGGTAGAGCGTACATGATGCACTCAATATAATAGTGGAGGACGGTATTATAGCTTCTAGAATATCTGGGGTTAGTTGTCAGGCACTGACTGTACAATCGCGTACATGCTGGGTTAGTAATATACCAGGGGTGTGGACTGTGGTGGTAATATAATGAGGGATCGCTATCCACTCCAAGTGCAGAGCGATAGTAATTAGCCCAGTGGTATAGGAGCAGATATACTGGGTAGGTGGGGAGATAATTACTAATAATGTACATGTGTGGGAGTGCAGTGAAGCGGAAAGATGTGATATATTATAGTGATATATACTGATTAGTGCTACACAAGTGATCATGGTAATGGCTCATAAACTACTGTCGTGTTATCTTCATTCTACGACTATTTTGTTGGAGAGGGCATGTGATATGAGTAGAGAGAGCAATGCACACCCTCTCTCTCTCTCTCTCTACTCATATCTGTCTGTGCATGTGTGTGTCTGTGGGAGTGAGTGAGACCGAGTGAAGTTTCTATGAAGAGAATAAGCTAAAATCTTTGAAGAAATTAACAATCAGCATATTGCTTTTTCTCTCTACGCCCCCTCTCTCTCTCTCTCTCTCTCTCCCTCTCTCTCCCTCTCCCTCTCCCTCCCTCTCTCTCAGCCAACATTGTTCAATAAATGTATCTAGTTTAGCACGTGCACCTCATTTGCCTTCCCAAATCAATATGGTCGTGAGTGGCTGAGCCTTCTATCACCTATACAGAGCTGAGCGGTTCTTGGCAAGATTGACCCTCCTCAATCAATTACCATAGACAGTGTGACTTTGTGTGAGCCACCAGCCGCCCCCTAATTTGCACTTGCCCAAGATACCATCGGCTCCTATAAACAAGTCAGCTCCAAGATCTTTGGTGACGAGGCTGGTCCTCCTTCTTACAATAATAATTATAATAGTGAGGAAGTTTTGTTTTCTCCTTCTGGCTGGACAAATGAGTAGACGTGGTTTTTATTGTAGAAGAACGCTATTAATTTCGGTGCACAGCACCATCATCAGGCTCAAATTAGTTTGTTTAAAGTAGTGTTGAAAAGTTTCAAACAAAACTTCCTCACTGATATGCGGCTAATAAACAATCAACCGATCCTTATTCTCTGTCAATAATACTTGTAGAAACCAAGTCACCGACCTCAGACCGAGGATGTATCTTCTGTAGATCATGGTCACACAGTCACTCGTAAAAGGTGTATCGTATCCATGATAAACAAGTTTAACCGAGTTTTCTCTTTGTGTTTTTTGTATCGTGCACATGGTATCACATAGTGTTTCAGAAAAACATGGTATCACATTACTGTTTTCATCTCCCTCTGTGATATCTCCCTCTGATATATCTTAACCCTGTTTTCTGGCAGGTTGTTGAGAAATGAGCCTCTTTACTCACAGCCTGAGTCCTGACCTCAGACCTCACGACCAATACCCTACCTCACATTAAACCCATCTTATCTCCCATCCAAATTGGAATTCATATATTCAGTAATTTTGGGGAGACACGGAACAATTTGAGACGATTTGAGACTCAGCTTCATTTTATTTTCTTCTTTATCTTGCCCCATCCCGCACAGGAAGTTCTTTCCTTGCTAAACACCACTTATCCCTGATTCAAAAAGACCAGTCTAGAATGCATATTATATTGTACCCACAATTTTACCCCACTATCTGTACTATAGAATCAAGAATGCTCTCTCATTTTGCCCTCTCCCTTTACTACACGGTGTGCTTTCATTTGGTTCAATGGCAAGGGAAATATAGCGTACAGGGACAGCGGTCCGAATATTAGGTTTAGAAGAAAAGTCTCTCCCCCTTTTTACTAGGAAGCCTAATTTCCAATTCACACTCCTTTTTTTCTCTCTCTAGGTTTACAAAGCAAGAAATAAAGGAAGCGTATTCTAAGATGCAGGACCTAACGAACCAATGGCACAGCGATGTTGAAGGTGGGAAGATCAGTGACGGACTGGATATAGATGAACACAGTCTGTGAGCGGGCTGTATCCACACAGTTATATAGGGTGAGTGTGACCCTCCTTGTTAACTGTGTGTGTGTTTGTAGCTAAACTGCAGTAGCACAATGTATTTTAGAACGCTACAAAGTCTAACCGAGGGAGATAGCTAGTTGGAGACAACTCGTCTCCCATAATTGTCTCTGTGTGTCTCTGTAGTCTCCCTCCGTTTACACACCCAGGCTAATTGTCCGTAGTAACACAATCGGGAAGTAATATACCAATTATTTTCCAGCTTCCTTCAACCACTCTCTCATTTTACTGCTTTCTATCTAGAAAAGTAGGAGTCTAGAAACATCTTGGGATTCATTTTTACTCTGCTTTTCATTCATCAATATCCGGGTATTTTAGTTTCCAAAAGTAACAAACAACGTGCATACCCAATACACCTAAATCATGAGGGTTACCAAGCCCACAACATTGAACATTGATGCACCTGTTAGACTCCCTGCTTGTCGCAATATTATATAGCCCCCCCCCCCCCCCCCCCGGTATGACATGACGTGCCCCCAGTCAGAATCCTACTGCCTATATCTGTAGCTCACACAACATTTTATAAGAGCTGGTTTGGCAGATTTTTGTTGTACATTATGTAAGCATTGCTGTAAGCATTGCTGTCCCTACTGTTCATGTCTTGTTATGTTCTAACCCTCTTTTATATTTGGGTGGAGCTCGTGAAGAGAGGGTCGACCTAGGCAATTCATGTCCACACTTTTTTAAACAGTGGCAACTAGCAAAGTTGTTTGCACATTTTCTAATTCCGGTTGGAACAGTCACATACAGCTGGCCGTGTTATAAATCCAATATACCACCGGAACACTGTTCAGCATTTGTATCGGTTGTACGTGTGTGGGGAGGGAGAGAGATACACAGACAGCATTATAATGACTTCATACCTTTTTCAGGCTGAAAAGGAAAAAACCCCAGCAGAGAGAGGATGGGAGAATGAGGATACAGCAGAGAAGTGTTATTGGCGAAGATTTATCGAGCGCTAATCCTGGTCCCAATGTCTCCATTCTTTTATAGAAATACAGAATGAGAAAAAACTGTGGACACGATGCATATGTTATGTAGAGAGAGAGAAAGAGGGTGAGAGAGAGAGTGAGTGAGAGAATATGTTGGTTGGTGGAGAGATAAAAAGAGTTATTCAGAGTAGGACACAGGTGCAACAAGAGAGATGAATGAATAGTGAAAGAAGCACTGCTTACAAATCTAATTCACAGTATTTAGAGCCAGGTTGACAGAGAGAATATAGAGAGAGAGGGAGGAAGGTGTTTTTACGCTCAAGATAATTAACTCTTTTTTCTTCTTTTAAAGAAAAACTAACTAACAGTTACTCCTGATGATAGTAATTTATTTCACGCAACGTGAGCTGATTCTTTGGGGACAATTTCGTCTGTCTGTCTGTGTATGTTGAGTAATGTACAGAATTTCATTTCTTTGTTTCTCCCGATAAGAAAGAGACGTCCCTTTGATTCTCAAATACAGAGGCCGCACAATTATATGTTTTTCTCATGTCGCGAAAATTGTAGAACACTTTTTGTAAAATAAAATCCCTATTCTCTGTCCCACATTTTAGGAAATTGCAGGCCTAGCAATACTTAGGTAAAATATGGTATAAGCTGAGTGGGAAATGCTGCTCTCTAATTATCTTTTCTGGTAGGATGAAGGGGCCAGAGAGCAATGGCGTTTAGTAAATGGGAGAGAGAGAGAGAGAGAGAGAGAGAGAGAGAGAGAGAGAGAGAGAGAGAGAGAGAGGAGAGATTGTAATGATGTGGGAGACACGGGGGAGGAAGACGGAGATTTTGTGGTTCCTCTTACAGCACCGTATACACTTTGCTTGCAACAATGTCTGCAAGAAAGGAGGGAGAGAGACAAAGAGAGAGACCTGTCACGTGGCATTAGGTGATTGTAAGGACCCGTGGGCCGTGAATAAACAAAAAGCTGGTGCAGCACAATAAAAGGGTCCACCACTTGTCTTAACAGGATCTCACACACACACAACAGAATGCTTATGACTAGTCCTTATTATTTTAGCTTCTATGCCTAAGATAGACTCTTTGTGGGTAATGGGGGGAGGAACTCATCTCCATAACAGCTCACGTCTTTATGAGTGCTTTGTGTTCTTCGTGTTCAGCTGTCTGGCGGTGCTCCGACAGTCAGGTGTTGACTGTTCAGCGTGTTATACTATAAGATAGGATTCAATATTCATTCATTCCTGACACAAATAATGTTGACACTTACATTGTGCCCCCCTCCTCTATTGGTTTTCATGTGGTAGTTTGGCTGTCAACCCCGCCCAGCCACACACCTGTTTTCAAGTAGAGGTGGGCGCCTCGTGTTGTGAGGTATGAAGTGAGTGGGATCACTGGTCCTAACTGGTTGTAACGCGCGGAGACCATTTCGGAAGGGAGAAGCGCGCAAGACGGACCAAGCAACCTCGCCCATGGAGGGTGGCTCGCTATTTTTAGAGACACGCCCTGAAAATGGTTCAGGGCGTGTTTCTATGAATATTCAGGGTAAGGGTCCGCCAAATAACCTCTACCAGAATGTCCAATAATTTAAAAAAGACCGCTTAAGTCAATTTTTTGAAACTGTCGAGTTACGACGCGCAAAAATAAAACGCGCGATACCCACCTTGTGACGCGCGATTTACTGTTGTATAAGGAACCATAATAAAGTTCAAGAGCCTCCAAGAGCACCCAAGAGCGCACCCGATCGAAGAGAGACCACACCTGAGAGCGCACCACACCCAAAAGAGACCACATCCAAGAGCGCACCACCTCCAGAAGACACCACTTCGAGAGCGCACCACATCAAAGAGAGCTCCCCATCCAGAAGATACCACGCGCAGGGGACACCACGCGCAGAAGAGACCAGCGCGGCGTTGTATTTGCGCGTGCGGTCTCTTCTGCGCGTGGTGTCCCCTGCGCGCGGTATCTTCTGGATGGGGAGCTCTCTTTGATGTGGTGCGCTCTGGGAGTGGTGTCTTTTGGAGGTGGTACGCTCTTGGATGGGGTGCGCTCTTGAACTTTATTATGGTTCCTTATTGCAATTGGACTCCGCACTCACAAGTTTGCTTTTTTTTGTTTTGGCGCTTTTTTTGTTTTGCCGCTTGTCCTTGCTCCTTTCTTTTTCAACTTTAGCAGTTAGCACGTATGCTAGAAAGATCATACAGGGTTTAGAAATCTTGGATTTTACATACTAACACATCCTCATTTTTGCTTAGATGATAGAAAGATCATCATCCAGAGGATGGATCTAGGGGAAGGGACTTCAGATGCTGGGTAGAATGGATAAATATGAGAAAATCTGCAAGATTGGGGAGGGGTCATATGGCGTCGTCTTCAAATGTCGCCACAAGGAGCTTAACCAAGTTGTTGCCATCAAAAAGTTTGTAGAGAGTGAGGAGGATCCGCTAATAAAGAAAATAGCACTGAGGGAGATTCGCATGCTGCGTCAACTGAAACACCACAACCTAGTGAACTTGATAGAGGTGTTTAAGAGGAAACGTAAGCTCCACTTGGTATTCGAGTACTGTGACCACACCCTTCTCAATGAACTGGACGCTAACCAGAATGGTCTTGATGAGACAACCATCAGGAAAACGATGTGGCAGACCCTACAGGCGGTAAATTACTGTCACCAACACAACTGTATACACAGGGATGTTAAACCTGAGAACATTCTCGTTTGCAAGGACGGCATCATAAAGCTATGCGATTTCGGGTTTGCTAGGCTGATGAACCCAGGGGAAGAATACACTGACTATGTGGCGACCCGGTGGTATCGTGCCCCTGAGCTACTCGTGGGAGATACTCAGTATGGGCAGCCAGTTGATATCTGGGCGGTGGGGTGCGTGTTTGCAGAGTTAGTGAACGGGCAGGCACTCTGGCCAGGCAGGTCTGACGTTGACCAGTTATATCTGATAAGGAAAACATTGGGAGATCTAACACCCAGGCACATGCAAATCTTCAAAAACAACCAGTTCTTCCAGGGCATGTCCATACCAGACCCAAACACCAGGGAACCCCTGGAAACGAAATTCCCCAAACTTGCCCAGACTTCCCTGGACTTCATGCGAGACTGCCTTGTGTTAGAACCTACCCTCCGAAATACGTGTGAGGACCTTCTGGATAGCCCTTATTTTGATAATTTCAGGGACTGGTTTGAGCCTGAGCTGGCCAGGCTCATCGCCACCAGAGAGAGTAAGGACCTCTTTAAGGAAAAGAAGGGATCTAAGGGGAGGAAACCCCGAGCACGGGACGGGAAATCTCATCTCCCGCAGATAACAACTCCTAACCCTAACTCGACGGAGTCTTCCCAGAGCCCATGTAACGATACTGATGGAAGGGGCAAGTTTAATACCTTCGACCATCTTCCCTCCATCTAACTTTATCCTTCCTCAGCCTCCCCCACCTTACTGCGGTATAATAGTACACTATCCTTCTCTCTCTGATCTTTTCTTATTTTGTTTTGACCTCCGCTCCTCATGCATGCAATTGTTATGTGTGTTAGGCTCTCTCTATCTTGTGTGTAAATTCTGTAATTGAAATATCTTGCTATGCACGTGGGGTATGCGAAGAGGTGAAAAATGCCGCACCAATAAAAAAACACAATCTGGGCTGGTCGTCATTATTATAGAGACAAAGACACTTTTTCAGTTAAACATGTAAATACTAAACCTGTAAAATATGTAAATAAATGTGTGTAAACTGTTAAAAGGACGTGCGTGTGAAGAGGTGTTATTAACGGTTTTCTCTTTTTGTCCCCACTCTTTTTAATTCGCCATTAATTTATTGCCATCATATATTATCACCAGAAGATTTTAACCTACTAACAAAGAACAGCTTATACTGAATTTCGAGAAAACCGGTTTTTGTCCTAGAAACTGAAAAAACACTGCGGTGTATTTACCGAGTTCCTCATTTTTTCTCTCTCGCATGCTAAAGCAGACAGATTTTAACTGTGTACTTGATCAAACAATCGTCTCATCCTTCCTCTCCCTCAACACTGTGAAGTGCTACACTTCTGGGTACAAATTCTCTACTCAGTAGATGAATTTCTAAACCCCCCTACCCCCATTCCTCTACCCACCTAACCCCACGATACCTCCCGCCTCTCCCTCTAAATCTCTATCTTCCTCTGTATCTAGGATGGACGGGGTACCTCACACCAACACGATTGTCAGCACGATAGAGGATGGCAAGGCGATTATAGTCACTCTCCGACCCGACTGGTTGCTCATATCACACAAGGAGTTTGATGGGGGTATTACTAATAAGTTGATTGGGTATAAAGATGACATGGATGGTCTAATGGAGAATATGGTGCTGCTGAGGATGTATGGCAACAACACCGACCTGCTGATTGACCGGAAGAAAGAGTTGAGGAATCACGTTAATCTGGCTAAGATGGGATTCGCTACCCCAGTCTACATGACCGTCAATAACGGATACTTCTATGGGTATGTCGATGGGGACGTTCTCACGACAGACTCAGTTCGGGATCCCAAGATTGCACCTATCATTGCCACAACTATTGCCCGTATGCACTGCAAGACTGAAACACAACACAGCGATCCTGTCTACTACCCCAAACTAAACGAATGGCTAAGGAATGTCCCGGATTACTTCTCCGCCGACAAGTTCTCTGCTCTCCTCAAGGTTGTCAAGTCTAAATCGGTGTTGTCCAAGGAGCTCCAGCAGATCAACGGGAAGTTGCAGAGTGCTGATTTAGAGGTTGGATTCTGTCACAATGACCTGTTGCTAGGTAACGTGATCTACAACGTCCACAAGAACAGCATCTCATTCATCGACTACGAGTACGGAGACCCAAACTACCTGGCTTATGATATTGGGAATCACTTTGCAGAGTATGCGGGGGTTGATAATGTAGATTTCAATCTCTATCCGGATGAGGGGTATCAGAGATGGTGGTTGAGGTTCTATCTTGAGGAGAAGCACAAGTGTAAGGGTTTAGGGGCAGTGACAGATGATGATGTGGAAAAACTGTTTAGAGAGGTCAACTTCTTTAGCTGTTGTGCTCACCTTCTGTGGGGAATTTGGGCGATTGTACAAGCTATTAACTCGGAAATTGATTTCGATTTTGCGGGCTATGCAGCAATGAAATTGGAAGAGTACTTCAAGAGGAAGGAACAATTCTTTGATTTGATCTAATTTAGAGTCAGGGGCCCTATAAATAGGAACACATTTTGAGGAACAGTCTGTGTAGGTGTTTTAGAACTCGGTGGTAAATCAGATCTCTACTAAACAAACTAACTCTAAAGCAGGATTACATGTATATTAATTTATTAATAGCTTATTGTTGGGATTGAGTGAGTGTTTATAAAGCTTATGTTTGGTTAAATATCTGATATAATTGCATGTTTCTGTTATTTTTTATCACTTTTTTCATATATATCCACTTTTTAGACCCTTTGATATACGAACATTTGATCGGATTGATATTGGGTTGTTAAGTCTCAAAATCATTGAATCCAATAGTTGATTGTAGTTCAGAAAACTAACTGTGTTTTACTCCAATAATACGACTATAATAAACCCATCTCTCTGCCTCTGTTATAGCTCTACACTTCTACAGCGATGGCTGATGTATATGCTGATGTGGGAGAACGGAGTAAGAGATTCTTTAGCGAGTTCTCTGTGCCAGGACCCCGGAAAGGCTCCAAACTACACAAATATGGAACCCAGCTAGTATCCATTGCCCACCGAGATCAGGTACACTGTTTGATACACTTGATTCAAGTTGGTAGATAATGTTTTACCTAGCTCAGTAAACAACTTTTTTATCACCCTCTCCTCCTTTATCACGCCCTCCTCCTCCTTTATCACCCTCTCCTCCTCCTCCTTTATCACCCCCCCCCTCCTCCTTTATCACCCCCTCCTCCTCCTTTATCACCCCCTCCTCCTCCTCCTCCTCCTTTATCACCCCCTCCTCCTCCTCCTTTATCACCCCTCCTCCTCCTCCTTTATCACCTCCTCCTCCTTTATCACCCCCTCCTTCTCCTCCTTTATCACCTCCTCCTCCTTTATCACCCCCTCCTTCTCTCCCAGGTATCTCTGAAGGTAGATCTTGATGATTTGGCAACCTTTGACGAGGAGTTGTCCAGAGGACATCATGGAGAACACCGGTCCGATACCAGAAGATCCTTGCAGAGTCAGTGACAGACCTCCTCCAAGACTACCAGCAACACGAGGTGGTGAAAGATTCCCTGGATGTGTATATCCAACACAGGCTGCTACTGGAAGCCAAGAACAGGGGCAGTGATGAGATCCGAGACCCAAGGAACCAGTACCCAGCTGAGCTACTGAGGAGGTTCGAGCTAAACTTTGTCCCTCCCTCCGACCAGAAGCCCCTGTCCATCAGGCAGATTACAGCAGACCGGATTGGAACTCTGGTGACGGTGAGAGGTACTGTAACCCGGGCTACAGAGGTGAAACCAGCCATGACCGTCGCTACATACACCTGTGACCAGTGTGGTAGTGAGACCTACCAACCCATAACGGGTATCAACTTCACTCCTATTGAGATGTGCCCCAGTAAGGAGTGTCAGACGAACAAGAGTGGAGGACGACTCTACCTCCAGACTCGGGGCAGCAAGTTTGTCAAGTTTCAGGATGTCAAGATCCAGGAGGATAGTGATCAGGTTCCTGTTGGAGACACCCCTCGTTCCATGAGTCTCCTGTGCAGGGGAGAGAACACGCGGAAGTGCCAGCCTGGAGACCGTGTTAATGTGACGGGGGTGTTCCTGCCCGTCCAGAGAAGTGGGTTCCGAGCCATGATGGGTGGTCTCATGTCCGATACCTTCCTCCAAGTTCACCACATTGTCCGGATCAAGAAGGGTTATGAGGAGAGTTCCCTGGATTGTTTGAGTGACGAGGAGGCCAGGGAGCTGGTCCAGGAGCCACTCTTCTACGATAAACTCGCTGCCTCCCTCGCACCTGAGATCTATGGGCACGAGGATGTAAAGAAGGCCCTCCTTCTCCTCCTAGTCGGGGGTGTCGACCGGAACACCCAGGGTATGAAGATCAGGGGTAACCTAAACATTTGTCTGATGGGTGATCCTGGAGTTGCTAAGTCTCAGCTGCTCAGCTACATAGACCGTATAGCCCCGAGGTGCCAGTACACCACAGGAAGGGGCAGCACGGGGGTGGGTCTCACTGCTGCTGTTATGAAGGACCCCATCACGGGGGAAATGATCCTGGAGGGAGGTGCCCTGGTTCTCGCTGATCAGGGGATATGCTGCATTGATGAATTCGATAAGATGAATGAGGGTGATAGGACAGCTATTCACGAAGTCATGGAACAACAGACCATCTCTATCGCTAAGGCCGGGATCCTCACTACTCTAAACGCGAGGGTATCCATTCTTGCTGCTGCCAACCCGGCCTATGGACGGTACAACACCAAGAAAAGTGTGGAACAGAATATCCAGCTACCTGCTGCTCTCCTCTCCAGGTTTGATCTCCTATGGCTGATCAGGGACAAGCCTGACGCCAACACCGATCTGAGACTAGCCCAACACATCACGTATGTTCACCAACACAGTACCCACCCTCCTCGGGAGGTGGAGCCCCTGGACCCGGAGTTGATGAAGCGATACATCATGGCGTGTAAGAAGAGGGACCCAGTTATCCCTGAAGATCTCACGGAGTACATTGTCGCTACTTATGTGGAACTAAGGAAGAATGCTAGGGAGGACCCCAGGAATGCTACCTTCACCTCAGCAAGGAACCTCCTAGCTGTACTCCGGTTAGCTACTGCCCTGGCCCGGCTCCGGTTTGTCGAGGTTGTGGAGAGGGACGATATTGACGAGGCGAACAGGCTGATGGAGATGAGCAAGGCGAGTCTGGTGGAGGATGAGCAGACAACACGGAGGACCCGACCTGTCGACCTGATCTATGGGATCATTAGGGATCTCCAGAAGGATGGGGCCACAACTGTCAAATATGATGATGCCAGGGGAAGGTGTATTGCTAAAGGATTCAACTCTGATCAGTTCGGAGAGTGTATTGATGAATATGAGAGGCTTAATATTTGGCACGTCAATGCGGCCCGTACCAGAATCACATTTATCCACTAATAGGATTGGACAATGAGACACAATATGATATAATGACGATTATTCTATTTCCCGGCAGCCTGGTGCTACCTTTTAATCTTCTACTGCCTAGAGTTTATACACAAGTTAGCAATATTTATAGGTTTTTACAGTATTTCTAGTGAGACGAAGTTAAATTCTCCCAACAAAATGGTTACTTTTTCAATACAACATAGTGACATCAGTTGCTCCTTTTAATCTTTTTATCCAGTTTTTAATCACCCCCCATCAATTAACTGTACGCCAAAGTGTTCTATTTGAGTAAATTTTCTCTCAAGTACTGTATTTGTTTACTCCATTCTCTATTTGACATTAACTACAAATTGAGTCTAATTTATATAGCCTCACCAGGCCATTGTTTCTCTCTCTCTCTTTCTCTCTCTCTCTCTCTCTCTCTCTCTCTCTCTCTCTCTCTCTCTCTCTCTCTCTCTCTCTCTCTCTCTCTCTCTCTCTCTCTCTCTCTCTCTCTCTCTCTCTCTCTCTCTCTCTCTCTCTCTCTCTCTCCCTCCCTCCACACAATGTCTATTGCACCCCTGTAGCACACCGAGTGTGTGTAATTTGCTTTTCCGTACCACACACACACAGCCACCTTAACTTCTTACCTTGGTTTTTTTAGCAATGGACTATTCAGACTTTATAGCGAATCAGCCTGTCGTTATAGACAATGTAAGTGATATTCACACTCTTCCAAACAAATTGTTCTTCTTTCTGTTTCTGGCTTTTTCAATTTGCCTTTGTAAGTTTCTAAACACCTTCCCTCATCTTTTTGTTTTCAGGGATCTGGTGTTATAAAGGCTGGATTTTCCGGTGATATTGTCCCAAAATGCCACTTTTCTACTCTGTAAGTTGTAGATCTAACCAGTTTGGTTACCCACCTCTCACACCCCTGCCCCACCTCTCACACCGGGGCCCCACCTCTCACACCCCACTCTCCACTACAGGGTGGGCCGTCCAAAATATACAAAGGTCATGAGCGGCCACGTGGATTCCAATATTTTCATGGGTGAAATGGCTCAGGAGCACAGAGGACTATTGAATATTCGCTACCCACTTGAGGTAACATGATGACGTAGCAAAATAATATTATTCTCCAATAATTGGGGGCCAATTTCACACGGCCCTGCTAACACTTGCCTAGCTCGACCCCCCTTTTCGCGAGCTCCGCCCGTAAAGGAGGGTTAGAACATAACAAGCTAACTACCCCCACCAGCATGGCATTGTGACTGACTGGGACGATATGGAGAAGTTGTGGCAATACGTTTACACGAGGGAAAACCTGAGTGCACACCCTGAGGAACACCCTGTACTACTGACAGAGGCGCCCATCAACCCAAGAAAGAACAGAGAGAAATCGGCTGAGGTAAGAGTTGAAACATTCGTCAGAGTAATTTGTATACTATCCCTGCAGTTGCCAATCGAAACACTAGTGGTAGCTCCTCTCATTAGAAGATGCTCTGCAGTCCCTGGCTGAGGGAGAGGGGGAGAGAGAGAGAGAGAGAGAGAGAGAGAGAGAGAGAGAGAGAGGGAGAGAGAGAGAGAGAGAGAGAGAGAGAGAGACCTCTCCAGGCTGACCGAAATGAGCAGAGGTGCCACCCACAAGTTCCAAACTATAGATATTATCTATAGAAGATACCCGCTGCTGCCCAAGAAGGGCTATAAACAAGTTATAGAAGAAGTGAAGCAGAGACTGCTAGCGAAGGCCGGAAAGATTAAGAGATACAAGAAGAAGCAGCAGACATTCGTTGACAACAACCTGTTCCAGAACAACCAACGAAACTTTTACCGGAAACTGGAGAAACGTGGATCGGACCCCACGCCACTCGATTGTACTCCAGAAGACCAGACCAGGACGCTTAACTTCTGGAAAAATATCTGGGAAAACGAGGCTGGTCATAACACTGAAGCAGAATGGTTAGACGGAGTCCAGGAGAACTTTGAAACAGTCAGCCAACAGGAAGAGTTTCAGATCACCACGGAAAGAGTTGCAGCTCGGGTGAAAGGAATGACCAACTGGTCAACCCCAGGTATAGATGGTCTCCACGCCTTCTGGATTAAACACACGACTTGCCTCCATAGTCGGATAGCTGAGCTACTCAACGAAAGTCTCATTACGAGTCAAGTCCCGGCATGGATGACTGAAGGCAGGACCTTCCTCCTGATTAAAGACCCCAAGAAGGGAATGTCAAACCCGGGGAACTTTAGACCCATAACCTGCCTTCCGAACCTCTGGAAGCTGTATACAGGAATATTATCAGAAGACATCTACCAGCACCTCGATGTAAACGGGCTCTTTCCGGAAGAGCAGAAGGGGTGCCGCAAAAAGAGTCGAGGATGTAAGGAACAACTAGCAATTGACAAACTTATCCTACGTCATTGCAAACGCTCAAAGTCTTCCTTGTATATGGCTTTCATAGACTATCAGAAGGCATACGACTCGATCCCCCACTCCTGGATCCTTAAGTCAATGGAGATGTGCGGGATAAACCCTCAGATAATCCGACTATTCGAGTCATCATTCCAGCAGTGTATTGTCAACATCGTCCAATCTGGGTCAGACTTAGGTAAAATACACATCAAGAGAGGCCTCTTCCAAGGAGACTCCGTCTCCCCTATCCACTTTATTATAGGCCTGATCCCCCTGTCCATGCTCCTAGCTGCCCAAGGAAGAGGCTACACCATATCTGACCCAGTAACTCCAGATCCAGATATTAGTATTAACCACCGCCTATACATGGACGATCTTAAGCTGTATGCCAGCTCGAAAGAGGACCTTCAGCAGCTCTTAGCAGTCACTGAGAAGTTTAGCACTGACATCAACATGTCCTTCGGTCTATCCAAGTGCGGAGCTCTAGACATTGTGGACGGAGTCAGAAGTCGGATACAGGGAATAAGCCTACCAAGTGGAGACAGAATACCCGAGGTGGAAGATGGAGGCTATAAGTACCTCGGCATCCTGGAGGTTGACCGTATTCTTCATCAAGAAATGAAAGCTAAGGTCAAAGCCGAATATACCCGAAGAGTCAAGAAACTACTGTCCTCGAGCCTGCAAGGCAAGAACCTCATCACAGCAATCAACACATGGGCAATACCTGTGATCCGTTACGGTGCCGGAATACTGGACTGGTCCACTTCCGAAGCCAGTGGACTAGACATGATGACTAGGAAAATCCTGAGAAGAGGAGTCATCAAGAGCAACAGTGACATTGACCGGCTGTATGTTTGCAGGAAACTGGGAGGAAGGGGTCTCCAACGGATTGAAGATGTCATTGTGAAGGAAGAGACAGGACTAGTGACATTCTTCACCAATTCCACGGACCCCAAGATCCGTGCCCTCCACACGGCGATGCAGTCTGAAGATATGCTAACTGGACCTCCAGAAGACGCAGAAGCCCTGAAGGAAAGACTACAGACGGAACTTATAGAGAAATGGAAACACAAAGTCTTACATGGAAGATTCCTGAAGCAACTTGAAGAAGGGGGGATGCGACCCTGACGCGACCTGGGCCTGGCTCAACAAAGAGAGCCTCAGCAGATACACCGAAGCCGATGTCCTTTGCTGCCCAGGATCAAGCCATTCGCACGAACTGGTTGAGAGCTGCCATACAGAAAGAGAATGAAGTGACTGAGAAGTGCCGGATCTGTAACCACACAACGAGTCAGTGGAACACATCCTAAACGGATGCACGAAACTTGCCAACGGAGACTATAAACTCCGACACGATCGAGTAGCTGCTGCCCTGCACTGGGAATATGCAAGGACCAACGGATTTCCTACCGAATCAAAGTGGTGGAGCCACTATGCAGAGAAAGTGCTCGAGAATGAGAACTGCAAGATCCTCTGGGATTTCCACATTCAGACGGATAACCCCATCGAGGCATGTAAACCTGACGTGGTCCTTCTAGACAAACTAAAGAAGGAAGCGCTTCTGATCGATGTCGCTGTACCAAAGGACAGGTCAGTCTCGGACAGGGAGATGGAGAAGATCGAGAAGTACCAAGAACTACGGAGGGAGCTCACACGAATTTGGGATCTTAAAAAGGCCACAGTCATCCCTATCGTGATCGGAGCTCTTGGCGGAGTCAGCCCCGACTGGAGAAGTACCTTGACTGCTATAACCCGCCAAATTTACCCTTCACAGCTTCAAAAGTCAGTCCTCTTTAACTCGATGAACACGCTCCGGAAAGTTCTCGACATGTAATATACCTCCCGAGCTGTCCCCCCTGTTATTGTCAATTATTTTCTACCCTTTTTACCCGTTCCTGCTTGCCCCTAGATTTCCCTAGATTCAGACCGTTTGCTTCTTCAGTTCCTGATAAGTTGCCTCTTCTTAGGCTCCGTTCCAGAAGGTTGGGCTTCTTTCCAGATAGCTTAGGAGGTCTCATGCTCCGCCACCATGAGCTTTAACTCCCCTTTAAATGTTTTTCCCTTACTTTAACCCATATGTACATTGTTCAACTTACCCCTATGTACATTGTTTTACCTACCTTTACTCCGCAGGCCCTCCGGGCCCTCAGATCCAACAGGATCCGGGCTCGGGGGATTTAACCCTGCTCACGCATGGGACCTTACGGCCCCATGCGGGAGTGGTGCGTGTAGTGGACCGAGAGAGAGAGAGAGAGAGAGAGAGAGTGAGAGAGAGAGAGAGAGAAGGAGAGAGAGAGAGAGAGAGAGAGAGAGAGAGAGAGAGAGAGAGAGAGAGAGAGAGAGAGAGAGAGAGAGAGAGAGAGAGTTGAAACTAGCTGATGATCATTCTCTCTGTCCACTGTGATGTCCTTAATTGAGTTTTGGAGTGCATGAGACACAAACACACGTACACACCTACACGCGGAGTGGTTACCATGGTTACCCATGGTATTAAGAGACCAAGAGAGATAGAAAGATAGAGAGATTGTAGAACTACACGCAGCTTTGTATCTTTGTTAGCTGCAGGAGATACACGGACACCTTACACGCATCTTATACACACAAATCTCTCGCTCTCTTTCACTCTCCCCCCACTCCCACTCTCTCTATTGCATATGTAATGCCCCCCTGGCCCCTACCACTGTAATAGCACCTGCTGCTATTGGCCTCTGTTACACCACACGGGGGAAAGACACAAGTCTGGTCCCTCTGATTATCACCACTCTCATGTACTACTCTATCTTTATTGTCTTTATTTCACTATTCGGGGCCTGGCAAGGCCCCCCGACCCGAATATAACCCAAACTCAACCCATCCCCCCTAAAACATCCCCCCTAAAACTAAAACAACGGGGCCGAGCCGACAGGCCCTTAATACCAGATGAAAAAAAAACCATAACCATAAAACCATAAACCATAAACCATAGATATTTTTAGAGTGAAAGTTTTGAAGCCCCCTGAAGTAGTAGAGAGGTGTTCTATGGCTCGTTGGAAAGGTCTCGAGGTCCCGCGACGTATAGGGGGTGTGGCGATGGCCATACCCAAACCTATAAGGGGTAGGACGCGAAAAACAGTCAAAATAAGGGGTATGCTGAACTCGGCAATTAGAAGGAGTAGAAAGGTGTTCTAGGGTGCGTTCGAAAGCTCTCGAGGTACTGAAGTAATTGGAATGTAATTGGAAGTAATTACATGTAATTAAAATGTAATTACATGTAATTAAAGGGTAATTACATGTAATTGAAAGGTCTAAATGACCCAGAATGATAATTTAAACATATTTTGACGTATTTGGAGCAATTGGAAGGAGTAGAAAGGTGTTCTAGGGTGCGTTCGAAAGCTCTCGAGGTGCTGAAGTAATTGGAATGTAATTGGAAGTAATTACATGTAATTAAAGGGTAATTACATGTAATTAAAAGGTCAGCATGATCCCAAATGATAATTTAAACATATTTTGACGTATTTGGAGGCCCTGAGACCAGCGGGTGGCCAAATTTAATCCAGTTTCGGGTCGGCTGACGTAAAAACTCCGCGTTTTGGTCGAGGTCCGTCCATACTAACACATCCCTCCTCCCTCAGATTTTCTTCGATACCTTCAACGTGCCCGCCCTGTATATCTCGATGCAGGCTATTCTCAGTCTCTACGCTACCGGCCGTGTAACTGGCGTGGTCCTGGATTCTGGTGATGGTGTAACACACTCCGTCCCAATCTACCAAGGGTTTGCCATGCCCCACTCTATCCAGCGGATAGATATCGCAGGACGGGACATAACCAGGAACCTCAGACAGCTCTTGCAGAGGGAGGGACACAACTTTAAAACTACCTCCGAGTTTGAAATTGTCAGGACCATTAAGGAGGTATGTCTGTGTGTGGAGTGAGTGAGAGAGAGATAGAGAACGAGAGATAGAAAATACTGTAAATAATACTGTCAAGAGAAGGAGAGAAGTGTAACAAAACTCTGCATGTCTCCACCGAAAGTTGCTCAAGTATGCATGATTAATCCCTCTCCTCTCTCCCTCAGAAAGCGTGTTACATAGCCCAGAACCCCCAAAAGGAGGAGAGCATGGAGAACGAGAAGGGATCCTATATGTTGCCTGATGGAAGTACTATTGAGCTGGGCAAGGCCCGGTTTAGGGCTCCCGAGGTGTTGTTTAAACCTGTTATTATCGGGGAGGAGTGCCACGGGCTACATGAGGTACATTTTGAGGGGGGGGGGAGGTCTTTGTTTTGGTACCCGGAACTGCTCTTCAGTGTTGACTGTTGAGGGTGTGTAAAACTAACTTTCTTTGTTCCCCCCTCCCAGGTCCTGTACTACTCTATCCAAAAGTCAGATATGGACCTGAGAAGGACGTTCTACAGCAATATTATTCTCTCTGGAGGGTCGACACTTTTCAATGGTAAATTATTGTTGTTTTGGGGGTTTCCCGCCCCTTACTTGCCATTCCCATGGTATTAGCGGGACAAATTAGGGATGTGCGCAACACGACTAGCAGCGCGCACGTCTTATTCTGTAAAAAGCATCATATTGACAGCCATTAGTGTAACACTTTGGCTCCAATAACCCATGCAAGCTGTGACAGTACCACCCAACTTCCACACACTCAGGTTTTGGTGACCGATTGTTAGGAGAATTAAGGAAACTCTGCCCCAAGGATATGAAACTGAAGGTAATGAACCATTAATTGGCATGCTAAGTGACTGTTTCTTCGCGCACAGTCACTAGTCAGTGCTTATTGCAGCGTCACCTATCGGGATAGGGCAGACGGTCACACCCTTCTACTAACTCCCTACTCTACTCAGATTGTGGCGCCCCAGGAACGTCTCTTTTCCACTTGGATAGGTGGATCCATTTTGTCTGGTTTGGAGAACTTTAAGAAGATGTGGATATCCAAGAGAGAGTACGAGGAGGAGGGAGCCAGGGCAGTTCACCGGAAGACTTTCTAGAGACCCTTTCACTCTCTCTCTCCTAGTGTGTGTGTGTGATGTGTATTTGATGCAGTAATCATGTGGTAATTTTAATGCGTAGACAGCAGCAGTAGGTGCATCGTGTGTATAGTGTGTTATACTGCCGTTCAGAGAAAGCAGTATGTTTGACCAAAACGTGCACGCCGAAATATAGTTTTCTTGACGAAAAAAAGAGAGATACACAAAGTGTTGACGTGATGCGTTTTGGTATTTGAAATATTTATGTTCTACTCTTTTGGGGTTTTCCATCTATTTATTGGCAACTTGCGCTATCTCCTTTTGCTACAATTTTATCTAGAAACACGGGGTTTCCTTTATTTTTCTCTCTTTTGTAGCCTAGAAATATGAAAATCCTGACAAAAGATTGTGGAAATTAGGTGGGCAAGAATGTTAGTAGTGACTCATTACATGATAGTCATTGGACAGTATGATGGATGTACAAATTTTTATACCGTTGGTGATGATTTCTATTTCTAAGTTGAATGTTTAACCCCCGCGTTTCAATTCTGTTATTCTGGAGTGTCTCAAAGGAGAGAAACAATCACTGATACATTGGACAGGTTGTCAAGGAAGATCCCTTGCCGAGAGAGAAGGATCACAATCGAACGAAGCTGAAGCACACCGACGGATCCTGATACAGGAGGAGGGTGACTGTGATACAGGAAGGTGACTGCGCGCGTGTTGTTCAGTTTTACCGGCTGCTAACATTTGATAGCTTCCTCGCTGCGCGCCGCTCCAATATTGCTAGTCCGTGGGTGATGTTGCACATTTGTCCCACCAAGAGGAGACAATACACGGCGCCCAGAAAGAGAGATAGATTTACATTTCTCATTCGCGTGTAGTGACCAGCTGTCGGCTTTTGTTTTAAAATATGAGAGCGATCAGAGAGAAAGGGGAGAAATAAATTTGGTTGTTCGGTAGTGAGATCTGAGGAAGAAAATTGATGGGTTTGACCGGGAATTGATTTTGAACCAGGGACCTTCAGATCTCATTATTGAACAATCAATCAATCTCTTAGGCTACCGAAGTCTGCCCGTGTACATATGTGTGTGAGAATTCTACATTAATCTGTTTTACAAAGGGAGTGTGTGTGTGTGTGTGTGTGTGTGTGTCGTGTGAATCAGCACTAGAAACATATCAGAATTACTAATTCTCAATTTGGTTGTATAATCGATTAAACATCTACTACATGATCCATACACAATATAACTCACGTGTGGGAGGGGTGTCTCACACAGTTAATATACGGGGGAGGCTAATACTGTATTTGATTATTTGTAATATGCATTAGATGTACAATTAGGGATTTACCCCCAAAGATTAATAAACCATTGGAGACAGTCCAATACATTGTAATCATATTTTGAAAATAAGAGAAAAAGGAAATTAGGATTTATATAGTGGCTATACGAAAATAGATTTATTCGGCTCGAGTTATAACATTTTTACAGTTTTTAATTGAAATATTACACTTACAGCTGCTTATTATGACACTAGCGGAAAAAAGGGTTAAAGGAACCTTTCAAAATGTGGGTTATATATCACCTTCAAAAAACTTTTAAGTGTTCAAACGTTTCATTAAACCAATAAAGAGAGGAGGAGGGCTTTAAAACTCATTAATTAGATGGGGTGCCGCGGATAGAGACACCGCTCTACTGTGTTCCATTAGGGAGGTTGTAGGGAGCCGAGAGGAAAAACTAAACCTGTAAAAAAGGGAGGTGTTAGCTGGGGATACAATAAGAGTGTACATTCTGTTTCCGGTTGGAGAGAGAGAGAGAGAAATAGGGAGAGAGATAAATTGGTCGAATAAAATTGAGATATAATACTCCTTTGAAGAGAGATAGATATAGAATGTAAACCAATCCGATGTGTTGGCACACCCGCACACATTATTCCGTGATGTACCACACGGATCTATTAAATCTTTGACAGTGAATTATATTTTCCTTTCTCTCGGTGAAAGACAGGTTGCAGTAGGTTACTAATTAAGGGGAGTGCACTCAATCGACTAGAGGTATGACCATATAAGGAATAATAGGGTAGAGCTCTTTAATGAAAGTACTCTGCGTGTAACCACACACATTGCTAACAACTTGGTGATGAGATGTGTTGTACCTGTCACATGAAGATTCAAACAAGCACACATTTACTCTTATTGCTCTTCCTAGAAGGATGGTCACTAGGAACTCCGCTTAGAAAGGGATCTTTAGCCTGAAAATATAGATCTGGTTAGGGACTGATATATATCTGTCATTTCTGAGTTTATTGTGGCTCAAACTTGACTTGCTCGACCATGTCTCACCGCACGAAAAATAAAAATGGTTTGAACAAAAGGGGAACAAATATTCCGCATACTATTTTCTCGCAACACAGTGTGTTCAGTGTTGTAGTGTCTCTTGTTCTCTCGCAGTTTTAATGAAAAGCTGCTTTTGTTAGTACACCATTCTCCATACAAAGCTAACTACTGTGAGCCGTGACCTCACTGTAGAAACTAGCTATAATAACACTGCCCCTCCTCTCTCTATCTCTCTTTCTCTCTCTTTCTTTATATATCTCTCTTTCTATCTCTATCACACATACTGCCGCCTCGTCACCAGTTACACACACAAACACACACACACCTGGTGGACCTACATTTAAACCACTGTCACGGCTTCCCTTGCACCTCTCTTACCCAACTAATTATTATATTCACGGCCTACCTTGCACCTCGCCCGACCCCCACTAATTATTATATTCACGGCCTACCTTGCACCTCGCCCGACCCCCACTAATTATTTCATTCACGACTACCAACCATGGCTAACTCATGCACATAACAACTTAGTCATGTATCATAGTGTGTAATTGTAACCCCATTATAGGGCCTGGTCCAATGGAAAATAAAGAAATAACTATTCTCTGCTTACCTTATTTTCAACGGTGTATTGAATTAGATCAGCAACAGCCTTGCTAACAGCAATCCTATCAATGTCCAACTCCCTCTTCAGTTGTTCGATCTCTTTAGAATGCATGATACTGACACGGCTACACAGGGAAGAGCTTAGGTTATAATACAGTGTGTACGAGATTGCTACAGTGTGTCTGCATATATCACAACATAATGTACACACTCTCTATCTCTTTATCCAACACACAAACACAGTAGGCCAGGAATGTTATAATGCCACGAGGTGATTTCGGGAACTAATTTAAAGTTTTGTTTTCCACTGCACCAAAGTGCTCAGATAGGTCCCCAGAATGGTGGCTCTACTCCTTCCCTAATATAACGGCAGTTTTGGTTTTAGGCTATAAATACTTGAATGACGCAGTAACCCTAACCACTCCCGTGCGTAGCACAGCAAAACGAGGCCCGTGAACGAGTGAGATGCCACCAATATAACTACTTTTGATATACAGGGTGTCCCACCGTCTTTGCGTGACCTACGATTTTGGGTTATAACTGATATCTGGGCTTTATTAAATTGATCATATCTCATCGAAAAATAGGTCAACATGGTTCCAACTTCCAACAAAAACAGTGTTGTAGAGAATAGTCAGAAGACAACCAATCGTCAAATATATTGTCTTAAAGTCAAAAATACGTCATTATGAAATCTGACCGGAATTCACGTTTTGAAAAACTCAAGGTTACTCAGATCACATTAGATCCTCCAGAAGAGTGCTGTGAAATTGTCCGGCAGCCATTTTGGTACCGAAGTTTTTCTCCTACCGAAAATCGACATGATCACAGATCACAAGAAAATTTTCTACAACGCCTATGAAAGAAGCAATATGACCCCAGAGCCGATCAATCATCAACTGTGCATGAATTTTTCAACAACACGTGAAACCTGGTCAGCTTTTTGTAACCACGTATTTTGACTTTAAGACGATATATCTGCCAATTGGTGAAACTTGGAAAATTCGTCTGAAAATTCTCTACAACACTTTTAAATTTTGTGAACCATTTTAACATATTTTCGATGAGATATGATCATTTTCATGGAACGTAGCCAAAATCGCAGGTCACGCCAAGACTTAAACATACACATAATAACAGTTCATATACCGCACTGACACAGTTTATATACAGACAACTCGTATTCCTTCATTTGAAGGGACTGCAGTTGACTGCCTAGTGCCTGCTCCTAGCACGGTTCTCTGATAACGGTGAGTGAGTAGAGAACTATCCCACTTGAATAACATTACTGCGGATGAAATAGCAGCTGTCTGGATCGTCTAACAGTATCCGTTGCAAGGTGGACCGTGGACCTGGGAGCTTTAGGACAGTCAACAGTGCCGCTGTGTCAGTGGGCGCGTTTTGAAAGGGGAAATCTATGCTTCCATGGATGCGTGGAAGCAGTTAGTTCAGCCAGCACTGACACTGACACACACTAATCGGTGCAGCAAACGCAAAGTCTGGGAAACGGCGCTGAATGAGATAGACTAGAACTTTTCAAAGGTTGGGTTGACTTTGAAGTGGTTTGGTAAAAAGTCGGGCCCTGCGAAATGTTGCTGCGACATCAAGTGATCCACATAAGCCCGCTTTAAAAAACTTGGACGCGTTACGTTTCGGCGTGATTAGTGGACGATGGCTTATGTGCCTGCTGGACATGTCCGATGTTTTCTTCTGCGAAATTTTTTCGTAAAAATCATTAGTTCCCGATTGAGCGTAAAATTGATTTGCCGTGAAACTACTAATCTGCGACTGTTATTAATAAAGTTTGCAGCATTCACATATAGAACTTGACAGTTAGTAATGGAAGGTAATTATCCCAACGTCCGGCTAACCATTCAACAACCTTTTTGCAGCAATTAACGAAATTTTTTTTTCGGCATAAGAAAATCAAATTAATGTTTCCCGGAATATAGCCTATAAAATTGAATTATGTCCATGACAACGCTCTCTGTGACTTCTAATACTGACAAGAGATCGATTCGACCAGCACTCACATTGGAACTTGACAGGTTCGTGATTGGGAAGGTGAATTATGACCCAATCAAATCCGTGCTAACTTAATTTAACAAACCTTTTTCAGGGCCGAGGGCAAAATAAAAAACCTGCAGTCAGAAAAACGGCGACTTGAGCAAGATGTGTCTTCACAAAAACTTATAACGTCAAGGTTAGCAAAATAATGGCATAAATTAGGTTTTCTTACAAATTCAAAAATTTATTTTAAAACTAGTATACGTATCTACAGTGAAAAGAGCGCCCCGTGATAATGGGTCTCACCTAGATCCAACTCCTTACCGTCCTACGAAGAATACGTCAATAAATTTATCTCGTTCCGGTTTCAGTTAACGTATTCATTTCAGACTTGAGCAGAGATTGTCTTCGTTAGAGAACGACATTCATTGTAAAAATGATAAACTTGACACTTATAAAGAACAGCTAAACATGTATGAGGCAAAGTTGCATCAAGTACAAATGAGTAGTCGAGATGAAATCAATCGATTAAGGTATGACTGATAGTGTTAGCATTGAAAATAATCCTAGAATTCAGATATAATGTTATTCCTATTCATTTCTTCAATTTAATGTTCTCCAAAATAATTCATTTAGCGAGACACAAACCAGTCATCAACTAATTTAGGGATCGGAGTGATTTGACAAAGACATTGGAGGGTGTAATTATAAAGTTGAACTCGAAAGTGGAACACTTGGAATCGTCTCATGCTGATCTCCGGAATGAGAATTCTGCAGTTTCTGCCAATGCTCGGTGAGCTAAATACCATTTTGCACAACCTCATCCTCCTCCTGTCTCGACCATTCACGGTGACTAGAAGTCTCATTAATTTTAGTGTACTACAGCACCGTGTGTAGGTGTATTACACACCAAAGGAGGAGGAGGAGAGAAGAAACCTCTCCTCTATTACTCACCCACTATTTGTCTGGATCTATTATCACGCAAGGATCAGAGGGAGAGAGTGCGATATCCTATTGCATATTGATTTGGGTGTTACATTATCACCCGGTATTCGTTCCCTTGGTAACACTCCGAACTCTAGCTCCCATTTTTACAGGTGGCACCCTCCGTTGTCACTATAACAACCATCCCCCTCTTTCTCTCTCTCTCTCTCTCTCTCTCTCTCTCTCTCTCTCTCTCTCTCTCTCTCTCTCTCTCTCTCTCTCTCTCTCTCTCTCTCTCTCTCTCTCTCTCTCTCTCTCTCTCTCTCTCTCTCTCTCTCTCTCTCTCTCTCTCTCTCTCACCCTCACCATATTATAACAGTTGTTTGACTAAGCTACGTTTCGCTCTGTTTCCTTTCCCTATCGATTCTAACTTGTACCCGTCTTGTCAGTAATCTAGCGGAGGAAAATGCTCGCCTGACTGACAAAGCAACCGGTCTTCAGGAGGAGATGTACTCTAGGGACCTTGCTCGTGAAGAAAGCAGGCGGAAGGTCGCCGAACTCTCAAAGGAGATTCAAAATTTGAAGTAAGCACTGCTACAATTGTGCAATTGTGTTTTAGTGCACGTTGTAAGAAAATGTAACACGTCCATCGCGTGCACAGATTCGAAATTGAGGATTTGAATGGCGAAAACAGGACACTGAAGGAAAAGCAGAAAGACTACGAAGAAGCACTCATTAAATCTGACGGTGAGTAGACTTAGATGATAATTTTTTAATTGGTAATTTGTACCAGACAAGTACTTTTTCTAATCCTGACATGCACTGACAGGGTCCCTCAACTACACACGAGAGTGTGCGGAGGAGGAAGCAGAGAGATCCAATAAGAGAATTGCCGAAATGAATGATCTGATACGGGATCTTGAACAAGAGAGACGAGATCTGGACGTTAGTTATATCAATAATAAATTGAAAATACGTTTCACAAATCGAAAGTGCCTACAACTAACGATGTATTGTATCTACAGATGAACCTCACGGCAGCCGAAGAAGCTACCTCACAGGGAGAAAAGGAGCTCATGAAGCGAGAAAGGATGAGGCGAAACCTCCAGAGTAAATTATCCCACCTTGTCTCTATGCTCCACGCCACCCTACCAGGTGAGTAAATGGCTGCGTACTACGTAGTAGCCCCCTCCGAAACTTTGCACGCAAACACAGAGGGGCGTGACGTGCCCAATGTTAGTAAATGAGAGGAGCTGCCAGATGATAAAATGTTGTGGTGTTTGACACATGTTTAATCTAGGTATACAAGTGTCAGTGCCAAGAGTAAAACTAACTTTTAACGACGAGGGGGAGCACACCGATATTGAATACAGTGACGCCCACAACGGAGGCAGACCCGTCTCACCTCACGCCTCTCTACCCTCCGATGAAAACAACTTTGATATTGAGTCCGTCAGGCAGGCCATCTTATCACTGAAGAAGCAGGTAGGAACCCTGTTAGGCAGCCCATCCTGTCTCTTCTGAAGAAGAAGAGTCGAACTTTGGCTTGTGCGCTCTTTCTCTCTCTAATGCTAGACAGGAACCTTTCCAGCTAGTAACTGTAGTGGGAGAGGAAGTTGTGTAATTGTGCACGTGCACCTCTCAACACATGCACAACACACACAGTGAATAATATGGTAACATTACGTGTCCCTTCTTAGACCACTATTCACGATAACGACTGCAAGAACCTAAAGGAAGATCTAAAGAGGGCAGAGGAGAGGCAGGGGGACGCGGAGGCTAAAGTATCCAGACTTCAGAGGGACAACCGAGGTCTTAATGAGAAAGTGACAGCACTTGAAAAGGAGAAAATGTCGTGTAGAGATCAGATAGACTCGAACAGAGGCAGCATCCAGTAAGTTATGGATTCTTGTTTTGCTGAGAAAGTCAGCCGTAATCACTGCGCTGGCAAGCGCAAAGGTGACCCCATCCATCCCCCGAAAAAAAATTTCCCCCAAAAACGGCCCGCTTGCTCACAGCGTATATATAGTTATTTCATACTTTTAGCCCATTTTGGCACTTTTTGACATGCCATAACTCCCGAACCGGAAGAGCTAGGAGGCTGAAATTTTGTACTTAGAAGCTTCTTGTAGACCTCTATCGATGGTAAAAATTTCAAGTAGCTAGCTCTTTTTGTTCAAAAGTTATAACACCACCCCCAAAACAGAAAATTCAGTGTGGGGATAACTAGGTTGATATATACATATATATATAGATGTATAGACGCTTTGTTACCTTCCGTTTGGTCCCAGTTTGAGACGAACCAGACATCGTACGACCTTAAACCAAGCGGCATTCGACAGACAATTGTCTCGTGCATGTACCCATCTGGGTGGCGACTCTCCATCTTACCTATGACGTCATTGCGCGAGACCGACTAACTTTTTTCAAACGCCTCTAGCACCCTGAAGACGTGTTCCGATTTCTGATTTGACGAAAAATCGTTACCGGCAAATCGTCTGAACTTTCAGATACCACATAGCGAATTTTCGTAGCTTATCATTTTGAGCCCTAAAATTGCGTCGGAAGTCATAAATTTGACGAAAAATTTAGCAAATTGAATGTTTTTCGAGCAAAAACTCCTTTTCCTGACCACTGTGGCCAATGAAACTTTACAAGCTCCTTTGGGGTATTGATTAAAAATATATCGTGATGCAATTACGACGTTACGACGTCACTAATTACGTCAAATGACGTCATAATGACGTCTAAAATACGATTTTCACATAAATTCGTCTCGTTTCTCATATAACGCATCATTTCGACAATATTACATCATGAAATAAGGTCTTTGGGGGGCGTTTAGAAACCAAAAAGGGCCCTAATTAAAAAAAAAAAAAAGGGGGGGGGGGGGGGGGGAAAAAAATTCCCCGGGGGGGGGGGAAAAATTTTAAAAAATTTTAAAAAAAAAAAAAAAAAAGGGGGGGGGGGGGAAAAAAAAAAAAGAGAGAGAAGGGCCCCCGGGGGGGGGAAAAAAAGGAAAAGAGAGGGGAAAAAAAAAAAAGAAAAACCCCCAAAAAAGAAGAAAAAAAAAAACGCCCTTTTTTAAAAAGGGGCCCCAAAACCCCCCCCCGGGGGGAAAAAAAAAGGGGGGGGGCCCCCCCCAAAAAAAAAACCCCCCCCCGGGGCAAAGGGGGGAAAATTTTTCCCCCCCCCCAAAAAAAAAAAGGGATTTTCCCCCGGGGGTTGGGGAAAAAAGGGGGGGGGGCCCCCCAACGCCGGGGGGGGGGCCCCCAAAAAAACCCCCCCTTTCCCGGGGGGGCCCCAAAAAAGGGAAAACCCCCTGAAAAAAAAGGGGGGGGGAAAAAAAAAGGGGGGGGGAAAAAAGAGGGGGAAAAAAAAAGGGGAAAAAAAAAAAAAAACCCCCCCCCGGGGGCCCCCCCGGAAGAGGCCCGAGGAAAGGGGGCCCCCCAAAAAGGGGGGGGAAAAAAAAAAGGGGCCAAAAAAGGGGGAAAAAAAACCCCCCCCAAACCCCCGGAAAAATTTTTTCCCCCAAAAAAAAAGGGGCCCCCGGAGAAGACCAAAAAAGGGGGGGGAAAAAAGAAAAGGGCCCGGGCCCCAAAAACCAAAACCCCCAAAAAAAAACCCCCCCAAAAGGGGGGGGAAAAAAAAGAAAAAAAAATAAAAAAAAACCCCCCCTTTTTTTTTTTGGAAAACCCCCTTTTTTTGGGGGGGGGGAAAAAAAAGGGGGGGGGGAAAAAAAGGGGGGGGAAAGGGGAAAAGGGGGGGGGAAAAAAAAAAAAAGAAAAAAGGGGGGGAAAAAAAAGGGGGAAAAAAAGAAACCGGGGGGGGGAAAAAAAGGGGGGGGAAAAAGGGGGGGGGAAGGGGGTGGAAAGGGGGGAAAAAAGAAAGGGGGGGAAAAAGGGGGGAAAAAGGGGGGGGGGGGAAAAAAAAAAAAAGGGGGGGAAAAAAAAGGGGGGGGGGGGGGCCCCCCCGGGGGGGAAAAAAAAAAAAGGGGGAAAAAAAAAAAAGGGAAGGGGGGAGGGGGTTTAAAAAAAAAAAAAAAAGGGGGGGGGGAAAAAAAAAAAGTTTTTTCCAAAAAAAGGGGGGGAGGAAAACCCAAAAAAAAAAACGGGGGGGGGGAAAAAAGGGGAAAAAAAAACCCCCCCCCAAAAAAAGGGGGGGGGGAAAAAAGGGGGGAAAAAAGGGGGGGGAAAAGGGGGCCCCCCCGGGGGGGAAGGGGGGGAAAAATTTTTTTTAAAGGCCCCCCCCGGGGGGGAACAAAAAAAAAAGGGGGAAAAAAAAGGGGGGGGGGAAAAAAAAAAAAATTTTTAAAAAAATTTTTTGGGAGGACAACTAAGATCATTTCCTGTACAATTGAAGTGAGTTAACGCCTGATCTGGCCACAACATGCTGCAAAAAGTCTTGTATGGAATACAGAGCTACAATCTATGAAGATTTGAGGCATTTAAGGAGGACCGAGCAGGATGTGATCCAGATAACTGATTGGAAGGGATTCTGAGGAAACGATATAAGTAATCTGATACAGATGGCTGAAGTTGGAAGGTATAGTGGAAAAACGGGTGCCGAAAGAAGAACCGAGGAGTAGAGGCAAGAAGGTTAAAACCATGGAGGGATGAAGAAACTCAGAAGTCTTACTACGTGAGAGGAGGCAGCGGAGAGGTATTGGCGAAAACATGGAACTTTGGAATCGAAGAGGACTATTCTGTGAGCTTAAGAAGAAGTTTGGATATATGGATAAAGGAGATTAGCGGGCTGTGTACATTACGATGACCTAGAAGCAGGTCAAGGACGACCCCCAGGCATTGCAAAGAAAGATTCAACGCTTCTGGGAAAGACGGAGACTATACTTCCTGAAAAACCACTAACAGTAAGAACACTAGCGGATAGCTTCTCACAGTTTGCAATGTTCAAAGTGGACTAAGATAAGGACATTGTTAAGGCGGAACAGCAAAAGTATGAGGATTCTGAGGAACATGGAAAAGTATGAGGGGGGGATTGAGGAACATCAAAAGTCTGAGGGATTTGAGGAACACGGGAAGTATGAGGAATATGGGAGGTATGAGGATTCTGAGGAAAACTGGGCACTGCGGACTGCACGCTAGTGGAAGATTTTGCAATTGTTAAGGAGGAAGAAATAATATTGTGATCAAGTTCAATGTCTAACAAGCCACTGCGACATCCTGACCCCTTACCACTTCTGTTGTGAAAGAATTGTGTCAGAGAACTAGCACCCAGTACTAACTGCATTGTTAATCCAATCCCTTCAAAAATCATCGTAGCGGAGACACTTCGATACAGGCACTGTGTTTTCCTCACACCATCAGACCCCTTAATGAGTGATCGTGAATCTCTAGCACCTATCAGGCGGTATCGAATAATACCATTTCCTTTCAAAAACTCTGGAGAAGGTTGTTGTGGCACAATAATGACTAATCCAATGTCACTCTCTTCTCGGAAGCCCACCAGTCTGGTTACAGGGTTGGGCATAGTTGCGAGACTCTCCTCGTTAGTATCTTTGAATGACTCTTGGTGAAATGAAAGGGAATGTGGTAGCCTCAATTTCGTTGACATGAAGCGCTGCCTTTGACAGTGACCACGAGGGACTCTTAAAGTACTCACAAGCAGTATGTTTGGTGTGGGGTGTACCACGTCCATGGTTTTAAGAGTTATCTGGGCTCTAGTCTATTCTTTCGTCGGTTCTGGTCGTATTGTTCCTATCTGAAACCTTGCTTACTCTGTGGGTGTGCCTAAAGGGCTCTCTTCTCGGACCCGGGTTTGTTGTTTTTCTTTTCTTCTTTCAATCGAGTCTATACAGGTACATTGTGAAACCTTATGGACTATACCGATTTCAAGGTGATGCCACGACGACCCCCAAATTATATGTCATCTTGTACCATCGGACCTATAGGATGGGATGAGGACGAAGGCGACATTGAAAGAATGCCCTTGATTAAGACTGAAGAGTATGGGGAACAGTGGCTGAAGGCAATGAGGCAAAGACGGAGTTACAATTCTAGTTGCAAGAGGACTCATCAGCAAGATTCATTGAACCGGTCATCAACTTGTGAGGAGAAAGATATTTACCCAACGGAGGTAGTTGGAACGGATGTAAACTCTTGGTGTTCTTTTGGATCATAACTGACATGGAGAGGCAGGTCACACACGTTCGGAAAAGTGTGCTTGGGGGTGTGAGGAATCTCTGGCACTGACCAATGTTTTGATGTTTCAACGAAGATTATGCAGTAAAGCAGTTGGTGATATCTAAGATTGATTACAGGTAAACATACTGTACTTGTGGACTACCTAAAAAGATCCTGGAGGGCTCCAGAGAAAGTTCTCAATTACTGTATTCGGCTTCAATCTATAAACCTTCCGTGGGACACCAGGACGACTCATGGATTTCTTCCGGCAGTGCCCTATATCTCCGCATCACTCAGAGACTTACTTTCAAAGCTTGCTTAATAGCCACAAGATAGTCGCGGTACAGCACCGGTACTCCTTCAAGATTTGGTACCTCTTGATGATTGTTGGGAGCATCTAGAACTACAACGGAGAAGGATTCTTGATCCCTACCGGCTCACAAAACACCCTAAGATGTCCAGTATCAAATGCTAACAACTCCAAGCCTAGACGGAGGAGGATATCTGTTGTCCTGCCAACGGTGTGGATGAAATCCTTCCAACTAAGATCTATTCCTAATGTGGACACCTTTCAAATCTCGGTAAAGTAATTAAAGACTCATCTGTTCACTGTGGCATTCGGCGAGGTTCCCACGGTTCTGGTATAGGTACTTGGCGTGGGCAATTGGTGTCATCCCTTTTATTTCAATTTCGGCTTTCATTACCTAGTACCTTGTTTTCAAGCTGTGTGAGTATAGAGTGTGTTAATTTATATCGACAGGTTTTAGAGACCCGATTTTCTCAGTTTACCATTAACATAGTCACCTTTAGTCTACTTTAAACGTTTTTTTCTACCAGTGTTGTTTTGTGTGAAGCTTATATTTTATACCTAGGATATACCGCTCTGAGATTGACAGTTCAGTGTTAATTATATTACTCTGATACTGTTGAATATGGGCGGTATATAAGCTCCAGTTATTATTATTATTATTATTATTTTAATTGTTGAGCTTTTTTTCAAGTTTTGATAATATAGCATGTGGGCCAATAAAAAGGGAGGGCCAATGATATCTTCGATAATTTTGTATCTCCCACAGGATAAGCTTGGTAACTTGGAGGGTAGTATGCAGAACCTAGAAAAGAAGTTGCTCTACATACAAGGAGGAATGCTCTAATTTGAAACAGAAACTATCAGCTGCCAATACAGAGTCTAGCAATGCGTGAGTCCCAACATTCCCCTTGTAGTTTCCCGTCCCAAGATTTCAGCTTTTTTGTAACAGATTAGGACCCGAGTTTGATGTTGTGAATACACAGTCGTGTAGCATTGTTTTGGGGGTCAATCACTTAGTGATCTACCAGCCAATCACTCAGTGATACCAGCACCGCTAGTGAGGGCCGTGAGTGACCTATAGTCGTGTATCATGACAACACATCCTCCCCCATCAGGCGGCGTGTGAGGGATGTTATGGAGGAGAAGATGACAACATTAAATAATGACAGTCAGGGTCTATCTCATAAGTTGAGCGATCAACAGGACAGGATCAATAAACTTCAAGCCACTGTCACAGATAACGAGATGGCCCGTATAAAGGCAGAAGGTATGTTTTCATTCGACACTTGACCTGACTCGTACCGACGTACCGTGATCTGAGGTTAGTGCTCGAATGTATACTAGTCCAGGGGAATTTTTCAAGGTCCTTAGTATGAACCACCGTGCAGTGCGTAATGCGGCCGTTTTAAGAAAGCCGGAAGTCGTATTTTTCTTTTCCAAGCAATTTTGACCTTTACACACACATACAGCTATTATTATCCTGCTAATTATAAACATAGCTCAATTTCCCACTGTTTGCATTTCTCAGGGCAAGTGCGGTCTGCTAATCTGGCTCTGAATCAGAAGACCAGCGAATTGAGAACACTTTCCAACAAAGCAGAACTCATGTCTAACGACAACAAACAACTCCAATCCAACATGTCTGCTCTCACTGCCAAGGTAGGAGTCACCCACTCGAACTATTTTATCAGGATTTATTATTCGGAATATGTGAAACCTTGTGTTGCTCACACTGTGATTGTTCGGCAGAGCATGTAAAACCCTGTTGTTTGTTCAGGTGAATCAGTTGGAGAGAGAAAGGGAGGAGCTCAATAAGAGTGTCACTACACAGACATTAGCTCTTTCCTGAACTATCTCTCTATATCTCTTTTTCTCTCTATTTTTCTAACAAACTCCCGTCAACCCCCCCCCCCCCTCCTAGGTGAATCAGTTGGAGAGAGAAAGGAGGGAGCTCAATGAGAGTGTGACTACTTTGCAGAATGAAAAGAAAATGAGTGGACAAAGCAAGAGCTCCCTTGAGAAACAGCTCATCTCTACTCAGGTATATGTTTTTACTGCATTTCTCCTCCATTATATTTAACCAGTTTTTCTCTAACCCTGCTTTTAGCTTTGTATATGTGAAGAAACAGGGTTGAGCAAGGCCGGTTTTCCTCTAACCAGCTCCCCTCTAACAGGAAGCTCTAAAAGAGCGGGATGCTTCTTTGAGGAGCTTTGAGGACCGCCTGAACACGAGCGAGTTGGGTCACGAGAGGACGCGGCGAGAGCTGAAGAAGTTACAGGCCACAGTTGGAGATTCAGAGGAAGGTAGCAAGTCCAGGTAAACTCTTCCTGACTTCCACCAGATTTCATGTTTCAACTGGGGGCCGGCATATCGTAGCAGGGCCCCTGTATTTAAGTCATTGTCCCTTGTGCTTTCCGGTTACTGCAGAGAAAGAGATCCATTACCTACCCCGAATAAAATAGAGAGAGAGAGAGAGAGAGAGAGAGAGAGAGAGAGAGAGAGAGAGAGAGAGAGAGAGAGAGAGAGAGAGAGAGAGAGAGAGAGAGAAGAGAGAGAAAGAGAGAGAAAGAGAGGGGAAGAGAGAGAACCAAGATATAGGAGCAAGAGAGAGAATACACAGAGATGGGGCGCACATTTGTTTCTCTATCCCTTTCCTAATAGCTTTACTTAATCCCCCAAATTATACTAGGAGCCCTACACAAGAGCCCCCCCCCCTTGTTCGCCCCAGCATTTCCGGCTGTAGCCACGTGATACCGCTCCCGCGGGGTAACTATGGTAACCCCTGCTCTCTCTCTTATAGGCTGGTTAGGCTCGAGGAGAGATACAAGATTGAACTAGAGAGAGAGCACAGAAATATCCAGGAGAAGGATCGTGTTATTCAGACGGAACAAGAAAAGTCGGAGGCAATGCGGCGTAAAGTTAACGAACTTCAGGACCAGGTAAAACTTTGGATAACAGAACCTGATTTTTAAAATAATATTTGAATGGTGTTGCACTTCAGTCAATTTTGTTGGTATCGGTCACAAAGTGAAAGCAGAAAGAGCTTGACGCGCGCGACAATTTAATGGCGCGGACTGAAAGTACACAGTTGTTACTTTTCTCTATTGCCCCAGTGAACCACTGCGGGTCTCTTCTGTTCCCTGAACGAAAGCCAACCCCCATATATTTCGACCTTACACCAGCCCCTCTATCTCACAGATTGCGACCCTAAACGTTACGATCCACCGTCAAGAGGCTACTAAGAAGTCCTACCAAGACAGGATAGATAACAAAACGGCAGAGAATAAGGATTTGAGGTCGATATTGAATGACACATATAACATGAACAGTTCTCTCGAGGAGACAGGAGGTCACCTTCCCGGAGCGTCCTCTACACGGATCTACTCCCAGAGAGAGCCAGTTTCCAGTCTCCAGACTTCAGGTCTACCGTTGGAAGTGGTCGGAGCCCCCAAGCCTTCTCTCCGGAGCGTGCCAGTGTCAGGTCATCACCCTGTTCATAGGAGACAGAGGTCGGTCTCCCCACCTCCCAGGTCACGAGCCAGGGCACCAGGCGCCTCTCCTAGCTCCTGGAGACAGTCACCAATCAAGGACACCACGTACAGGTAATACCGTGTTGAGTAGGGCCTGGGACACAGAGCAAAGTCCCCGGCCAAATGTATTTACTGTAAATAACGGCACTTGTAAATAACGGGCCTGTAAATTTTACAGGGCCCATTTACAAGGGCCGTTATCTTGTTGTTACCCAACAATCCGTTATCAAGTTCCTCCTTTTTCTCAGAATGACAGACGATGTTCGAAAGGACCTCTCTAACATATCAGAACGAACAGAGAACCAATCCGGGCTAGAACCCGGACTAAAGTGCCTGAGATGCCGCTCTCCAATCGGCCTAACCTTAGCCTAGACTGTAATATTGGGTTGTGTAGAGTTTATTTTGCAATACCATGTACATAATTTATTTACCGTTTATGCACCATGCCATTATTTAACCAATGGGTATTATTTAAAAGAGATTGAAAACAACAGATCTCACAGTTTGGTGGAATACCATTAAAAACATGTTACAAACAGAGGGGGGGGGGGGTTAAAATTAACAAATTTTAGTTCTTTCACTCTCTTTCTCAGTCACTCACTGCAAAAGTGAAACTTGCACATTCACTATATATCTTAACAAACAAATGCATACACACACTCATATCTCATAGTGTCAATTGACATGCAGCAGCTCAAAACAACGTGTCAGCTCTGTTGGAGAGACAAACAATCTCGATCTTGAAACCGTGAGGGGGCGGTGATCCCTGTGTCTCACGTCATAAAGGAGTCCATTTCTTTACTGAATTCATCGAACATACTCTCAAGGTCGTCAAAAACAGATGTATTCTTCTTGGCCCTGAGGGGGGGGGGAGGAGGTGATTAATTGAAACTGTCTGCACTGCGGGGTATGAAGCAAAACGATCAAATCAAGTGAGGCACTGTTAAGAATGGCCGACAAAATTAAGAGACTAATGAGATATGCTATACTTACTCAGGGCTGGGGGTAGACGTATCTTTCACAGAAAATTCCACAGGAGGTTCCAGGACAACAGGTTCACTGTTCTTTACAGGTTCACATCCCACAGGTTCTACGGCAGGTTCACACGCCACAGGTTTCTCAACAACAGGTTCACACGCCATAGGTTTCTCAACAATAGGTTCACACGCCACAGGTTCCACAGCAGGAGGTAGTTCAGTTGGCTTGGTAACCACAGGTTTCACAAGATCATTGGTCACCTTCTCCTTTAGAGGCTCCTTTCCCGGGGCAGTCTGCATCCTGAACAGTGGAACAGTTGTTAGTTAAGTGAGGAACAGTCGTTAGAAGTGTGGAACAGTAGTTAGAAGTGTGGAACAGTAGTTAGAAGTGTGGAACAGTGGTGACTGTTGGGGTTCAGTGTGGTACAATACGAGAGGAACACGGGGCAACCGACATGAAACAGGATGGTATGGTACGGGGGGGGGGACTCTGATAAGAGGTAGATACAGTTTCACATAGATAGACAATGACAAAACTAGACACGCCCCCTAAGCTAGACATGAGACACACCCCCGTCCCTCCCCTTCCAAGCTAGACACGCCCCCTGCCCCTCGTCCAAGCTAGACATGAGACACACCCCCTGCCCAAGCTAGACAGGAATTAAAATTAAACAAGAATTAAACAGACACGCCCCCATACTAACATGTTAGTGGTGTCCATGTTTTCCAATCCAGGGCTGCTGACCAGGGACGGCTTCCTCAGACCCTTGGGTTTGGGTGCTACTGGCGGGGGAATCTTCTTCTGCAAAGAGGAGGGGATGTTAGTGGTAGTTGGAGGTGCGTGTAATAAATATAAATCTCGGTGCTGCATAGCAAATCAAACACACACAAATAGTAGCTGAATCAAATATATCATGGCTGTCAGGTTGATAGTATAACCCTGGCAACTCTCTAGTTTGTACCATATCCTTCTTCCATTCTCTTTATATAGAGATGAAGAAGGGTGCGGTCCAAACTATAGAAGCGTAGTATCTGTTGGGATGATACCTTGGGTGGTGTAGCAGGTATATCTTGGGAATCGTCAGCATACACCGATTTTACAACAGCAGCTACCTCGGGGCTCATGCTATCCCAATTAATATTCTGAACACGAGAAAATGGGAAATCAAACATAGCAAGTAGCAAACCCCCAAATCTGTGAGCCAGTGATTATGATGTGTGATGTATGGTAGAAGCAGGGGTGACCTAGAATAAGTACAGTAGTCTGTAGAGTAGATATAGATAGATCAACAGCTAAATAAGAACGCTTTTCTCAGCTAAAATAGTAGACAGCGTGAGAAAGTACTGATAACAAAAAGCCGAATTGAGACTATGGAACTAGGACTGAACTCCCACCATTCGGTATAAATAGGCGGCCTACTGACTTCTTAATTGGTCTATTCAATTGGCCGAATAATCCAATCAGAGAGACCACGTTAGGAGGAGATCGAGTGCTTGTCAAATGGATCTACTGAAAACGTATTACTGTGACAGGAATGTAATTAAAGTAGCCGGTTAATAGGGGGAGGGTCAGATTGCACAGTAACAATGCAATTATGTGTAATTAGAACTGTCACGGTGTCCAATACGCCCAAGTGCAATTATCAGAGCAAACACATCTGTCATATTATATGAGCGAGATTCTCTCTCTCACTGAGAGGCCGCTTGAAATATACCACCAGAGAATAGAAAATATACCGTGCTGCAAGTCTATTAAACAGAGTTCTAGAGGTCGGAGAATGCAATGCGAAAGAGGGAGTGAAGACACGGACTCACTACTTTTTTCAACGTGCAGCGGCTGCAGTTTAGCAAATGTACGCAAGGGGGAGGGGCTGGTATTACTGGAACAGTGAAAATATATATTCACGAGACAATGAGGAAGCAAGGAATAACACATCACATAATAGCGCATGGGGGGTAGCAATTGGGGGGTGAAGAGGGACAGCGAATCGGTGGGTTTGGTATGCATCACGTTTTCTGTCACGTGACGGGCCATGTCTAGTCACTTCCTACAGTAAGGAGCCATGTGTGTACTACCCAGTTGGGTTTTACACGCAGCTTGGAGGGAGGGAGCTGGCAAATTGCCATATTGTACACTGATGATATCAGGACAGTAACACAGGACAAATTGAGGAATCAGCAGCAAAGGAATGTTGAACTGAAGCAGCATGGACACAATCTGAGAGTGACACAAGGTCGGGAGTATTGAGGGTGTGTAGGAAGGGAATAGTGAGTGTGTGTAGAGAGAGGAAGAGTGAGAGAGAGCATGCTTTTGCTCGCATGCAAATCACTGCTAGCATCAAACCCAGACCTCCCGACCGCAGTCCCCCTGGCCCCTCTCACTCTCCCTGGCCCCCTCTTAGTCCCCCCCCCCCCCCCCCCCCGGAACACCCCACATCATGCACAAATCTTCTTACCTTCATTGCATCGGAAGCGCTCATCCTCTTCTCAAGTTTAGCAAGGAATATCTTCTTGTGCTGTAATAGATCTGGATCCAACTGGCAGGAACCTAGCAATGAGAGGGGAGATTAAATAGTGTAATTAGTTATGATTAGTGCACATAATAAGCAGTCTTCTGGGAAGGAGGGAGAGAGAGGACAGACACACAAAACGAGACAGAATTGTAAAAGAAAACAACGCTTGTATCCGGGTGCAACTGCAGAGAGGGGGTTGGAGAGGGTGTAGCTGCAGAGAGGGGGGTCGGAGAGGGTGTAGCTGCAGAGAGGGGGAGGGGGCTTCGGAGAGTGGGAGGCCAGGGGGTCTGAGAGGTGCGTAAACTGTAAACAAAACAATACAAAGCCAGGAGGAGGTCGTGACGTTAAGGTATATCGTCTACAATCGGACTAAGGACGTCGTTACACCGTTATACAAGAAGATCAGGGCGATAACATGACATGCTACCCTCCTCAGAGAGATGAGAGACCCGGCCGCGGAATGATAAAAGCTGTGCACACTGCGGCAGAAACAGGGATATATGACTTGGAGGAATCCCCCCTCGAGAGGGAGAGAGAGAGACACACATTTTGTTCCTAATATGAGCTATTCTAGAGAACAAAGGGAAAAAGCTTGGACACTAAGCGCTGCTTAATTGAGGTTTTGTTGCACACATGTGTGCTGACTCAGATGTTGCACACAGAACCAGCAATCTGTCAAATAATAGTACGGGAGAGAGGATTAGGAGGGAGGATTGTCAATATTGAGAAAAGCGGGAGAGAGACGAGAGAGGAGACAGAGAGGAGAGAGAGAGAGAGAGAGAGAGAGAGAGAGAGAGAGAGAGAGAGAGAGAGATAGAGAGAGAGAGACGAGAGAGAGAGAGATCAGAGAGAAGAGAGAGGAGAGAGGGGGGGGGTCAACAACAAGCAAGACATGAGCAGCAAGAGGGCACCTTGTACACAATACACACTGTGCGGTCCCATAAATATACTGTAGACTTGGCTTGAAGAGAGAGTGAGGGGGGGAGAACTAGTAGCTAATCAAATTTGAACCGACTTCCAGGTCCCTGGCAGGGCCAAGATGTTTCGGAGCTAGAGAGAGAGCGAGAGAGCGGCTATATTTGAATGCGTCATCTGAAGCACTCTGGAGCTCAACCCTGTGTGTGAAGTACGTGTGGCCAGGAAACAACAAATGCAGTTGCTTGGCTCGTGCTGCAGAACAACTCATTAAACCCACTCCAAAATTAGACACTGCACACTTTTCAATCAACTAGCTCCCTCACTTCAATCAGCTATCTCATCTCTAGAACACCTGGAGTAACACACACACTCTACACACACATCATCTCTCAACAAACACACAAAGCTCTCACACGCTATGAGGGACGGCACCGAATAACGGGCCAGTAATGTGAACACATATATTAACTCCCTCTTAGAAATATATTCAGAGTTAGTAGAATTCCGAAAAATTAGAAGTGATTCTCCACCCCTTCCGAGGGATGGGAAGAAGACTGAAGAACTTTCTTAGAGAATGAGTGAGAGAGTGTGTGTGTGTGTGTGAGAGAGAGAGAGAGAGAGAGAGAGAGAGAGAGAGAGAGAGAGAGAGAGAGAGAGAGAGATATAGAGAGGGGGATAGAGAGATGGATTGGTAGTTTATCGGCCACAGTCCACAAATGTAGAACACACAATTGCAGACCGGCTACAACATACAACAAGCATCAACACTCTCAACAGAAACAATATTGCAAGCTTGCCTGATATGTCCATCAGAGACTGTTAGAAATAATGGAGATGAGTTCAGATATGATAATATGAAAAGTGGCACAGTGAATCATGGCATGATAACACGCATAGCGCGCATTACTAAATATGATGTGTGATCACTGATCACACACTGACTAAATACGGCATAAATATGAAGACTGAAGTGTGAAGTTGTAATTAACAGCAAGATAGAAACTGAAGTGAGTGTTTAATTAATCAGAGAAACGCTGCAGCAGCTGTGCGGCGCCTTTACCAATAGTGCACAGTTGGTTTGACACAGAACTGTGCACTGTCCAGCCCACCCCCTGCATACTACAGTAGTAAGCAGGGGGTGGGTTGCACATTGCACAGTTCTGTGGCGCCCCAATATCGAGGCACTACTGGATAACCAACAAAGCCATGGCTACTACTACTACTACTACTACTACTGTAGTCTGATAATGGGTGTGTCTGGTGAAAGCAGGGGGAGGCGGCAGTGGATCATTATACCATACAGGGTAAACTAACGCTTTCAAAGTTTTATCATGCATCAGTCAGCTCATACTGAAAACCAGAGAGCCCGTTCTATAGATATTATAGTGTGGTTATTATAGTAGCAGTTGTGTAATGTAACGAGTCTTTAGACCACAATTGTATATAGACGCGATACTCTTGGACCAATTATTATTATCAGTGAGAACAAATAAAGGGAGAACCATAACGGAGAGACAGGACCAACTTACTGCATATGTCTCCATCGCGTGAAGTAGAAGAGGTAGAGGAGCCGCTGGTAGATCCAGCTTTACGCGGAGGTTTCTTTCTCATCAACACCGGGGATACACTCTCCCTGAGGGCAGCCGTGTATTAGCAGGAGATCTAGAGCATAGCGTGCGAGGAGATAGAGAGATGAGAATAGAGAGGTAGAGACGAAGAGAGAGATGTAGAGAGAGGGTATAGGGAGGTACTCGCTCCTCTCTTATCTTCTCCTCCTTTTTCTTCTCTTCTCTATCTCTCCCCTCTCTTCCCCTCCGCCGGGGCTCTCGCCCCTCTCTCGTCTCTCTCTTCTCTCTCGGTTCTGATGCGCCTTGGGCCCTTATCATGGAAATGATCATAGTACCAGGTGGGAAGGGTGAAGCAGTCACCCCTTCACTACCAGCCGTGCGAAGAGGGGATGGCATCACCAACAGGTGGAGAGGTGCCAATAATAAAACTTACGTGTTTTGTACGATGTCACTCTCATAGTAAGCCTTTGGGGAGGGAGGTGACTTGTTTCCTGCTGTCTCTCTCAACAGATCTACCTCATCTTCCTTCTCTCTCCTGCTGGACCCCGCTTTCTGATCCTTCACGACGGGGGAGGATGAGACTTATGGGGAGACACTGACCCAGGGATGCTTCCTCCATCATATGATCCTTATCCTCCAGACTGGAATCCATGTCAGTTAGTTTGGGTGGCGGGCTGGTGAGGTCTAGGTGTTCGGAACTGCCCCTCTTGATGAGGTGTTCACTGTGCAGGTTCTCCTCACTAGCCCACTCCCCGGGAGAGAGGGGTGGTGACTGGGGCAGGAGGGAGGTGGCTGAGAGAAGAGGTGATCAGGGGGATCTTCATCGCCATCTAGTTCATCCCCTGATTGTTCCTCTGGAACCCGCTCCAGGTTAGATGTCAACTCTCTGAAAAGGGGGATGAGGTAGAATACACATCCAAATACTTTTGCGATACTAACACCTATCATTTTATGCCTACACTTGTCTGCAACTGTAGGGGTAACAACGTCAACAACCAAATACACCTCATATCGCCAACTATGAACTAACCATGATACATTCCCCTCCTTACCTTCTCTATTCCTATCCCTGCTACTCCGTCGAATGGATTGGTCAAATCCCCTCAACTCCCCGGTGGGATTAGTAAAAAAGGTCCTGCCTCCCAGAGCCTAAAAAGTGGACCCCTTCCTCTGTCGGGGGTCGACACACCCCTTTTGAGTTCTTGAGAGAGACCGGCTGGGTTTCCGGGGTTGTTTTACACTAGGGGGGGATTTTAATGAAGGGGGGGTGAGAGGGGGTGAGGGGGAATGTTTCAGAAATTTATTCCCCCCCCACCACACTGAGAATTGTGAGAGGGTCGAGAAAGTCCCCCATATAATTAATAACCCTTAAACAATGGGTCAAAAACCCCCCCCTAAATACCCCCTTAAAAAAAAAATTGGGAAAACCCCCACTTTTTGAATCCCATCCGCTCCACTTTTCCCCCTCCCCCCCACATACCTAACACCTGAACCCACCAAAATAAGCGGGAACCACCACCCCCATTCCAGACCCCCCATGGACAGAATTAATTTTATTTTTTGCACCCCAAAAACCTTAAACAAAACCCCTTCCCCACCCCCACCACCCCTTCCCCTTTTTAAAACCGGGGGGGTCTTCCTTTTCTCCGTAAAAGGGTTATTTGGGGCTCAAAAATTAAAACCCTAAAAGGGGGGGATTTCCCCTAACACTACTCCGGGCCCCCCCCCAAAAATTCATCCTTTAAACCCCTCCCCCCCCCCCCCCTCAAAAAAGGGGGTGTTAGCCGGGGGAAGAAAAGTTTGTTTAGGGGCTCAGAAATTTGGGAAACCGTGTCAAAAGGGGGAGTTTTTAAATACGAAACACAGCGGAGGTCTCTCTTCCGGTGGGTGTTCCGAGTTGAGGCTAGGCAAAATTTCCCAGATTGTGTACCTCGTTCTGATACTCTGGACACCCGCACTGAAAAAGTTTCTTGATCACATCAACACAACCCACTAGGGACATCAGGGTGAAAACCCCGGGGCCAAACACCAAAAATTCATTTGATCACATTATTTTGGTTCATGTCGTTACTTACTGTATGGTGCGGGTTTGCAGTGAGCACTGAGCAGCTCCAACTTGAACCATGGGATATAACCGGCTCGCTGACACTGAAAATAAGGGAGATGTCATGCCCAGTCATGATCATGTGATCATATGATATATACGCCCCCTTCGAGGGTACGCCTTCAAACATCTCTATTCCTTTGCGCCGACCCTATCCTTCCCGCCGCCCCCCGTCGGTACTTTAATGCGTGCCTCCCGGTCTTTTCTTGGTGATTATGGGACCAGCTCCCCCCCATTTGTTGAGGGGTTTTGGGCCCCTCCTTAAATTTGACCCTCGCCCTTTCTGGGTTTTTTTAAGGGGGGGGGTCGTTTTTCAGGGGAAAACTCCTTAATACGTATATAGGGGGGGGGGTCGAAATACAATCCCGCCTTCCAATCTACTTCACACACACAGGTAGTTGATTAATAATACACACACACACACTCACGTGACACGATGGCAGCGAGTTTGTCTGCAGAGTGGGCGGCACTCAGTTTCTGGGCCACATCCATGGGAGTCTGGCCGTGTACGTTCCGAATGGTGGTATCAGCACCATGCTCACACAGAAGGGTCGTTACCTCCAATCTACCATGGAGAACTGCCTCGTGCAGGGCGGTACCACTAGTGCTCTCTCTGTTCACATTATACCCCTGTTTTATCAACATCCTGATAGGATGAGCAGGGGTTAGGGATGAGCAGGGGTTAGGGTTTTTTTTTTGTTTTTATGAGTCACTTAGCCACACACTGAGCAAACCGCATACCGCCCGGGTATGGGTTACTATGGCGCTAAGGGGTTAGGATTAATCATGAATAATAAACGTTGGATTGTTCATCGGAGCGTGGACACAGTGTCATGCGACTCAAAATAAACGGGAGATCTGCAGTATCTAGCTCATTGTTAGATCTTTGTTAGAGATGAATGACTCGCTGAAGAGCTGTGATTATATATCTCCGGGGGAGAGTAGTAGTGAAGTGAACAAAAACAGAGTCATAGTAAGGGTGATGTTTGTTTATGTGAGAGGGAGGATATTTTAATATGGGGGTTATTAGGTTAATAATATGCGGGGAGCAATGGAATGATAGAATATTGGGACGGAAGGAGAAAGATTAATTGGACTGTAAGTTTTTTGTAACCAATGACCGGACAAGAAAGTTCTTTCCATCCCTATCTCTTTTTCTCTCTCTCTCTCTCACTCTCTCCTTCGTCTCTCTCTCTCTCTCTCTCTCTCTCTCTCTCTCTCTCTCTCTCTCTCTCTCTCTCTCTCTCTCTCTCTCTCTCTCTCTCTCGGCATCCCTCTCTCGTCTCAGCATCTATCTCCCCATCGACGTCTCGTCTAGCTCGTCTCTGTCTCGTCGACATCTGGTCCTTCTTCGCATCATCTCTCTCCCTCGTTGTTCAGACCTCTAATGGGTCATCTCCTCCTCTCGTCGTTGCGAGGTGCGTCCCCTGTTCCCCGCGGTCGCCCCCCCCTAGTTGCTCTCCCATTCTCTCCGTTCGGTGTCGGTTCTGCTACCATCTCTTCCAGTGCTCACTGTCCTGCGGTCCGTTTGGTGGGTTCGTCTCTGTCTTCTCTAGATCGGGTGGTTGGTCAAGGCGGGGGGGGGTTTGTCGTTCACGTCGTCTGCGGGAGGGAGGGATTGGCTGCTCGGTTGATCTTCAGTAGAGTCGTGGCTTCCTCTACGGTCCTTCGCTCCACGGTCTTTGCAACTGCTTCTGTCAGTGGGGTCGTCTGGAGGTTCTTCGTCTCAGTCGCCGTGACTGCCGGGTTTCCTCTCTTTCTGCTTGCGGTGGGTCTGTGGGCTCTGGTCTCTCTCTCGTCTGGTCGTGCTTAAACTCTTCTTTTTGGTCACCGGTCTGTGTTCTCCTCGGTTTACGTGCGCTCTGCCGTGGACCGTCGAATCGCTCGGCCCGGCGGGTTAGCTTAATCTCTGGTCGATCTCTCTCGGTGCGGTCTCGTCTTCTCTTATGATGGAGTATTCGCTTTCGGGGGGCTCTTAAGGGCCGGTGCGTTCGTGCCGACGGATTTCGTTCTCGTCCTCTCGTCCGGGTCTCTGCGTCGGGCGTGGGCTACGTGCTTGCTGTGCAGGTGGTTCTCGTGCGGGGGCATGAGTGGTTTGTACATTGCGTTCTGTGGGGGAGTTTTGAAGCAGTCGTTCGTGTTGGGGTTTCGGGGTCTTGGGGTAGTTGGCTCCGGTGGGTTAAGAGTGTCTTTCGTGGGTGTGGCGTCCTCTCGGCGTGCTCCCTTCTTCTAGGCTCCGGGTGGAAAGGGGACCCTACTCTCTCCCACTTCAGGAGTGTATATATCAAGCCGTCAACACAGTCTGAAAGTTAGGTGCTGACAGAACGTGTGATCCAGGTAGCAGTGAAACACCTAGTGACGTAGTGAAGTGATGTAGTAGTGTGACGAATGACGTGTTAACAGGGTTTGGGCCTATTGCCCGAATGAAGATCGAAATTACGCTATCAGCTGTTGGTGAGCAGCTGCAATCTATTAATCCGGGTTACATCTTACATTCCCTTTCTCATCCTCTTCATCCTTTGTCTAAAACCCACCATAATAATACAACTGGTAGTTACCACTAGCTCTATCTCATGATGATCAATGAGAGTCCAATAACTACTAATTAGGCGACTCCAATCGTCTAGTAATTGATATTCGTCATTTAACAATGACTTTGAACTTTCCGACCAACCAATCTCTCTCTATTATGGCATAAGACATATTGGGACGTTGCGGGGCCCCTTTACTGAGCATTGATATGCCCATCACCAGGTGTGTCACTAAATTCAATATGATTGTAATATCATATTTTACACTAAAGCCCCTTCGATTTTATTTTGCAATCACACTTTACTTGGTGGTCGTCTCCCCCTTCCTTCTCTATGTACCGGTCAACTAGTATGATTTGTGAACACACAAAAACTTGCCTTGTTGGACCCTATCTCTATGCGTAAAGGAGGGTTAGAACATAACATCTATCTATCTACGGAGTGCCTGGGCTTGCCAACGGCAAGCCCACAGGGGACTATCGCAAAGCGATATCGCCGGCACTAGGAGAATAGCCCCCTCCCCTCCCCCACCATCAGGAACTGACCACAGGACAGGTTCGCATTATAGGTGGCTTCGGGTTCGGGAGGGTAAACTCCTTCGATAGTCGCAGGATATTGATTCTTCTTTCCTATGAGTTTTGGATCTTTGACTCTATCTCCCTGCGACAGGCGGGGATGAGTTCTTCTAATCTTTATCTCGGTTCTTGAGTTTATTTGCTTTCTCTATTAGCTTGATGGCTACCGCAGTGTGGATTATCATCGTTTTGCCTAGGTCTTTGTATGAAGTTTTGCCGCTTAGTCTCATTCTCTCCGTTTCCAGGATTTCATAGAACATAACATGTGTCAAGTTAACTGCACATGTGCGAGTTAGATCACAACCCCACCGTGTTTTTCTGCTTACTATATCGGGTAGGAGCTCAGCGTCCCGCCCTGCTAGATCGATCTAATGTATTGCAGCTGTATACACTGCAAGACCTCAATTTTGCCGCTGTTCCAGTCTTTAGTTATCCCGATAAAAACATCGCTATGTATAACCCTGCAGTACTGTTGTATTTGGGCCATGTTGTCCCGCAGAATTGACGCCACGTTGAACGCTGTTTTCGGTAAACCAACACTCATCTCTTGCTCACACCACCGCCTTTGTTCTTCCCTTTTCATTGTGTGATATTGATTATTAGATGTGGCCCAAAGCTTCCGATAATCACAATTTAATTAGTTCACGCGCAATGTTTGGATCTGTTAACATCTCTGAGACGCTGTACGATGCCGACCCGACCTTCTACACCCCACCTACCTACTACACCCTATCAGTCCTGTACACCCTGGCACTCCTTATTAGCACCATTACCAACATCTGGATACTCCTGACACCCCAACCCCAAAATAAAAACCATGAGTCAACCAGGTTGAGTTTGTCGATGCCATTCGGCTCAGATACGGCTTCCACTTCCCGGACCTGATAGGGAAATGCGGCTGTGGGGCACAAAACACCAGTGACCACGCCTTGATCTGCAAGGTTGGAGGCTTTGATATGTGGAGAACATGACCACCTTCGGGATACCCTAGCCGATATCCTTCGGTATGCGGGATTTAAACCCGTTAACACTGAACAGCCAATGTTGCCCTGTGACGGATTCAACCTGCCAATCAGTGCAAATATCAAAGCTGAAGCACGAATGGACATAGTCTGTCGTGGCTTATGGTCTGACATGCAGACCAGTTTCATGGATGTACGGGTTTTCCATCCTAATGCCCCATCCTACCTGAAGATGCCCATCACGAAACTGTAAAAACAGCACCAAAATCAGAAGAAACTTGCCTATATGCGAAGGGTGCAAGAAGTGGAGCAGGGTTCCTTCACGCCCTCGTATTTCCAAGTCGGGAGGTTTTGCCGGAGAAGTAGGGAAGGTTTTGGAGCGAGCGGCCAGGAAGATCTGTGACAGGCACAAGGAGAGTTACGCTGAAACATGTCCTTCATCCGAGAAAAGACACGATTCAGTTTGTTAAGATCAACTCTTGTTGCGCTTCGGGAACCCAGAGAAGGGTTGTCCCAGTCAGTGTGGAAGATGTAGACTTTCGAGACAAGTGAGCAGAGAGAGGGAGTATGAGAGTATGACGGTGTGTGGGTAATTTATTATAATGTTTTTCCTTTTCGACTTTCGGTTTTTTTGGCATTTTTAAACTTTATTTTTCGTTTTTTGAGATTTCGAGTCATGCACAATCAAGTCACGCCCACCAATCACAGCTCAGAACGCGTGGAGTGCTTCGCGCGTTCTGAGCTGTGATTGGTGGGCGTGACTTGATTGTGCATGACTTGAACATTTCCGAGGGGCCTCATCTTTTTTTTTCTTGAAGTTGAAAAGCGCTCTCGCCTCCCTTATCCCGCGGGGCTAGCGGCGTTTGCCAAGAAGAAGCGTTCCTTCCACCGATTTAGACGGTCGAGACGGGTTAGCCGTTAAGGCTGTCCGTTAGGGTTAGGTTAGGGCTTTGTTTGGGGTTATAGGTTAGTCACTAACTACCGTATAGCTTACAAGAAAGAAGCGTTATGTATTATGTATACAAGATTTGATAATAATAATAATAAACTAACCGTTAGTGCTATCGATTATCTATCAATACCGTTTAGTTTACTCTATTTGGCCATGTGGTAGCGTGGCTATTCCGGTTGAAAAGTCGTACCTATTAACTTGTAACAGTGCTGGAAACAGGAATTGAGGTTGAATTAAATTGCATTAAAGTAAGAAGTGCTCATATCGGTGTCAGAGACAAGCTGAACTCTGAAGTGAAACGAATTGTTACGAGCGAGTAATCACAAGACAGGGGTGTCAGGTGTCTTCGCTAATAATTCAGATTTTTTATTAATTCACGAACCCCAACTACTAATTCAGATGGACTGTATTAATTTTATCCTCCGTCTTGCCAGTAAATCGATCAATGATTGTATGTGAGAGTGAATGTAGTTTTTTGTTACGGTGTGCGAAGACTTGCCTGTGTGGCGTTAGGAGGAGGATGGCTAAACCCCCGTTTATGGTGGGGGCTGTGCCCCACACCCCCTTTAGGGCCCGGGCACTAACCAGTGCTATGATATGTACAATTAACTGCTGCTTAAAATTTTTGGAGGAAATGTCTAACCTTCATTTAATTTATGGCCATGATTGTACTCTGTAGTGTTCAAGGACGTCATAGTGTTCTAGTGTAGCCTAGTATTCTAGTGTCCCCACTCCCCATTGCAATTGGTAGTTTTGACTAAACCTCGCACCTAATAGGAACGAATCGTGATGATCTCTGCTCGTCTCTGTACCCGAGTTGCGGCTATCAGGCCCATGATGCAGCCTCTCATGCAACAGCCCGTGTTCGCTGTACGATCTTTCCAGACCACTCCCCAGGTCATGGATGAGAGCCTCGAGCAGGCCTCCAAATTCATCGGAGCTGGTAGGTAACAACTGTATACAGCAGTTAGTGCATAAATTAATACAATATCCAGGAGCTGGTAGGGAGCTGGTATGATCTCAATTTATATCTTTTATAGAAACATTTCATAATGTATCCAATGATTGGATGATTAATTTTCTCCTGTTTCAACTGACCCTCTCTTCAGGATGTGCTACCGTTGGTGTTGCCGGATCCGGTGCTGGTATTGGAACGGTCTTCGGTAGCCTGGTCGAGGGATACGCCAGGAACCCCTCCCTGAAGACCCAGCTCTTCTCCTACTGTGTCCTGGGCTTCGCTCTGTCCGAGGCCATGGGTCTGTTCTGTCTTATGATTGCGTTCCTCATTCTCTTTGCTTTGTAAGCAGTGTGTCACAACATTTCGGACGATCCTATCATGAGAGAGAGTAATTTATTATGAAGGTTTTATAAGTAGCTTGTTTTCTCTATACATAACGCTCTATTAAGTTTCTTCGTGGAATAGATTTGTATATCGCTGTGTGAGTTTATGTGTTACAATTTGAGAGGCCATAATGATATAAGTAATCTGTTGTTTTCGTCCTCGTCCCCACTTCCACTATCTTCTATTCAACCCACTATAACACCCACATCCCCTTATCCTTCCACCTATCCCACTATAGTGGGAATTGGGATAGGACATAGGAGGGAATGGGTTGATTAGAAGATAGTGCACTATCGTCTAATCAACCCATTCCCTCCTATGTCCTATCCCACTATCAAGTATCAACCCGTTCCCTCCTGATATAGCGGATGTCAAAAGTATATGTTGGGAACATTCCGCTCAATAGCAGTCAGGATGAGGTGAAGACCCTTTTTGAGAAATACGGCACTGTCTCAGACTGTGACATAATCAAGAACTACGCCTTTGTGGTATGTTCATTTTTGGTTTACACAGATGAAAATAAATAGTGGTGAAGTGAATCATTTTCGTAACCCCTCTTAGAATCTTGGTTACGAAATAACCCTTCGTTACCCTCCCTAAGCGCACACCCTTCATTACCAACGAATAATCCTCCCTCACGCACCGGTGTATATAGCAGGCTATACAGACATCTGCTCAATTCTAATATTACCCTGATAACACCCCCCCCCCCTACTTCTCTGCAGCACTTTACGAACCAGGCCGATGCTAACGCTGCTATTGACGGCCTTGATGATACCTCCTTCAACGGCTCCACAATACATGTCGAGCTGAGCAAGAACCAGGGCAGCAAGAGAAGAACCCACCAACACTACAACAACAACAATAACAATGGAGCTGCCAATATGATGATGCCGTATGGGATGCCGCCCTATCCCATGCCTCCCTACCCATACTACCCTCCAATACACCCTGATACGGGATATCCAGCACCCTCAACCGCCTACCCCTACCCTCCATATCCTTATCCACCACCACCTCCCATGTCCGTATTTGACAGGTAAAATGAAGTGAGAATGATTTAGCGCCCCGATTTAGCAGTACTAAAATAAATCTAAATAATTAAATCATACTACTTACTATTCAAATTGTCAGTGCTACATCACCTAGCAACTACACCTGCACGTGCAATTATTAGAGCAACTTAGAAACCTCACTCCCAGTTGCAGTTTTGGGTACTAAGGGAAATTCAATTCTGCACGTGCATTCTTTTACTTTTGTCCTGATGTCTTAACACTGAAGAGGACATTCTTATATCGAAACGTTTGTTATATTAGCTATTTGATTTTGAACAACTGAATCAACGTATTTTTTCCTGAATGCCTGAACACACGCTAACACACGCGAGACCAGTTCGGAGGTCCAACAGTGGCCCCCACTCCAAGCATCCTGATGTCTAACTCTTCAACCCCAAGCGCTATTCGGCAACGGTCATCTGGGTCCGGAAGATCTGCTGCTGTCAGAGAGCAGGCCAGAGAATATGACAGATTACGCCAACATGTTCAAGCGAGCCAATCAACGACTACTGATAGCTTTACCCAACGTCGCCCAAGGGTGATTACTCCAATCGAATATAGAAATCTCTGAATTGGCTACATAGCGGCCAAGTTTTCACGTGATGAGTTTCTGTAACAGCACTGAACCTCCCGGCTCCCTGACATTGATTTTTTAAATTCGCACCTTGACATTGTCAGGAAGCCCAGAGCGTACAACAACATAGCGTAAAACAACGTAGTATAGGGAGAAAGTGAGAGATAGGCTAGGAACGGATGGTGCAGGTGATGTCAGCGTTCCCTAATCCAGCTACCATTTCCCCGAAATTCGCCCGTAGGGCGAACGGGCCTACTAGTCTAAATAATGTTAATTGTTATAACATTAAACATTCAAGGGTGGTTTTATTGCATTCTACATTTACCTTCATTACAATATGTTCCCCCCTCCTGCAGTGAACAATTCAAGGACTACTACAAGAAATATGGCTGTATGCCCCCCATGCCTCCTGGAATGTTTAAAAGCAGTAGTAGGAGCAGTAGATCCCGTTCCAGATCCCCGACCTCCTCCCGGTCCAGGAAGAGAAGTTACAGCCGGTCTCCCCCACCTCGCCGCTCCAGCCGCTCTGATAGATCTCCCAGGTAAGAGAGGGGGATGTCTTCAAATTTATTGATTTATACCATTCATGCTAACCTCTCTAACCCCTAAAAAGCAGGTGAACAAATAACAACTCTCTCCCACTCGTTCTCAATTCGTATACCTCGTAATTCGTTCTATTGCTTTTCGACACGTGCTTCTAACTCTCTCAAATTCGTTTCGTTGTTTCGTTTTGCGCTCTCTATCTCTCTCAATCGTCACGTGTGTATCGTGAATTAAAGGTAGGCCACCGTTCTTCACTCCAATGTGCTGGACAATTCGCTACCCCCCATTCCCTTTTTTACCCCCATATATCCAATCTCTCCTCTTCTATCATGGTTTCCACTCCCCCAGGCGAGACCGAGACCGAGATAGGGACAGGGACCGTGATCGCAAGAGACGTTATTCTAGATCCAGGTCCCGGTCGCCCAAACGATCTCCAAAGCGATAATAATATTCTTGACCCCCCGAACTGATCTACAGCAGTGTGTGTTTCACAATTCAATCCATTACACTTCATTTATTGTTATCCGAATTCTCTATCTGAATTATGTATAGTGTATATCTATTTCTCTATTCAGTTCAGTCGGGCTTCTTTTTCGTGCTTGTTATTTTTCAGCTTCCCAGCACATTTGAGAGTTTGCGTTACACACGCAAATCCTGCTGCTGCAAAGCTGCACCGATTTTGCGAGTTTTACGATACAACATCGCGCGCGCGAGTTCAACTACTCCATAAAAAGTTGTCAATGTAAGCATTTGTTCAGGATGAGCTATGGACAGGTTATGTGAGCTGATCTGGGATGTTCCACCGGAGCCGTCAGTTTTTACCAGGTGGTCCCAGGGCTTTACTTTCTCTGATCACGGGAAGAAGTTGACATTGGTACAAGAGGGAGGAGGACCATGTTCTGTATTAGCTCCTGTACAGGCATTCCTGATTAAACATCTGTTATTTGATAGGTTAGTTGATTAGAGTTACATCCCTTTATTTTAACAATTAAAGGATAATAAGGCAGGGAGGGGGGGCGATAATTAATGAGAACCTATTTTCTATTCAATAACAACATTACTAACACTCCCTCTTGCTACCAGGAAGCTAGAGTTGACTGCGATAACAGAAGCGGATATTTCAACAGCTCTTGTTTCCAGTTTCTCTTCCATTTTGCACAGTGCAGCCAGTGGATCCACCCTAACCCTTGTATCCTGTCCCACATCGGCCCCTGCGGACGTTGCCTCCTACCCTGATCACTTATCCAAGTTCCAGACCTCGACAGTCCCCCTAAATTCTGATCTAACTGAGTTTGTTAAACAGTGTGGTGGCAGGTATGGACTGCTTTCCTTCCTCTACAGCGTGGTATTGACCCGAGGGATTGATGTTATATTAACTGATCTAGGACCCATGATGGAGGGCTCCCTCATCCATTCCAAATTTGGGCATAGCAACCAGAGTTTGTTGAATTTAATGTTAACAGGAGCTGCTGTTCCCAATGTTTTTGATGGGGCTAGAGATTTAGGCGGCATTGAACTAGCTGGAATTAAAGAGCAATCAGAGGTTGGATATCTGACACTCCTAGAAGCGCTGCGGTTCTGTCAGGTCGGCGAGAATCTCAAGTGTCCTAAGTTTCCGATCTGGGTTCTAGGATCTGAATCTCACACTACCCTCCTCTTCTCTACCGATGCCGCAATTTCAGCCCATTCCCCACTACAAAACGCAAAGGCTGCATTTGACCAATTTGACCTCGAGGGAAACGGATTTATTCCAACGACAGATCTTCCCAAAGTACTTGAGCACCTCCAAATGGTGACTGATGATGATTATATATCCTTCATGAGAGATCGGCTGGACCCGGATACTTCTGGTATTATTCTGTTCCCTGCCTTCCTCGAGGAGTTCTTTCCCGGTGTGTCACAAGACATGCAAGAGCGGCAATTCCCATTGTTCCATTATAATGGTCTGGCACAGTCGAACATTGAGGGTCGGGTGGAATTGAGAGGTGGTGTCGCCACTGTCTATGTGGAGTATAACAGTTTGATGGATGCAGGCACTGCCCCTACTTCTATTCTCCGCGTACTAAGGACTAAATGGCCGACAATCGAAATACAATGGGAGTCGGGGGTACCCAGTATAGACTGACATGTTTCTATATGACTGCTGAGTAACGGTGTAGTATTTTGTGCTAATTGTGTACGTATAATATGAGAACGTGGGCGTATCCACTGTCCCGGTTTTTGGCTGTTTAAAGAGTTTAATAATTTATACTTTGTTCCTGGATTGCTATTTAATTACTAAATATTCAATTATACCAAATTAGGCCTACTTTAGTAATGTAAGAGATTCCGGAGAAACGAAGCTGGTGGAATTGAATTGAATAAAAAGGTCCAAAAAGGTGGACCCCAAATGCTACGCGCAAATAGTACGCCGCGCATCCATTGGTATGCTGCGCACGTTTTTAAGGGTCCGTCCGCGTCCTGAAATTAACAACTTGCCACCCAACTTTGGGCGCCGTTACGATCTGGGTGTTTGGAGGCCTGTTTACGCTCCAGTTGCAGATTGGAGGCTGGCTCCACTTTCTGGCGCCAGTCTGCAACTGGCGCAAGCTGGGAGAGTCCCTGTGCGCGCCAAATCTTCGTTGACTAGCAGGGTTTTCGATGTGAATTGCATGTAAAGTAGCGCGCGCGGCAGTGTCAGCAGGGGCCTGCTTCATTGTAACTAACGTCAGTCGCAAAATCTCTAACTGGACCCTTACAGGTGCGCGCTGCCAAAAAAGTTGATTCACTAAAATGGCTCTAACCGCCAAACCACTCAACCGTTTTGGCTGATTCAAAGTTTATCTGGTAGGGAATGTCAAGGCCTAACCCCAACCCAAACCCCAACCCTAACCCTAACCCTACTTTAGCCCTAACCCTAAAAAACCGTTTGTCAGCACTCCCAAAACACCCAGATTTTAACGCTGGCCCCCAACTTTTGTCGATTTTTTCCTTCTTTTTTATAAAGTGAGAGACAGTGATTACGGAAAACGTTAAAATCTGGGTGCCTTTCATTGCTAACAATTCGTAGTTTTGGTGCGCGCGACGGGTTAGGGCTATCTGTTAAAGTGCGTTTCAAACGACTTGACCTGAGATTCCTGGAAATTCAGGATTTCCCCTTTGTAAATACACACGCAATGCGCCAAATTCCAAGAATTACGGGTCAAGTCGCTTGAAACGGACTTTAGGGTTTGGTTTGGGGTTATCGGTTAGGGCTATCGATTCTCTAACTGATACCGTTTAGTTTACTCAAATCGGCCATGTGGTTCCATGGCTATAGCTGTTTGAAAAAAGTCGGTCTAAGTATACTCTTTAGGTAGCGCACACCTGTAAACAGGCTGCAAGGCACCCAGATTATAATCGCGCCCAGTGATTACTGATTAGAATGCGAGGGAGAGCGCAGAGTACTCTCTCTTCAGCACTCATCACGTGAGCCCCCATAACGCAACATAGCGGAATAGGTCGGTATATCAATGAACCAGGCTGTGATTCGGGGGCGGGGTGCCCGAAACACAGTCTAGCCAGGCAACTTGGCACTAGCCACTACTACCTATAAAATGAGCAATGGAATTTCAGCATTAGTTACATTGTATCACACTGTTTTCAAATTTCATATAATATTGTATAACACTATATCAAAACTTGCTAAACCAAGCTTTAAAACAATGTTCAAAAAGGTTCAAATATGTATAACGGCACTCTACTTTTCGGGGCTCTTTCTTCTCTAATTGGTTGGAGTAGGGCTCTAATGGAAATGGTTTTAGGTGTCCGCTTTGACTCTTTCCGGGTAGGACCAACGTGGCAGCTTCTACAGGTGTCACAGAATTCTTTCGATGGCGCCAACGGTAAATACAAAATGCAATGCTAATCTCTATCAGTTGAAAGACAGTGAAGAAGGAGAATCCTATAAACAAGTCCACGGTGCCTCCAAACTCAGCAATAAAGTTTTGAATTTCGTACGCCTTCACCTGTTCGTTGGTAGTTGTCTTGAGATCATCATAGTATATATGAATCCTTGCAAAATTATTACGTGCATAGGTGTATGAAGTGTTTGCTTCAATATACCAGTCGTCTTTTATGTTTTCGTCGTAGAACTGTTCTGAGGGTGGAAAACTGGAAGCGTCAACCTGCATATCCCACTCCAAATACTCACACGGTTCAGGGCAGTCTTCCAGGGTTATACGCCCATTAGAGATTTCCTCCTCTATAAAGGCTTCACAAATTAGCCGCTCAACATATGCACAGGTGTAGTTGTTGTACTTGGAAGGATATGGTTCCGGTGTGGGAGTGGTATCACCTGTCTCACCCACTTCTTCCGTCTTCTTCATTTCCTTTCCAACGTGTTGCATTTCTGGTACTCTCTCAGTACTCTGAGACGGTATGTGTCTGCGTTTTCTGTCTTGGTTTTCTGTGGTGTTTCCATGTCCCATCCTCCCAATGAGCTCGTCTAGTACTGCATACTTCACTTGTGTCTCCATCCGACTCACAAAATACCATGGTAAACATCTACACCTTGCAGCATACAGCTCTATCCTCTGCCTCTGGCGACACTCTCGTACCGTTTCATAGTGTGGGTTGGAGTCACTCCCGTACTTGGAGTACGCACTGGGCACGTTCTGACACGTTCCCCAAGGATGACCCAGTCGTAGCTCCTTTTTAGCGGAAATCTTGAAGAAAGTCTCCGTTCCGGGTTGAACAAGGGTTCCCCCTCGATCCATCATCACCGTTTCGTCGTGGTTTCTGATAAACACCTTGAATCCCATGGTCCGTGTGGAGAATAGGTAGTCTGCTACGTTGGCACTGACATCAACAGTGAAACCCGCTGAGTCACTGTTATACGTCTGATAAAACTGTTTGAGATCGTTTATTTCCAAACACCTCCCCAGATAAGTCATTCCTTGTAGTTTATCCCACTCATAGGGACTAATAATATTGCCATGATCGGCAAAGGTGTAATCGAACTCCCCCACAAATGTCCCGTACAGATGATTCGCGTATTTGTAATCGATGGGCCCGACGGAATCCTCAAATGCAATAACATTATTGTACTCGTCCAGTAATTTCAGCTTGTTAGGATCCCTCCCCCAAGAGACTTCTTTCCGAATCTGCGTCACAATATACTTGAACTCCCCTGTATCTCCGTATCTAGCTAGGTCAGGTCTCAGGGCTGTATAGTTGATAAAGTTGGTACTACAAACAGTAATAGCAGGCAGGATAAGCTTGTTATTCCACTCTATCGTTGCCTTGATACATGATTCGTATTCAAAGTATTCGCTTAGCAATTCATACGCCATGAAAACAGTAAATATGCCCAGAATAGCGATTAAAATCCACCACAAGATCTTGCACCACCGCGGTCTGGAGTTCTCACACAAGACCTGAATATAGTCGCTGGTGAGATCTTGGAAGCCAAATAGAAAAGTACTGTCTGTCCCAGTTTGTGAGAGGGCAACCTTATGGATGGATGAAGGAGCTGTACTAGGGCTGTCGCTTCCTCCTCCTGTTGTCCACGGAGACACTTTTAACACAACCATCTAGAAAATCAAAGAAATAATATATAGCAAGTGTAATAGAATTTAATTTTATATAGCAGGATTATAATACGGTTATATCAGGCTAAGATCGAACGGAAACAACGAACATTAAAACCAAAACCAAAACACTATGTGGCACTTGATGGACAGTTTCTATAGACTCGTACTCTTCTATATTGAGAGATCTGTAGAGTAGCTACTACTTCTCTCAAGAGTCAAGTATCACCTGTCACGTATTAGTAAACAGCATATTTCTCTCAAGAGTCAAGAGTCACCTGTCACGTACTAGTAGACAGCATATTTTTCTTGAGGTGTTATAACGAGGTAAAAAAGTTGACTATAGAGTGTAAACCGAGACTTTACCAGGCACCAGCAAACCGAGGGGTACTCGACTCAAAAGTAAAAACTTATTCCCAAAATCCCAATAACTTTCTACGCTCTGCCCAAACTCAAAACTCCCAAATGACAAAAATCCTGGCTTTTTGGACAAAATTTTATGTCTCTGGTCTCTGCACCCTAATATGCTCTAAAATCCAATATTGAGATACCTATTTTTACATATTTTTTACATAATTTATCATTTAAAGTGATTTAAAATTACACTTAATCACCACTAACACTTTACCACTTATTCATAGCGGGTAGGGTGTGGTATGCTCTAAAAGTATGCAGTGTCTCCGATCTAATGTCCCGGGCGTCTCTGCCTCTCTCATCAACTCTGCCCGTGCCAAGCCCGTTAATGCGGGTGAGTAACAACTCTATCTCCCGTGGTTCAATAGGGTTCAAGTAGTTTCAACTTCAATACAATAAATGGAAGATATTACGTTCGTGCCATGTTGATTCATCTGTAGATATATATACTGTACTGTATACAAGATGAAATAATCCGTTATTTTTCAGTTCGGTCCATGGGTGGCGGTGGAATGTGGAAGGCTCATCAACCCTTTGTAACAAATGGTGATTCCGGTGTTCCCTCTCTTCACGGGGACATCCCCAAACCCGCCTTCCGGGACGATCACAGGAAGGACAACTGGAGAAACCAGACTAATGCAGCTGAACGGCACGCTACTAACAACGTATGCTCATTTTAAATTTCATTTGTATTCCAACGCCGCCTTTATCTGTCCATAAGTTACCCCCCCCATCCCCTTACAACCACTATCCCCCATCCCCTCAGCTGTCCACCTATATGATGGTTGGTGCGGGTGGTGGAGCAGCACTATACATGGCCAAGTACACCCTGTACGGGCTCGCTCTCATGCTGGGTCCTGGTAGGGACATGTACGCTGCTGCCGCTATTGAGGTCGACCTGGCCACCATCCCTGAAGGTAGGTGTAACTAGGTGTAACTTCCCACAGCACCACTATTGGTGTAACTAGGTGTAACTTCCCACAGCACCACTATTGGTGTAACTTCCCACAGCACCACTATTGGTGTAACTAGGTGTAACTTCCCACAGCACCACTATTTGGTGTAAACTGTAACTATTGGTGTAACTATATATTGGTGTAACTATTGGTGTAACTTCCCTATAACTAAACCTCTGTGTGACATCATACCGTGTACTAATAACAGTAATTGCAGTCATCATGCAGTATAAACTACACTGGCTCTGTTTAAAACTTGCTGTGTGTGCAGTATGTACTTCTTACTTTATTTGTAACCTAGTATTTCCAACACCAGGGAAGAATGCTGTGTTCACGTGGCGAGGAAAGCCACTGTTTATTAGGCACCGGACCCCTGAAGAGATCGCCTCTGCCCAGTCCACTGACATTGCCACCCTTCGGGACCCCCAGGCCGACACTGAAAGGTGAGGGAGTTGGGAAGTAGTTCACTTCCTAACTAGACCATAATGTTCCTCTCTCTCTCTAACGTCGGTGTATTTTCAACGATTCCGGGCTATAATTTTGTTGTTGCAGGTGTCAGAACGAGAAATATCTTATTTGTTTGGGAGTGTGTACCCATTTGGGTTGTGTTCCCATTGCCCACGCTGGGGATTACAAGGGGTACTACTGTCCCTGTCACGGGTCACATTATGACACCTGGTAAGACACAATTTAATGTGTTTCTCATTAATGATATTAATTCTGAACATTGAATCAAGAATAGAATCGAAAGTTTTTTTGTGTAAAAGTGAAATTTTATAGAAAGTCACACAAAAAACACCGCTAACACACCTTCTCTCCCAGTGCTCGAATTATGAAGGGCCCTGCTCCCCTTAACTTGGAAGTGCCCAAGCACGACTTCCTTACCGATACTCTCGTCATTATTGGAAAGGAGGATTAAATTATTACAAAAAAACTGGAAGTGAGAGAAAACAAGTGACCCTCGAGAGAGAGGAGAGACATTTCGAATAGTTATTGATCATATAAGAACCGAGAGTTGTGTTTGAAATTACGCGATCCCATTTTTCTGTAACTAAAATCGGTGACTTGTTTTCAGTTAGATTTCTAGAATCACACATTTCCATTTTTCTCTCTTTCTCGCCGTGCCGCAAGACGTTGCGCGCAGCAACTCTCTTAAAATGAAAGGTCCCTATTGTTAGCAATCTGATCCAGTGTCAGCAGGGAGAACCGAGATGCGTTTCCACCACAGCTTCACATTGACACAGGGCCCGATCTCTGGGTTCAGATAACTTGTGGGGCATTGATGTAGCTGGTAGGGAGCCTCTTCTGAGCGGATATTGTTGTCAATGCGTGTGCCTCTGAAATGACAATCTCCTGGATAGGTTCCAGAACCATATTAATCGGTTGTACTCGTAGTAGGACCACCTGAAACAGATTTAAAGGGTGTCATAATTGTATTGTTTGGAAACAAGGTGAGGAAATCATACGGCAGCAGGCAGGGTGTCACAGAAATTAAGAAGTTGTTGATATTTTATATGCCCCTGCTGTAACCAGATTCTGTAGCCCATGTCTTCAGGAGAAGACTTGCCTTGCTCGACCCTCTTACAAATGTAAAGGAGGGTTGTAACATATCAAGAGACGACCTGTCAATCTGCCTATCAAGAGTTTCGACCTGCCTAGTGCCTACCGTTCATTGCCTACCTGAGAAGAGCGTACCTTATTCCGGTAGATAAACAGGCAGATAATGAGAGCGAAACAAAACAAGCAGGAGAATCCAAATGCTCCTGTAGTACAAAAGACAAGGTTTTGTTTGGTATATTATAAAGTGGGAAGCAACAAAATCAAATAATCACTGATTACCTACACAGATGGCTGCAATTTCCCACCTATCAGCAGCCATTACAAAAGTTAGCTGTGGTCAGAGCATTGGCCTGACAGAAAGTTAGCAATATAGAGAAGAGGTCCGTTCACAATACAAAGATCGATAGAGAGGGGGATGGGAGTCTTTTAGATTAATGAGGTGTGGACCACACAGGTCACGTGACTGTTAAACTTAAAGGGCTGCTGCACTCGTCGATATTTATTGAACTACTCTAACAGTGTAAAAAGATAGTGTCTCTCTCTCTCTCATACAGCTGCAGCTGCTGTCTCTTCCGCATCTTCTTCATCTTCTTCTTCGACTGCTTCTAGACCTCCCTCATCATCATCATCATCATCATCGCCGAGTAGGGTCTGAAACAATGAGAATTTAGCATGGTGTCATATTGTGACAAGTTATATGTGTCTACAAGTGTATTGGCACGTCTCATAATATTGCACCCACCTTAGCCACAGACGCAACAGACTGTGCTACTGATTTCCTTCCTTCAGACACAGCTCTACTGGCGGCTCTTGAAACTGCCCTGACAGCCTCCACAGGTGCTACTTCCTCTGCGGCTCCCAGGGATTCACCTAGTTGGAAATAAATAGGAAATCACTTCATTCTCGGAAATATCGGTAGGTAGGACTCCCCTATTTTCCCGGGTTCTTACTCTGTATCGACGGTGTGGGCTCTTTAGGGGGTGTTGCGTTGGGCAGCTCATTGGAGGCAAGTTTAAATCCACCTTCATGTAGTTCCTACAATCGTGTATAGTTATTTTCAATGTCTAGCTAGACAGCCCTTTCTTCTACGATCCCCCCAATCTAACCCGACCACCTAATATAAATTTTAAGAAAACCCCACAGCCATCAAAAGCATGTCTGTACAACAATACCTCATACTGCTCCATGTTCAATAGGTAGAATATGATGTTGTGGAGGCTACTGTACTGTTCAACTGTCGCTACCATCATAGGACGCTGGTCACGCATCGCATTTGTCAAGCCTGCACGATGAGGTGAGTATTAGGTTGTGTTGGGGATGGTGGGGGTGAATTGTAAGACTTTAGGTATGGTTTGGGGTGAATTGTGATACCGATACTTTGGTGTGGTTTGGAGGATAATTGGGACTGTATGGCGGGATTGGGTCCGGATCCCACTTTTGTAATCCCTTCCCATACTATGCTGTCTGGCGGCGCTAACCCGATCTTAGCGCCGCCAGACAGCTACTGTAGATTGTAGGTGTGGTACATTAAAGGGTTCAGGGGATTACCTGCCATATCTATTTCTTCAGTCTTCTCCAGACGATCTAAACAGTAATCTGTCCCAATAAACACACTCGCCCAGTCTGAACCGACGTCGCTGTGGAATTAGGTTATGTTTCAAATGGAATTGGGTTGTGATTTATCAGAGCATTGGCAGCTGACAGGTTATTATGATCCAGATAGGGTCCCACACCCAGATTCCCTGATTGCAGTACTGTATGCCAAATGGGGGAATGTACTGTCCTGCGGGCCACTAAATATATTCACCTGTGGACGATAGTGGGGGCCTTGTTGACATTGAATTTCATCATGTCCCTGTAGTAGTATAGCATGTTGAGGAGTTTATGGGGGTCAGGTGTACCATCCTCCCGCCACCCGGTAAAGATCAACTGTCTGATCACGTTACTAGACTGCCACTCCAGGTTAAGAGCTGAAATGAGGTGTGTTGGTACTAACTGTGTGGTGTTGCTGTCAGGCCAATGCTCTGACCACAGTTCTCAGAAATGAGAATAGGGTCAGGCAAATTCTCTGATAGTGGTGCTTGGTACTTGGTTTGTTTGTGAGTTACTACCTCAACATGACAGGTTCTCTCGTATTTGCACGTGTGTGTGTGTGTGTGTGTTTTGCACCGCCCGTCATTCCTCCCACTTTACTGCCCCACAATGGTCGGCAGACAACCTATATTAATATCACTCTTCGCCATCGTCCCCCACACGTAGGGATAATGTTGATGTTGTTCCGGTTTGGGTCCTGGTATTTTGTCGAGCAAGCTCAACATTTCCCTCGAACCTTCGCCGGCATCACAAGAAGAGTATTTGATACAGTGAATCTAATAGTAGACTGACATACCTATATTGTCAGGACAATGGATGGAATTTACCTGTCTCACAGACTGGTCTCTGGTTACTACTGCTCCAAGGAGCTGTAGAGGTAGGTGGGTTGCCGGATATGACAATACCGTGGGTTCACCATCTAATCGGTGACGGCTGAAATATCTTATCACACCTCAGGTCTTGGGTCAAAACCGCTAGCAGTACTTATCAGCATGCAACCTGGGGGTCCGGACAGCTAATTTCTTAGCAAGCACAGATAAGCATAAAAAACGCTTATGTAAACTTCTGGTGAGCATTTGGCAAATTATCAGCTCCCAGGGGTTGCACTATTGCGGGGTAATTACTTGCCATACGGCGGAGGTGGCCCTTTGTTATGGTCCAGACCTGCCCTACCTTAATCGTGGGACCCTTATGATGTGGTTTTGTTGGAATTCCCCGGCCGTAGCGATTCTTGCCCTGTGGTTTGCTACTTCTTTCAGGTCGGGATGGTTGGGGATGGTTTATTCGAATAGGTTACTTTTGGCTATTAGTTTGGAGAATATTACCAAATCAAGTGTGTTGCTTGATCTGTTTGTTAGTGAGGAGGATTGTTCTAGATATATTGCAAAGGTAGTATGTGGCAAAAATTTGGGCAGAGGTTCCCCAGGGGAATAACCCCTATTTTTGCGAGAGAAGGTAACCTCCGTCCGACCAATATGGGATGTTGGACAGGAGGGCTGTTTTAAAGGCTACAGCTGCCGGGTGATTACAAATCATGGGTTGCCATAATTGAGGGAGGCTAGTTCTCTGGCGTAGAATTTACCCCCATAATTAAATGGGAGACAGCCGAAGGGTCATCAGGCATGCCTAGTAGGCAGAGGCCCTCGGTGATTACAAATCATGGGTTGCCATGTGTAACAAGGTTACTGGCTGGGGTGAGATTATCAGTTCAACCGGGATCCTCACTAAGACTCAGCCCGACGACCGACCGACAAACGATCGATCAACGACTGATATCAATCGTCAACCAACCGCTCATCAATCGACCGCCGAACCAAATCCCAGCAGGGACCAGCCGCACTGCAAGAGCTCGGTGCCATAGTTGAGTTCGGCAAGGTCTCTGGCAAAGTTTACTCCCCAAGATTGGGGAGAGAGCCGGTGTGATTTGACCGTAATCACTGGACCATCAGCCAACCAGGTCCACGGCAACGGGACTGAGCTCGAAGAACTCAGCTGGCACGAAGAACCTAAGTTCCCCCCGCTGCGTATTTGCACGTGTTGCACGTGTTTGTGTTGGGTACTAACCGCACTCGCAGATTTCTGACAAATCTCTAAGAGATCTCTGACTCACTATATTTTTCGGTGATCCGTGTAATCCCAGAGCTGACAACACTTCCTGATTTCTTGGTGGCCCCCGTTTTTGCAGTTACCCCAGTCTTGGCAGTTGCACTTGTCTTGGCTGTAGCGGCTGATTTGACTGAAACAGCTACAACACTAACAGAATCATCCGGCCCAACTCCATCCTCATCCTCCTCTACTTCAGCTGTGGTTGTCGTTCCATCTGCAGTGACTGTCCCCTCTGCAGTACCCTCCTCCCCTCCTTCCTCCTCTTCTTCGTCTTCACTGCTACTACTCGACTCTGGTTCCTGACAAAACATGTGGCTTTAGTGGTGGGTCCGGTACTACGGTGTACCGTGCAGGAGGGAGAGAATTATAGACCTCATACCCAATATTTAGTAATTGGGTTTGGTTCCTCAAATGTTAGGTATTTCCCTGTCTAATTACCTGTACAATTCCTGCTTTGAAGCTCTTCACCACGAAGCCGCTGTACTTTGCCTGACCGATAAACCTGACCAGAACGTCCCCATAAAGCCCCTCAATATCGGGCCAGTACTGGGGGTGATCCCCGGAGTCCATATTCACTAATGTCCTCGTGTTCTCTTGAACAATAATTTTCCAGAACGCTGACTTGGTGTAGATGAGGGGTGTTTGAGCGGCTATGTATTGTCGCGGCCTCTTCCAACCGTTGATGTAGCTTGCATTGTAGTAGTCTGTATCTGGGTCTTGGTCTGTGCCGATCACAACACGAGATACGTCATACGGCACAATGCCCCTAGAATGTGGGAGGGCAGTGGGTTAAGAAAAGGATGGGAATCAATTCATACTCAGGGTTAGTCTTCTCAACAGTTTGGAGAATGGCCTCCCTAAGGGACACATCGGTAAAAAGAGTGAGCGGGAGATGAGCTTTCGTCTCTGTGAATATCCTTGTTGGGTGAGGGATCATACCCCCGACTCAACACATGGATAATACCCTACCTGGCACTTGGTGCGTTTTTCTTTCTGTTATACGTCGCCAGAGCCACACTCTTTCTCTGACTAGGATTATCCACCGGAATCAGATCGAATTCCTTTTGCCATCTGACCAGCTCACCCCTGTTGAACCGCTCAGTTTTCTCTAGGAATTCCTCCCGGTCCATTGGCAGCGATACGATGGGCTTTTCTAGTGCGTCTTCTATGTTCGTACTAACTGCCGCCCAATTACCACCTGGGGTAGTGGGGTGATAGACAGCTCCGGCCCAGAACAAAATACCCCGTTTTAATTCAATGCGTTTAGATCGGGTCGCTAGACAGGTTACCCTCTGATCAGATTTCCAGTAAACCCCTAGGGCCTAACCTGCATTGTTGAGTAACCTTACTCAACAAAACCTGCATGGAAAATGTACCTTTGAACTCTCGCTTTTCTAGCTTGTGTTGTATGGATTGGCTGACAACAAAGAGAAGGAAGGTCACAACTCCAAGAGCTAATACGGCAAGGAACAAAATGTAGATTCTACCTCCAATCTGAAGGAGGAGAAGAAGGGGGGTTACTTCTCTGTGTTGATATATCTAGTTTTTATTCTGTCAGTGTGATGCAAGACCACTCTTCTCACTCAGGGAAGTACACATGAAGAGACATACCCTTAACTTACATATGTGTAGGTGACAGGATCGCATTCCGGCCAGTTCAGTGTCCCATTGCTGCATGTTATCCTGTGGGGTATTGTGTTAGACAGAGTGTCTCACAAAATACTGCACTCTCCGAACCGGGCCGAAGGGTCTCGACATTTATACATCAAACATGATCTCGTATTGTAGTACAGTACGATAGAAACTTGGTATGAGCTGTTAATAAAAAACTCACATGTGAAAATCGATAAAGTTCATACACGCCACTGTAGTTGTACTGTCGTGAATGAGGACAGTGCTCTTATTATCATTTCCAATTAACATAACGGTATCGGGAACATCATCCAGGTGACACAAGTGGTAGCAGCTCGGGGCAGCCTCTTCGCATTTGTAATTGTCCTTTTGGCCTTTTGCCAGGGAGAACCCTTTGTTACAGACAACCTAGGAGGGTGTGGTTATGTTACAGACAACCTGGAAGGGATGTGGTTAATAACCAGTGGCCAGCCATAACATAACCACTGGTTATGGCTGAGAGGTTGAATTTTTTGAAGTTTTCCACCCAACTTTTCACAATCGGCGACTTCAAAAACAAACTTCAGTTGACCCCTCTCTCCCTCCTCACTCACTTGAACTACAGTAGACTTGGAGACCAACCAATCCTCCATGGGCAGAGTGGTACCATTCTGTACGGCCTCTACATTACACGTGTCAACACAATCCGCTTTGCTGGTACTTTCAATTGAGAAAGTAGTTAAACCTGTAGTGGTTTAGGATAGGAATACAAGTGGTTTAGGATAGGAATACAAGTAGGTTTAGGATAGGAATACAGGTGGTTTAGGATAGGAATGAGTGTACTACTACTTCCAAAAAAATCATGTGATGTTCAACACTGACCTACGGGGCACTTTTTGCAGAAGTTAGACCGTTCAGCGTCAGTATATTCTCCAATTTGGCAACTCTCACAATTATCTGTTATGCTGTGATAGAAAGCCCCTCGGACACTCTGTACAAAACTTTTCTATCTGAGGAGGGTGAAGTGTTTTTCATAAATAGCGTATTGTCTTCGCGGGGATCGAGAGAAGGGTTTACAAGTAAAGCGATTGTAGAGTTGCCATCAAGATCTGTATGGCGGCGCCCGCGCCATACCCCATTAGATTCTCGACAGTGCAGCTCAGATGGGGTCGCGGCGCCAGACAGATCAAGATGCAGAGAATGAGATACCTACCTTTCCAAAACCCTGGTCACACTCAAAAACTGTGACGCTACTGTACGTGGTCTTGTCTGCTGTGTATGTTACTGAGGAAAAGAAAGGATTGTTGGTTGTCATGAAAATCACGTTTGGTCGTCTTAGGGGGTTCCCGTCTTAGGAACATTTCGAGAAACTAGCAAAATTGTTTTGGACAGGACAATTAATCTGATATATCAGGAACAGATATCTCACTTGTGCCGGTTGTGGTTGTTGTGGCTCGTTTTGTAGTTGCCTTAGTTCCCGTCATAGTGATTTTGAAGTCTCCCAACCCGATTATGTACTTCATAGCCCTGATATGGAGTTGTATGATGACGTCATTAGAGTTGTATGATGACGTCATTAGAGTGGTATGATGACGTCATTATCATGGTTAAACTAGGTGAGAGACGGGCAGCACCTGGTTCGAATTGCCCTGGTCTACAATATATAGGGTGATAACGAAGTAACGACAACTATAACACACAACTTACGCGGTGAAATCTCCCAGGATTTCTTGGTCACCTAGGGAGCTGATTTGTTTGTAGGTGAAGTTAACCTGGATCTTTTCAGCACCGTACAGCGTGATGGTCTCACATTTCGTATCTGATGTCTTCATCTGGAACAATATGGTGTAATTATTGGAACACTCAACTAAACTAAAGAGTGGTAAGATTCAATCACGATGCTGTTTAGGAACTCTAATTTGTTTCAAACATCCAGGACCTCCTTTCTACACCCATCATCAAGCTTCTTTGTTGTGCTAGCGGGGGGAGAGAGTGAGAGGCACGTCATGCTTCTACGAACCTCGCACGACTTGTTGGTAATACATGGTGTCAGTGCAGATTGGCTCTGAGACAACAAGTTGGAAATCCCTGTGTTTAGGTCACTCCGTTTATCACTATTACACGCCTCTGACACGTTCGCCCCATTAGACGTGAATACAACGCTGGTGACAGCTTCTCTCTCGATTGGGTCTACAACCTTGGTGCAGATATCCGACCACTATAGTGGGGGTGGAGGGGGTTAGATATAGATTGGGGGTGGAGGGGGTTAGATATAGATTAGGGGTGGAGGGGGTTAGATATAGATTAGGGGTGGAGGGGGTTAGATATAGATTAGGGGTGGAGGGGGTTAGATATAGATTAGGGGTGGAGGGGGTTAGATATAGATTAGGGGTGGTGGGGTTAGATATGATTAGGGGTGGTTGGGGGTTCGATATCTGGACTTATAGTGGTTCTGGGTTCCCTCTCGCTTCGGGGTGGCCGCGGGGTTCGCTCTCGCTTCGGGGTGGCGGGGGTTCTGCTCTCGCTTCGTGGTTGCGGTGTTTCGCTCTCCTTCGGGCTGGCGGGTGTTCGCTCCGCTTCAGGCTGGACGGGGTGTTCGCTCTAGCGTGGGGGTGGTGGGGCTTCGCTCTGCTTCTGGGTCGCGGGGTTCGCTCTCGCCTTTGTGTTGTGTCGGGGAGGTTCATCTCCTCGCTTCGTTGTGGTCTTGAAGGGTTCGTCGCTCGCTTCGGGGTGGGGGGGGGTGCTCTCTCTTGGGTGTGGTGGGGGTTCGCTCCGCTTCGGGGTGGCGGGTGGTTTCGCTCTCTCTTCGGGGTGGCGGCCGGGTTCGCCTCCGCTTGGGGGTTCCGGGGTTCGCTATCGCTTCGGGGGCGGGGGTTCGCGCTCGCTTCGGAGTGGATGGGGGTTAGACTCTAACTTAGAGATAGATCAGACTGGGAGGAGATGGGTCAGGGGGGAAGGTAAAAAGTGTAACACATGACAGCTGTCTCCCTAACCCATTTTCTTCACAGGTCCTGACTAATGGTTATACCTTAGCGTTGAAGTTATTTGCCGTCTGACCTGACCACCATCCTGTTTCGTTGTTACACGTCTGCTCCAGGTATTCACTTTCTACATTCCTATGAAAGGGGGGGTTGTGCACATAGTTCTGCACCTTTTTCTAATGTAATATTTTTTCATTATTTAGTTCCAAACCCGTCAAAGCTAGCTAACTTCCCCCTAATCGATACATTAGATATTCGCCCTTCTTGTAATAATCAGCTCCTTACTTAAAGCTGTATCCCTGATCAGTATCGCATCGTAGGTAGCAGGTTGTATTGTATGTCGTGACTGTCTTAATCTTCTCTTCCATTATCTTCGTCTCCACTTCTTTTACCCAATCTTTACAGTTCGTCCCACCGGCCTTGGTACAGTTCTTACCTGTGAGAGGGAGAGAGAGAGGAGAGAGAGAGAGAGAGAGAGAGAGAGAGAGAGAGAGAGAGAGAGAGAGAGAGAGAGAGATAGGAGAGACTGACGACAGTCAGATAGCGTGACGACCGAAGGAATGAAGCCCGATCTCCTGAGCTAGAGAGATATCTGCTAGGACGAGATAGACAGAAGCTGCACTCCGCTCCAAGTGGGTACTCGCAGGATACGCTTGTTTGTAGCCGTCTCGGCAGTATCCCCGCAGGGCTCATCCAGAGAGTAGACAATAGACAGAGACAGAGAGACTCTTCTTCCCTTAATTCGGGTACTCCATTATACCTGTGTTTGTAGCCCCTGTCTCGGCAGTATCCCCCGAACATACACAAGTCGTTTCATTTTGTTTCACGGTCACCCACTCCTCTACTGTCTCATTGGTTACAATGGCGATGTTTTTACACTCAATTGTAGAATGTGAAATGGCAGTCAGGGTCAGGACACACGGCTTACCCTCTGAAAGTGGGGGATTAAATTGACGGGGTGGGGGAATTAACGTCCTAGATAGTGTGGTGTGTGGTCCGGATTTCTAGTCCACTACCGCTTGTCTTATGTAACGGCCCGGTGCGAAGAAGGGTGCGGGGTGTACACTAGGGGTTGCTAAGTCGGAATGAATCGCTATGCATCATATTTCCTGTTATTCATTGGGTAATTATCTACAGATATCCGGAGTTTCAGCCCAAACGGTTGAGCCACTAAGGATCGCAAGCCACTTTTGTGACCCTTGTTTTTGCTGTTTATTGCAGTGCGCATGGGTTGTATTCGTGTACATACGGTTGTATAGTAAAAAATTGGGTCTTTATAGTCAAATATCGCTATGCATCATATTTCCTGTTATTCATTGGGTAATTATCTACAGATATCCGGAGTTTCAGCCCAAACGGTTGAGCCACTAAGGATCGCAAGCCACTTTTGTGGCCCTTGATTTTGGTGAAAAATCGGGAAAAAATCGAAAAAAATTTTAAAATTTCAAAATTTCAAAACACGGAAATTAGTTCATAGAACATCCCAATACATGTGCAAGACTTTAAAATTGAGTATTCAAAAATTTCAACTTAGCAACCCCTGATTGTACAATGTATTGTACAATGTACTGATTGTACAGTGTACACTGTACACCGTACAATCAGTACATTGTACAATACATTGTACAATCAGTGCCTGACAAACAGGAGCCAACGTTTTCATCATTTTGTTTTTAGAGGGGGTCGCTCAGGCTGTCTCCGTTCCCTCCCATCAGCACAAGGCGTCAGGTGAACAGTCATCAAAACACAGAAGCGAACTTCCGGCAAAGTTTCCTGCTCAGGAACGAAGAGCAACCTCATCATCACGACTGATTCGGTTGTCTTTGGTAGAAGACTAAGGTGGGACACATACTGTAGAAATGATCCTAACGAGTATGGTCTTAATGTTGGAGTGCAGAAGCGGGGGATGTGACATACCGAATAGAAACAATCCTTGTGTTCTAGTTAAAACTCTTTCTCAGCTTGATATATCTAATTTCATTTGCTCCATGCCACCTGGCTTTACAAGTTTCATTGATATGTGCATGTTGGAAGACGCGTGTGTGTAAAGACTTCCTAGGAAGACTTCCTAGAAACATTGTACCAAAACTCATCATCATGGTTTCTTTCACCTCAATTCTCTCTGTCTCTGCAGCACTTAACTTGGTTACCTTGGTTACGAAGTGAGAAGTCACCCCTACCCTAGCGGGGGGGGGGGGGGGGGGGTGATTTCATTACCAAGCACTTACCGGATACAGTAAAGAGAAGACCAAGTAAAAGTACAGTGCCAAGGCACCACCACTTGCAAGCTACCATGGTTCATTGCATCTTAACAACACATGCTTCCAGCTGGAAATAATGACGTCACACACGTGATACAATTCAGACAAGATGACGTCACACGTGATACAATTCAGACAAGACATGACGTCACACGTGATACAATTCAGACAAGATGACGTCACACGTAATACAATTCAGACAAGATGACGTCACACGTGATACAATTCAAACAAGATGACGTCATAACAATGTTAGTAAAACAACATAACAAGCACACTATCTGCTATCACGAAATAAAAAGTTGTTTCATGGATTCTACATCCTTGCCCCTTTTAAACAGACAACATCTAGAGACAGACACGGCCACTCTCCAGACAGAGAGAGGGAGGGAGAGATGAGGAAAGGCAAGGTAAAGTTGTGCTAGCTTTACCCTGAGTGTGTGTGTTTCACCAGATCGGCTTACACGTGAACACACCGTACTACACACGGAACAGTGGAACACAACACAATACACGGTGGAGACTGGAGTGGTGGGTATTATATAGTGGATATATTGGTGGAGTGGTGGGTATTATATAGTGGATATATTGGTGGAGTGGTGGGTATTATATAGTGGATCTATTGGTGGCCGCGCGAGCCAATCAGAGGGCTGGATTTCGAAATTCTGGCCTCTAATTGGCTCGCGCGGCAAAAATGACTAAAAATGAGTGTGAGTGAACCGAACCTTCCCGATAAGATAGAAAGCTAATTCCGGTTGCGTTGGATTCGTCTTGAAAAGCTGATTCAGAAAAGCTCCGTGCCTCATTTGGACCTTATACACCGTCAGACACTAGTGGTGGATATTATATAGTGGATCTATTGGTGGAGTGGTGGGTATTATAAAGTGGAGTTATTGCTGGTAAAGATAGTATCATTTGTGTAGGTCTGAGAAAGAGGTGACCAGGGAGTGAGAGATGCGAGGAGAGAGCTGTGTTTTAGGAGAGGAGAATATGTTGCTCGGGAGATGATGGGGAATCATCTCCCTGATATTCAATTAAGCTAAAAGTCCATTATTGAATGATCTTCATTAGCTACTTGTGATAACAAGGTGGATATATTAGTGTGTAGAGGGGATGGGAATTAGTAGTACCCATGAGATGCTGGTATGGTTCGATCTAAGCATGGCTCTTACCAAGCTTGCAGCTGAATAAATTCGGTGTCCATGCCCAACTATGTATTCTCTGAGTTGGTACATGCCTAACATAATAGAAGTGCTAGATGGAATAGAATAGAACGTCTCTTTGTTCATCGTTCCGCCCGTCCAGGTAGTATAGTACTTTAAACGTGTCTGCATAAAACGTGTCTACATCTTTGTTTTCAAACTATTGGATGGTAAAGTACCGCAACTCTACCTGTTAACAGATTCACACCTCAGTTAGACCAAGTTAACTTCATGTCATCAAGGAGTTGCTTCTTCCAGTGTTTTAGTAGACTTAGAGCCTACCGACTGATGATGAAATATAAACACAGTGGTAGTAGACCGATAGACTATCGTAATGGACTTGCTATTATGAACTATAGGCTACATGTATGCTTGAGACGTATGAGTTGCCTATGCTTGATCATTATTTCTTTCCCTAATATGTGAGCCATTTTACATCTTCATAACCCTGATATTTGCACTTGATACGAGCTTTTTGTTTTATTTTAATATTTTAATACAAGTTCAACATACATGGAATTATAAAATCATTCTTCGTTTACACATCGCGTAAAAACATCAGCCTCCTGGGCTTTAGACTCTCTCTCTCTCTCTCTCTTCCTCAGTCTCTCTCCATCTCTCTCTCTCTCTTCCTCAGTCTCCCTGTCTGTCTCTATCCCTCAGTCTGTCTCTATTCCACACTCCCTGTTCAATTGCAGTGATCAGAGTTGTCGAAGGTGTATCGGTGAAAGATAAGATACCCCACTGCATCGCCGAACAAAACCGCCAGGCATATCCACACGTTATACGTCATCACGACCAACATGAGAAAATAGGACATGGCCGTTTGTATCATCTGTAGAGCCGTCTGAGTGAGGTGTAGTTTCCAGTTGACCGTCCTCACCCTCAAACCCGTCTCCTCTGGGTGGGTGTTTCCACCCTCAGGGAGGGTGTTATACTGGGGTGATCCGCTTCTTCTCTCAGCTAACACCTTTGCTATCAGACTACTTGGTTCGGAACACTCACAGCTCTTCTGAACGTAGCCCCGGGTAAACTTGAGGCCCTGATAGAGGATTGCCAGGACAAACCAACAGGCACATGTCCCGGCCATCCCTGCGGCAGTTTTGACATCCCAGAAATCAAAGAGACAGGTGACCTTAGGTGCTAACGTAGAATGTCATCTGCATCATCATCATGTCCATCTCGTTACCACCACCCTCCATCTTCATATCATGGTTCATAGTATCGGTATTCATATACTGGTCCTGTAAAAAACAATAGTTTAGTCGTACATGTGCCCTCGTACAAGCTCGAATAATTGGAATATTCACTTTACATTTTCAACGTCAGAGTTTTGGGCGGAACCATCTCTTCGAATAGCGCACTGATAATTGCAATAGATATGAAGGTGTCATGAACACATAATGTCAGCATCTATTTGCTAGAAAATATAATGCGTTAGTCGCACCAGGTGTCGAAATAGAGAGGGAGCAAATGCAATAGTAAAAAACACCGGTAGAGTTTGTGTCATTCAGAAAACGTCGACTATAAGATTATCTTTTGAAAATGTTAGAGCTAATTTTCTCGACCCTGTCTCGCCGCGTTTGAACAAAACAAGGTAATTAGAGCTACAAAATATTGGTTTAAAATTATTCTCTGAGCGTAAGATATGCATGTTACACGCCGAGAAAATCTACGTGTATTGAGACATACTAGATCCGCTACAATAATGCAGTGTATAGGTCCGGGTGTTTAAAGTGCGGGGGCAGATGGCGCTGGTCGGACAGTGGAATTAGCTGTTAAACAACAAACAGTTGTTTGTTAGTTTAGTTGATCAGCTGGATATGATCCAACTAGGAGACAGACCTTTTAGAAATACATTAGTGAACAATCTGATGGTAGTAGTTGAGTTCAGCTTCCAATTCGATGCAGTAGGTATTGACCCTAACTAAAAGTAAAACTGAAGCATATTCAACGTAGGTACGTAGAGATCAGATTCTGTAATAGGTAGTAAATTTATATCAGGCCACTCTGCAGCGCATGATGACATAGCCAGTAGCCAAGCAACCTGAAGGTCTAGTCGAGCAAGTAACAAGATGGAAGTGCTAGTGGAACCTCTTCATAAAGTCGTGACTAGGTGGATGGTCATGGGCATGGGTGGTTCTTATCGGTAGTTGCTACTTGGTCACAACGAAAAGTTCGTTTCAAATTACCAGTTTCTACACCAAGGTCCAAGCTTCTCTAACACTGCCAGGCCAATGCTCTGACCACAGTTCTCGTTCGCTTTGAAAGAAATGAGAATAGGGTCACTGGTCAGGCCAGGCAGGTGAGAAGAATCGTTGATAAAGTTGGGCATCGATCTTATCAACACGTTAAACAAAGAGATAGCAAATTTATGATAAAGCTTGACTCTGAAGCATCACGTGGCAGGAGTCAAGATATTGCCGCAGTTTTCGTTGAAACAATGCTGGAAAAACAAGCTTCTATGAAAGGTTTTATATACAATATGTACATGAACATGAAAGATTTTATTTAAATTATTGGTCAGTAAACGAATATATTGAGGCCCCTCGGTATTATATACCTATACAGGATATATAATAGGATATCCTAAAGAGCTGCAAAATTCACAAAGCTTTTAGGAATTAGGATGACATTGAACACCTGCTATCTCTCTCTCTCCTCTCTCTCTCTCTCCTCTCTCTCTCTCTCCCCTCTCATTCTCTCCCCTCTTTTATTATCAAATGTTCACAGGAACTCATAGTTTTCGGGACAAGCAAGTCTCTAATTTCAGTGTATCATTTTTATCAATGCTGTTTCTGGGAAACGGTTGAATAAGATTATCTATGAGTCACACGATATATGCGAAACGCAAAATTGATATGACTTTTCACATACAGAATCATATCAGACTTGAGCATGTTTATATGTAGAAGATGAATTTCAACAGGATCAGGAAGGTGTAACAAAGATTTTCTCGAGCGTCGTTTATACACTTGGCCTTGATCAATACCTCGATACGTGCATTGAGCAGTATACAACTGTTAAGTTTTCATGTGTTGCAGTCAGAATAAACATCTCATATTTCATCACAAATATTTGACAATTGATCAATCACAAACTGAAACACATAAACATAAAAGTATATCTCTCGACAGAAAAGTGTCTCACAGGGGCCATTTTAAAGTCAGCCAGCTGCTTCCCCACTACTTTGTGTAAAGGTAGAACTGCTTGTTAAGAGAACTACAGGAAGAGGTATGTGAGAGGTAGAGCGATGAGGAGGAAGATGGAGGGTAGTGAGGTCTTGGCATCGTTACAAAGTTCCTCTGTGCATTCCTTTACATCAACAGGGAAATTTGAGCGAGGGGTAAAAGAAAATTTGCCGGACGGAGGGAGAATTTTTTTTTTTTTAGGACTTGCCAACAAATGGGGTTATGGTCAGGAACACTAGCTGTCCCGGGCCATCCTACGGATTTATTATATATGTAGTAACATTGGGGGACAAATTAGGGATGAGTCGGACAGTGTACTTACTACTTAATTTATACTTGGGCAAATTTCCATGATCCCGGAAAAGGTGTACAATTCCCTTTGGTTTTCTTTCAGAGACCCCACATAGTTTGAAGGGCAGCAGCTGCGCCCACCAGAGCCCCCCAAACAATTTTAAAAAACTCTATATTAAGATAAAAGTTGGTAAAGTATTCAGAGATCACTGGATTATATTGATTCGGCTTACACCCCGATTATACTGCATAGACCGGGGTTTTCCCACGCGATTTTTAAGGAAAAAAAGAGGGGGGCCCAATGGGGGTGGTTCAAGAAACCGAACCCCCTCTTAGGCCCAGCAGTAAAAATTGCCTAACAATAACAGCAGAACTGCAGGGGAGGGTTACAGTTTTTTTTGAAACATTTTGAGCGCAGGACTTTCCTGTGGGTAGGAGTTCTCACTTCCCCCACCAAAAGGGGGTATAATAACAAGAGAAGGGAAAAAAAGAAAGGCAGAGAAAGAGTTTTGAAACGTGTTAGCTCAATTTGTTTAAGGCACGGAAAAAAATTCGTGTATATAATTTTTTTTTCCTGCCTTAAAAGAAGAGAGGGTGAGAGATTGAGCCCATCCCCTACCCGAAGCTCTAGTACCACATTAATACGGCAAGGTTTTAACGCCGTAAGGGAAAAAGCGTGATAAGGAATCTCTGAAATTATTCTGAGACGATGTGACGGAGTGGTAGAGTAATTTTTAGGGGGCATTATTATGGCGGTGGTCAGGTTTTAAATGCCTTTTTTCAGAAAAATAAGAGAGAGGGGGGAAAAAGGGGGCAGAGGGGGGTTTTTAAAAAGAACAAACCAAAAAGAGGATAAACTTTAGGGGGGCCCCTTTTTAAAGGCTTTCTCCCTTCTCTCCTCTCTCTACCGTTATTTTTTCTCCTTTCGCCCCTTAACCTACACTTTCCTCCCTTTCTCTTCTTTCTCTCTTTCTTGTCCTTTTTTCCCTTTTTTTTTTTTTTCCTTTCCCCCGCTCATTTTTCAATTTTACTTTTCCAAGCCCCCCCGTTTTGTTGGGGGTACTTAGCATTTTTTTTATGTTTTGAGTTTTTTAAATCTTGACCTTCTTTTTATATTTTACTAAAGTTTCTCTAGGAGAATACATGCCTGCCTCACCTCGACCCCCCTCATTCATTTATGCTTTTTTTTAAAACGTCCCAATTCTTTTCCTTCAGTCCCCTATAAACCCAAATAAGCCCATTAAAAGAGATGGTTTAGAGAAGGTTCAGGTTTTCCTCAAATGTCATTTCCAATACCGGGTTGTTTCTTTTTCCAATCCAAATTTGACCACTCCCAGTGCCTGTATGATTTCTCGTTCACTGCCCACCAACTATTCAAAACGCTTTTTCTTGGGGTTATATCCCCTCATTTCTCTCCCTCACGATATTTTGGGGGCCGTTTTAAAAAGGGGAACCCAAAAAATTTTTTTTTAAAGGGAAAAATTTATACACCTCTCTCTCCCTATTGTAGCTCCCTCGATCTCTCCCTCAACAACTGCAACCATGTCTGACTGTGCTGCTGCTAAAGTTATGTTCTCCTTTTTTGATGATGATGGTAATGGTGGAATCACCCTTGTTGAGCTGAAGGAGGCCCTTGCTGGAGTTGGGGTGAAGTTTAGTGAGGAGGAGATCACTGCCTTCTTCAACAAGGTAACACATACTATGGGGTCTGTAAGACACCCATACAAACACGATCGTCCTTATTAGGGCCGCTATAGCCCTATACATTATAACGTGTTGGGCATAAAAAATGTCCCCGCTAGACTAGCATAGTTCCAGATACCGTAGAGCTCTAAAATTTTACACAGTTACTCTATGGGACAAATAAATAGGTTCCACAAAATTTCAGACTTTTCGCTCAAAGTTCATTTTTTTGATAGGAATGAACATGGTCATTCATTCCAAAAAACATGATTTTCCGGTCCAGAAGTCAAGCAATTATCTTTGGCTCTCAATTTTCTTTATAATGCGACCAAGAAAAGCCAAAACAGACAACCACAAGGGACACAGTGGTCATGCTTCTGACAGTTAGTCAGGTCATGTGATCCCCACCGAATCGAGAATTGCTAATCAGGCTGAGCGGGGAAGAATCACGTATCACAGTCGCTAATGAGGGATGTGTATCGAAAAAGCGACATGTGATTCGAGAGCACTTGGCTAAAAAGGCCACTTGTTAATGAGCTTCGGATCTCATGACCAATCGTCATCGTCATCCCTCATTAGCGGCTGTGATACGTGATTCACCACCACTGAGCCTGATTAGCAATTCTTAATAACTTACACGATTCGGTGGGGATCGCATGACCTGACTAACAGTCAGAAACATGACCACTGTGTGCCTTGTGGTTGTCCGTTTTGGCTTTTCTTGGTCGCATTTGAAAGAAAATTGAGAGCCAAAGACAATTGCTTGACTTCTGGACCGGAAAATCATGTTTTTTGGAATGAATGACCATGTTCATTCCTATCAAAAAAATGAACTTTGAGCGAAAAGTCTGAAATTTTGTGGAACCTATTTATTTGTCCCATAGAGTAACTGTGTAAAATTTTAGAGCTCTATGATATCTGGAACTATGCTAGTCTAGGGGGGACATTTTTTATGCCCAACACGTTAGCTGAACGCTAAAATTCTCTGCTATAATTCCCTACATTTATTGGTACACATGACAGCGGGACCCCCGTGACAGATGTGGTGTATAATAATATAAGACAGCTGCCCAAATTATATTCCTATACCTCCCGTCGCACCAGGCGGACGCACCAACCCCCACCAACCCCCTCCCCCGGCACCCACCCACCCCCTCCCCGGCTAACCATTAAACCCTCCCACCCACCCCCTCCCCCGGCTAACCATTCCCCCTTCAGTATGATACTGATAAGAATGGAGAGATTGATTTCAATGAGTTCGTTGCCCTGTCAATGGCACTGAGGACAAACGCCATGTCTGCTGAAGAGGACGCCATGGCCAAACTCTTCGCTTCCATCGATGTTGACGGAAACAGGTATTTGGGGACGGGTTTTTGTTGGGTTGGTTATTTTAGTGCCCATTTATTACTATTAGTTAGAAAATACATTCTCTATTTTAGTAGACCATTTTCGGTAGTCGGGATATAATATTTCTAAAGCTCGGTAACATTGTCTTGGTTCCGGCACCAGACCCTTCCTGGCCTCTCTAGAATCTTTTCTTGAGAAAATTCCGAGATATATTTTCCTTCCTCGACCGTATCTCTCGTCGCGCCCCGGGTTAGAACATAACAACGTGATAACGGGTCTGGTGCTTATTAGACTCAGAGGTTAGCAGAAAGTGCATGGGGAGGGGTGATGAAGTAAAATAGAGCTAGGCGACAAGTAAAATTTTAATTGTTTAGTAATATAACGAGAGCGACGCTTCAGGGAGTGTAGGTTTACTGTGTTTGTGTGCTACCCTGTGCTAAATAGTTGCTAGTAAGTCATTAGACACTACCATATCGACTCTGCACCCAGCTATAACTCCCCTCTTGTTCTCTCTTCCTTTCACTCTCACACAATCTCTCTGACTCTCGTCTCACACCTCTTTCCCTCTCTCCCTCGCTGTCTTATTGTCACACTCCCCGGCGGTTCCCTAACTAGGAAACTAGAAAGGCTCTCTTCAGTCTTCATTCCAATGACCGACCATTCTTTTGAACATTATCCTCGACTCGTTCATTGTTCAATCATCTCTGTCTCTCTCACTCACTCTCTCTTTCTCTTGCTCTCTTTCTCTCTCTCTCTCTCTCTCTCTCTCTCTCTCTCTCTCTCTCTCTCTCTCTCTCTCTCTCTCTCTCTCTCACTCTCTCTCTCTTTCTCTCTCTCTCTCTCTAATTTCTCTCCATTGCTTCTGCACACAAGCAAACATCTCTTACTGATACCAATTTATCAGTGGTAGGTAGCTAATAACCGTTTGTGTCTGAATCGCCTGTCTAGATCACAATTTATCTAACCTCTCCCTCCCTTCCAGGTCGCTCTCTCACTCTGAGATCAGGGAGGGTATTGCTAGCTTCACTGGAAAGCCCGCTGATGATGAAGAAATCACCAAGCTGATCAAACAGGTAATTGTTAAGAAACTTCCTTAAATTACGTGGCTTACGCGGCAGGACTATGCACCAAAAACGATTTAGTAGTTTCTGGTACTATTTTTTACCAACCTTGCAAATGAAAATTCGTACCTCCGGAGATCTTATTAGGATATATCAGATCGATTTTATTACCTAGATTTGTCCCTATATCTAATGAGCCCCTTCTCCCACAGTTGGATATTGACGGAGATGGTGAGATCAGTTACGAAGAGTTCTCCCAAAACATCCTCACCAAGATTGCATTGGCTATCAAACAGGGATAAAGAGTTGCATCAGTAGGGGATCTGATTAATACCTTAACCAAGCCACAAACCCACAACACAGACTCTTAATAATATTGATGTTTATTATTTCATGATCGATATCAGCTTTATTTGTGATCTAAACAAAAGATGCGTTTGAGTTGGTTTGTTGACGGAAGTGTGTCGGAATGATGAGAGAAGCTGATGAATTAATGCGAACAATATATCATGCTTCCTGCTAAATGCATCCCTCTCTCTCTCTTTTTTTCCTCCTGATTGAGCAATGAGCTCGGCAAAGGCTTCAGTCTCAAAAGAAAAGCCTCTTTCATCATGACACCACTAAGGGCCCTTGGTGACATTGACACCTAGTGCGACCGATATCGCACATGTGAAGCAGACAGGTATCAATGGTACCACTAAGGGCCCTGCCCTATTATCAATATGACCTAGCTGCAGCTGTCGCCTGTAAAACAGCCCTCTCAATAGTCCTAACTTGTGTGGCTCACACCGCATTTTGTGGTTTCAAGTCCTAACATGCCAATTCACTGGCCTATATTAAAGAACTAAGTTGACACCCAAAGGACCAGACCATACCACACCTCCACCGCCATGCCAGGGGTTTGGGAAACAAAGTAACGATAGACGAGTTTTCGATTGTAGTGAATTGCAATGAAGAATAGAAATATGAATGCAAGTTATATACAGAAACTTATCTAGAATCACATGACTGTTATCACTAAGACATTAAGACAAGTACTGGGTTATGGGGTGAGGCCTATATGAGGCGTGATACTCATGTATAGTGGTATTGCTACTACCGTGTCAATACACACTATAACACCTATATGGTAGGTTTTCTCTCTCACAAGAATAGGGGCAAACTCCCTGGGGAACCTCTGCCCTAACTTCAACCACATACTACGTGGACAGGCGCAGTGGACCAGCCATGTACCCACTGTATGCACGAGGTACGGCTAAGGGACCAGTTACAAAATTTGAAACTGATGTCAGTTTCAACTCTGCAACTATACCAGCTACAAAATTTGAAACTGATGTCAGTTTCAATTTTGCAACTGGACCAGCTACAAAATTTGAAACTGATGTCAGTTTCAATTTTGCGCAACTGGAGCGTAATGACCACCATCTGACCATCTGACCACCATTTTGATCTCAAAAATCAAAATGCATAGGGATCCCTAAAAAAGTTCAGTATTTACACAGCGTTTACACAGTCTTTACACAGTCGTTACACCCAGAGCGCCCGCGCCGCTCTGGGTGTAAAGACTGCGTCTTTCGCACTCGATTTGCAGCGTTTTCGGAAACTTTTTTCGCCGCAGCGCTCAATTTACTCAATTGTGCAGCACACAATCCAATATTTTCTTAGAAAAAGCCGCAAAACGCAGCACGCGCCGCTCTGGGTGTAACGACTGTGTAAAGACTGTGTAAACGCTGTGTAAATACTGAACTTTTTTAGGGATCCCTATTGTGAGCCACACAAATTTCAGGTGGTAGAACAAATAGCACAAAATGGTTCATGGAAGGAAAATAAAAGGTCCACTGGACATTATGTTTTAAAAAGAGTCAAGAGAAAAAGGTAGGGTCCACACGAATAGACACATATGACACGTAACTGAGCAAATTATTGTCTCTTTTTCTTATTTTTTCCCTCGAGAGATTCTCTCGTACATCTTCTCGAGTTCTCTCTTCGCCTCACAGTTAGGGAAGTTTCTCATGTTGTAGTAGTTTGGTGCAATCTTCAGAAGCCTGAAAGAGACGATGTGGTTATTAATAGTTGGAGAATTACTCTGAAAACAGAGAAATTACTCTGAAAACAGAGAAAGATTTTACTCGAGTGGCGCTTGTCGGAACAGCACCATTTTATTCCCACGGTCTCTTGAAAATGTCGAAGCGCGCGCAGCCAGTGAGTGTCATGAACTCTTGACAGAGAGAAAGATACCGCGCGTGCGGTCACCGACCCCTCCTTTGTGTGACAGGTTTGAGGGCACCGCGTGAACAACATGATTCAGCCGGGGATTTCACGTACCAATCAGGTCTAATATCGGTGCAGGTCCGGATGTAATTCTTGGTAGTAAGAACAAACTCGTGGTAGAGTACCCATTGTGGTTTGTGGTCCAGACAGGTACTGGGATGAAGCTGGACGACCTGGTTATCTTTGACTGTGAGATAGTGGCCGGTCCGCTCCAAATGGGCTATCTGAGAGGGGATGGGGTTTGTGGGGGAGGGAGTATACCGAAAATACCACTTGTGCGAGTGGAGGGGGGCTGTAAGGGTGAAACAACTAACAATAAGAGGGGAATGTTCAATATGACGTACCTGCATGAAGAATCCAGTACAAAGAGCCTTTCTAATGTTCAGATAATATTCCTTGGAAGAGAACTCAGTTGATACTCGCTTCAAATTGAACCTGTCCATGATTCGAGAGAGCTGGTCCCTAACACTGTCTGCTTGTTTCAGTGCACGCTGGTGTATAAAGTTGTCAAAACACCACTGTCCCGATTCGTTATCTGCAGGTAGAGATAGTGTGTGATATAGTGAACTATAGTTCATTTCTTCTTCACATCAGAACCCCATGATACTACTGGGGGGGGGGGGCTGCTACTCACTCTGTTTATAAGCGTGGTATACGTTAAGCATGGTAAGGTGATCGCCATCAATGTGAGCAAATCTCATCTTGGCTTCGTCCGCAGCCTTTCGTGCATCGTTAGGCCTCATGAAACACTGCGGAACTGGTACAGTGGTGCACAAAGGTTAGGTGGTGGGCTGAGGAAGGAATCAGGTGGTGGGCTGAGGATCAGGAAGGAATCAGGGGGTCGGGAGGATGGATGGATGTAATCAGGGGGTCGGGAGGATTTAAATGGGGGGGGGGGGGTTAGAATGGGGAAGGACATTGAAACATTTCAATATTACACCCCTGTGCCCAATATATAACACATCCTATTCTGGTGTCGTCCCAAGTATCTCTCTCATACCATTTAACATTGCCACGATGCTCAACATCTCATTACTACAGTTGTACTCTGTGGAAGATATCGTCATCTTGGAGAGAGAGGGGTCGAGAGGAAATTCAGCCATCATTCCACCCAAATCAGTGAGGTCCCCCTCCTCACTCAGAGCTTGTAGGTAATTCAGCAGTTCAAGTGCTCTCATCAACGTCTCAGGTGCTGTGATGATTGGATATATATTAGCAAACGGGCAAGATTCATTATATTTGAGGGTTTCAACTTTCAAATCGATGAAGGTACTGTAAATTTAAGGTTTGAAAAAGTGATTCTGTATATTACCTGGAGGATCCATGAAATCAAAATGAACCAAATCATCAATCCCCATCTTCTTGAGTTGTAGCACGACAGACCCCAGATTAGATCTCAGAATTTCAGGGTATGTATTCTCCTGCATTTCGCCCTGGTATGCTTTCTCAGTATACAACCTGAAACACTTCCCAGGCTTGGTACGTCCCGCACGACCTGCCCTCTGTTGGGCACTAGCCTTGGAGATGGCAGTCACCAGTAGACTTTCCACCCTGATACGAGGGTTGTAGACTTTTTGTTTGGAGAACCCGGGGTCAATGACAAACACAACTCCATCGATAGTAAGGGAGGTCTCGGCGATGTTGGTAGCTACAACCACCTTCCTTCCGACCTTGCCGTTACGGGGTGCCGGGGCCTGGTCGAAGATCTTTTGTTGAAGATTAGGAGGAAGGGTTGAGTAGAGTGGAATCACAAGAAGTGGTCCAACGTCATTCCCAAAGTTCTCTATCTCTTTTTTAATCCGTTTACAGGCTTCATCAATCTCCTGGAGATAGACTCAAGTGAAGGGAGACTGAACAATAGATAGATAGATAGATAGCAGGGGATAGATAGAAATAGATAGAGAGATAGCAGGGATAGAGATATAAATATAAGTCGTGCTAGATAGAAATATATAAAAATTGAAAAATCATGTTACCTCTTGTCCAGTAAGGAATAGTAAGATATCGCCAGCTGACTCTTCGCACATGTGGATTTGAAGGGTGGTCCTGATGGCCGCCTCTAGGTAATCTCTCTCAGGGTCGGGGGTGAAGAATATCTCCACGGGGTGGGTTCTACCTGGGATCGACTGGAAGGAGGGGGAGGGGAGGGGCATTGAGAAACACACTCCCAGTAAAACTTCTCTTTTTGCTCTTCATGTACATATCTTCATAATATCGAATAGCACTACCTTTATTTCGACCCACTAACCATTAGAGGAGCATTGTCAAAGTAATTCTGGAACTTCCCAGCGTCCAACGTGGCTGACATGATAATTAGCTTGATGTCAGGTCGTCTCTTGGTCACCTCTTTTAGCACACCCATCAGAATGTCAGTAGCTAGAGTCCTCTCGTGAGCCTCATCCATCATTATCACCTGGTGGGGGGGAGGGGGGGGGGTGGTAATGAAATGGGGAGGGGGGGGGGGTGATGGTAATGAAATATGGGGGAATGATCAGGGAATGTGGGAGACAAGATTATTAGGAATTCACAATTCTTGACTATCTTCACAGCATTGCTAATGGTGTCAGGTGCCAATAGTGTCAGGTGCTAATAGTGTCAGGTGCTAATGGTGTCAGGTGCTAGTGGTGTCAGGTGCTAGTGGTGTCATGGGTGTGGTACAATGTACCAGGTGTGGTGGTACATACCTTGTAGTTGTCCAGCATTGGGTTTGTCATTGCCTCTCTCAACAACATACCATCAGTCATGTATTTGAGCATGGTATTCGGCCCAGTGACATCTTCAAACCTGTGTTAAATTGAATTTTGTTACTCTGTACAGCAATCGTGTAAAATAATAGCGATTGCGGAAATAGTTTGGGGTATACCCGACCTCTCCACCCAAACAAACCTACCTGATGGTATACCCGACCTCTCCACCCAAACCTACCTGATGGTATACCCGACCTCTCCACCCAGTTTCACATCCATTTCCTCCGCAACACGAGCTGCCACACTCATAGCAGCAACTCGTCGTGGCTGGGTACACGCCACACAGCTCGACCTCCGTCCAGCAACCTCGGGTAGCACGTCAACGCACCACTGGGGTATCTGAGGAGAGGAATTAATTAGTTAATTAGGAATTAATTAATTAACTAGTTAGACAACGAAATAGACATTGAGAAACTGAGAACACTTTGTTTAACGTCCAGTATATATATATATCTGGATGAACACTGATTCCTACTCCATGTCTGGAATCCTTCCAATCATACCTGAGTGGTTTTCCCTGATCCGGTTTCTCCGACTAGCACCACAACCTGATTATTCGTGATCAGCTCCATAAACTTTTCCCTGTGTTCCCAAACCGGGAGGTCCTTTCGCTTGTCCAACAACTTGTGATACCGCGGTGTATAGGGCATCTTGGTGTAGGGGTTCATTGTTTCTCTCATCGGTTTCAGGACGTTGTCCGGTCCCATGTCGAGACGGCGCTTTCGAGAACCCGCTCCTGCCCCCGGATCAGAGCCACGCTTTGACATCCCGTCCACACCAGCTATAACAGGGTCGGGGGAAGTGTTAAATTGTGTGTAGGGGCTATAACAGGGTCGGGGGAGTATAGAATTGTGTGTAGAGGGCCGGGGTATTTGGGGAGTATAGAATTGTGTGTAGAGGGCGCCGGGCGGGGGTATTTGGAGAGTATAGGGTTGAGTGTTGGACATGGGCCAGGAGGGGGAGAGAAACGAGAAAATCAGTCGCTAAAATTAGTCAAATCTTGACTCAAAAAGCAAACATGGGGGATAAAGAAAATACACAAACACTAACAATATTTATATTACTACAACTGGTTCACCATATTTTGAATATTCTGCTTCTCTTCATTAGTCTTATTGTCTTCTCCGTCCCCCAGGCTCTTGAGATACTCCTTCATCACATCTCGGATGGGCTCAATTGTCTCTCCCTTTAGGTTTAGAAGTTGTTTTACCCGTTCTGATATTGAACTGATACCAGCTGTGAAGACGCTGAGTATGATGTAATCAAGTCTTTGGAGGGTGAACAATCCCGCATCAAGTCTCTTCATGTACGCCCTCTCCTCTCTCTCCCCCTCATCTTCCTCATCATCCTCATCTTCATCTTCTATCTCTTTATCAGCCTCCCGTACCTTGCCCAGATAATACAAATGCAACTCCACCAGCCGGTCTACCTTGAGGTGATCATCCTCTACAAACTTGTTAACAATACGCTGCAGTTGAGATCCACTACAGTTCCGCAGGAGATGGGACACAATCGAGGTGACGTGCTCCACCCACTCCAGCTCAGTGAACCCTCCACGCTTTACTTTCTTACCGGGGGTTTTCATGAAACAGGGAAAGAGCGACCGTAAACCGTAGACATCCACAAACTTAGCACAACAGTTAATACCCTCATCCCCTTGGAGGGCGAAGTTGAGCACCTTTAATGCGGGTGGTCTGGACATTTTCTTTTCCCTCAACATGAGCACCATTAATTCCACCCCCTCTCCCTTGAGGAATATTTCCCTGTTGGCTGGGTGAAGGAGAGAGAGGCACAGGGAATCAAATAGATTGTGTACCATCTCTTGCTCCTCTGATAATTGTGGGTTTCTTCTTTTGTACATAGCAAGGGCTTGTAGCATCGTATCGATGCCCTCAATTAGACCTAACTCAGCACGGTTAGACGTGGACGATTGGAGGAGTACCGCAAGCAGCTCACTGCAATAAAGCTTGTTAGGATCGAACGACCTGACTTTTAGCCGGGTTAGGATCCACACCAATAAACCGTGTTTGAACGCTAAATGGGCCAGCTCGGGGTCAGCCTCAACTAGATTCTCTGCGATCCCCAGGACATTGTGAAGACCCTTCGATTCATCCTCGTTCTTTTCATCCAGTGTATCCAGTACCTGTACCAAGACAGACATTATCTGACACTTCACCAGAGCCTGGACTAGCACAACACCCTCATCCAGCGCTTCACTGATTATATCAGGATCAGTTAACTCGTGTAACAGGTCTACTACCCCCAACACTATATCACTGTTAGTGTGGGTCAACATGGACACTATCAGTTTGATTCCACCTGCTTGGACTAACGTCGGATAGAGATGAGGTTGAGTGGCTAGTACCATGCAGTTCCCAATCTCCACGTGAAGCTCGATCTCACTCTCCATAAACCGCTCCGGTTGGTCACTGTGTTTGATCCTTAGCTCCTGATTTTTACCATGTTTCCGCTCCAAATTACCCACCATCTTCTTGACCGCGGTCTCGTCCATCTCATCGCCTCCCTCCTTATCCTCCTCTAGCTCCATAACCAGGGCCAACCTCTCCTCGTCTGTCATCTCCTCGTAGGTCTTCCGGACAGGGGCCTCCACCGTCTTCCGCTTCAACATGTGCTCGTAGTCGTCATCCGCATCTACCCCCCTTTTGAGGGTCCGTGCCGGCTGGAAATCCAGCAGCTCCCCCACGTCCATCTTCTGGAGAAAATAGGGCCGGGGTTGTGTTAGGGCCGGGGTTGTGTTAAGGAGAGGGTTGTGTTAGGGAGGGGGTGGATTAGATTGCGGGTTAGTGAGACGGGTATATGTTATTGGCTCAGGTTAAGTGGTGGGTAAGTTCTAACGAACCACGTACGATACAAAAAACAGATACAATTAGAGTTGTTGTTGTTGTTAAAAGTTCAATAACTTAGTCACCCTGACATGAAACACACTAGCTAAAAACAGGTCAATAAATTAATCAAAACACACCCCTACTATTTAAAGTACAAGCTGCCTCTTAACACGACTAGAATGAGGGGTAATGATTGAGTCTGTAGAGAAGTGCTTGTCCCTTGCTGCTCCCAACTCCGATGTATCCAGAGTTCGGTGAAAAGTTTACAGAGTTGACGTAGTTCAGGGGCGTCTTGCCAGTGGGCCAGTTAGGTACACAGTGAAGAGAGTGAAGGTTCACCAGTCTCAGGGCTTGTTTCACCTCCTAGTGGGAGGAGAATATATTAGATGAGCTGTGAAGCAGCAATTTTGGGGGGGTCTACAGCGAGTTTTGACAGTCAAAACTGTTAGAGAGTCTCCTTTTATTTTACAGAACAACTGAATATACAAACCTTGCTTGATATAGCGAGTAATTCTCCGGTTGAGTTAAAAGTAACGCTGCCCACACTTGTAGTTAGGTTCATTACCGCCCGGAGAGGGGTAGCAGATCGCTGGAGAAGTTCATCCCGGTTATAGATGTTAACCACGCCACTATCGCTCCCTACTGCTAGATGTCGGTCTGATAAACCCACTGCTGTACAATGTAACGCTCCCTCGTCCTGGGGTGAGTGAGGGTGTTAGTTTTTCACGGGGAAAACTGTAATTAATTAACTAATTAGTAGTGCAATTACCTGAAAACACTATAGTTAGTTAATTATCTAATTAGTGCAATTGCCTGAAAACAATGTAATTAGTTAATTATCTAATTAGTGCAATTACCTGAAAACAATGTAATTAGTTAATTATCTAATTAGTGCAATTACCTGAAAGTCACTGATTGGTTTCCATGTCCTTGTGTCCCAATAAGTAAGGAAACCTCCCTGACCGCCCGTCACAAAATGATGCTCGTCCACAAACATGCTGCAGTTGATCCTGGTCCTGTGTGTCACACACTTCACGATTTGTTTGTCAATAGCACTAAACAAGGCAAACATCCCATCCTGGCCCTGGAAACCAATGTACTGGGAGGACAGTGAAAAGTTCTTGTAATGTAGGGAGGGCTTGTTTCGTACCCCAGCCATCTTCGTGCCTGTACACTTGTTCAGGTCGAACGTGTAAAAGTGGGGCCGTTTGGAGCCCAGGATCACCTCCTCGCCCCCTGATTTGGTGAACCGAGCACAGTCGATTGGGAAATTCGGAAAGTGTTGGCGATGGAGGTGCCTGTTGTTCTCTCCATCAACCTCAAATAAATCTAAAGACTTTGAGTATCCTGCCACAAATCCCACCGTGGCAGAGGGGTGAAATTCCAGGGACTTGATTACACAGTTCGCTGCCTTTCGGAAGTTCAAGTTTTTACACCGGCTGACAGCTAGTTTTTTGGTCGGAAGAGTCTTGCTGGTCTGTGTGAGGGATCCAGTAGATGCGAGAAGGGCTGATTGTTGTTTGGGCTTTGTGGCCCAGTTAGGTGTCGCATGGATCTTGGTGTACTGAGGTGGGGATAATGATTAGAACGGTGTCATCTCAAAACATCTCAATCATATTATATCAGAACACGGTATATCAAACGCGATTATTGTACCTGATTTCTTAGTCGTTCCTCCAGTTGCCGCCCTGTTAGTGTCTTATTCTCATCTACGATCTTTAGCTTTTTGGTGATGTTGCTATCCCCTAACTCAACCTCCCTTTCTCCCTCATCCTCGTCGCACCATACTGGCCTCTTCTCTCCTCTATCTATCACAAACAGTTCCTCCTCCCCTGCTTCTCCGTCTGTGGGGTGTGTCAAGTAAACTGGAAAAAAAGATAAACATAAAGGGGTAGAATTTGGTGATGAAATCCCCTATTATGTTCGCAGGCTTCGTTTAGCCGCGCTGCGTGCAGCTACAGTGTAGGGGTGACCGCGTCACCAAGGGTAAAATAAGAAATAAGATTTACCTTGGAATTTAGACTCAAGCTGACCAAACAACTCCTCAGTCAATTCAGCTTCTTCATCCTCCCCCTCCTCTCTGGGGGCTGGTACTGCAGTGGTCTGTTTAGTATCGATCATAAACAGATCCCTGTCCGCCACATCTTCTATTCGACCACCCAACATTCTGTGCTAAACAAGAGAGAGAAGGATCAATTATTTGTAATATTCATCTACTTGGTCGGTGGTATTAGTCTTGGAGATAAAATGTGAGAGAGAAAATACAAACAGCGATATATCGAACTTTTTTAAAAAATAAAATTGAGCAGAAGGGTTTATGATTACATTTTGGACACACTCTGCTCTGCACTACATATTGGTAGAAATAACTGCCGTTTCCACACACACACATACTGACAATTAGTAGGGTCGATAACTACATCGACCTCTCCCAATTGTTCCAGTTTTTGTTACATCTGTTTGGAGCCTCGACACGACCTCTAAACAGGTGTTACTTTTTCACCAACTGTTTTCATCTTGGTGTAATCAGCAGTTGAAATGTTGCTGATCATAACAAAAACCGAACTATTTTTTTTCAACTTGGGGTAAAACCATGGGTGTCAAAAGTTAGCTCTAGGTCCCCTGAGTAACCATCCGGAGACTCTAAGAGATATTTCAAGCCGTTCTCCTGTAATCATTAATCCCGGTAGAGCACATATTTGAGTATGGACGTACGTGCATACTGCCTACTACCCCTATCTTTAATTTATACGTTATTGTAGCAATCTCTCCTCGCGTGCTCTCTTTTCTGAAGATCCCCCTTTCCCCTTCTAAAGTTACAAAAGAGAGCACGCGAAGAGAGATTGCTACAATAACGTATAAATTAAAGATAGGGGTAGTAGGCAGTATGCACGTACTCAAATATGTGCTCTACCGGGATTAATGATTACAGGAGAACGGCTTGAAATATCTCTTAGAGTCTCCGGATGGTTACTCAGGGGACCTAGAGCTAACTTTTGACACCCATGGTTTTACCCCAAGTTGGAAAAAAATAGTTATGATCAGCAATATTTCAACTGCTGATTACACCAAGATGAAAACAGTTTGTGAAAAAGTAACACCTGTTTAGAGGTCGTGTCGAGGCTCCACACAGATGTGACAAAAACTGGAACAATTGGGAGAGGTCGATGTAGTTATCGACTCTACTAAATCACACACTGTCTGAATGAGGGGGGGGGGGTGTCTAGGAGGAAGCACCGCCCCTACTACCACCCCTACCTCCTCCTCCGCGGGTATTTCCACCCCTTCCACCTCTCATACCGGCACCACCACGGCTGTTATTATATCCACCACCACCTCCCCTGCCGCCACCTCCTCGACCTCCCTGGTAACCACCTGAGTTGTTGTTGCCTTGATAACCACTTGATGTGTTATTGCCCTGGTAACCACTTGATGTGTTGTTACCGCCCTGGTAACCACTTGAAGTGTTATTGCCTTGGTAACCACCTCCCCGGTTACCTTGGTATCCACCCGTATTACCACCACTCTGGTAACCGCTGGATTGGTTACCACCTTGGTTACCACCTTGGTATCCTTGGTTACCACCTTGATATCCTTGATTACCTTGGTTACCACCTGCCTGATAACCACTTTGACCACCTGCCTGGTAACCACTCTGACCACCACTCTGGTAACCACTCTGCTGGTTACCTTGGTTACCACTGGTACTATCATATGACCCTCCTCCTCCTCCTACATTATTACCATACCCTCCCGAAGTGTTACCCCTGTTGGCACTAGCGCCGTATTGTTGGATTGGTATGGAGCTATTGTTGGCTGCGTTGGTGTATGAGTTACTGCTGGGGTATCCAGAGGAGCCAGTATTGTTGTTGTTGCTGTTATAACCTCCTCCCCTTCCACCTCCACCACGGGAGTTGTTCTGAAGAATAAATACAATCAATATTATATCTAGAACTGAGCATTTGAATATGATTTCAAAATGAATAGTTCCAATGAATCAATGTTCATCTAATTTACCTGTCCGCCCCTGGAGTTGTTGTTGTAGCTGTTACCTCCACCATAACTATTGTTATTCCCTGCTCCGAAACTCTTGTTTCCACCCCCAAAGCTGCTGTTAAAGCTGGAATTGAAGCTGGAATTGTTTCCACCACCCCCACCTGTGGTGGGAGGGGCAGCACCGTCACCACCACCACCACCATAGAAATCATAGTCTAGGTTCTTATCTGTTCCTCCATTCGTCATGTTGGCTGCCATATCGACAATCTGGGGGTGAGGAGGGGTTCGTATGGGGGTAGAGATCAGAGGATAGGGGACAATCTGGGGAGTGGGGGTGGGTTTAGGTAGAGGATAGGGGACAATCTCGATTCTGGGGGTGGGATAGTGTGGGGTAGAGGGGATAAGGGGGTGGGATGGGACTATCACTAACCATTAGGAAACTAGGTGTAATCTGTTAAATACCTCCTATTATTAGGAACTAAACTTACATCACACGTTGCATCCATAATGTTATCAAGGTTGCCAGTGTTAGAGGAAATGGTGACAGTCCTCTCATCAAGACCCTGAATAATCTCGTCCCTGGACATGACCTTAACAAACACGTTAAAGGACTCCTTCAACCTGATAACATTCTCCCCTCCCTTTCCGATGGTCTTGCCCGCGGCATTTGATCCAATAATGATCTTACAACACTTTTTCCTTTGGTCATCAACAGAGGGGCCTCTCTTGGCGTTATCGTTGGTTATCTTGTCCTGGATGACTCGGAGGGCCCGGTTAACATTACCCGCCTCACCCTCCACGTAACAGGGCCTGTCGGTAGTGTTGGGGAAGTATTTGTTGTTTTGGGAGATCTTTACGAAGCAGGACGTGTCCTCCTTCAACTTCTTCATCTCCTCTCCTCCTCGGCCAATGACTGCCCCGACCAGCGGGTTGGGGATCAGGATCTTAATGCCAAACATACCCGGGCCTCGCTGGTGCTACGGGAAGGGGAAGATGATTATATGGGAATATGAGGGATAGTGCTGCGGGAAAGGGAGGGATAAGGGATTGGGGGAAGGAAGGGGGTATTTTTAAGAAACTGGGACAGAAAAAGAACAGCGTATAATTTGGTTAAAAGTACCTTGTTGAAGCCCTGGTCACCAGCGACATCTCCATCAGTTCTCCAGGAGCGCTTCTTGTTGTCATCGTACCCTCCCCGGGGGTTGTTGTGGCTACTGTTCTCACCCAGATCGGTCATTTTGGCTTCCTTCTCGGGGATAGGTACAATCGTCAGATCACGAGGGTGTTCACGGGCGTGAGGTGTATCGGCTTGAGACATGTTTGGGGGTCGCTGTGTGTATGTGAGTTTGGAGTTATATACCATGGTTTGTACTGTGTAATTGAAGGTGGCATAATTGCATACATAGTCGTGCACACACACGGACACAAACTTACAGACAGAAAGTTGTCCGAACATGAGACAGACTGTTTTTACTCTTTTCTAGCTCATGGATAATCTTAGTTCAAACGTGCCACTTGAAAGGGGATTCAACTTGACCGGGAAGCAAATTATTAACAAGAGTTTCTCAACGGCACTCAGTCTCTACTTGTCAAAGCCCATTACTAATGGTTCTCAAACACGGTTCTTATATCTAATCCGCCTCAATACCAACTGACTCGGTTGCTCACTGACTCACTTAAATACACAATGCCATTTAGCTCTGTGAGCGTATGGTTAGGAAAAGGTGAATAAAATTCATTCATACATAATACTGTTCATTATACATATTCGATAAACTAAAACTCATGAAGTGCTCAGTAATTGTGCAATCTTCTTAAATTGAAACAAACCATGAATCTGATCAGAGGGAAAAGAGAAAAGGAGAGTGAAAGGAGAATTATTTTAGAATTATACTGGTGAAAGTGGAGGGTGGTACCAACCCATCCCTCATGTGAACATCTTACTAAGCTTTAGAAAGTGGCATTTTTGTTTGAATTTGTATCACGTTGCTTCCTAAAGAAATTTCTCAGAGAAATCGTTTATTCCAAAATAAAAAACATTATGCTCCTTCTATTAGACACGCATGTTCTAGCGGCTAGCCCTAAAATGGTAGAGCTCAGGCCTCAGAGTGGTTCTGGGTTTTGAACGGCGAACCTCAAATTTTATCGACGCAATGTCACTTTCGAATCCTTCCTATTAAATAGGGCATTATCTAAGATGACTGCTTTGTAGCCATCGGTAGTCATCGAAGTTAAAGCTTATTAGCAAACTTGTAGAAAGGAGTCAGAGAAGGAGATATTGAGAAAATAAACTTGTCTCATGGTGCAAATTACACATGAGTCTCTCATAATGATACATTATCGATTCAGTAGGTGCAGTTCGTTGCTCTCCCTGTATGCTGTACACTGAAAAGAATATTCGGGTATGATGTTTACTGTGGAGTTAGAAGAGTAGCTTGGATATATCATATACTTTTAGTTAGTTCAGATATCTTTTCGTCTCGTGTGAAAAATAAAATGCTGTTACTAACCCACATGAAGCCTCTGTAGTACAATTCATTCAGGAATTATCGATCCTTTAAACGTGTTAGTGTTATTATTGATGTAAGCTATTTCTTGCAATGAAAATGCTGTGTAAACTTCATGGATCAAATTTAGATTTCGACTAATTGAATTGGTCTCAGAGAGTGATTTGATGTAGTGTTAAAATTCGAATATGGGTTTGCAAGAATTGGAGGATTTGTGACATTAAACTTACCTTGTACATCAGAACTAGCTATTTTCGAATTTTCTTTTTCTGAGTTTCCACGCCATTTTACCAGACTTAAGTTTGATTTTCATCAGCGGTTGGATAATTGACATTGCCTTCTGGGGTAAAAGGGTCCGCCAGAGAGTTACATGAACATTCATTGGCTGAAAGAGGTCGCTAAGTCGAATACCGAAATAACGACGAGAAAGTCAGAAAAAGACGAAATTCCAAAAAAAAATTCAAAATTACAAAATGAAAAGTTTGTAAAAAACCCGCGCGCGGCGGCGCTACGCGATTAAATGCGTCGCTTACATTGAATTGATTCGCGCTTTACAAAACTTGCCGACTTGACCTGAGATTCCTGGAAATTCAGGATTTCCCCTTTGTAAATACACGCGCAATGCGCCAAATTCCAAGAATTACGGGTCAAGTCGCTTGAAAAGGAAAAAGAGTAGAGCTGATTAAAATTACTTCTTGCTGCTTTTTTTCAGCCAAAATCTAAAATTCAAAATCAAAAGTGGAGAGAAGAGTTGGAAGTGTTTATTATATGTTTTCTGAGTGTCCTAGACCGCGTCGTGGGCGGCGCGGCACTTTGCAGTTTGCGGTCGGCCAGTATGACGGAGCAGTGAGCACACTGTTAAAATCCGTGTAGTTATCGGGAAAAGTGTGTAAGGGAAATTTTAAAGCTCAAATGAAACTTTACTTGGGACTAAATTCTTGCTAACCTCAGGTCACACACGTCTAGGGCATATAATTCCGAAATCCGATCTACAATTTCCTCCCCATCCGCCATCGTTACAGGAGGGGTAGTGACGGAGTTCGAAGTTTGTCACCGAAAGAGCATATGTGGTAAAGTGCGTTTCAAACGACTTGACCTGAGATTCCTGGAAATTCAGGATTTCCCCTTTGTAAATACACGCGCAATGCGCCAAATTCCAAGAATTACGGGTCAAGTCGCTTGAAACGGACTTTAGTTCAGGTCGGTGATCAATACATCTGTACAGCTTGAGTTTTCTAAAAGTCGTCAATGTGGTGTTCCAAGCTACTTTCATAAGTATCCCTTAGCTTTTGTCTCACGAAAGGGACTCCAAACTCGCGGGACGCGGTTCCCCTCGTGCTCCCAGTAGTGGGTTCTCTGCCACTAATCGAGTCATGCGCTCTTCTTGGAATCGATCGAAATTTCTTCTCAGGGGTACTGGAAAGGGGAGAGTTGGTTCCACTTGTCAGTGATCCAATCCTTGTACTTTTGGAGTGAGGGGGATCAGATCCCTCAAATGTAATCCAATCCCGGAGCAAAGGAGTGTGTGTGTGACATGTGACCCAAGATATGGTAGTAGAATGGAATGCGTGAGCACAAAACCCTTGTTGTATCGTTATTAGCTAACTGCAGTTATATTAACTTGAATTTGACTGCCATAAAACTTTGCAGCTGGTGCTGTTCCAGTTAATTATAATTCAGTACACTACTAACCCTATCACACACAGTACTTAGTAGTTTGTAGCTTCGAGCATGTCTCTCTGGTTCAATTCCGGGTCAAACCCAGTATTTTTCTGTTTTCTTCCCTATTTAATTCTTTACTACTTGCTCAGATCACATTCAGAATGACACTACTAACCCCCTACACACAGCTCTCTAGGATGGGGTTGATGTTCCTTGCATCATGGTGTGTCCTGGCGGCTACCTTTATACACGCTGGCAAAACGAAGCTGCCCATGGAAAAGAAGGTCTACATTCGCCGAGAACACAGCCTCATCCGACCTTACTCCTGTAAGTAACTAGAAGTCTGAACTAACTCGGATATTAGGTTGTTCCACAATGTAACAAACTAGCTCTGATAGTAATTAGTAACCACTACCTGTATATACAACCATCATTCCGTCACTATTTCGTTATTTACTAAAAGTGCCCCAAACTAAATGTGCCCCGAACTAAAAGTGCCCCGAACAGTTCGGGCCGAACTCTATAGAGCGTGGTTCTATTTTTAGAAAGCTGTTATCTGTGTAAGCCTGATGGGGGTTTTGCTTCTAATACCGGGTACCGGCTTGTTATAGCGGCTTACACATGATGTGGGAAATAGTGCCAGATATATGAAAATAGAGAGTCGGTAGAACAATAGAAAGTGACAGAGAGAGAAAGAGAAGAGAGAGGAAGAGAGAGAGAGAGTGAAAGCAGAAAGAACAAGAGGGAATGTCGTTTGAAAAAGAAAGAGATAGATTCGGTTAAAAATAGAGTTGACCGATCACAGCTGACATGCCAACTTTTCAGCGCTAAGTATGGAATCGCCCATGTGGGATTATAGTGGATCCACGATAGTCAGTAATAACGAGATCAGGCTAACACCTGACCGACAATCCAAGAACGGTCGAGTCTGGAATACCATTGTAAGTGCTGCCTTGCTCGACCATCTTTCCGTGTGCGTACAAATGTAAAGGAGGGTTAGAACATACTATCGAAAGTGACAGCTGCTGAGGCCCTCAGCAGCAGCCCTAGATTTAGAGGGAAGAGAATGTGGCATGGTGAGTGAGTTTTTGATTGTATTTTGTTTGGTACGTGTGTATGTCTGTGTGCGACATGTGCGTGTATGGCTAATTTGGTTTCCTCACTTCTTACTCTATTCCGACACAACTCCTTGCCCTGCCACATGTATACCCGATACATCTTGCTCTAATTGATATTCCTCCCTGAATAAGGAGAGAAAAGTAATGAAGGGAACTGGTGACCAAAACCAAACCAAATTAGGACCAAATGATATTGCACTTGTCTGTCTCTTCCATGTCTAACTCACACCCTCATTCCTCAGCCCCTATCCCACTCACACCCTCACTCCCCAGCCCCTATCCTACTCACACCCTCTCTCCTCAGCCCCTACCCTACTCACACCCCCACTCCTCAGCCACATCCCACACACCCTCACTCCTCAGCCCCTATCCTACTCACACCCTCACTCCTCAGCCCCTATCCTACTCACACCCCAGTCCTTATTATACCACTCACACCCTCACTCCTCAGCCCCCGCTATCCCACTCACACCCTCACTCCTCATCCCCTATCCCACTCACTCCTCAGCCCCCATCCCACTCACACCCTCACACCCCAGCCCCTATCTCACTCACACCCTCTCTCCTCAGCCCCTATCCCACACACACTCTCACTCATCAGCCCCTATCCTACTCACACCCTCACTCCTCAGCCCCTATCCCACTCACACCCTCACTCCTCAGCCCCTGTCCTACTCACACCCTCACTCCTCAGCCCCTATCCTACTCACACCCTCATTCCTCAGCCCCTATCCTACTCACACCCCAGTCCTTATTATACCACTCACACCCTCACTCCTCAGCCCCCGCTATCCCACTCACACCCTCACTCCTCATCCCCTATCCCACTCACTCCTCAGCCCCCATCCCACTCACACCCTCACACCCCAGCCCCTATCTCACTCACACCCTCTCTCCTCAGCCCCTATCCCACACACACTCTCACTCATCAGCCCCTATCCTACTCACACCCTCACTCCTCAGCCCCTATCCCACTCACACCCTCACTCCTCAGCCCCTGTCCTACTCACACCCTCACTCCTCAGCCCCTATCCTACTCACACCCTCATTCCTCAGCCCCTGATGGCCCGAAACTGGGAGATGTTGTTGGAGTTCAAGGTTCACGGAGCGGGACGAACCTTGTATGGGGACGGGTTTGCCATGTGGTACGTGGCTGAAGGGAATCTTAAACCTGGTAAGAAGAGAGAAACGAGATGAGAGAGATAGCGAGAGAAATGAGGAGAGAGATGGACGAGAGATAGGGAGAATATTAGAAAAAACAGAATAAGTTTCTTTCTTCTTACCAGTAAGAGGAGAGAATAAGAGAGAGAAATGATGAAGAATAAGAGATGGAAAACAATGCTTAGTCTTCAACAATAGGAGTGGGTGTAGTGTCACGTGCCCTTATAGTTTTTACCCGTGCACAAGAGAGAGAGAAGATAGAGAAAGATACATATTGCGAGATGCGGTGAGATCTATCTAAGCCATGATTAACAGTCATGTCACTGAATTTAGTACTGCAGCAGCTGGAGCAGTACATAGCAGTCAAAAGTAGCTTCCTGACGTGGCTATTTGGCTGTGAATGCTCCATGAGGGGGAGTTCAGTTTCACTATCAATCAGCTGTAGATCTTGAAGAGTGGAGAGAGTCAAATTTCACAACCAGTAACCCAACCGTGTTTCAGGTGATATTTTCGGTGCCAAAAACAACTTCAAAGGTTTGGGAATCTTCTTCGACACGTATAGCAACCACAATGGGGAGCATCATCACGGTCATCCCTACGTGTCCGCTGTTGTCTTCAATGGAACACAGAAATATGATCATGATACCGATGGTGAGTACTAAGTACTGAGTTAGAAAGTGGGGGATTGCTCAAGAAAGTGAGGCGCAATCAGGGAATTGGTTTGAATGGGATTTTGTGATGGTAAGTTTTGTTTTGTTCGTATGGAGAGAGGGTCGAACAAGGACCATGGTGAGTACGGAGTTGGGGGAGGGTGCCACTGTAATTGGGGAAAAGTGGGTTTGGGTGAGATTTTGGGAGTGGATAAGATATTATTTTGAGGTTCATAGATGGGCTTTCGTTAGAGTTTTTAGATAACAATGCAAATACGCCATTTTGAATATCTGAATGTATGTGTAGCTAGACAGATATGATACGATGACAATAATATGCTAATGCCAGTAACAACTCTCTCTCTCTCTCTCTCTCTTTTTCTCTCCCCCCCCTCTCTCTCTCTCTCTCTCTCTCTCTCTCTCTCTCTCTCTCTCTCTCTCTCTCTCTCTCCCTAGAAGCTCATTCATTGAACCACAACATTCGTTCTCTTCCTAATTCCTCTATCTCTTTCTCTTTTTTCCATTCTTTCCCTATTATTTTCTCTCTTTCTCTCTCTGAGTCTGCTAATTTATAACGGACTAGTAACTGGGCTGTACTTACTATTCCTGTACTCAAGAAGGAAACTATTTACAGACATTCATTCCTATCTCTCTCTCTCTCTCTCTCTCTCTCTCTCTCCCTAGAAGCTCATTCATTGAACCACAACATCGTCTTTCCTAAGCTTTTCCTTTTTTCATCCCATTATTTTCTTTTTTCTTTGAGTTGCTATTTATAACGATAGTAACGGGCGTACTTTAAATTCCTGACTCGAAGAAAAAAGAAAATATTAAAACGGGAGAAATTTTGGAATCGGGAAACCGATAAAGAACCAAATAAAACCCGGGGAAAAGCAAAAAAAGGGGAAAGAAAGGTAGGGAGAAAAGGGAAGTAAGTAGCAAAAAACGAGGAAGAAAAAATTCGGGGGTTATGCTCTCTCCCCTTCCTCTTTCTCTATCTACTTCTCCCTCTCTTCTCTTTCTCTACTCCCCTTCTCTCACTCTCTCTCTCTCTCTCTCGGTCCACAACACGCACCACTCCCACATGGGGCCGTAAGGTCCCATGTGGAAACAGGGTTAAATCCCCCGAGCCCGGATCCTGTTGGATCTGAGGGCCCGGAGGGCCTGCGGAGTAAAGGTAGGTAGAACAATGTACATAAGGGTAGGTTGAACAATGTACATATGGGTTAAAGTAGGAGAAAATATATAAAGGGGAATTAAAGCTCATGGTGACGGAGCAAAAGACCTCCTAAACTATCTGGAAAGAAGCACAACCATCTGGAACGGAGTCTAAGAAGGGTCAACTTATCAGGAACAGAGGAAGCAAACCGTCTGCATCTAGGGAAACCTAATGGCAAGCAGGAACGGGTAGAAAGGTATAAATATAAATAAATTAATTAATGTCGAGAACTTTCCGGAGCGTGTTCATCGAGTTGAACAGGACTGACTTTTGGAGCTGGGAGGGGTAGATTTGGCGGGTTATGGCAGTCAGGTACTTCTCCAGTCGGGGGCTGACTCCGCCAAGGGCTCCGATCACGATAGGGATGACCGTGGCCTTTTTAAGTTCCCAAATTCGTGTGAGCTCCCTCCGAAGTTCTTGGTACTTCTCGATCTTATCTGTCTCCCTGTCCGAGACTGACCTGTCTTTTGGTACAGCGACGTCGATCAGTAGCGCTTCCTTCTTTAGTTTGTCTAGAAGGACCAAGTCAGGTTTACATGCCTGGATGGGGTTGTCCGTCTGTATGTGGAAATCCCATAGGATCTTGTAGTTCTCATTCTCAAGCACTTTTTCTGCATAGTGGCTCCACCACTTTGATTCAGCAGGAAATCCGTAAGTCCTTGCACATTCCCCAGTGGTAGGGCGGCAGCTACTCGATCGTGTCTGTGCTTGTAGTCTCCGTTGGCGAGTTTCGTGCATCCGTTTAGGATGTGTTCCACCGACTCGTTGTGTTCGTTACAGATACGGCACTTCTCAGTCACTCCTTTGCTCTTTCTCTATGGCAGCTTCTTATCCAGTTCGTGCGAATGGCTTGATCCTGGGCAGCAAATACATCGGCCTTCGGTATATCTGCTGAGGCTCTCTTTGTTGAGCCAGGCCCAGGTCGAATCAGGGTCGCATCCCCCTTCTTCCAGTTGCTTCAGGAATCTTCCATGTAGCACTTTGCTCTTCCATTTCTCTACAAGTTCCGCCTCTAATCTTTCCTTCAGGGCTTCTGCGTCTTCTGGAGGTCCAGTTAGCATATCCTCAGTCTGCATCGCCGTGTGGAGGGCACGTATCCTGGGGTCCGTAGAATTGTTGAAGAATGTCACGAGTCCTGTCTCTTCCTTTGCAATGACAATCTCTCTCTCTCTCTCTCTCTCTCTCTCTCTCTCTCTCTCTCTCTCTCTCTCTCTCTCTCTCTCTCTCCCAACTCGTACACAAACAAAGACACCCCAGACGGTACTCTGAAATAAGCACTACACACTCTGTACCTGTTTGTTTGTCCAGGGTGTGGGTGGTAATAAACACGGCACCAAGAGGTGCACCTCGTACATTTGTTGGTAATAAACATGGCACCACCAAGAGGTGCCTGGTGCACCTCATACATTGCAGTGTAAAATGAGTGAACTCTTTCTAATCAAGGTCGCCGGTACTTCACCAACCTACTCCTAGTACTGGTTATGTTCTAACCCTCCTTAACATTTGTAAACAGGGTCGAGTAAGGCTAATCGTTGATAGTGGTGTAAAGTGAGTGAACTCTTAGACATGTTTCAGTATGATGAATTACAGCTTGCTGCAGGCCGCATCTTCCCACACACATACAAAGAGGGGAGAAGGGGTATAGGGATATAAGATTCTAGGTTTTCTAAATCAGCCCTCCCCCTTACCAACCTCTATATTTCGTCAGGAACCCATAACGAGTTGGCGGGTTGTCAAAGCAGTTTCAGAGGACAGAAACACGACACTGTAGCGAGCATCAAGTACATCAACAATGTTCTTACTGTGAGTTTGGGGGTGTAAATGTTGGTTCCAGATTGCTGATATATTACTGATATATTAGTAAATCCTTGCTGCTATAGAGGGTAAAGGGTTATAGCTACTCAGTGTACAGATTAGCACTTCTCACTCGTCCAATACTACAGGTCCATATGGATGCCAGAGGCAAGAAACAAGTGGACAAAATGCTTCGAAGTAAAGAATGTGATTTTGCCCATTGGGTATCATCTGGGATTCAGTGCCCAGACCGGCCAGCTGGCTGACAACCACGACTGTACTAATGTTGAAAACCTACGAGGTCGATCTGCTTCCGGGTCAGGTCTTCAACCAAGAGGTGGGTGCTCAGTTATTGTCTGCTGTGTTCAGTGTTCACTGTTCATTGCTGGATATTTCCAGTATAACACACGGGGGACAACTGACGTCACAATCGGGAAAGGGATTGTATGGAGACGGAGGGCGCGCGGTGGCAGAGGTTGATGTGTTCGCGCGAGAACTGAGACGATAACGCGCGCCCGAACTCACAGCAACCGTGAAGATAGAAATAGCGCTGAAAAGCGCCCCGGGTAACCCAAATCTTCCCTTTTCAGGAGGCTCTTAAGTTGGTGCCATCAGCAGAGGGAGAACCTGAGAGACGTAAGTATTTGTACCCTTGTTTAGCCCCACACTCATTGAATAACACGCGTGTCTATGTGAATGTGTGACCCAGTGGTTCCGTCTATCTTTGAAGCATATTGCCATGGAATCTTAGAATTAGAGATCGTTATAAAACCCACATGCTCACTGACTGTTTGCCGACCCAAACTCAGCACACTATTGCAACATAGAAAGATGGTATCATCTCCCTGCATGTATATTTTAGGTTCTTAAATCCTCCAAACCTCTCTCTGCCCACACTGCATGAACTACACTCAATTGAATTCTAACATCACCTGCATGCACGCTTCACTCCCACACACGTCACCCTCTGACGGTGCCCTATTTCAGCTCATGTGGACGATCAAGTTCCGCTCTTTAGCCGTAGAGTTAAAACAATATTCTATATCTGCTTCGGACTGGTGTTTATCTTGATTGTAGGAGGTGTAGCGTGGCACTATTATCAACGGCTTGTTGCCGCGAAAAACAAGAAGCGATTTTATTAGCCCCCCCCCCCTGGTATATAATTGCAGCTGATGCTGATATGTGTGTTGTGTGTGGAGTGAGAGAGATGCTTTAAGCTGTTGTGGGACACTTAACTCGCTTTTTTGTATTAAAACAGCTCATTTTTCACGTTTTGTGGGTTTAGCACTCTTCTCAAACCTCCCAACAACAACACCCCTCTATCATCCCTCCCTCCCTCTCAGCCCGGAGTCCGGACAAACAGACTAGTAGGACATCCTCAGCCCTGTGGACTATTCTATACGTGCTCCTTGCAGTAATTGTTCTGCTTGTTGTCATTGGCATTGCCATTGTTGTGTGGCAGAAAAAGGAGGAAACTAGACGGCGGAAACGGTTTTATTAGTAATATACCTCGACCAAAACGCGGAGTTTTTACGTCAGCCGACCCGAAACCGGATTAAATTTGGCCACCCGCTGGTCTCATGGCCTCCAAATATGTCAAAATATGTCTGAATTGTCATTTGGGGTCATTTAGACCTTTTAATTACATGTAATTACCCTTTAATTACATGTAATTACATTTTAATTACATGTAATTACTTCCAATTACATTCCAATTACTTCAGCACCTCGAGAGCTTTCGAACGCACCCTAGAACACCTTTCTACTCCTTCTAATTGCCGAGATCTGCATACCCCTTATTTTGACTGTTTTTCGCGTCCTACCCCTTATAGGTTTAGGTATGGCCATCGCCACACCCCCTATACGTCGCGGGACCTCGAGACCTTTCCAACGAGCCATAGAACACCTCTCTACTACTTCAGGGGGCTTCAAAACTTTCACTCTAAAAATATCTATGGTTTATGGTTTTATGGTTTATGGTTTTATATCGACCAAAACGCGGAGTTTTTACGTCAGCCGACCCGAAACCAGATTAAATTTGGCCATCCGCTGGTCTCAGGGTCTCCAAATATTTCAAAATATGTCTGAATTTTCATTTGGGGTCATTTAGACCTTTTAATTACATGTAATTACCCTTTAATTACATGTAATTACATTTTAATTACATGTAATTACTTCCAATTACATTCCAATTACTTCAGCACCTCGAGAGCTTTCGAACGCATCCTAGAACACCTTTCTACTGCTTCTAATTGCCGAGTTCTGTATACCCCTTATTTTGACTGTTTTTCGCGTCCTACCCCTTATGGGTTTGGGTATGGTCATCGCCACACCCCCTATACGTCGCGGGACCTCGAGACCTTTCCAACGAGCCATAGAACACCTCTCTACTACTTCAGGGGGCTTCAAAACTTTCACTCTAAAAATATCTATGGTTTATGGTTATGGTTTTATGGTTATGGTTATGGTTTTTTTTCATCTGGTATTAAGGGCCTGTCGGCTCGGCCCCGTTGTTTTAGTTTTAGGGGGGATGTTTTAGGGGGGATGGGTTGAGTTTGGGTTATATTCGGGTCGGGGGGCCTTGCCAGGCCCCGAATATTTGGGGTGATGCATGTGAAAGTAGTTAATTCTGTGTGAGCTTGTTGAGTACTCAACAAGTGTGAGCGTGTGTAATTTAATTAAGTCTTGTGATTATGATATATTATGTGACAGGGAGTGATTATTGAACAATTGTACATGCAAACATTAGGGGTGTGTTCGTTTTTCTCCATTTTGACTAGAGTCTAGAGCTACACGATATGAGTTGAATGCGTGAGAGAGAGATTTGAGTGTTTGTTGGTTTATATTTATTTTCTTAGATAGAAAAATGATACTTCTCGATAGAGCAGGATTTGAGAGAGAAGAGGGGAGCAAAATAAAAGACAACTGAGATATATTGAGGTATGTGTGTAAGAGATTTGTACGCAAATTTTTTACCCAACATAAAAATCTGGTGTCTTTTTAATCTCTCCACCATTTGATAGTCTCACATCAGCACGTCCACCTTGACCTTATACCCGACACAGTTGCCCCCTCCCTGTAGACAAGAATCCACTGTCGTATCTGGCTGCATGCACGTCTCAGAGTACGGGACAGCACAACCCACGACCTCAGCCCAACAGTTGTAATAGGGCCAATCGTAGTAAGTACACCTACATGCGGTACCGGCGGGTGCAGGACTAGACACCACGCACCCCTGCCTCTTCTTCTCGCACTGACATGTCTGGGGATAGGCCCCACAGGAGCCACCACCCTCCAGACAGCTGCTAATACTGGTATCCGGGTCTGTACATGTAACTGCGTCATCGTGCCTACAGGACACAATGGTCCCCCTGCACGTCCACGCTCCCATGTAGTCACATCTACATGCAGTTCCCGCTGGGGCGGCTTTAGTTACCGTGCACCCTCCAGCTCCGTAGGTACACTCACAGGTCACATCGTTGTAACCCCCACAGTCACCCTTCCCTTGGAGACAACTGTAGATGGACTTATCAGGGATGGAACAGTGGACTGAGAATGGATCCCGGCACTTGGTCACAGTTCCACTGCACATCCAAAACTCGTCGTAGGAGCACTGGCAAGCGTAGCCGGGTGGGGCAGGTGTGTACACGGTGCATCCCCCTAGAGAGTACTCACAGTCACATGACAACTCTGGCTTGTAGTAACCCCCGCAGTCTCCCCCACCTTGGACGCACGAGAATATGGATTTATCGGGGGTCTCACAGTGGTCACTCTCGTCCTGGTCACATCCCACCACCTGACCCGAACACGCCCAGGCGCCATCATAAATACACCGACAGGCACTGTAGGCGGGGGCAGGGGTGTAGATGTAACAGCCTCCTGCAGAGTAGCCACAGTCACAAGTTCCAATGTCTGTTATCGGCATGATGTCCATATCATATCCTCCGCTGTACACAATGGGTTGGGAAGGGGCGGTGAAGATCATGTTGGGGCGTGCCAGAGTTAGTCCCTTCCGGGCCACCCAGTCCAACATAAGGTGTATAAAGTTGGTGATCATGCCCCGTGCTCCAGCGATATAGTATTCCTCCCAGCTTGTCTCGCTGTCCACTGTCCAGGCAATCACATCGGAGAGGTAACCCCGTGCCTTGTTAACCGCTCCCAGGGTCGTATCCCAGTAGTACTGGGTGGGCGAGCAGGCAGTGAGGCCGATAGAGAACATCTTATTAGGGTAGTCCAACTTGACCATCCTGTTTATTGCCCCGAGGGTGGTATCAAACATGTCATAGGTCACATAGATCTGTGAGATCCAGTTTGATCGGAGTGCCCGGTCCACCACCGCATCTAGGTAAATATCAGAACCAACACCGATCAGGACCTTACCATGGTACCCCTTGCTAAACAACTCCCGTTCCATGGCCTCCACCACCTTCTCACCGGCCAGTGCCTGGACCCTGTCGGACAGTCCAGGGATCTTGCTGTCTATGTAGATCAGGGCCAGTCTATCCACTGCCTTGTCCGCCATTATAGCCCCAAACACCTTCTCATGTCGGACATGTCCGGTACAGACCCCATTAAAGTCACACACACTCCCCCCGAACATGTTGAGATAGCAGGTACAATCACAGGGTAAACCATGGTGAGCAGTAGTCATCTCCCCTGTCTGGCCATGGAACTGTACATCAATCTCAATGGCATTCACACCGGATCTCAGGGCCCATTTGGCAATCTGTGGGTTGTTCACCATATGGGCGATGACGTAGAAATCCCGGTTACCGGAAGCCCCATATCCCCCTCCCTCAACAGCCTCGTGACCAATGGCCACGTGATACAGGGCTAGAAGTATCAGCAGATGAAGGTTCATGGTAAGATGTGTACTGTGCTCCCCCGGCATATCTCTTAAACGGTATAGAGGCACGTGAAGAGGTGCTAACTGAATGAGATTGTGTTAACTCACTTTACTTCACTAATTTCTTCATCACGTCCCCCTAGCTCTTAAAATTACTGAGTGTATCTTTCAGTGTCGGTGAGGGAGGAGTAGCACCAAATTAAAGTTTCGAGGAGCCCTTGTATCACCAACTGTGCCGCCATAACCGCCGTATATGATAGGGAGAAGGCCAACTATAAATCTGATATACTAATATATAACAATTCATAATACTGTGCCATTACATTTACAAACTGAGGGATTGGAAGCCTCTGAGCACATTTCGTTTGGAGATCAGCGTGGTGGGAAAAGTTCCTGCCATATCAGACAGCTCGCCGTCGCTAGAACCGGTAACCCTATACCTGCAGGGGTTAGAGATGGCGTTATGCTTTGTTGTTAACAAGTTATGCTAGAAGTAGAGCTAAGAGTAAGCAGTGAATTAAAGTTGGGGAATATATACATAACAGCATCCCAACAGCATACCTGTGACTGCACAAAATATGGCCCATCCTTGATCGAATATATTTGTTTGTTGACAGTACCCAAACTCCAGGCCAGATGCATTACTGGGACTGTGGATACTCAACTCACAGGATTCTAGCACACCGTCACACTGAGGGGAGGAACTGTTTAGGATGGTCTGGTACTGGTATCCCACCCCAAGTTGGGTTCTGTGTGGCAATAAATAAACTGCCCAAATTAATGATCGAGAAAGACAATTCTAATAAAATCGCCTCTATCGATCATATTTTTATACTGTCTGGCGCCGCCGACCCCATCTGAGCGCACTGTCAAATCAAATCGAGGTCTGGCACCGCCAGACAGACAACAATGTATAAAATGCTCATCAAATCCCAATCAAAAATAGCCCTCGGCCTCACTGGAGTTTTATGAAATTTCCACGGTCATTGCTTCACCCGCTGATGAGTTAATTGCGGTAAGGAAGATCATCATAATCATGTCGAGTTATTCCTAACCACAAAACTTCAAGTCTCTAACTCATCAGGAGGTGAAGCAATGTTCCCATGGGAAATTCCAAAATATCCCGAGTGAGGGCTATTTTTCAAAAATTTTTTGATTGGGGTTTCATCTAGGTGCTGACAGGCCCAGGGAAACAAACAAATTAAAATTTTTAAAACTAGAACTTTCTCTTCTGCCTGTTTTTAATAAAAACAGGCAGAAGAGAAAGTTCTAGTTCTACTTTTTTTAAATTAAAAATAAAGTAGGACTAGAAGTCACGTGACATAGAGTTTGCCTCACACACCTGTTTTGAAGCGGTGCAGAAGTCTCCCACCTCCCCGATTACTAAATAGGGCACCAGGAGCTGTAGTAATAAAGAGCAGATCATCAGATCATAAAACATGGATCTTGAAACGTATTGAGGGAGATTTTAAAGGGGTAGATTTTAAAATGGCGAGGTGAAGGGAGGATATAATTGAATTTGATGAGCACAAAATAATGATCCTACTGCTACATGGACCTGGTGCCGCCAAACAGATGCACCTGGATCCCATAAATATATTACCGACAAGTTATACATTCACATTGCCAGGCCACGCGGTCAATATATAACGTTGTTTCTCATGAGGGAATGGGGCAACACACATATTAAGCAAGGGAATGAAAATGAATTTCTCATAATGCAATGGGATACAACAGATAATCTTATCCGACATATATGGACGACTTGCAAAGTGGAATTTGAAAAGCTCCTTTTAGTTCAAAACGATAAATTCTATCGATATTAGCCATTATAATGTGTGTGTTATTCTACCGGTCTACTGCTGCAGGTGCAGTGTACCTACTGCAGCAGCAGTCGGCCCGTAGAATACCACACACACTATAATCCATCCAGCCCCCGGGTGAAAGCAATGCTACTATTCCTAATATTCTCTGCCTTCTTCTACTTATAGAGAGGGCGAGAGATTAAGAGAGGGAGAATTACAAATTGAGAACCTCTCAAAATTAAAGTAGAGTACTGCTGTTGGCTCTGATAACGTTTAAAGACATGAAAACGAGACAGCTACAAAATGAAAACATACAATTGCAATGACCCCTTACTCAACAAGCAATAACCGGAAGTTGAAATGAAAGTTGCATGGTGTGATCAAGAACTCCTGTCTGGCGGCGCCAAACCCCGTTTTGATTCTCAGATCGGGTCGGCGCCGCCAGACAGGATAACTCCTGGCTCTAGTTGTTGAGTAATGGGCGAGAGACTCCACAAGGCGAAATCATAGTTACTCAAAAACGAAATCGTTGTATTGGTAATTATTTGGCAATGGCATTGGCAGCGAAGCGTACAGGGGATAGCGTTTGTTTTGTTCAAACCTTTTTATTTTATTTTATAAAAAAAAGCCTCCTCTCCGTCGCGGGGAGGGAGGGTCGAACAAGGCAAGATAGCGTGGCGTGCCCAAGGTAATTATGGACAAATTTTCCATAAAAGGATATAAAAAGATATACACGATATTTCATTCTTGATTCTCCCTGGCAGCGTGGCATGAGGAGAAGCGAGAAATAGAGAGAGAGAGAGAGAAGGAGAGAGATAGAGAGAAAGGGAGAGAGAAAGAGAGAGAGAGAGAGAGAGAGAGAGAGAGAGAGAGAGAGAGAGAGAGAGAGAGAGAGAGAGAGAGAGAGAGAGAGAGAAATTGAAAACTTTGTGGGCGAGGACTGAGAACTACATCTTACTTTAACATACACGACGTCTCATTCCTAAGCTAAAAGAAGCAGATCTGCCGACAGAGAGAAGACCAGAAGCAGAAGATTATCAAGCAATTATCTACTGAGCCATTTATCACTGTCAGTCATACTATTATAAATTCACCAGTCTTACCACATATCCAATTATTGGTAGACTACTTAAAAGACAGTACATAGAGATCTACTGTCAGAGCATTGGCCTGACCCATTCTCGCTTCTCTCAAATAAGGCGGAGCGCGCGAGAACTGTGGTCAGAGCATTGGCCTGACAGGAGATCTAGAATATATTCTCTGGTCGATGCAGCCGACAGCCACGCAGAGAAGCTGGAGAGAAAAGAAGCTGAAGAGAAGAGATTAGAGAAGCTGGAGAGAAAAGAAGCTGAAGAGAAGAGATTAGAGAAGCTGGAGAGAAAAGAAGCTGAAGAGAAGAGATTAGAGAAGCTGGAGAAAAGGGACGGGGGAGACATCATAAACTTCAACCCATGACTCTCCTAACTAACAGTACACTGTACAGCAGGAACCGACCGAAACAAGTAAACAGCCAATCAGAACTCGCTATTTAGGTCACGTGACTGGTTATCAGCCAATCAAGGACCAGTATTTCCTGATTCGGTCGATTCCTGCTGTACAGGTTGTAACAACTGCAACTAGTGGACATTAACTTAGTACATTATCTCTTTTAGGAACTATTACAATTATATTTCAAAGTTTCACGTGCCGTGGAACAGACTATTAGAACTCCAAACTAACATCCCCCGTTCAAGTATTGGCTAGTTTCCACCATACCCTTCTCACCCCCACGACCCACGTTGTTGAGTAAGGGGATACTCAATAAATCCCATGCCTCAAGTGATGGCGGACGTGTGGTTCAATCAAGATCAAATATGGTGTTGGAAAACCGGTTGAAAACTTAAAAACTCTCATATAACGATGGTTCGGAAATAAATTAGAATAAAAATAGTTCACGTTTCAGAGGGTCTATCTCAAAAACACACACACATAACACGCGTCGTATAAAAATATAGTTCTCTCCAGACTCCAGACTGCTGTTACTAGACAATAAAATGGAGAGGAGTTGATCTAAGCACAGAGTTCGGTATTAAATACAGTCCTCTACTTGGCGTCCTTATACTCCGCGTCGTGTGTGGTCGATTCTCCAGAACCTCCTTCGCTATTGTTAGCCATGTTCTTCTTGTAGGCCATCTCGAAGAGCTTCAGGGAGCTCTGCTGGACTTCATTCAGCTTCTCCCTCAGCTCATCTACCGATTTGTTATCGTCATTGGCCCACTCCCTCAGCTCACTAATGTTTGTCTTCATGGTCTCCACTTCATCAGCATTCAGCTGCTCCCTGAACTCGTCAATCTTGCTCTCCGTGTCATTGGCAACACCCTCAGCCTGGTTCTTCAGCTCCACCTTCTCCTTTCTCTCCTTGTCAGCCTCGGCATACTTCTCCGCCTCTCGGACCATGTTCTCGATCTGATCGTTGGAGAGACCGCCGCTGCTCTGGATGGAAATCTGCTGCTCCTTGCCTGTTCCCTTATCCCTCGCGGACACGTTTACAATACCATTAGCATCAATATCAAAGGTAACCTCAACCTGGGGTGTGCCCCTGGGCATGGGCGGGATTCCAGAGAGAACAAAGTTCCCCAGGAGTTTGTTATCCCCGGCCATCTCTCTCTCACCCTGGAGGACCTTGATCTCCACCTGGGTCTGCCCATCCGCGGCAGTCGAGAACACCTGGCTCTTCTTGGTGGGGATGGTGGTGTTCCTCATGATCAACTTAGTGGAAACTCCACCCAGAGTCTCAATTCCAAGAGACAGGGGTGTCACATCGAGGAGGAGGACATCAGAGATATCTCCAGCTAGGACACCTCCTTGGATTGCGGCTCCCATGGCAACAGCCTCATCAGGGTTGACTGCCTTACTGGGCGTCCTTCCAAAGATGCCCTTCACAACATCCTGGACTCGGGGCATCCTGGACATACCTCCGACCAAGAGGACCTCTCCGATCTCAGAGGTGGACACGTCAGCATCCTTGATGGCCTTCTTACACGGCTGAACCGTCCTGTCAATCATGTTACCGACAAGGCTCTCAAACTTGGACCTGGTCAGAGTTAGGTTCATGTGTTTGGGTCCGGTAGCATCGGCTGTAATGTAGGGCAGGTTGATATCAGTTTGGAGACCGGAACTCAGCTCGATCTTGGCCTTCTCAGCAGCCTCTCTTAACCTCTGTAGAGCCATGGGATCCTTGGCAAGGTCAACATTCTGTTCCTTTTTGAACTCGGTGCACAGGAAGTTAACTAGCACATTATCAAAGTCCTCGCCTCCAAGGTGGGTATCTCCGTTAGTTGATTTCACCTCGAAAACACCCTTCTGGATCTCGAGAATGGAAACATCAAATGTACCACCGCCAAGATCGTACACAGCAATGATCTTGTCATCCGCTTTGTCCAGACCGTAAGCGAGAGCAGCTGCAGTCGGTTCGTTGATTACACGCAACACATTCAATCCACTAATCTGACCAGCATCTTTCGTTGCCTGAGGGAAGAAGGGATAGTTTGGAATTCTCTAGACAGTGAGAGATAGGAAGTGGGTGTCCCGGCTGAGAATTGGGACGAGAGGTTTCAATAACGTTCTAGAAGGCGCGCCAAAATCTCCCTTGAAATGCATTTCAATTCCACTCCCCTCACTTCTGTGTTGCCGCGCGCTACGTCCATCATGTCACGTGAGATACACGCGAGAAGTGCCAGGTTGTACGTGACCTGTGAAGTGCAGTGGGGGATGTAAGTACCTGTCTCTGAGAGTCGTTGAAGTAAGCAGGGACGGTAACCACAGCATCCTTGACATCGGTACCCAAGAAACTCGCTGAAAGGAAACAGGGTTAGTTGGATCATCAAACAAGACATTGAGTACTGGGGGGTAGGATGAGTAGTACTGCACTCTTGGAATTGTTTGTTCAAGAACTTTCTTTACTGGGTGTAAACTGTGGATTCGATCACTTACAGGCTGTTTCCTTCATCTTAGTGAGAACGAAGGCGCCCATCTGACTTGGTGAGTAGAGTTTTCCATGTGCCTCGATCCACGCATCACCGTTGGATGCCCTCACAATTTTGTATGATTGGGTCTTCCTGGAAACAGAGGGGAGTTAGATAGCGAGAGTTGTCGTATATCATGCTGTTACAAAATGTTATTCCGACTATATCGTGAGATAAAATTACAAAAATTTGTTTAGACCCTGTTTCACGCCCCCCCCCCCCCCCCCCCCCCAAGAGGGTTAGAACATAACAAACAACAATACAATACAACCACAGTACAAAGCCGGAAGCCAAGACCCTCTCAAACGTTCCAAAAGCCCAAACCATGAGTCCCTTTCTCTCCCCAGAGAGAGAAAGGAACTCAGCGCCATAGTTACCACATACCCGGGTTGGTATGGAAGTTTGCTGAGCGTTTAGTAACAAAAAACAAACAGACAAATCACTTACATGTCATCTTGTACTGCCTTATCCTCGAATCTCCGGCCAATAAGTCGCTTGGTGGCAGACACGGTGTTGGCGGGGTTAGTGACAGCCTGCCTCTTAGCTGGGGTGCCAACCAGTCCTCTCTCCGTCCTTAACGAAGGCCACAACCGAGGGTGTGGTTCGGGATCCCTCTGCGTTCTCAATAACTCGGGGTGTCTTTCCGTCCATGACACTGACACAAGAGTTCGTGGTACCAAGGTCAATTCCTATCACGTGGCCTTTAGCTGTGGACATCTGCGGGGATGGGTGTGTTAGAACATATTATGATTATGTAACAGTTCAAAATACCGCTCTCAGAGAGAGAGAGAGAGAGAGAGAGAGAGAGAGAGAGAGAGAGAGAGAGAGAGAGAGAGAGAGAGAGGGAGAGAGAGAGAGAGAGAGAGAGATAGAGAGAGAGAGAGAGAGAGAGAGCAGAGAGAGACGATGAGAGAGAAGAGAGAGAGAGAGAGAGGAGAGAGAGAGAGAGAGCACGGTGCCCCTGAAGGAAGTTCCACCTCGACCGAGTCCCCCAGCAAAACGAACGGTTGTGTGACCTAAAGGGGACCTCTGGGAACTACGGAGGACCGTGGGGGAAAAGATTTAAAAGTAGCCTAAAAAATTAAAACGATAGAAAGATAGCTATCGTTTTTTTCACTTTGAAAATACGGCGTTTCTTTAACAAAATCCTTGATCAGGAAGATGCAAGTGTCTCCCACCTATTTTTTGACGTAGAATCGAATGCCGTTGAAGTCAAATCTCTAAAATGTTAGTAAAATGGTGAAAATCGCTTTTTTAGGTGTTTTTTGGTGAAAAAAGCGTTCAAACTGGTACTAGATGATGAGATAGAGTCCCAAAAGTATGACAAATCGCTTTTTTGGGACCTTTTCGCCCTAGAAGCAGATTTTTATGAAAATCTGGTTCAGCGCCTATTCTCTGTATACTTTCAAAGAAGGTGAATATTGCTCTAATTTAGCCAATTTTGAAGAAAAGTCATCCAAAACAGTACTAGATGATGAGATAGTGGCCCAAAAATATAACTAATCGATTTTTTGGGTCTTTTCCGTTCTAGAAACAAATTTGCATGGCGGTCTGATAATACGTTTCCTCTCGGTAGGCCTCTGAAGTAGGTGGAAATAGCCAAAATATAGCGATTGCGGCAAATGAATGTGGTTGACCAAACCCACTTTAGCATCATGTATGACCTATCTCTGGGCTACTGGACTATGCAAGAGCCATACATGATGATGAAGTGGGTTTGGTAAACGTTTATTCACATTCATTTGCCGCAATCGCTATATTTTGGCTATTTCCACCTACTTCAGAGGCCTACCGAGAGGAAACGTATCATCCGACCGCCATGCAAATTTGTTTCTAGGACGGAAAAGACCCAAAAAATCGATTAGTTATATTTTTGGGCCACTATCTCATCATCTAGTACTGTTTTGGATGACTTTTCTTCAAAATTGGCTAAATTAGAGCAATATTCACCTTCTTTGAAAGTATACAGAGAATAGGCGCTGAACCAGATTTTCATAAAAATCTGCTTCTAGGGCGAAAAGGTCCCAAAAAAGCGATTTGTCATACTTTTGGGACTCTATCTCATCATCTAGTACCAGTTTGAACGCTTTTTTCACCAAAAAACACCTAAAAACGCGATTTTCACCATTTTTCTAACATTTTGGAGATTTGACTTCAACGGCATTCGATTCTACGTCAAAAAATAGGTGGGAGACACTTGCATCTTCCTGATCAAGGATTTTGTTAAAGAAATGTCGTATTTTCAAAGTGAAAAAACGATAGCTATCTTTCTATCGTTTTAATTTTTTAGGCTACTTTTAAATCTTTTCCCCCACGGTCCTCCGTAGTTCCCAGAGGTCCCCTTTAGGTCACACAACCGTTCGTTTTGCTGGGGGACTCGGTCGAGGTGGAACTTCCTTCAGGGGCACCGTGAGAGAGAGAGAGAGAGAGAGAGAGAGAGAGAGAGAGAGAGAGAGAGAGAGAGAGACAGGACGGTAGTTACCTGACAGGCAGCGGTGGTGATCGCCTCATTGTGGATTCTTGGTACCCTGTTGAGAAACCGGGACAACATGGCTACTAGTAAGAGGGTATGGTTAGAACTACAACTATGTAGTATGGCTGATATACACCATCCTTTTACTATAATAAAAACTGGGGTGATAAGAAAAATGTTCTGGAAACCAGATGCAAGAAGAGAGAAGGGGAGGTTGAAATTTAATACAAAGGTGGGTTTATATCAATTGTGTTAAACGCATTCAATGTACAGATCTACTGCTTTATAACTGAGATAGTCAATATCATGAAAACGAAATATATCAAACATCAAATACACACTCCACACAAACATTCAACTTAACAAAAATACTCCCACAAATCAATCATCTTTCCGGGCTTTCCTTCTCGTTGTTCCGGATTTTTTCTTTTTCCTCTCTTCCTTTTCCAACATTTGCACGTACTTGTAGGTTAGGCCACCGCTTAGCAGCAATAGCGGTGTGATCACCATCAACAAACTGGAAATAAGAAGTTTTGGACAAATAGAAAATTGTTAAAATTAGCAGGATGAAATATCTCGCCTCGAATTGTAGGGTAAGCTGGGGTAAAATGGCCCACGGGGTAATGTGGCCCATGTATGGGGCAAAGTGGCCCTAGTAATAACATGTGGTCACGTGACTTTTTCTCCAGCGGAGACCTGCTCGTTCTGTTCCGAATTTTCGCTTTAAAACTGCTGTCATTTCTGTTTGGGTTGGCCGATTTTAATTTTGCAAAAACTGCCAGTTAGGCTTTATAATTCTCTAAAACATGGTATAAAAATTTTGAAGAAATTGGCATTTTTTTGTCAATTTTGTAAAAACGGGGCAAATATGGCCCATTCTCCGGGACAAAGTGGTCCGGTCTGGGGCAAAGTGGCCCACCTCTATCCTCTAGGACCAATGAAATGGCGCCTGCAATACCACGTGACATTGGAATGCACTGGGGCAAAGTGGTCCAGAACAAAAATGTAGTCCAGACGGTCAAATTAGGGACAAATTGGCCCATGTTCCGGTGCATAACATGGGCCACTTTGCCCCTGATTTGATCGTTTCTCTAACAACACCAGGCACGTGATAAAATCGAGCAATGCTATTGGCTTGGGCCACTTTGCCCCGGTGCAAATTTTCCAAAAAAAAGCCTCACCAAATTATTTGAATTGATTAATTAAAACTTGTAGATTTTAAAATTTAGCTCGGCTGAAAGGAAAAGGTTTCATTGGATAGCCTATATTTTTTCTTCCTGCTGTAGAAATTGCGTATTTTAGAACCTAAAACGTTAATGTGCGACCAAATGTAACGTTACCATGTATGTAGCGTTACGGCATTCACCCGGGTGGAGAAATTAAGAAATATTGGTTAGATCAGCAGAATTCAGTACCTTACAAAGAAATCTTTGGGATCTTTAGCAATGTATATGACCAACTCCTTCATGTACCCATCTGCCCATTCCTTCCACGTCTGCTCAACTATTTCCTCCGACATCTGATCTACCAAATAGAGGAATAACATTAGACGGACAATATCTAGTTAAGATCGGTGCAAGGGAGGCTGTCTACTTTCTCAAAAGTGCCGGAGTCGCAGCCCGCACATCGCTACGCTTGCTCCACCTCCCAGGGAGCGCTGACGGTGCTGGATTCATGAGGATGATGTAGGACATGCCAAGGAGAAAAATGTTAAAAATTATCCCGCAATGCCACTTGCCGCTTTGTCAAACTGGCGCTGGCCCCGCCCCCGGGATAAGGCAGCGCTTTTCAACTTGCCATTGGCAAACGCTGCTGGCGGGATAAGGCAGTGCGGGTCGCGGGATAAGGCAGTGCTATTCAACACTTTACTTGCCAGAGAAAACTTTGCGAAGGCCGAGATAAGAAAACTTGAAAGTTTTTGAAATTTTCAAACTTAAAATCGCGTGCATGAAATTTAGGCGCGCGGCGTTACTTAGCGGAGTAAAGCTTTAAAATTTTGCGCGCTACTGATATTGCAAACTCTAAAACCCAGGCCACGGCCACTCTGAAATTCAAACTTCAACTCGCTCATATCAAGATTCAAAACTCAAATTTTTGAAAAGCGTTGGAATGCGCTGCAGCCCCCTCATGCGCGCACCCCCGCAACGAGGGAATGCCGCGCGCGCGTTTGGCCTGAGCTCAGGACGGGCCCGGCTGGGTCGAAGATAACTTTGCGAGCGAAAAAACGGCGGTGCTTATAACTTTGGCCCTTGAAATCCGTTTGACTTGATTCTTTCACTAGCTGTTAGATCTGACAATTATCTACCTTGCTGTTTTTGAGAGAAGTAAATTGGACTTCAGGAGGCTGAGCAATAACCGTTCAAAGATGGGTTGTTTTCAAAAAGTGACGTCACAGATCCCTGCAGGGACACTTTGTTTCAAATTTGAATTAAAATCTCGAATTTTTTTATTTTACCGCACTCGATTTTGCGGAGTTTGGTTCATATCTCCTGTTCCTGATAAGATAGAGACCTGAAACCGGTTGCATTTTAAAGCTGTTATCTTCCTCTTTCCAACGCTACCAAAACGATTTCTGTACCTTATCTGGAACCGGAGATATGATTGTTTATGTATTCCCCCCCCAGCGCGGTATTCCCTCCAGGCCCCTTATATTATATTATAAGGGGCCTGCAACGTATGCCAATGAAAAGCGCTGCCTTATCCCGCGCCTTTAAAATTTTGCGCGTTACTGATATTGCAAACTCTAAACCCACGGCCACTCTGAAATTCCAAATAAAAACATAAAACTTCAACTCGCTCAAGTTTCAAAACTCAAATTTCAAAAATTGAAACTGTCGGGCTTTTTGTAAAGCGCTGCCTTATCCCATTACTACGGGGTCTGTAGCATCGAACGGGCATCCTATTTTTTCCCTGCCCGGGTGAATGCCGAAGGCATTCACCCGGATGATCTTTTTAGCACGCACGTGCTAAAAAGATCATTCAGGGTTTAGAAATCAGCAGATCGCGGAGTTAACTAAAAGTGTCCGTCCGTCCGTCCACCGTTACACATAGTAACAAAGTCTGCTCCTTCATAAAACTTTCAGCTCACACTTTGTTGATGCATCAAAGAAAATTATTAACACACACTGTGGCGCGCAATTACTCACTCGTAACACTTCCTACTTTCACCTGAAATCACTTTGGGTACTCTACAGCCGTACCATGACGTGGTAGCAAGTCTTCTAAGCATGAAACTACTTACTATTATTATCACACAATAATTGTAAGTGACTGGAGTTAAGATGAGGGTAAATTTGAAGCACTTGGTAACCAACTAGGGTCTCCTAAGCAACTGTCTTGGTTATCATAGCAACTACCTTGGTTACCATAGCAACTGCTTTGATTAACATAGCAACCACCCTGGATACCATAGCAACTAACAGTAACATCGTATCAGCCAAAAATTGCTCTTTGAGGGCAAAATTCATCGGGAAATCCAGTTTTGAAGCTTAGTCATCAATTTTACACCCATCTGGGGCAGGGAAACACCGCATTATGAATACATAATGCAATAATTCTTGTTCTGTTGCATGTACGTCTCAACTCTCATTACAAGAATCAAGAGACAAAAGTACTCGAAACCCTGTATCTCTGTCCTCTAAAAAGCGTCTGCGGTTGTTCGATCCAACCCTTACCCAAGAAATCAGCTAGATGGCAAGAAACTGAATATAATATGGGATAACTCACATCCAGATAACGCGAGCAATAAGTGTTATAATCAGTGATAAACTCGAATATCCTAGCCTGCACGATTCGTGTAATTGCAACCCGTAAATAAGGGGTCAAGAGTCCAGGAGACTTAAAGGTGACATGCAAGAGATTCACAGGAATCTGGCTGAACTACCACTGAATGAGATGACAACAGGAGACAAACCGATACCAAGCATGATTCATGGATTCACCCCCGTCACCTGTGATACTGGGAGTCTCCTGCTCTCTGTATCTCTCACTATCCAACATGAATATCACGTTTGATATCAGCGTTTATCCTGTTTTAACTGGTTGCTTCCCTCTCATGCTGTGGTGAGCCTTCTTCTTCTTCTTTTTCTTGGAGGCCGTCTCCATTGGTTGAGATTAAGGGTTGGAACCATAGAGTTTCCTTTCCCCAGCCTGGTTAGCCTCCTCTGTGTCTCTTTAAGGTCTTTTAACTTTTGTGGGTCCTGGTTACTTTGTACGTGCTATCCATGCGGTCCATTACCCAATAGGACAAGGTATTCGTTGTTAGATTTATTAAGAATTATTCTAACTACATAATCCCTAATCTGTGCAAGTGATGGATGTACTCCATATTCCATACTTAGTTAGGTTAACAAATCCCTAGCCTTGCGAGAGAGTCTGAACCCGTGTTTGTATTAATTGTTATAGATACGAGAGTTAACCAATTGACACCTTTGTTAGGTGGGGAGGGCATGACTCGGTTTTCTGTGAAACCTGCGTCTGAGACGCCACAGCCAGAGGACACAGAGGCAGCAGTAGCAGCCCCGATTTCCCCCGAAATTGATGTTACCCTTGAGATGGTTGAACCATCGCCCGTTTTAGCTCCCGAGGAGCCCGTGATTTTAAGAAAACCGAAATCCTGCACTAGCGGAAGCGGTCTTTTGCCTCCTGCACTGACCAGAAAGAAGTACGATTTGATGAGAGTAAACTAGGTGAGTCTTGCGTAACCAGTAATGTAACCGATTATCGATTTTAACGAGATAAATGATCGAGTCTCGAGGGGTAAGAGACAGAAAGAAGATGCATGTACACGTTTGTATAATACAGTACAATACATTCTGACCGCTGCTGGCTTGGAAATTGCTAATGACGCAACGACAGCTGCAATAGCTTTCCACGCCCAATTGCCAGTGAGGGAGAGCCAATTTGGAGACACATGTGGGATAGAGTGGAGATACAAATAGAATAGGGGAGGAAGTGATAGACTCCGCGGTTCGCCGGTTCGTCGGTACTTGGTTGAGAGGGAGAGAGAGAGAGATAGATGCGTGAGAGAGAGAGGGAGAGAGAGAGAGAGAGAGAGAGAGAGAGAGAGAGAGTCCGGGAGGTTGCGTTTACTGTCCACAGTGTATGTAATTTAGAAATTAATATTCAAGTAACGAGAATACAGGCAAGCTGACATACAGTACAGTTGTCGTGTATACATTCTGCAAGCCTGTAAGGGGGTAGAAGCGAGAGATGATTGCAGAGACTAGAGCACTATAGTAACTACTGCTGCAGGAGTTAATGAGGCTACAAGAATGATATCTCAATAATTTGTCATTGTTTTACTGCAAGCACTGTATAACAGTGGACTGTCCAGTTTTCTACACCTTCACTATGTCTAGCATTTCTGCAAAATCCACCCTTATTTTGAATATAACGGAATATATGACGGACTGCATGATTTTTCAACCTCTGTCTGTCTTGAGTACGGTGAGAATAGAATAAGACGTGTGAAGGAGAGAGAGAGAGATAGTGATTAGGGATGGGTATGCTCCGGTATGAGTGGTAAAATGAACGATCATGTTACCATTTATCTCTATCTTTATTCTCTCTCTCTTGTCTCTCTTTCTCTCTCTCCCTCTCTATCCATCTCTCAAATTCCTACACACTCCTACGGGGAGCACTCCTGATTAATTACATTAGAGGTCCCCTGATGGGCACTGGGTGGCCGATAAGATAATGTGGCCTCTTCTTTTTATCTTTTTTACGAGAGAGAAAGAGACGGAGGAATGAGGGGCACTTGGGTAATTTTGATTTAGGGCTACTGCAGCAGGTAGTTTCTAATAACATGGCACCAGTTTGGTTACGAAGTCACCTCTATTTCATTACCATGGTAACAGTTCCCCTACCAGTTACTGCACTTTATAGTTTCCCCAACCTAACGTACTACAAAGTGCATTACCTACTTTAATTCCATTCTCCCAAATTGCTCTAACACCATCCTTCTTTGTTGAGTAACAACCCATCCTTCCCAGGACAACCAGATACCCCCAACAAGGGCAGGGATACCAGCCCAACGGACAGAACAAACCTGCTAGATCTTGAAAATGGGGATGAGGATGAGAATGGACTTTATCTTTTCAAGGTTTGATTTATTGGAAGTGTTCCTGATTTTAGTGGTTCATTACTTTCAACTCAGTAGTAACATCAAACACCACTGTATGCTGAGTGGATATGACACGTTTTGGGACATTCTTTTCACCTTCCGGGTGGCACATTATACTTTCGCTATCGTGTGAAATAGCTAATTGTTTAATTTAAACCAACACAAATAAACCATGGTGCACACATCACCCTACAGAGTGAGGCCAAGACAAAACCGAAGATGAGTACGTTTCTGCAGAGTTTAGGAACTTATGACACCACCCTCCAGATGAAGAAGACATCAGATGGGGTAAGTCAGATGAATAATACTTCTCTGAGTAGTGATAAATTCCCGCTCAATATCCGGGAATTTGGCGAGATAAAATTATGGAACTGGACAATGGTCATTTAAAAGTTTTCCGTGGATTGTGTTTTCTCTCTGTTTCATTTTATGCGGTGAAGAGAGGGCGGTTATATGCAATTTCAAATAATGACTAGTTTTGTCGGGGATTTTTTTCTAGGGACCTGTGTGTCTAAACCAATGGCGAGGTAGTCATAATTCATGGTATTTTCAAGGTCTTTTAGTAAAATATTTTGGGAAAGAGGGAGAGAGAGAGAGAGAGAGAGAAGGTGAGAGAGATAAATACAACCTTGACTATGTGTTGGTTACGAAGTCACCCCTATTATTGCATATAGGGGTGACAATACCGCCTACCTAAAAATGAAAATTTACAGGACCTTCTCATGAAAAGTTATCGAAAACTTGTCTAAAACCTATCTAAAACGTATGGTACTAGTTTGTATAGTAACCAGGACCTGAATTCTACAGAAAGTAACGACCGGTAGCGATTCCACCACATGTTTAACAACAGAGGTGTGTCGCAGAACTCCTTATATGGGCATAAAATTCCAATCTTGTGGAATTTATTCTGACTCGACTATAGCTTAGTTATCAATGAATCCACCTCTAATACCTTTGGAATGGCATTTTGCACATTTCTGAAGCTTTTTGTAGCCAAATTCCAGCATCTTCATAGTTTTCCAAAAACAAAAACAGTGTTAATGGCCAAAATATCGAAAAATTCCGGTATGTAAAGGTAGCTCAGACAATTTCCTCGGTATGTTCAAAAAATTAGAACTTTCTGTTTTGTAGTTTGGACACAGGAATTTTTTTCCCGCCGTACAAGCGATATTATTACCCCTCCGTGAGCTAGCGCAGAGGGGGAATTTCATTACCAAGACTATGTGATAGTGTGAATGTAGCATTCTCTCTATCTACCATAGAAATGTTGACCGTGTGACAAAGCACACGCTCTATAACAGTATCTGGCTGAATTATATACATGCAGAATCTCCATAATTCTCATAGTAGGCCAATCTATGAAGTTTTAAAATATGATAGCAAGTACGATTCACTGATTTGACACATGAAAATTTGAATCAGTAACCATTCGTTACATAATCAATGATAATTAGGGGAGAGGTTTCACAATCAGTTATTTACGACTGTCTTTAGGCCTTCAAGGTACAATGGGAGTTCATTCAATGGATATGATTTACAGTTTCTAGAGGTTTCTATCATACCACAAGTGTCTTTCCCTCCCTTTCTCTCACCATCTTTCCGGTGTGTCTCTATGATCCCATTCAATCTGAATAATGTTAACATGCACATGATCGATCCTCGCCAGGCACACATACATATCACTGCAGCACTGGCCTACTTAGGGTGTCCCTCACCCCTTACACATAACTTGCTCACAAAGTAGGGACCTCCACCTATTATAATACTCAACAAATCCTCCATTACATATTCCCAAATACAATTGATTGTTGATATCCTAGTTCCTACTTCAAAAACAGTTTGTCACCTTATGCATATTGTGTGAACTTTTAAAAAGAGTAGTACATGCTCATAGACATACACACAAAAAGAGAGAGAGAGAGAGAGAGAGAGAGAGAGAGAGATAGAGAGAGAGAGAGAGAGAGAGAGAGAGAGAGAGAGAAGAGAGAAAGAGAGAAAGAGAGAAAGAGAGAAAGAGAGAAAGAGAGAAAGAGAGAAAGAGGGAGGAGAGAGATAGTCTATGTATGAGGCTCCAAGAAATGCTCATTAATCAACGAAAGCTGTAACACAGCATGCTGACATAGCTTGGAGGGATAGAGAGAGAGAGAGAGATGTAGAGAGAGAGAGAGAGAGAGAGAGAGAGAGAGAGAGAGAGAGAGAGAGAGAGAGAGAGAGAGAGAGAGAGAGATCAGAGAGAGGGAGAGAGCTAAGTGTTATGCAAGTTGTGTCACCCCAGGGGGACCCATATTAGAACTAAATGGCATAACATACATATATATGTCACTCGGCTAGAGGACAGTGACTTCCTCAAAGGACATCTTTCCACGTAGTAGACCCTTCTTGAGTCCTTCGTCCAACCCCGCTACCAACTTGGTAACGAAATTATCCCCACCCCCATACAGTCTTCGTAATTTTGGTGTGCTTGCAAGGTAGCTGTTGTAGGAGTAACTTTAACACCAAGCTATACTACCCACTTAGGCCTGGGGCCTGAGCAATGAGTTTACAGCTTCTTAGGAGAAAGAGCGAACTTTGATATATGAATAGTTGTTCGTTGCACGGATATTAATAATATCATCATCATATTATCAAGGTCGGACTACAGTATGTAATACAGGTGTTTGAGAGATACTGATAGCATTGATAGCATTAAAACTTCGTAACTGTCTCGAGATACTTGCTGGGAGAGAGAATATCAATTCAATATCAAAGTCCCATACTGCGTTTTGCCCCTTTCTGGAACGCGCGAGCTGCAAAGAGTAGTGAGAGTTGCAAGTACAAGCGCTAACTGTAACAGGACGCGCGCAGTGAGGCATGCCAATACTGTCGATTCGGGAGCTCCAGCCTCCAAGTCCATCGTGGGACCCGTCTAACTAACCAAAGTCTTTTAAATTAGGTTCTTGATTTTAACCAACTCCTCCCCCAGGCGAACCTGAGTACACTGATGGGTGTGTACTTTCCCTGTCTGCAGAACATTCTCGGTGTGATATTGTTCATCAGGATGCCATGGATTGTAGGCATGGCGGGGGTCGTTCAGTCACTTTGTATCATTGGAACCTGCTCCCTTGTTGTAAGTATGTATTGGGTTTCAGGGTTTGTGATGTACGGGTACATGTTTCGAGAGAGGGGGACGGGGGACCTGTTGGCATGTTCCTTGCCTGTCAGCTCTCACACCGGGCCTTCGGCCCGGTGTGAGCTTACGTGAGCCCGAAGTCCGAGGCGCTTAAAGTGCCGAACAGACAGACTGCGTAGCATGGCAAGGGACCGGGGAAAGGGTCGAGTACGCCACAAAACTAACTCGAATTCCCCAGACGTTCCTGACGGCCATTTCAACAAGTGCAATTGCAACAAATGGAGTTGTTCCTGCTGGTGGAAGTTACTTTATGATAAGTCGGGCATTGGGGCCCCAGTTCGGGGGGTCAGTTGGTATCATCTTCTTTCTTGGTACATCCTTTGCAGCCAGCATGTACATTACCGGTGCCATCGAGATTCTTCTGGTGGGTTTTATTGCTGCAGTCTGTTTAGTTACTACTACCTTTCACTCTACCTAACCTCACTCTACCTTCATTCTACCACCTAGAACACTGAACCCCCCCTGTCCATGACACCTCTCTCCTTCATTTCAGAATTATCTGGTGCCCGCGATGAACATATTCCCCAACAAATGGAACAACATGCGCCTCTTTGGGGCGTGCATGCTCGTGCTGATGGTCGGGATCGTAGGGGTCGGGGTGAGAATCGTAAGTGTATGGGGCTTTGAATATTTTTAGTAGGGTAATAAATGAATTTGGATTTAATATTCTCAGAGATAAAAGCCCCCCCCCCCCTTAATTTATTTCCTATCTCCTACAGGTTAATAAGCTAGCAACCGTGTTCCTAGCCTGCGTCATCCTCTCCATCTTGTCCATCTGGGTGGGCATCCTGGGCTCCCTTGGCTCCCAGGAGGTATGTATGATGACCCAGGACACAGCAAATGGTACTGCCCACTTCCTCGCAAGTTACAGTGGGTTAAACTGTACGGATAATGGAGGGGTGCTCACGGGCGGGCTGACCAAGCTGACAGACGGGGAGAATTTCATGGACAACCTCGGACCGTACTACATGAAAACTGGAGAGGTCGCGCCAGGGGTGGCAGTTGAAGATAAAGAGTTTGATGTGTATAGTGACCTGACTACCTCCTTTACCATTCTCCTAGCCATCTTCTTCCCCTCCTGTACCGGTATGTTGAATCTTAGAGCCCAGGTTTTATACAGACCTATTTCATAGTGTTCAGAGTCTCTCACGCGGCGTCAAATAGTGTGTACTGCAGCAGCAGCCCCAACTTCCTATTTAATATATTAATTAATATTAATAATAATTAACTTCAGGTATCATGGCGGGTAGCAACAGGTCGGGTGATCTGGCAAATGCCCAAACGAGTATTCCGAAAGGTACTCTGGGTGCCCAAGTAACCACCACTATCATCTATCTGGTCACTGCCGTCCTGTGTGGTGCAGCCGCTACTAGAGAAGGTAGGTTCGAAAACTAGATGCTTAACTGATCAAGTATAAATAACTGATCAAGTATAAATAACTGATCAAGTATAAATAACTGATCAAGTATAAATAACTGCTAATTCCCACGTTTTTTCAGTTTTGATAGACAAGTACGGTGACAGCATTAACGGTGGTCTGATCATGTCCCTGATCGCCTTCCCTCACCCCTATGTGGTGCTTATTGGATGTCTTCTCTCAACAATTGGAGCAGGTCTCCAGTCCCTAGTTGGTGCCCCTCGGCTTCTCTACGCCATTGCCTCAGATGATGTGATCCCTGCAATCAAGTTCTTCGGTGTTATCAGTGGCAATGGGGAGCCCCTCCGAGCTCTCTTTTGCACATTCTGTATTGCCAGTATTGGTATTGCTATTGGTAACGTGGACTACATCGCCCCGATTATCACCATGTTCTTCTTGGTCTGTTATGCGTGTGTAAATCTGGCGTGTACCTTACAGAGCGTCCTAAGGGCCCCCAACTGGAGACCGCGGTTCACTCTCTACCACTGGAGTACCTCACTCCTAGGTCTCATTCTCTGTCTCACCCTCATGTTTATCAGTAACTGGATGTATGCATTTGTAGCACTGGCCATCGCCGGAGCTATCTACAAGTATATTGATTACAAGGGCGCCGAGAAGGAATGGGGAGATGGGATAAGGGGTTTGGAGCTACAGGCAGCACGGTACTCCCTCCTAGCGGCTGACCACCAGTCTTGTCATGTTAAAAACTGGCGACCTCAGCTTCTCGTTCTGTTGTCGTACAAAGAGAACCTGACCGCTGACAACATCGGACTGCTATCCTTTGTGAGGTGCCTGAAACATGGTAATGGGTTGGTAATCGTTGGTACCGTGGTTCCATATGATCTGATCCAGCTGATAGACGATGACAATGTTCTTGAGAAGCAGAGGAGGTTGCTGAAGGAGGGGTTGAAGACCCACAAACTGGAGGGTTTTATACAGGTGACGTGTGAGGAGAGCATACCCAAAGGGACCACCACCCTTCTCCAGACTGCAGGACTAGGTGGGCTGAAACCCAACACCATCCTCATGGGCTGGCCTGAACACTGGAAGACAAAGAACAGCTATGAGAATTTCAGTCGAGTTGTCAGGTTAGTAGTTAGTTTATACCAGTTGTATCCATTACCATGGTTACCAGTTGTTTCCGTTAGTGCTACCATGGTTACCAGTTGTATCGATTACCATGGTTACTATGGTTGTTTCCAATGTCATCTACTTTTTTGAGACTTCTCCAACCCTATTTCCAGGTGTGCAAATGTCCTGAATCAATCAGTTCTGGTAGCTAGGGGAGCTTTCCCCAAACGAAAGGAGAAGTTGGCTGGTTCAATTGATCTGTGGTGGGTGGTGCACGATGGGGGTATGATGTTGCTGCTTGCCCATCTGATTAGACAACACAAGACCTGGTCCAGGTGTAGACTGAGAATCTTTACTGTTGCTCAGGTGATGATGACAACACACTGACAAAATGACATACTTATATAACGACACGTTACTATGGGAACTACTACTACATCAGCAGCACTGACTGAAAAAGGATTGAATCGACACCATGAATGCAGGGTACTACAACTGTAACAACTTGAACTACGCTAAGACGATGACTGGTCAATCAACCCTCACAATGTGAGGTTCACACCTCAAATTTAGAGTTACTATGGTTACCAAATTTACAGTTAGAAGACGACAGCGTGAAGATGAAAAGTGATTTAAAGAAGATTTTGTACGAGCTAAGGATTGATGCAACCGTTCAAGTCATTGAAATGGTATGTGTGCTACCTTTATTTACCATGATACCTCTAATATGTAGGTCTTGAAATGAAATGGGCTATTCACTTTATCCCTGCCTTGCTCAACCCTGTTTCACCGCGCCCCGCCCGGAAACAAATGTAAAGGAGGGTTAGAACTTAACTTTAACACTCAACAGTGTAACCAAGACATATCAGCGTACACTTATGAACGGACAGTCGGAATGGCGGAGCGAAACAAGATCATGGAGAAAATGGGACTCACAAAACGGGTAAGTGTGTTTCTGTTAGATGTCCCAACTTAATTGAGTCGCCTGACACTGTGTCAAGACTAAAAGGTATGAAAAATTCAAATCCCATCCCAAACTTGAAACTCGAACTATCACGGCATCACCCCCCCCCCGCTCTCTCCAGCAACAAAAGAGGACCCTATCCTTTGTGGTGGACAGTGCCCATACCCCCGGAACGAGCGGGACGGATGCCATTGACCGGGAAACTGATAACAATCACCATGGTTCCTATCACCCGGCCGAAGGTACTATATTAATAATATACCAGCTGATCTCTTTCTGTTATATTGCATGTCTGCGGGTTGATTGAGCTGTTGCAGGAACCGACCGACACAAGTAAAAAACCAATCAGAACTCGTTATTTAGGTCACGTGACTGGTTATCAGCCAATCAGGGACCAGTATTTCCTAATTCGGTCGGTTCCTGAGCTGTTGCATGTTTGTGTGTTGATCTGATTCCACAGCATGTTTGTCAGGATCAGGTGGGGAATTGTCAGGGATTGCAGCACCTGCAGGGGTACAGGGTGATCTATCAAGCCCAGGGTGTGTTTTGCCAGCCGTTTCCGTGGCAACAGAGGATCTCTCTCATGGCGGTTCTTTACCAGGTGTTCCGGAGGAAGGCCCAGATTCGGAGATGGTAATTCAGGATGAGGAGGAAAAAAGTTAGTTTGTGTGAAATTATACACGTGTAGTTATTGAATGTTTGCACGTGCATGCAGGCGCTGCTAATAATAAATCCACATATTTCATGAACCACGCTAATATGTTTTATCCCTGTTTAGTAAAAGTGAGACATAGTCAGCTGCCCACTGACGCGCTCTTGGCGATGGACACCAGTGTCAAGTTGAATCGGTTGGTGAAGGAGTATTCAGATTCAGCCTCAATGGTCATGTTGAACATGCCCCCTCCACCCCATTACAAGGACGCTATGACTGGTAAGATAGGGGGAGAGCAATATATCAGATCTAACTCGTGAACTGTTCATAATTTATTATTTTGGGGGACAAGAACAGCACTGTGATTTGTTTAGATGGTATCAGGATCCATTGTTACGTTGGGTCCTTAATAAAACACCCCAACACAGATCAGAACTATGTAGAGTATCTGGATGTGCTGACTGAGGGTCTACCAAGAGTCCTCCTAGTACGGGGATCAGGAACAGAGGTGAGTGTGTGATCTACCAATATGTTGTTAGGATACTGAATATGTCCATTAGTTATGCAAATCATGACGGAGAAGAGAATCATAAACAGGTCACCATCATCATGATCATTCAGCTACACCATGATTTTAATTTCTTGTTTCAGGTGGTCACCGTGTATTCCTGAAATGGAACTACTACACTATAACTGGGGACAGAGCTTCACAGAGAATCTGATGCCCAGTTAACTATATATCCCAAGACGTGCTCAATATAAATCATGTGTATTGAGCATGCTGGTGCAAAAACATTCATGTACGGACTTATTTAATTCAATCACAATCCTCAGTTATATATTCTCAATCAGACACCTAATTTATTATTAATTTGATTTGTGGAGAGAGTGTAAATAATTAAAAACTCAACTCAAAATGATTTTAAACCTTATTTTATAGCAAATATTATTACTAAATCACTATTTCCGGATGATAAAATCTGTAAAAATTTCAAGCTGGGATCCCCCGCTCCCTAGAAGTAGAAGTAGATCAGAGTGATAATCATAATGGTAGTGAAGATTAGAATTAGAATTATACAATTAGTAAATGATACTGATTTATTTTGTTACTCAAGTTCAACTAGATTTATTGTAAAAATGTTTCATATACGGTATGTATACATATTACATAGTCATACTCACAGTAGTTCATATACAAAGAGTGAAATTGTAATTTTATTCCTAGCTTGGGATTTCTGCACACAGTTGATTCTTTTAAAACCAGACTTTTATTTCTATTTTAATTTGTCTGAATTCAAACGCGCGAAATATTTCATTATTCTCTGCTTTTAAACGCGCAGCGCGGCGCTGAATTAAAACACTTCGGCCGAGTTCATAAATTTTGAATTTTGAAGTTTTGGCGTTCCGGGCCGTGTTGAAAATTTGTTTTCTTCAACTTTTTTGGAATGCGCTGCAGCCCCCTCATGCGCGCACCCCCGCAACGAGGGGACTGAAGGGAATGCCGCGCGCGCGTTTGGCCTGAGCTCAGGACGGGCCCAGCTGAGTCGAAGATAACTTTGCGAGCGAAAAAACGGCGGTGCTTATAACTTTGGCCCCTGAAGTCCGTTTGACTTGATTCTTTCACTAGCTGTTAGATCTGACAATTATCTACCTTGCTGTTTTTGAGAGAAGTTAATTGGACTTCAGGAAGCTGAGCAATAACCGTTCAAAGATGGGTTGTTTTCAAAAAGTGACGTCACGATTTTCCAACGTATGCCAAGTTTCAAATTTGAATTAAAATCTCGAATTTTTTTATTTTACCGCACTCGATTTTGCGGAGTTTGGTTCATATCTCCTGTTCCTGATAAGATAGAGACCTGAAACCGGTTGCATTTGAAAGCTGTTATCTTCCTCTTTCCAACGCTACCAAAACGATTTCTGTACCTTATCTGGAACCGGAGATATGATTGATTATGCATTCCCCCCTAGCGCGGTATTCCCTCCAGGCCCCTTATATTATATTATAAGGGGCCTGCAACGTATGCCAATCAACTTTTGGTCTCCGGATCACTTTCATATCATTCGTAGGAAATCGGTAAATGATAGTGATTGCCCTTTAATAGCTAGATGCATTTTTGGCTCACCCCGAGTAATTGGCTTCGCGAGAACTATGCCTTTCTTAGAGAGATTCAGAGCGTGGCTTTGCCGCTTGTTTCCCCAAACACAGCTACCAGTTCTCCCATGATCGAAACATTGGTTCGGTTGGCCAAAATAGTATTCAAAAAAAAGAACGAAGCAGCTGCTAAAGTGTAGAAACCGATGCAGACTAGATCAGCGAGTCGCTGACAGCGACCGGGCCGGGCAATAGATTCTATCACAGAGACCAGAGTCCATCTTGTTAAATATCAGATCAGATCATCAGTCATCACATGTCAAAGATCCAGACAGCAGATTGAAAATAATGCGGAATAATGCGGAATGTTTGGTAAAGTAGGGGAGTCTACTTCACAAGCATTCTTTTGTTCCACCCGAGCCCACTGGCCACTAATCACATTTTGTTTCCTGTCATTGACCATTGTGTTGTCTGTTTTTTGTTTTATTTTATTATCTGTTCATGGTATTGTCCCTGATGTAAAGATATCTTTATTTCAACTTATATCCCTCAAGTAGGATGTAGCGAGAGCGAGAGGGAACAGAGCAAACATGTCAGATATGTTTGGGGGATTGGTTATCCTCTCTGCAGGGACCCTCTATCCCGCCTACTCGTCCTATAAAGCAGTAAAGACAAAGAACACCCGGGAGTATGTCAAGTGGATGATGTACTGGATTGTATTTGCATTCTTCAACGCAATCACCATGTTTACTGACGTCTTCGTATCCTGGTTCCCGGGATACTATCTTTTCAAGACTCTCTTCATCATTTGGCTTGTTTCCCCCGCAACACGGGTAATTCATATCTGTCAACAACTCTTATCTCTCTTTATTATCTCATTTTATTTCCCATCTCTGACGTTATTTTGCTTCCTCCTATTTGAGGAGATGAGATGTGCTGCCATATAACATATTGTCCTCTCCCAAAAACAGTTGTATTCTAACTACATCGATTATATTGCAGGGTTCCACCTACCTATACAAGAAAGTCCTACATCCGACTCTCCGGCAAAACGAAGAGAAGATCGATAATGCTATAGAGAATATCAAGGAGCGAGGTTATGATTACACATCTCAATATGCGAGATTGGCGATGCAAAACTTTAGCAGAAGCCTTATGGAAGCCGTATTCAAGGTTTTTATGATTTTATGTACTTTATGTATTTTATGTGCTTACACACAGGATCGTACTGCAGTACTCCGATCATGTATGCAGTGTACATTGTACCTACTAGGTAGTTACTACATTTTACTGTACATGGGGAATGTACCCGAATGTACGCGGAAGCGCCCTCTTTACCCCCTAAGTATTCGAGTGCTCACCAATTAATTATCTTTGCAGGGCCAGGTTATGATTGCAGACCAGATGCAGCGACAATACATTCAACAGGCCACCGTGAGTCCCCCATCACTATGGTCACACCACGGTGTAGAGCTGTGGTTACCATGGTGACTACGTGTGTCTTTTGTGGTTGTCCGGGTTCATTAGATTTTATTATCAGCCCCCACACGGTGTCCCTCTCTTCCCCCCCTCTCTCTCTCCCCCTCTCTCTCTCAGCTCTCTCTCCATCTCTCCCTGCACTCTCTCCTCTCTCCCCCTCTCTCCCCCTCTCTCTCCCTCACACTAACACGATAACACAGGCGCCCATGATGGGTAACAGCACGGATGGCCGGCAGATCGACCAGCCCCAGCGGTCCTCCGCCCCGGACGATGGTCGTCTGTACCGGGTTGACAGCCAGATGTTTGAAATGGACGATAATTATGAGGATCTGGACTCCGATCTTGTACGTGTAACTGATATCTGTGTGTGTTTCAGGTTGGGGAGTATGAGGGTGCCAGGGTGCTTTCCAGTACCACATATGTGTATGATGGGGAGCGGGTCATGGCACACCCAGAACAAACTATGACGTCACAACCACAATCACAACCACCATCACAACCACCGGCACCCCACATTGAAGAGGTGTTTGAATGGGATGATCAGTTTGAGGAACCACCTCCCACCAGTTCTAGTAAACATCAACACAAAGTTGTAAGAGAAGTCACAATATGCAACTTTAGAGAGCGCTCTAATAGAGCTCTTCAGATATCCTGTTATCTCTCTGACTTTCACTCTCACTTTTGCTTGCATTGTTTAAAACATCATCTTTAAATTCATGATACCCTTGTCTCATTTCACACTTATTTCACCAGCTTCATGAATAAATTCACAGTATCTAGCATTCCTTTCTCTCTCCACATCTCCATAATAATATTCCTTTCTCTCCGTATATTTCGCATAGTTTTCACTTGAGCCCTGTTGACAGCACGAGGGAAACAGTGGGCGGCTAACTGCCCTTAGTTCGGTTTGGGGGAACGTACACTAGATGTTTCATTATGGAATGTGACCCACACCTCCCCACATCAGAGTCCAGCCCGGGAGAGAAGGAGAAAGACAAAGGGTACAAGGCCTGTATCAATGCCCCCACCCACTATTGATGAGGACCTGCCTTATGATGAGGGATCTGTATCCGATCCGGAATACCTTCCCGAACCAGTAGAGAAGCCACAGGTACGTGACTTAGTATACTGGATACTGGGTAGTGGGTACGTGACTTAGTGTTATACTGGGTAGTGGGTACGTGACTTAGTGTACTGGGTACTGGGTACGTGACTTGTATTTGATTGGAGTTTGTAGTTGTGTCTGTGTGATTTGTCAAAGTTGGTATCAATCAGTACAGCATCAAATCAGTAGATCTGAAGTATTATTATTGCAATTTACATTGCTATCCAGTATTCTCACCAGATTTACATTGCCTATAAAAATAATATTATTCACGAACCTGGGTTACATTCCCCTAGTCTAGTGCAGCAGTCAATCAGACTCGAACACTTTGCACCTTCAAGAAATGTATGCAGTTTAAGCACACATATATCGCATTGAGATATCTCATGACTGTAAGAGAAGTGTGCATGTGACAGTGTGATGTTTTATTCACCGTCAAATATCCACCGTTACCATGCATCATATAATCATGATAATCAACATACAGAACTTTTACAAAATGAACACCTTCACTATTTCTGATATAATATACATCACTTCTCTTAAGTCTTCTCTTCATTTCTCGGTCACCTAGCTGCCGTAACCTATAGCTGAAGAAGTAAATCACCTAGCTGCAGTAACCTATAGCTGAAGAAGTGCTTCATTGGTTGTGAAAATTCTCACACATGTTGGGAATGTTTGTGAGACGACTGAGAGGGAGAGATAGATAAACAGAGGGAGAAAGAGGCGCAGGGAGAGAGACATAAAACACGAGAGATACATTTGATACAGCTAGAGAATGATATTGAAGATAGAAAGATAGTCAGAAAGGTGGGTCTCCTTGACCATTGGCCACACAGTACTACACCCAATTCGGCCTATTATTAGTCTATTAGTCTACTGTCACAGTGTCATTGATTAGATTGTCTTATTCTACATCTGCACACAGACACAGCACAGACATACACAATGCAACACAGCTGTCACAATCACGTTCTTACATCATTGGTGACGACATATATATATCATTGATTGGGCATGGCATAATTACTGTTTCTGTATGAAGCTACGTGAAGCAGCTGGTCAGAGAGTATGAGAAAATATGACATATGTAAAGACCTTGCAAGATGAGTAGAGTATTTGGCGTGAAGAGAGAAAAAGATTCGCTAGGAGCTGAGAGAAAAAGATTCGCTAGGAGCTGAGAGAAAAGATTCGCTAGGAGATGAGAGGATATGACTGGTCAAGAGCGAGATGAATAGTTTCCTGCAAGAAAGAAAATGTTTTGGCAAATATTAATTACACCAAGAACATCACTACATAGGGACTAAGACGGTATTATTTTTGGGAGTATGGAGTGTTCACACAATTATAGCGTGAGGATGGTAGGCAGGAGAAGAGAGAGAGAGAGAGAGAGAGAGAGAGAGAAGGAGAGAGAGGAGGAGGGAGAGAGAGAGAGAGAGAGAGAGAGAGAGGAGAGAGAGGAGAGAGAGAGAGAGAGAGGAGGAGAGAGAGGAGAGAGAGCAGAGAGAGAGAGAGAGAGAGAGAGCAGAGAGAGAGATAGAGATAGCGAGAGAGAGCGAGAGAGAGAAGAGAGAGAGAGAAGAGGAGAGAGAGAGAGAGAGGAGAGAGAGAGAGAGAGATATACGAGCAGAGAAGAGTAGGAGAGAGCGAGAGAGCGAGAGAGGCGACGCTTCGAGCAGAGAGCGGAGATGAGAGAAGAAAAGGGTTTGTAGGATGCTCTCTCTCTCTCTCTCTCTATCTCTCTCTCTCAGTCATGTGATGAATATTACCCAAAATAAACACTCAAACCGCCGTCTATGACAGGCTGAGCTCAAACGAAGGCACAGCTCGGCGGTGGTGAGCGGAGAGAAAACGAAGAAAAGTGTGAGTATAATGACTAATGAACCCCCATGACCATGTTGTGTGTGAGCATGCTGTGTGATATAACATGAACCCACCCCCTGCTGTGTGTGAGCATTAGGGTGTGCTATTTCAAATTTTTTTCGACTAGGCCATTCAGTATCTAGCTAATGTGAAACTATGGACAATTCTCTATCACATCAGCAAAACAGAATCGAGATAGTGTTTGTCAGTTACGTTGGCATCGCGATTTAAAAAGTGTAGTTTTTAACCGAAAAATGGTAAAAACAGGGAAATATGTGTGGTTTTCACCAGTTTTTGACATGTTCTTGATATCAACTTTTTATGTTCAGGATCGTGTTCAGCACCTCGAAACTGACAAGAATTGATATGCATCATTAAATGATGCTAAAGTTCATTTTTGACCTAAAAATGTTCATTTTTGACAAAAAATGTTCATTTTTGACAAAAAATGTTCATTTTGGACATGTTCTTAAATTTTGAGAGCTTTTTCATGAACGGGATCGTGTTCCGCAGGCCAAAATTAGTCGATTACAACCGAAATTTGCTTTCCACCAAGAAAAAACTAAAAAAAATTAAAATTCGTCCCCACGATTCTGCAAGTTGGTAAAATTAGCAAGAAAAAAAGGGAGAAAAATTTTTGTTCATAAAGTGGATATCTGAAGACTCAAACTGAAAGTAACAGTTGTATAAGTTGTCACGAGACGATTTATATGTGTGTTTTGTTCGAAATCACGCCCTAAAACAGACTTTTTGAAATGAATATGCCCATATATGGGCATAGCTCGTGCCAACGTAATTGGGCCATGGTAGAGCCAAAACTTTGTGATAAAATGTTTTAGAATGATCGTAGGAGCTCATTTAACAGGGTGTGAACTGCATGTCGTGTTTGCTAGTCGCGAGCGCGCTTGCGAGACAAGCAAACACGTCAAGGTTCATTAACAAGCATGCTGCTCAGTCATTTTAGATTTAATACACAATGTAAGGATACCATGTAATAGGTGAGACTCTTGCCGTCACCCTCGTTCAAGTCCCGTGAAAAACGGAGCAGTACACGCAAACTGATGCCCATTTTCCTCGCGTGACCCCGATTCAGCAGTTTGAGACACCAACTCTTTAGGGGGCCATATCTCAGGAACCAGACAAGATAGGAAAAATCGCCGTCTAATGAGGCGTACAGTTTTTAATCTAGTTTACCACTGTACCGGCCGTTTCACTCTCCGACCTAAAACAAAAATCGCAACCCCACAAAACTTCAAAATAATGAAATTCGCATCTCGCATGTCGTGTTGCATGTCGTGTCATGTTATTGACGCGCTCGCGTTCAACTCTCACACAGCAGCTGCAGAACATGGCGGGAAACATCGAGGAGTAGAGAGAGGGTCGGTGCCGAATCAAATATTTCTTGATCTTGATCTACTCCATCTCTCAGCTATCCTACCCCTCATCAACTCGATCTCTCAGCTACCCTACCCCTCATCTACTCCATCTTTCAGCTACCCTACCCCTCATCTACTCCATCTTTCAGCTACCCTACCCCTTATCTAGTCCATCTCTCAGCTACCCTACTCCTCATCTACTCCATCTCTCAGCTTCAAAAAAAAAAAAAAAAACTCAAAAAAAAAAAATTTTTTAAAAAATTTTTTTCGTCCCCCAAACGTTTTTTTCCTTTGGGTGCCCAAGTTTTGGGGTTTTTAAAAAATTTTTAAGCAAGGGGGGGAAAAAAAAAAAGGTGGGAAAAGACCCAAAATTTTTTTCCCCATTAAAAAAGGGGTGGATGGGGGGGGGGGGGGGGAAAAAAAAAAAAAAAGAAAAAAACCCCCCAAAATTGAAGAAACCGGGGGTTAAAAAAAAATGAACCCCCACAAAATTTTTTTGAAATTTCGACTCAGCTTTAGTTGGGCAGTTTTTGGCCTCGTTAAATTTAAAGGCTGGAAAAACTGGGGGAAAAAAGGGGGGTGAGGGGGGGGTGTCCGAACTATTTCTTAAATTTGATTCTTTCTAGTTCCACCCCTCAAAAACCGATTCTTCAGTACCCAAAATTTTCATTATCCTTTTAGACCCTCCCCTCTCACCCCTTTTTAAAAGCCCCCACCCTATGCCATTTTCCTCCTCCCCCATTCCCATTTAGTTTTAGGGAACATAAAGGAACAAGGGGTGGAAAACCCCAACCCAAAAAATCGTTTTATTTAGTTCCCTAGCCTTTCAACCCCACCACAAAACCCTACCCCAATTTCATATGAAAATCAATTCCATCTTAGCCCCCTTCCCCCCATTTATCCCTTCGCTTCCCACCTCCCAACTCATTTTTCCCGACCAATAAATCCATAAAAGTTCCCTATATTACCCCACTCTTAGCCCCCTACCCATTTATAAAACCTCAGCTACCCTACCCCCATTACCCATTTCGTTTCCCACCCCTTTATCCATCTTTCGTCCAAAAACCCCATTTTACCCAATTTCAGTTACTACTCCATTTACCCCATCCCTAGTTTCCCCTACCCCCCTTTTACCCTTTTGGGGCCCCCATTTTCCACCCCCAGTTTACCCCCCCTTTTACCCATCTTGCCTCCCAATTATCATTCTCGCTACCTACTCCCATTACCCATTCTCAGTTTCCCTACCTCCTTTTACCCATCCCAGTCCCTACCTCCCATTCCCCATCTCTCAGTACCTACCTCCTTTACCCCATTCTCAGCTTCCCCCCCTCCATTACTCATCCCAGCTCCCACTCCCATTTACTCCACCCTTTGCCTCCCTTTTTATCATTTAGCTCCCTCCCCCCATTCACTCCACCCCAAACCCCCCAAATCCCTTTTACCCCATCTCTCAGCTTCCCACCCCCCCTTTACCCTCTCAGCTTCCCACTCCATTTACTCCACTCCAATTTACCCACCCCCTTTTACTCATCCTTTCCCACACCCATTCTCCATTTCAGTTTCCCACCCCCATTACCCTCCCAGCCCCACCCCAACTACCCAGCCCCAACCCAACCATTTTAGCTCCCTACCTCCATTACTCCATCTACTTCCCTACTCCCTTTTATATCCTCAGTTCCCCTACCTCCCTTTACCCTCCCGCCCCCCCAAAATTTCTCCATTCTCAGTTCCCTACCTCCATTACTCCATCTTCACTACCCTACTCCCTTTTACCCCTTAGCTCCCCTCCTCCCTTCTCCACCAGCCCCCACCTCATTTACTCCATTTTTCGTACCCCCTTCAAAACTATCTTCAGTTCAAATCCCATTATCCATCTCAGCTCCCTACCCCATTTACCCATCTCTCAGCACCCTCCCTCCCATTTATATCCTCAGCTCCAAACCCTTTTTACCCATTTCAGTTCCTACCTCCCTTTTAAACCCATTTTCATTTCCCTACCTCCCATTTACCCCACCCCTCAGCTTCCCTCCCTCCTTATCATTCCAGCTACCCTCCAAAATTATCCATTCTGTTTTCCTACCTCCTTTTATTTCATCTCTCGTTCCCTACCCCCATTTCTCCACCTCGGGTTAAATTTAATTTAAAAGGGGGAAAGTATAAATTTGGGGGGGGTATAAAAAATAAGACGGACAATATTTGGGAGTGGGGAAATAGTAAATATAGGTCTAAGAAAAAATATAACTACAGGATTAAAGGGGAAAGGGTATTGGGGAGGAAAAAAAAAAGGGGATAAAAAAGGGGGGGGAAAATATGGGGGAAAATATTTATTAAATGGGGGGGGGAAATTTAAATTTTGGGGGAAAAATGGGAGTAAAATGAGAGATGAGAAAATGGGAGGTGGGGAAGTAGGATGGATAAATGGGAGGTGGGTAGCTGAGATGGAGAAAAGGGGAGGGGGGGAAGCGAGGAGGGATAAAGGGGGAGGTGGGAAAAACGAGGAGGGAAAGATAAAGGAAAAGGGGAGGGGGTTGGTGAGAGATGGGGGAAAATGGGGGTAGGGGCTAAAAGAGGGGGAAAAAGTAAAAGGGGAGAGGGGGGAGGGAGGGAAAAATGGGTAAATGGGGGGTTTTAGGGAATGAGGAGGGAAAGTAAAGGGGGAGGGAGGGAGTGAGAGTGGGTAAAAATGGGGGGGGGGGAAGGATGGAGTAAATGGGAGGAGGGAGCGAGAGAGGAGTAAATGGGAGGTGGGAAGCGGAGATGGGAAAAGGGGAGGTGGGTAGTGAGAATAAAAGAAAGGGGGGTGGGGGGGAAAAAGGGGGGTAAAGGGAGGGGGAGCTGAGAGAGGAGTAAAGGGAGGTGGGGAAAAGTGAGAGGGAGTAAGGGGGGAGGGAAAGTGAGGATGGAGTAAATGGGGGGAAGGGAGCTGAGAGATGGAGTAAAATGGGAAGGGGTAGGGAAGTGAAGGGGAAAGGGGGTAAAGTAAAAAATGGGAGGGGGGTTTATTTTGAGAGGGGGGAATGGGGGGTGGGGGTAAAGAAAAGGGAAAGGGAAAAGAAATGGGAGTTAGGGAAGGGGAAAAAAGGGAGGGAAAAAGGGGGTGGGAGGAGGGGTGAGGGATGGAGTAAATGGGGGGAGGGAAGTGAGAGGGAAAAGGGAGGGGAAAAGGAGGTAAAATGGGGGTAGGGAAGGAGGATGGAGAAAAAAGGGAGAAATGGGAGGTAGGGGGGGGGTAGGGGGTGAGAAGGGAAAAAAAAGGGGAGGGGAGGGTTAGGGAGAGGAGAAAGGGGGAAAAGGGAAGGATGGAAAAGGGGAAAAGGAGAAAGGAGGGGGGGGGAAGAGGAGGAAGGGGGCAAGGGGAGAAAGGGGGGTAGGGAAAGCGGGGTGGGAAAGGGGGGGGGGCTAGGTGGAGAAAAAGGGAGGGGGGAAAGGAGGAGGGGGGTGAAGGGAGGAGGAGTGGAGAGGGGGAAAAGTAAAGGGAGGTAGTAAGCGGAGTGGAAAAGTAAAGGGAGGTGGGGGGATCGAGAGATGGAGAAAAATGACATGTAGGGGGAAAGCTGAGATAGGAGTAAAGGGGTTGGGTAAGCTGAGAGAGGAGTAAAGGGAGGTGGAAGTGAGAGATGGAGTAAAGGGGGGTTTTAGGGATGAGAGATGGAGTAGATGAGGAGTAGGGTAGCGGAGAGATGGACTAGATTAGGGGTAGGGTAGCTGAAAGATGGAGTTGATGAGGGCTAGGGAAGCATAGAGATGGAAACGATTATGGATAGGGATTCCCTACCCCTAATCGTTTCCATCTCTATGCTTCCCTAATAGGGAAGCTGAGCGATGGAGTAAATGGGAGGTAGGGTAGCTGAGAGATGGAGTAAATGGGAGGTAGGGAAGCTGAGAGATGGAGTAAATGGGAGGTAGGGAAGCTGAGGGATGGAGTAAATGGGAGGTAGGGAAGCTGAGAGATGGAGTAAATGGGAGGTAGGGAAGGAAGCTGAGAGATGAAGTAAATGGGAGGTAGGGTAGTTGAGAGATGGAGTGAATGGGAGGTAGGGTAGCTGAGAGATGGAGTAAATGGGAGGCAAGGATGGAGTAAATGGGAGGTAGGGAAGCTGAGGGATGGAGTAAATGGGAGGCAAGGATGGAGTAAATGGGAGGTAGGGAAGCTGAGGGATGGAGTAAATGGGAGGTAGGGAAGCTGAGAGATGGAGTAAATGGGAGGTAGGGAAGCTGAGAGATGGAGTGAATGGGAGGTAGGGAAGCTGAGAGATGGAGTAAATGGGAGGTAGGTAAGCTGAGAGATGGAGTAAATGGGAGGTAGGGTATCTGAGAGATGGAGTAAATGACATGTAGGGAAGCTGAGATATGGAGTAAATGGGAGGTAGGTAAGCTGAGAGATGGAGTAAATGGGAGGTAGGGAAGCTGAGAGATGAGTAACATGGGAGGTAGGGTAGCTGAGAGATGGAGTAGATGAGGAGTAGGGTAGCGAGAGATGGACTAGATTAGGGGTAGGGTAGCTGAAAGATGGAGTGATGAGGGCTAGAGAAGCATAGAGATGGAAACGATTATGGATAGGGATTCCCTACCCCTAATCGTTTCCATCTCTATGCTTCCCTAATAGGGAAGCTGAGAGATGGAGTAGATGAGGAGTAGGGTAGCTGAGAGATGGACTAGATAAGGGGTAGGGTAGCTGAGAGATCGAGTTGATGAGGGGTAGGATAGCTGAGAGATGGAGTAGATCAAGATCAAGAAATATTTGATTCGGCACCGACCCTCTCTCTACTCCTCGATGTTTCCCGCCATGTTCTGCAGCTGCTGTGTGAGAGTTGAACGCGAGCGCGTCAATAACATGACACGACATGCAACACGACATGCGAGATGCGAATTTCATTATTTTGAAGTTTTGTGGGGTTGCGATTTTTGTTTTAGGTCGGAGAGTGAAACGGCCGGTACAGTGGTAAACTAGATTAAAAACTGTACGCCTCATTAGACGGCGATTTTTCCTATCTTGTCTGGTTCCTGAGATATGGCCCCCTAAAGAGTTGGTGTCTCAAACTGCTGAATCGGGGTCACGCGAGGAAAATGGGCATCCGTTTGCGTGTACTGCTCCGTTTTTCACGGGACTTGAACGAGGGTGACGGCAAGAGTCTCACCTATTACATGGTATCCTTACATTGTGTATTAAATCTAAAATGACTGAGCAGCATGCTTGTTAATGAACCTTGACGTGTTTGCTTGTCTCGCAAGCGCGCTCGCGACTAGCAAACACGACATGCAGTTCACACCCTGTTTAACCCGATACCAAGTGAAATTTTGAATTAAATTAGGCATTTGAAAAAATAGCTCACTGAGCATGCTGTGTGTGACCATGTTGTGTGTGAGCATGCTGTGTGATATAATGAACCCACCCTTCTGTGTGTGAGCATGCTGTGTGATATAATGAACCCCCACCCCTGCTGTGTGTGAGCAATGAGCACTGAGCATGCTGTGTGATATAATGAACCCACCCCCTGCTGTGTGTGAGCATGCTGTGTGATATAATGAACCCACCCCCCTGCTGTGTGTGAGCATGCTGTGTGATATAATGAACCCCCGGCGCCCTGCCCCACCCTGCTGTGTGTGAGCAATGAGCATGCTGTGTGATTTATACCGCTGCATGGTGTGCTGTGTGAATGTGATGCTTCCTATCAGCAGTTGTAGTGGGAAAACTGTGAAAAGAGCAGATAGATTTAGAGAACATGTGAGACACGCTAAAAACTGTGGTGTGTGTTCAACAGGAAGAGCCTATCATATTGAGTAGAAAAGTGACAGACAGAACTACAGCATGTGTAGCGGTGTGTGTGTCTGTATGTGTGTGTGTCTGTATGTGTGTGTGCGTGCACGTTGATCAGAATGATCATAACACTTGAGAGTCATTCCTCCATTTCTACTACTAGAATACTCTCCCATAACAGCTGCAGTACAATAGAGACCACATGATGAGTGATTGTGTACAATGCATCAATACACGGTACACTCCCACCTGTACTACAGCTGATATACACTCAATTCAAAATCTACTAATTTCTTCACAGCAACATATCGAAACTACTTAACCCTATTATATAGATGATAAATAGGACACAAGAGAACATTCCATACACGTACTTTAGTGTATCAACTTTTGATGCTTCTGTAGATTCCCTTCCCCATTTGCATTTATTTCATTACTTCTTACTACATATATTATGCCAAAAACTAACAGAAATTGGCTGGCTGGTTTGACCCCTGAACATGGCTGTTGAACCCTCCAGCCTCGTCCTCCAGCCTCCTCCTCCTTCTTCCCAAATCTTTGGTTCCACTGTTCTGTTTTGTACACATTCTCCAAGAGGAGGAAACATAAACGTTTTGGTTAAATAGCCCATTAATCCTACTCAGTGCAGCTCTCTCTCTCTCTCTCTCTCTCTCTCTCTCTCTCTCTCTCTCTCTCTCTCTCTCTCTCTCTCTCTCTCTCTCTCGCCTCTCTCTCTCTCTCTCTCTCTCTCTCTCTCTCTCTCTCTCTCTCTCTCTCTCTCTCTCTCTTTCGCTCTCTCTCTCTCTCTCTCTCTCTCTCTCTCTCTCTCTCTCTCTCTCTCTCTCTCTCTCTCTCTCTCTCTCTCTCTCTCTCTCACTCTCTCACTCTAAATTCTCAAACACTCCAGTCCCATTGACTTCCGGGGGTGGTACCTCCGAGTAAATCATGCACTAACATTGTGTCCAGTTAACTGACTTGTGTGTTTAGTGGTTGCCAAAACATCTTTAACTGTTTCTCTCACACCATGTTTACACCTAATTGTGTGAACTGTCTGTGGTCATGCACACATACATACAAGCTGGTACAGTACTGATATTACACACTTCTGACGAGATATAGAAGTTCTATTTTCTACCACAACTACCCGCACAGAAAGCGTACATTTTCTATTGTAGAACACGCTAATTCGGGCCAATTAACCCCGCTCGTTTTCTCTTCCCTGAAAATCTAATGAACAGCGATAGAGAAAGGAATGAGAAAATATCTTACCAAGGGCTTGTTCATTCTCCCAAGTTTTGAATGACATTGAAATAAAATCATTGACATGAGGATCACTTCATGGCTGTATTTCCCTGTGTTGCTCAAAATATCACACAGTACTGCAGTTGACACAATGTCATTCGGTCAGTCACAATGACACTGACACCAGCCAACTCCCATTCTTTGTACAGAGGCAAATCACACTTGTATGTAGGGCGCGAAGAGTTAGATGTTATGTGCTGTGCGCTATATCGCACATGCAGAGCAACCAGAGCGTCGCGCGCAGCAGTTCATCGAAAATCTGTCTCAGTCACGAGCGACCTCGTGAGTGCTGACAAACGGTTTTTAGGGTTTAAGGGTTAGTGTTGGCATTGGAAAATCTTTCAGAAGAAGTCGAAGATCAAAAAATCGAAGATCAAAAAAGGGCAGAGCTCTTCATCAAGTCCTCCTACCCGTCCCACAAACCCAATCCCATCACCCACACTTTCCACCGACTCAGAGGACACTTACCGATCAGGATTCTGGGCGGCAGTAATGTGGGTCACAGCACTCTAACAGCCCACTTATCACTGCCTCTCTTCACACAGCCCACTGTTATATCACTCCTCATAATGATTTCCAAGTTTCTAAACTACTCTCCCTCCTCTCAGTCGCGGGTTAGTAAGCGGCAGTCAAGTGGAGGAGCAACAACAGCCACCGCCACGAAACAATCAGAGGTTGGTGACAGACAGCAGACTGAAACTTATACAAACGCCGATGGGCAGACTGTGAGAGTTGTAAAGAAACGTGTACTGAAGAAACGGCCACCCATGTATTAACAGAACTGCATGTACTAACAGAACCAGTTAACTGTAGTTACATATCTCCTCACACATATACCCCATCCTTGACAGGGCGGACGGGTAACTCGATCTAAGTCCAAGAAGAATGTTGTTGATGTGACTCTTCCAGAAGATGACATTCTCATGGGAGAGGGTGATGTGAGTGAGTGAGATGCCAGGAGGTTTGGGACTGAATATATAATTGGATACAATGTATCTAACTAATCGCGATAAACTGAGAAGAATAACGGCTCGGGTCTATTGTTAATACAAATGCATGCAATTTTGTTTGGGGATTTTGCTGTTCAAGAACCGTGTCTGTGTGTGTGTGTGTGAGTGTGTGAGTGTGTGTGTGAGAGATGAATACATTTGTCTAAAACTGCGAAAGTTATGATATGTGAACTGAGAGATGATGCTGCACTTTGTAGATATTTCTGAAATACTGTGTTATATTGAGCCTTCGTTTTTAGTATTCAACCATAATAATATGCCTTGTATAAATTCGAGATTTTAGTACTCCAATACCCCATGATATTGTTCTGCTATGAAACCCCATTGAAAGCTCTGATTGTAACCAGGTGTATGGCATAAACCGAAATCGAATGAACATAATACCAAGTCTGGAGTTCCGATTGTCGATTCAAAGGTGCGTGGCAGCTAGTAAAGATCGGGCAAGAAGTAATGTGTGGTGTCACCTGAAATCAAGGTAAGTGTCTCGGGCAAATATATCTGAGTTGAGATTGAGAACTGTGGGGGTCGGGTAGGTAAATTTGGGTGAAATTCACCGTGAATCTAATGATCTGTTTAGTGTCTGGCGGTGCCGACCCGTACCGATCTGAGCGGGAGGATATCATCACTTTAATTTACACTTCAGGGTTACCCACACACGTATGTCGTATACTGTATTGGTAACTTGTGTGTAGTAATGTATAGTCTGTGAATGTGATAAGTTGCTCCACTCTCCATTGTAAATACTTACTACGAGACACATGGGTTATCGACACAATTTCTCCGTGCGTGGTAGTCAGCTGCCTTTTTATAATGCTGTCACCCTCATAGTCCCTGCCCAGGAACAAGCCCGTGATCTCGGTAGAATTTAGGGCCAGTGGCAGGAAGAAAATGTCGCCAAGTCTTCCAGTAAATGCCTGACTTGCGACAAATCCTATTCCGTAGCCGTCTTGATCCTGATAAAGATTCTTCATTCAATATAGTAATTTAGTTAAGTGAGCATTTGAGAGAGACTGGAGACGGGTCGCGGACTCTAAGTCTAACGGACTCTAAGTCTAACTTTAGACTTTAGACATCGAGTCCGGATTTTTCTGTCAGGCTAATGCTCTGACCACAGTTCTCGCGCGCTCCTTATTTGAGAGAAGCGAGAATGGGTCAGGCCAATGCTCTGACAGGGATTTTTAGACTCAGCACAACTTTTTAGACATAGAGTCCCCCTGTGTTAGACTTGATAGATATAGAGTTCCCCATACTCAAGCGTTAGACAAAGAGTCTTCGGACACTAGGTCTAAAACCTAATCCCAACCCTAAACCTAACCCTTACAATACCCTAACCCGGCCTAACCTCGACCACAAACAACAACCCAAACCATTCTGGAAAGGGTAGGGAGCACAGCGAGCTCTCGATTTTAGACTTAACTACCGTTATTTCTTAGACTTAGGGCCGGATGAACCAATTTGGCCAAATCTTAAGTCTGAGGTCAGATAAATCGCTCTAAATGATTTAGCACGACCCCCAAAGTTCACGCTATTTCTAAAATGTTGTTTTAGACTTGTTAGACATATAGTCCTCCCTGTATTTTGAGCAAAAAGCGGACTCTAAGTATGTATTATATTTAGAGTCCGATTAGACTTAGGCGTTAGACCTAGCTTCCGTCTCCCACTGGAAGACAGCGACATAACAAAGAGTTTAGTCAGGCAGTTTAGCCAAGTAGTAAACAGTGAAGCAGGCAATACATTGTACCTGTCCAAAGATGAACATTCCTGAAGAATCTGGTGTAGAAGCAACGTTAATATCCGATTTGAATTCCCCATTCAAATAGAACATCAGAACATTGTTCGAAAGAACTACTGCAACATGATTCCACACCCCCAGCTCCAGTGGAATTTGCCCCTCTGAAATTATAGAAGTATAGAAATCAAGCCCCAACAAAAAAGGGAGACTTGAAAAATAGGGTCTGACTGTGGTCTGAAACCCCCTAGGAGAGTGGAGTTTTTCTGAATCGCCATTTCGAGACGAATCCAACGCAACCGGAATTAGCTTTCTGTCTTATCGGGAAGTTTGGGCTTGAGCTTCTTCATTTTTGGTCATTTTTCGGTGCGTGATCCAATCAGAGGCCTGGATTTCGAAATAAAGGCATGTGATTGGCTCACGCACCAAAAAATGACCAAAAATGAAAGGGCTCAAGCCCAAACTTCCCAATAAGATAGAAAGCTAATTCCGGTCGCGGTAACGTTGGATTCGTCTCGAAAAGGTGATTCAGAAAAGCTCCGTTTAGTAGGGGGTTTCCAAACAACAGTCAGACACTATTGAAAAAAGTTAGCGTTCAGCTGTCAAAGCATTGACCTGACAGGCGTTCAGCAACCTCCCTCAAGAACATACCGTGATCTCCGCCTTGGTAGACAACGATCCATTTAGCTTGACCGGATCTGGTATCTGTCCACATATGTAGTGCGTCCCTTTTGGCTTGTGTTGTGTAGGAAATGCTACATTCCCAGTAAGCATCGGGTAGCGTTTCATGCCGTATCCAGAATCCCAGTGTTAGGCTGGAAAACTGGGAAGCCTCTCCTTCAGCGGCAACGATTTCCTGTTGAACGTAGTTTGAAACACTCCTCTCGCTTGGAAACCTCAGTTCCCAATGTGGTTCTGGGGTGGGTATTGTAATTAACTTATATATAACTAGCGCACCCATTGGGTGCGCCTCAAGTAAGGGCTTTTTGATAACCCAGCCGGCTTCGCCGGGTGGTTCTTTTCGCCCCTTTCAACGTCAATAACACGGTTGCCATGGCAACTGAATTGGTAACTATGGGGACTGGCATGTTTAAATTCATTCGAAAATATTAACAAACTTCCACTGGAAGTTCCAAAAGAGTGAACAGCAGCTTTACAGCTTTGTGCACATAAAGTGTTTTATGAAGGAGCAGTCTGTCGCTTAGATACCGCCTAACGAACGACTTCGACGTTCATCTCCAAATTATAATAGAGATACTAAATACTAATTTTAATTAACTACTAATCTCCATCCGTTTTGTACGTACCATATGCATTCGCGGTTGAAGATAGAAGTATCAGCATAACTACTATTGAACAATAGTAGTACATCCTTGCTTTCTAGATAAGGTATTGGACTATTGTATTGGTATTTGGTATTGGCTAGTGGTGATTGGCAATGGTATAATTATCATTCCTAATATCAATTATTATCCGACCCTTAAAAAGATAACAAGGCCAAGGATCGTTCAGTGTGTTCACAAACAATGAAAACAGACACAAACAATAAACACAAACAATGATATAGAAACACTAGGATAGAAACAAACAGCTCACAATCACCCAAATGAGACCACATGAATGAAATACTAGCTAATATGTAATCCATAAACAAAGGGACACTTGTCTGGCCCCATCTAACATAAGTACGTTAGCTTCAGATATCAAGTTGTCCAAATAGCAGTTCCCATCAGCTCTACTTCGAGACTATAAAAAAGTTTAAACTTTTAGGGCATGTTAGCGGGCATGCTTGGCGCTCGTAATTGCCACTTTAAGCGGTCGTTAGGCAAGAAAAGGTAGAGAGCGCTTATCTTTGTCATGCTACGCAGTCTGTCCATCTCTGATCTATCTCGAGAGTTATAATGAACATTTAAAAAAAAATTAAAAGCTTTATAAATACAGTTGAAACCCGATTTACCGGCATCCTCGGGGAAACCATTTTAATCCAGATGAAATTTGGGACGGTGTTATACAGTCCCCTCGTGTGCACACCCCGTGAGAGTTGTTGAGTGAGGGGTTACTCAACAACGTGAGCTAGGGGCATGTAGCACTCTGCAGTGCTTGCCAGCGAAAGTAAAAGATCGGATGAAGTCCTTTCAGGCCAATTTTCTGACAGATAAAGTCGGATTTAGTGAGGCTGCATCACCACTCATTTACAATTACTGCTTAGCAGCTACTAAGCTGGTTATAAATTACCACATGCACTGCACGTGGTTACATGGATGTGTAGCTGTATTATATAACCTAGCCTTAGAGCACTCTAAAAATAGTTGATAGTAACACGGTATTAATTAGCAGCTTGCGTCTTTTCAAGGGCTTCTCTCCCCACATTCCTCTCGCAAAGAAATATAGTGCCCTGTAATTATAGGTGTGTACAGTTCAACTGCTAGCAGCTGATGTGCTAGCTGTTTCGACAAAAGATCCAATAAACGACTCTTCTGGGAGTGTCGGTTTGGAACCCTAACGAACTATCATGACTTTTGTCAATACGATATGGTCGACACCATGTGAGTGCTCGTGAGTGAGTGGTAACAGCATGTTGAACCCACTCACGGGGGTAGAGAAGGAAGAATAAACAGCATATTTTGTGTTTTTTACAGAAAGAAGTTGAGGTACCACAACAATCTTAATCATAGGACTCTAGCTCTCGAGAGGGGGGATTCCAGGCCCGGGCCTGGCGCGGGACACGCACACACAGATACACACACTCACAACACACGCTTGCTCTTATTTCTCCTCACGACGGGGGATATGCACTGCTTGTTTGTATAGCTATCACATCATCATCATCATCAATATATCGCTCATATTCGCTCTCTCATTCACACACACCCTGCAGAGACAGTCCAATTTAAGACTCCTCCTCAAAGTCACCTCCGTATTTGATCAGCTTGATGAATCGCTTCCAGTCGACAGCATCTCCCTTCATGGGGGCAACATCGTACATCTGCTTGATCTGAAACATAGACAGGGGTTACAATAAATAGCTCATTATTGAAGTACCATTTAACTGGTTGAGGGAGAGAGGGCATTCGTGTCAAAGGGTTTTCAATGGTGTTTCTAGTATCCCCAGTAGATGGGATACAATATGGAATATATAATTTCGGGTTGGGCGAGTGGTTAGTGAAGTTACTAACCACTCGTACACTCCGAAATTATATATCCCATATTGTATGTATTGCATAGTTCTATGCTTGAATATTTTACCTCTTCTTTGCTGAATCGATCTCCGAGCTGAGTCAAGGCGTTGGTGAAGCTGAAAGGAGTAAAATGTAAGAAATATGTAACACTTATAAGTTTGAATCACTTATGCATCGTAATTTATGCTAGTTAACAAAAGGAAAATATGACAATATGTGCCATGCTAGTATAATGAAACTAAAATTGGTATCAATATGTGGAAACAAGATGCGAATATGATGTGGTGCTTTTTTGTGGGAACACACTGCAAAACTATGCTGAAATGCTGCATTTTTTGGAGTAAAAAGCAAGCTGAATGTCCATGTGGGGAAACAGTTGATGAAAGGGGCTGCTGGCTCCAGGTGATGTCGTGGTCCATGCTGCATTGCTGTAGGCTATCTGGCTGTAGGGGGATTGTTAGACAGTTGTGGCTTTTTGGCTGGAAAGGCTTCGATGATGGTTGTCTATATCGAAATGGGCTGCCTGCTCATCGTGCTCGTCCATTACTTTTTCGTTGAGATAAGGCCAGTTAGATCAGGGTCCAAGGTCTTGAAGGCCTCCTGGAGTACATCATCAGTATCGGTGTTCTGCAGCTTATCTCCCATGAAGGTGAGGAACATGGTGAAATTAATGGGACCAGTTGACTCCTTGATCATGTCAGAAAGAAAGGCATCATCTTTGATCACACCTGGATTGTAATGTGGTTGTAGTGTGTGGTATACTTACTTCCCCGTCACACCCGAGAACCATACCCCTCCGTCTCTCGTTCATGAGTGTGATGGTGAGTGATGGAACTCTCATGGAAGGAGAGAGAGAGAGTAGTGGAGGGATAGATTCTCGAGAATGGCGGGCTGCTTACACGGCGGCAGGGATGGAACCAACGTTCTCAATGTCGAAACAGGCGAAAGCGTTTGAAAGCACATCTTCGGGGTCGGTATCAGCCAGTTTCTCTCCCATAAAGGTGAGGAAAGCAGTGAAGTTAATCTGTCCGGGTGATGCCTTGGTCATCTCTTTGCAGTATTTGTCGTCCTGAACAATTCCTGATACACCAGATTAGTACTCGATATACCATGCTAGCTCTTACTTACAGGCTCTCTTGACAAGTAATTACTCATCATGTAAAAGGGTTGTTTCACTTTTGTCTTATTTTGTCATGATCAAGGTGACTCTCATTGCAAGGCCATTCTACAATGCACTTTTTTCGAAAAGCTCTGTTGTAGTATAATATGTATGGTGCCCTCATTGGGTTAAATTGTTTTCCTAGAAGCTAGATGAGCTAGGTGGCTGGTCGACACGTAGTTGGTAAAAGTGCGAAATTAGATTACCCAGAAGCAACTTCCCTGGCCTACTACTACTACAGCTGCTGCTGTACCGGCTGGAGAGACAAGCTAACGAGAGAGAGAGAGAGAGAGAGAAAGAGAGAGAGAGAGAGAGAGAGAGAGAGAGAGAGAGAGAGAGAGAGAGAGAGAGAGAGAAAGAATGGCGAGGGCACTGCAAAAGCTGCCTGTCATCGCCTAGCTTAGCAGCCTTTCTGCACATTCAGTGAGCGGAATGTTTGTGGGCAAAGAGAGGGAGAGAAGGGCGAATTCTAGCTGGAATAAAGAATACCTGGTGTGCTTCTACAGTTATAGCCCTACAGGCTCCACAACTCGGTACTATTTATTTTTAAAACTCGAGACCCAAGAAGTATACATGCATTGGGCAGTGATTTCAGTGGCGAGGCCATAGCCTGGCAAACTAAGTATTGCAGGAAAAAGTCAGCTTAAAATACACTCCATATCGTTTCAACCAGCTGAGCACCAATAAAAATCGTCGGTATAGCTATGTTCAAACACTGGTATGTCTCATTGTGGGGTCGGTTGAGGGTCAGATTGTGCTTCTACTCTGTCAGCTGCCAATGCTCTGACTACTCACCGAGGGAAGCCCACATGTCCTTGAGATCCTTGTCGCTGATGAAACCATCCCTGTCCTGATCGATGATTGTGAAGGCCTGAAGAACACCGGTGTTAGAATAAACTCATCCAGGTCTGTTAGAAAAGATGTTTATCTAAAAAGAATAAAACATTTCTTGAAGAAAAGAAAACTGCGTTTCAGAATCAGATCAAACACCACTGATCCTAATTTTGTTCTCAGTAGTTCAAGACTTTATATAATATATCCTCTTTACCTCTTTGAATTCCTGGATCTGCTGCTGATCGAAGTTGGCGAACACACTGGATCCAGATCGCTGTGGCTTCTTACCCTTGGTCTTGGACTATAGTTAAAGTTCGAAGGGTACAAAGGACCGGGGTTGGGGTGCTTCACTCATGCGAATCGTCATGCGACGGTTGCTTTTCATTGGACAAGTGACAGAAGACACAATTACACAGGTTGGGTTGACAGTCACATAGTGTCTTCAGGGACAGTTATAATGTGAATGCTTTAATTTCATAAACAGGTCTTTGCTTTGTTAATGATTTGGTACAAATATGCTAGATATATAATGTTTTCAATTGAGGAATGATGAAAGAGTCTCAAATAATGATGTTCAATTTCTGTATTTCTCTAAGAAGTACAGTCTCAAGGGAATAACCATGGATGACAAGGCTGTTCATATGATATGTTTTTCAAGGCAAGATCAATGATATCAGTTCTGTTGCCAGCTGCAAGAACACACGTGTGTCTATGTGATATTTAAGCACAATGATATATTTTACAGAAAAGTAACAGATTTTACCAAAACTGTAGTTGACTTCAGAGGTCGAGAAGTAGTGGAATATGATGAATCAGATTTACAATGTTATTTACAGGACAGGGGAAGAAGGATGTTTTTGATTGCTTGACATGCACTGGGTTTAGGTACTTACGGCCATATTGATGTTTAGGTTGCTCAAAAAGTAGAGAGAAGAAGCACAGCAAAATGTGGACTACAAATTCGTTACTGGAGCAAATATATCAGGTCAATATTTGAGTGAGAGTTGGGAGAGTCGGAACGGATGTAGTGGCGGTCACGTGTACCATATCACGTGGTCCGTCATTGCGTGACCTATGTCACGTGACTTACCAAGCGCTACAGGAAGACAGCAATATATTATATTCGTTTAGCTTTTTTCTGCACTCGACTCAACCCAATGTAATTGAGGCTTTCTACTGCCATTGGCCACGGACTTCGAACGCCTCCTACACAGTCCTGCTGAGGAGGCGTTCCTAGAGAGAAAAAAGAGAGAGAAACTTACTTTTCAGAAAGAGAAAGATAGTGTGAGAGAGAGAGAGAGAGAGAATGAGAGAGAGAGAGAGAATGAGAGAGAGAGAGAGAGAGAGAGAGAGAGAGAGAGAGAGAGAGAGTGAGAGAGAGAGAGTGAGAGAGAGTGAGAGAATGAGAGAGTGAGAGAGAGTGAGAGAATGAGAGAGTGAGAGAATGAGAGAATGATAGAGAGCTTAGAGAGAGCTTAGAGAGAGCTTAGAGAGAGAGAACTTGCGTGAGTGTGTTGAGAGGGTAGCAGCTTTCTCTCTGGTGACAAGTACTGTCACCACGCTCCGCTCACACACACTCTTTCTCCCTAGCTTCCACCTAGAAAGGGATTATAGGGGGTGTCTTGTGTGTAAACAGGGGGTTGGAAGCATTCCTTTCTTTTTTTGGTTGGTAGTGGTATCGAACTCCTAACTTTCTCACTACCGGATGCACTGCATGAAATAACATTAGCACTTTCCTTACTCATTAATTCAATTTGTTTGCCCAGCGTGCAGAAAGAGAGGGAGGAGAGAGAGAAAGCACATTCACTGCACAAGCCTCTATTTTACCAGTACACGGTACATTAATGGGAAATGGAAACCCTCACCCCAATAAGATTAACCACGTGGTGTAGTCCTGCACGCCACCACCCGGCCTTACTGTTGAAGCAAAAACCTTCCACGGAATGTTTGGAACAATTGAGCACAGGTGTCACCAAACGGCAACCGTTAATATCCGTGAACAAATCCATATTTAATGTGTTTCTGGCACCCAAGATAGAGCGAATCTGGCTCCACCAGACCCCGTCCGATTCTTAGATCGGGTCGGCACCGCCGGGCCACTCGCCAGATAGAGATAAGTAGAGCGAATATGGCCGAAATTGAAACAGTCGAAAGATACAGTTTAGGGAAGTAGTTTTGATATCTCCTTCTGGTGATCAACACACACACACGCCCTCTGTACAACAGTTTAATGGGGAATCTCACACATACACGGGCAGAACTCGGTTAAGGAGAGATTAATTAGTATTCTGAATAATGAGTTCAGAGCAAGAATTAAATAGGGAAGAAAATCGAAAAATACTGGGTTTGACCGGGAATTGAACCAGGGACCTCCAGAGAGACATGCTCGGAGCTATAAACCACTAAGCTACCAAACCCTATGTACTGATCGCATTTCATCGCTCTATATTCAAGCTCCTGCCCTTAGCTAGACACCATGTGATAAAGGGAAGTAGTTTTGATATCTCCTTCTGGTGATCAACACACACACACGCCCTCTGTACAACAGTTTAATGGGGAATCTCACACATACACGGGCAGAACTCGGTTAAGGAGAGATTAATTAGTATTCTGAATAATGAGTTCAGAGCAAGAATTATATAGGGAAGAAAATCGAAAAATACTGGGTTTGACCGGGAATTGAACCAGGGACCTCCAGAGAGACATGCTCGGAGCTATAAACCACTAAGCTACCAAACCCTATGTACTGATCGCATTTCATCGCTCTATATTCAAGCTCCTGCCCTTAGGGCGCGCACAGACTGTTCATGCGTGATCATGTCCATGCGTGGACAAGATTTTGATCAAGTCACGCAGACTGTTCAAGCTTGATCATCTGATCAAGCTTGGACAGTAAAAACTGAAACTTATTCATATCAGCAAAAACCACTGTACCCGACTAATTTTGATACTCTGAATCACGTAAGCTAGTTTTCAAATCCGTCAGAGGTCAGGAAAGTGTTCTAATTGGGCATAATTGGGTCTAATTGACCCCACTTAAAACTTGTCACCTGGAAATAATAGACGCTTATGTGAGGGCACTTTTCCGACTAATTTTGATACGCTGAATCACATGAACAACTTTCCCACGCCCCCAGAGGTCGGGAAAGTGTCCTAATTGAGTATAATTGGATCTAATTGACCTTAATTGCTCAATTAGGGCATTTCCCGACCTTTGGGGGCTTGGAAAAGTTGCTTATGTGATTCGGCGTATCAAAATTAGTCGGAAAAGTGCCCTCACGTCATTTCCAGGTGACAAGTTGTAAGTAGGGTCAATTAGACCCAATTATGCCCAATTAGGACACTTTCCCGACCTCCGAAGGATTTGAAAACTAGCTTACGTGATTCAGAGTATCAAAATTAGTCGGGTACAGTGGTTTTTGCTTTGATATGAATAAGTTTCAGTTTTTACTGTCCAAGCTTGATCAGATGATCAAGCTTGAACAGTCTGCGTGACTTGATCAAAATCTTGCCCACTTATGGACATGATCACGCATGAACAGTCTGTGCGCGCCCTTAGCTAGACACCATGTGATAAAGGGAAGTAGTTTTGATATCTCCTTCTGGTGATCAACACACACACACGCCCTCTGTACAACAGTTTAATGGGGAATCTCACACATACACGGGCAGAACTCGGTTAAGGAGAGATTAATTAGTATTCTGAATAATGAGTTCAGAGCAAGAATTAAATAGGGAAGAAAATCGAAAAATACTGGGTTTGACCGGGAATTGAACCAGGGACCTCCAGAGAGACATGCTCGGAGCTATAAACCACTAAGCTACCAAACCCTATGTACTGATCGCATTTCATCGCTCTATATTCAAGCTCCTGCCCTTAGCTAGACACCATGTGATAAAGGGAAGTAGTTTTGATATCTCCTTCTGGTGATCAACACACACACACGCCCTCTGTACAACAGTTTAATGGGGAATCTCACACATACACGGGCAGAACTCGGTTAAGGAGAGATTAATTAGTATTCTGAATAATGAGTTCAGAGCAAGAATTAAATAGGGAAGAAAATCGAAAAATACTGGGTTTGACCGGGAATTGAACCAGGGATCTCCAGAGAGACATGCTCGGAGCTATAAACCACTAAGCTACCAAACCCTATGTACTGATCGCATTTCATCGCTCTATATTCAAGCTCCTGCCCTTAGCTAGACACCATGTGATAAAGGGAAGTAGTTTTGATATCTCCTTCTGGTGATCAACACACACACACGCCCTCTGTACAACAGTTTAATGGGGAATCTCACACATACACGGGCAGAACTCGGTTAAGGAGAGATTAATTAGTATTCTGAATAATGAGTTCAGAGCAAGAATTAAATAGGGAAGAAAATCGAAAAATACTGGGTTTGACCGGGAATTGAACCAGGGACCTCCAGAGAGACATGCTCGGAGCTATAAACCACTAAGCTACCAAACCCTATGTACTGATCGCATTTCATCGCTCTATATTCAAGCTCCTGCCCTTAGCTAGACACCATGTGATAAAGGGAAGTAGTTTTGATATCTCCTTCTGGTGATCAACACACACACACGCCCTCTGTACAACAGTTTAATGGGGAATCTCACACATACACGGGCAGAACTCGGTTAAGGAGAGATTAATTAGTATTCTGAATAATGAGTTCAGAGCAAGAATTAAATAGGGAAGAAAATCGAAAAATACTGGGTTTGACCGGGAATTGAACCAGGGATCTCCAGAGAGACATGCTCGGAGCTATAAACCACTAAGCTACCAAACCCTATGTACTGATCGCATTTCATCGCTCTATATTCAAGCTCCTGCCCTTAGCTAGACACCATGTGATAAAGGGAAGTAGTTTTGATATCTCCTTCTGGTGATCAACACACACACACGCCCTCTGTACAACAGTTTAATGGGGAATCTCACACATACACGGGCAGAACTCGGTTAAGGAGAGATTAATTAGTATTCTGAATAATGAGTTCAGAGCAAGAATTAAATAGGGAAGAAAATCGAAAAATACTGGGTTTGACCGGGAATTGAACCAGGGACCTCCAGAGAGACATGCTCGGAGCTATAAACCACTAAGCTACCAAACCCTATGTACTGATCGCATTTCATCGCTCTATATTCAAGCTCCTGCCCTTAGCTAGACACCATGTGATAAAGGGAAGTAGTTTTGATATCTCCTTCTGGTGATCAACACACACACACGCCCTCTGTACAACAGTTTAATGGGGAATCTCACACATACACGGGCAGAACTCGGTTAAGGAGAGATTAATTAGTATTCTGAATAATGAGTTCAGAGCAAGAATTAAATAGGGAAGAAAATCGAAAAATACTGGGTTTGACCGGGAATTGAACCAGGGACCTCCAGAGAGACATGCTCGGAGCTATAAACCACTAAGCTACCAAACCCTATGTACTGATCGCATTTCATCGCTCTATATTCAAGCTCCTGCCCTTAGCTAGACACCATGTGATAAAGGGAAGTAGTTTTGATATCTCCTTCTGGTGATCAACACACACACACGCCCTCTGTACAACAGTTTAATGGGGAATCTCACACATACACGGGCAGAACTCGGTTAAGGAGAGATTAATTAGTATTCTGAATAATGAGTTCAGAGCAAGAATTAAATAGGGAAGAAAATCGAAAAATACTGGGTTTGACCGGGAATTGAACCAGGGACCTCCAGAGAGACATGCTCGGAGCTATAAACCACTAAGCTACCAAACCCTATGTACTGATCGCATTTCATCGCTCTATATTCAAGCTCCTGCCCTTAGCTAGACACCATGTGATAAAGGGAAGTAGTTTTGATATCTCCTTCTGGTGATCAACACACACACACGCCCTCTGTACAACAGTTTAATGGGGAATCTCACACATACACGGGCAGAACTCGGTTAAGGAGAGATTAATTAGTATTCTGAATAATGAGTTCAGAGCAAGAATTAAATAGGGAAGAAAATCGAAAAATACTGGGTTTGACCGGGAATTGAACCAGGGACCTCCAGAGAGACATGCTCGGAGCTATAAACCACTAAGCTACCAAACCCTATGTACTGATCGCATTTCATCGCTCTATATTCAAGCTCCTGCCCTTAGCTAGACACCATGTGATAAAGGGAAGTAGTTTTGATATCTCCTTCTGGTGATCAACACACACACACGCCCTCTGTACAACAGTTTAATGGGGAATCTCACACATACACGGGCAGAACTCGGTTAAGGAGAGATTAATTAGTATTCTGAATAATGAGTTCAGAGCAAGAATTAAATAGGGAAGAAAATCGAAAAATACTGGGTTTGACCGGGAATTGAACCAGGGACCTCCAGAGAGACATGCTCGGAGCTATAAACCACTAAGCTACCAAACCCTATGTACTGATCGCATTTCATCGCTCTATATTCAAGCTCCTGCCCTTAGCTAGACACCATGTGATAAAGGGAAGTAGTTTTGATATCTCCTTCTGGTGATCAACACACACACACGCCCTCTGTACAACAGTTTAATGGGGAATCTCACACATACACGGGCAGAACTCGGTTAAGGAGAGATTAATTAGTATTCTGAATAATGAGTTCAGAGCAAGAATTAAATAGGGAAGAAAATCGAAAAATACTGGGTTTGACCGGGAATTGAACCAGGGACCTCCAGAGAGACATGCTCGGAGCTATAAACCACTAAGCTACCAAACCCTATGTACTGATCGCATTTCATCGCTCTATATTCAAGCTCCTGCCCTTAGCTAGACACCATGTGATAAAGGGAAGTAGTTTTGATATCTCCTTCTGGTGATCAACACACACACACGCCCTCTGTACAACAGTTTAATGGGGAATCTCACACATACACGGGCAGAACTCGGTTAAGGAGAGATTAATTAGTATTCTGAATAATGAGTTCAGAGCAAGAATTAAATAGGGAAGAAAATCGAAAAATACTGGGTTTGACCGGGAATTGAACCAGGGACCTCCAGAGAGACATGCTCGGAGCTATAAACCACTAAGCTACCAAACCCTATGTACTGATCGCATTTCATCGCTCTATATTCAAGCTCCTGCCCTTAGCTAGACACCATGTGATAAAGGGAAGTAGTTTTGATATCTCCTTCTGGTGATCAACACACACACACGCCCTCTGTACAACAGTTTAATGGGGAATCTCACACATACACGGGCAGAACTCGGTTAAGGAGAGATTAATTAGTATTCTGAATAATGAGTTCAGAGCAAGAATTAAATAGGGAAGAAAATCGAAAACCGAGTTCTGCCCGTGTATGTGTGAGATTCCCCATTAAACTGTTGTACAGAGGGCGTGTGTGTGTGTTGATCACCAGAAGGAGATATCAAAATTACTTCCCTTTATCACATGGTGTCTAGCTAAGGGCAGGAGCTTGAATATAGAGCGATGAAATGCGATCAGTACATAGGGTTTGGTAGCTTAGTGGTTTATAGCTCCGAGCATGTCTCTCTGGAGGTCCCTGGTTCAATTCCCGGTCAAACCCAGTATTTTTCGATTTTCTTCCCTATTTAATTCTTGCTCTGAACTCATTATTCAGAATACTAATTAATCTCTCCTTAACCGAGTTCTGCCCGTGTATGTGTGAGATTCCCCATTAAACTGTTGTACAGAGGGCGTGTGTGTGTGTTGATCACCAGAAGGAGATATCAAAACTACTTCCCTTTATCACATGGTGTCTAGCTAAGGGCAGGAGCTTGAATATAGAGCGATGAAATGCGATCAGTACATAGGGTTTGGTAGCTTAGTGGTTTATAGCTCCGAGCATGTCTCTCTGGAGGTCCCTGGTTCAATTCCCGGTCAAACCCAGTATTTTTCGATTTTCTTCCCTATTTAATTCTTGCTCTGAACTCATTATTCAGAATACTAATTAATCTCTCCTTAACCGAGTTCTGCCCGTGTATGTGTGAGATTCCCCATTAAACTGTTGTACAGAGGGCGTGTGTGTGTGTTGATCACCAGAAGGAGATATCAAAACTACTTCCCTTTATCACATGGTGTCTAGCTAAGGGCAGGAGCTTGAATATAGAGCGATGAAATGCGATCAGTACATAGGGTTTGGTAGCTTAGTGGTTTATAGCTCCGAGCATGTCTCTCTGGAGGTCCCTGGTTCAATTCCCGGTCAAACCCAGTATTTTTCGATTTTCTTCCCTATTTAATTCTTGCTCTGAACTCATTATTCAGAATACTAATTAATCTCTCCTTAACCGAGTTCTGCCCGTGTATGTGTGAGATTCCCCATTAAACTGTTGTACAGAGGGCGTGTGTGTGTGTTGATCACCAGAAGGAGATATCAAAACTACTTCCCTTTATCACATGGTGTCTAGCTAAGGGCAGGAGCTTGAATATAGAGCGATGAAATGCGATCAGTACATAGGGTTTGGTAGCTTAGTGGTTTATAGCTCCGAGCATGTCTCTCTGGAGGTCCCTGGTTCAATTCCCGGTCAAACCCAGTATTTTTCGATTTTCTTCCCTATTTAATTCTTGCTCTGAACTCATTATTCAGAATACTAATTAATCTCTCCTTAACCGAGTTCTGCCCGTGTATGTGTGAGATTCCCCATTAAACTGTTGTACAGAGGGCGTGTGTGTGTGTTGATCACCAGAAGGAGATATCAAAACTACTTCCCTTTATCACATGGTGTCTAGCTAAGGGCAGGAGCTTGAATATAGAGCGATGAAATGCGATCAGTACATAGGGTTTGGTAGCTTAGTGGTTTATAGCTCCGAGCATGTCTCTCTGGAGGTCCCTGGTTCAATTCCCGGTCAAACCCAGTATTTTTCGATTTTCTTCCCTATTTAATTCTTGCTCTGAACTCATTATTCAGAATACTAATTAATCTCTCCTTAACCGAGTTCTGCCCGTGTATGTGTGAGATTCCCCATTAAACTGTTGTACAGAGGGCGTGTGTGTGTGTTGATCACCAGAAGGAGATATCAAAACTACTTCCCTTTATCACATGGTGTCTAGCTAAGGGCAGGAGCTTGAATATAGAGCGATGAAATGCGATCAGTACATAGGGTTTGGTAGCTTAGTGGTTTATAGCTCCGAGCATGTCTCTCTGGAGGTCCCTGGTTCAATTCCCGGTCAAACCCAGTATTTTTCGATTTTCTTCCCTATTTAATTCTTGCTCTGAACTCATTATTCAGAATACTAATTAATCTCTCCTTAACCGAGTTCTGCCCGTGTAGGTATGTGTGAGATTCCCCATTAAACTGTTGTACAGAGGGCGTGTGTGTGTGTTGATCACCAGAAGGAGATATCAAAACTACTTCCCTTTATCACATGGTGTCTAGCTAAGGGCAGGAGCTTGAATATAGAGCGATGAAATGCGATCAGTACATAGGGTTTGGTAGCTTAGTGGTTTATAGCTCCGAGCATGTCTCTCTGGAGGTCCCTGGTTCAATTCCCGGTCAAACCCAGTATTTTTCGATTTTCTTCCCTATTTAATTCTTGCTCTGAACTCATTATTCAGAATACTAATTAATCTCTCCTTAACCGAGTTCTGCCCGTGTATGTGTGAGATTCCCCATTAAACTGTTGTACAGAGGGCGTGTGTGTGTGTTGATCACCAGAAGGAGATATCAAAACTACTTCCCTTTATCACATGGTGTCTAGCTAAGGGCAGGAGCTTGAATATAGAGCGATGAAATGCGATCAGTACATAGGGTTTGGTAGCTTAGTGGTTTATAGCTCCGAGCATGTCTCTCTGGAGGTCCCTGGTTCAATTCCCGGTCAAACCCAGTATTTTTCGATTTTCTTCCCTATTTAATTCTTGCTCTGAACTCATTATTCAGAATACAGTTTAGGTATGCATTAGTCTAAGCCATGTCATTTTTGACCCAAACTTTAGTGACACCGTAAGTTGGGGTAACTTTGTTTTGCAGGGTAACTTTGGACACTTTCAAAATTTGGCTTTAGTTCAAAATTACCAACAGATAACGAGAGATTTGGAAAAATTTTCGGGTGTACAAGTAACTGACCCACAAATGTCTAACTAACGGTACAATTATTTTTTCCAAGTCTATGCTAATTAGCTCCTAATTAGGGTCAAACATAATTGATGTCAAAATCGCTAAAAATGTTCAAATCAAAATGGGTACCATAGATCTGACCGGGCAAATGATCGAATCAAGTTTGCTCCATAGAGTGGAAGGGTTTCGATCAAATAATTCGGGGCACCATTTTTCAAATCCCACCAATTACTTTAATTGAGACTAATTGGGGTGGCTAATGTTACTCCACCATATTTTGAATTTTGGGGTAACTTTGGACGGGGTGCCAAAGTTACCCCATACTACATGTTTTGAACTTTTGATGTCTGCAGAGTTGCCTTAAACCCTCTCTGACTTGTTCATAACCATCTGACCAAGATTTAGCCCGATCCATGCCCATTTTCATCGATCTATTCTCTAAGGTAGTAAAAAAACAGAATTAGTTCTACTTTATCGAGCTAAATCATAGAAATCCGACCTGAAACCCATCAAACTTCAATAATTTGGGGTCCCTCATCCATTCTGTAGCTTGGTAGATGGTATTGACCCTCTAGGCGAGTCTATTAGTTCTTGTGGACATTCTATGCAGGAACACAGGCACCAAAACTCCTTTATTTAGCCAGCACCCATTATAAGTGTCCGGCCACTTCCTGGCGGTCCAATTCAGTAAAAAGAACTAATACTGCCGCCTAGGGGCCCAATACCACCTACCAAGCTAGAGGGTGGATGAGGGACCCCAAATTATTGAAGTTTGATGTGTTTTAGGACGGTTGTTTGTGATTTAGCCCAATAAAATAGACCAAATCCTCGTTTATTCACTACATGAACATTTAGCGAGTAGATGGATGAAAACGGGTGTGGATTGAGCTGAATCTTGGTCATATGGTCCTAAACAAGTCAGAGAGGGTCTAAGGCAACTCTACAAACGCTCATATCGAAAACCTAAACATTTTATGTTCATTTATTTATCATTGCAAAATGTGTCCAAAGTTACCCCACCCTCATTCCAAAGTTACCCCATGCCCTAAAACCCCACTTACACTAAAATACGTGCTAATTAATCTAATTAAATGAGACGGGACCAAAAATTTTACTAGTTATATCTGGTGTAGTGGGTCTGGAACGGGATTATTTGGTTCAAAAATTTTCGAGTGTGGTTCTGGCAAGGAGTTATTTTAGGAGATTGCTAAAAAGTGGTACAAAGTTACCCCAACTTACGGCATATACTAAACAATTCCCTGTCAGAGCATTTGCCTGACCCATTCTCGTTTCTCTCAAATTTGGAGCGCGCGAGAACTGTGGTCAGAGCATTGGCCTGACAGACAATTCCAGTCCCTACTTCCTGCCTTGTGGCTTTCCCAATTCCTAGAAATATAACAAGTACAAAACGTCTAAATTTGTCACACAGAATAATGTTAAGGTATGATATATCACAGTCAGAGTTGAGTCATATTCCATATAATATATATTCACTAAAAACTTTCTCCCACTCATTCACACAAACAGGAAAAATGTTCTCCTTTTGACACACACAAACGTTCTCACAGTGTCTCTCTCACGGATCTCACGGTTGCTCAATGGTCTGGATAAAACAGGAAAGTGTGGGTTCACTTGAAAAGATGGACACAGTGGGCGAACTCCACGAAACTAATGTAGCCATCTCTATCGAAATCAACCTGTAGAGAGGAAGGAGTATTAGCTTCTGAGATAACTTGAGGTCATTTGAGATACTAACATGGTTCATTTTCTCGCAAAATACTGCCCTCTCCAGTCTTCAACACGGCCGAAGCGTATGCGATATTACAGTCATGTAGCATGACAACAAGCTGTACCAACAATGTACCAACCTCATTCATGATGGCCTCCAGTTCGTCCGGTGTAACCTTCTTGTTGGTGTACAGCTTCAGAGCCTTCTTCAACTCCGATCGGCTTATCCTTTTGTTACCTAAACACATACAGTTAAAATGATGTAGTACAGCCTGTCAGAGCATTGGCCTGAGCGCGCGAGAACTGTGGTCAGAGCATTGGCCTGACAGAGTACAGCAATACTTCATCAATGAAGTGATGTTAGACTATAGAATACTCAAACTAAGTAGCTCAATAAGCATGTCTTACCGTCCTTATCCATTATTTCAAAGACCCTCATCAAGTCCATGTTTTCCCGAGCCTTCTTGTGCATTCGGACCATTATTGTTAGCATTTCAGAAAAGTTTATCGCTCCATCCCCATCCTGATCGACCTGCAGATGAAGATAGAGTTTTACAGATACCAAAGAATTCCAAAATAAAGCCCATGTTAGATGATTTGACATTTTCGCCCCAGCCGGTTTATTAGTTAGTACATTTTCGTTCGGTTATACACTGGAGTTGTAAAACACGGCCGTGCAGCCTTCCTTTCTACGGTTTCCCCGCAACCTCCTGCACTGCACAATTCAAGCTGAGTTTTAGTGTAGGTTACATCCTGTCAACATGTGCTTTCCTTAACGACTTTTTCTATACTTCTCTCTCTTTCTCTCTCTCTCTCTCTCTCTCCTTTTCTCTCTTTCTCTCTCTCTATCTCTATCTATCTCTATATAATATCGCTATCCCTCTAAGTCTATACATATATCTCTTTCTTTATCTCCCTGTTTCAAGGTTCCTCTCTATCATATCCTTCTCTCTACCCCTAGCTCTGTGTCAGTGTCGGGCACCATTCTCCAATCTCCAGACGTCCTCCACAAATCAGACAGAAGGAGAAGTGTTATTCGAAGACAAAATTGTCTAATCTCAATCCAATAGGCATATCTCGATTCTAGTCTCTGGGAATATACTGGGAATACCCATTACCCCAAGTTAAGGGGTATACTACCGATAAGGGGATACTACCGATTAAATTGTCTCATACTCTCATATGGGACTGCCCTCCTTCGGAGCCCGGTGCGGGATGTTACAGTCAGTGCTTGACTTTACCTCATTCATCATAGTCTTGAGATCGTGATCACTAATGTCGATACCCATGTCCTTGAAGCCCATCCTTAGATCAGAGAAGGTCAGCCGTCCGTCCTTATTTCTGTCGATGCTGGTGAAGATTGCACTGACGTCCACGTGCATGGAGGTAGTTGCCTCAGAGGTCGACATGTAATGGCTATAACGGGTCGTTTTAGTTGTGGTGGTGGTCCTGTGGCAGGCAGACTTCCCTGATATCTTTCCTGATCTCTGTGATTTGTCCATGTTGTGTCTGTCTGTCTTTGTGTACCTGTCTGTCTGTCTATTTTTGTGTATCTGTCTGTCTGTCTTTGTGCTATATCGTGTCAGTCATATACTGGAACAGATAAGCAAAGCAATTGACAAATATGAATTATGAAACTAATTGATAAGGTGGGTGTAGGCCTAGCACGTTAGAGTACTATGAGGAGGGGGGACCATGGTAACTGCACAAACTGGAGAGAAACGAGGGAGAACAACATAAAGCAGAAAGTGTAGCTGCATCATTTGTAGAGAACGTGCGTAATTGCAGGCATGTAGTATAATGTGTGTAGATCTCTGTTGAAGTCATCTGCTAGCATTAAGATTTCACTTCCGTCTCTCCAGTGGAGAGTCTCCACACACACACACACACACACACACAAACACACACACAAACACAGTTCGTGGGATCATATATATAGATCATATATAGAGCCATAGCACAAAGGGAAGCAAAACACAAACACTGTTAGCTATAATAAAGAGTTTCGACGAAATGTATTGTTTCACCTCGATATAGCCTGATTGTTCGTGATATTGTACAATCATTGTTGTACACTTGTACAGTATAACAATACATTACACAGTACAATGTACAATGTCAAGCAATGTATATAGTGCACACACACACACATAGCTAGAGACCGGAGCCAGAGAACACGTCCCTCGTGAGGGTAACTCACAATCTGCCGAGATTTCAGAGAGAGTGAGAGATTCAGATAGAGAGAGGTAAGAGGAGTAAGGGACACCTGGTTCGTAATGTGCTAGTAAAATTAGGCAAGGTATATAACTGATTGTTTAAAGGGGCAGTGTAGTACAAATAAAACAAGCCAGGTTTGATGGCACTGCAGCTCCAATATATTTGATCTATTGACCTCATGGAACATGGGCTGGTATCTGGACAATATCTCTCTTCATTTCTTCCCCTCTTCTCCTCTATCTCTCTCCTTTCTCTCTCTCCTTTCTCTCCTTCTCTCTCTCCTTTCTCTCTCTCATTTGAGACATGAATCCTGTACCACGCCTAACTTTAGTTTAGTTTAGTTTATAAAAGGATCAGAATTAAAGACTACTTCGACACCCATTTCCAAATTACAGTCGGACCCCGATTTAACGGCCCCCGATTTAGCGGCACCCCGATTTAACGGCAGGATAAATTTCCCCCAAAAATTTTTTGAAATTTTTTTTGAAAATTTTTTGAAAATTTTTCAAAGGTGTATCAACCACGTCCGAATCGTGTTTCGAATCGGTGCATCTTATTGCAAGCCTTGCCGGTAATTAGACGGTTCGAAACGAATAGATATGTGATCCCCATGAGACCCATCGAATTGCAATTTTGACGCTTGTTAAACTAGCCCCATGGGTATCACGTATCAGTTCGTTTCGAACCGTCTAATTAGCGACCGGAAGTGCGATAAGATGCACTGATTCGAAACACGATTCGGACGTGGTTGATATACCATTGAAAAATTTTCATAACTTTTTTTTGGAAAATTTTACAGAATGATTGTCAATGCTTTGATCGGTGCTCCCCATGAATTTCAGAGAAAAAGATATTTTGAAATTCGAATTCTTCCTCACCCCGCTTAAATTGCCCCGATTCGGCATGGTATCACGTATCGGTTCGTTTCGAACCGTCTAATTAGCAGCAAGACATGCGATAAGATGCACTGATTCGATAAACGATTCGGACGTGGTTGTACCTTAGAAACATTTTATAACTTTTTTGAATTAAAAAAAATTATTTTCTTTCTCTAATCAGAAATGATCATGTAATCAATACATGGACATTGCATTTAACACTTAGAGGTGTTTTAGTATATCATTTTGGACAAAAATAGGGTTTTATGGGCCAAATATGCTCTACCCCGATTTAACGGACACCCCGATTTAACGGACAAAACCCTTTCCCCCGAGGGTGCCGTTAAATCGGGGTCCGACTGTATAATAGAGAGTGTGAAAGCAGTACTACTACTATTATAGTCCTATAAGTATAACAGAAGCCTGTAAACAAGGAAGCAAACAGTAAAGAGTGAATAGAAATATTCTCTTCCAAAGTCTACTAAGCGCTATTTTAGTTCCTGAAGACAGAGAAATAGAGAGGGAGAGAGAGAGAGAGAGAGAGAGAGAGAGAGAGAGAGAGAGAGAGAGAGAGAGAGAGAGAGAGAGAGAGGAGAGAGAGAGAGAGAAATAGAGAGGGAGAGAGAGAGAGAGAGAGAGAGAGATCTGTGTGCAGTGCGTTACCATGTGTGCAAGAGACTGTCTAACAACTCTAAGCGGTGCGGAATTGCGTAAGAGATCGTTTAACAGCTCGAACCGATCACAGGGGGTATAAATAGCAGCTGAGCTATCCTCTAGAGCTCTGAGAGACACCTGGCATGCATTTACCCATATGATTCATGGGGTTCCATATAACATCATAAATCATCATGGATATGAACACATCAATTATATTTCCCTAAATGGGACTATGGGAGAGAATTGTCGTTGAAGTTAAGAGTTATAGACTGGGCACTGGACAAATGAATCAACCATGAGCCTTAGAGTAATTAACCTCTCTCTAGTCTCTCTCTCTCTATTTATCTCTCTAGTCTCTCTCTCACTCTCTCTAGTCTCACTCTCTCTATCATATTTCTCCATTTATCTCTCTAGTCTCTCACTCACTCTCTCTCTCTATTATATTTCTCTATTTATCTCTCTAGTCTCTCACTCACTCTCCCCCTCACCCCTCCCAGCTAGTTGGTTGTACCACTAAACAATACTAACACAGAAAGAGACCACCACACACAACAAATTATACAATAGGTGCCTGGATCTGAATAAACAGATCAAAAGGGAAGGCTGTGAGAGAGAGAGAGAGAGAGAGAGAGAGAGAGAGAGAGAGAGAGAGAGAGAGAGAGAGAGAGAGAGAGAGAAAAGACTAGACGGGGATAATAATAGAGGAGCCACGGTCTGCAGGTGTTCAGACAATATGGCGGGTCCTCTCACACGGCTCAGCTATTATAATATGCCACCACCGACTGCAGCAGACAATTAGTCTCACGAGGGATCAAGCTATATACATTGCATAATAACAAGGCCCGCTGTGCGAGGAATATTATAGTAAATAGTGTGTAGATAACTTTTAGGTAACTTGACATAGAGATGGTACCAGAGACACACTCCCATGTGCTAATGATCCCTCTCGAAACCACCTCTACGACTACACAGTACACATTCTATTAGACATTCTCAGCAGAAGAAAGTAGAGGTCGACATCATCTTCTCATGAGAAGCACATTGTGTGGTTTCACAGCTGTTGAAGCTCTGTCATATAAAAAGTTGTCAAGCATGGCTATAATAGATCGAGTTGCTTGGTGACACTAAGCAGAGAGGATAGCAATGGTTGATGGTAGCAAGGGAGTTCCGTGAGGGTATATCATTTCACTTTTACTAATGACAGTGACACGATACCGCCTCTGTGATGACCGCTCATGCTTCACCCCAGTCTATATCTCTTTTTGCTTGTCCTCCCCTTCTTCGATCCTATTATCCAAGATGAGTGTCACATGCTGAATGACTATATCAATACCCAAGCAGCGTTATTGAAAACGCACAATACATAAACATTACGTTTCAGTAAATTCCTGGTTTTTAAATCAGTGTTTTAGACGCAATTGGACGCTTTCAGAAAACTACTTTTTAGTGTGTCTGGGGTCAATCCTTTAGATTACGTCCAGACGTAGTTCAGACACTTTTTGGTCATGGACAAAAAGTGACGTAGTTGGTTACGTTCCTAGTACGTCTTTAGTGCGTCTCAAGCGATTGCGTTTGACCTACGTCCCAACGTAGTTTTCCGCACATGCTTTTTTGCCGACTTTTCGCCATTTGAGAATCATGAACTGGGCAAGGCTTTCCCTCGAAACCAAACTCAGCCCATTGAGCCGTGAAATGGCAAAGAAAATCCAGAAACATCGTGTTGAGTAATAAGGTGTTACTGAATAGAACAATTGGAACACCCTCTCTGTTGGCACCCACATGATCTGAGCGCACTGTCAAAGACATCGATTGCCTTGCTCTAAAATAAGGGTTAAAACATCACTGAAAACATCTAAGCATAAAATCTAATACATCAACTTAGTGGCATGTATGATCATGTGCCGAGTTTCTTTCTCTCATTTCTCTATTCACATTCTTCTCTCAAAGCAGTACGCACTAAAGCAGCATAATTTACCAGATGATTCGATCCTGCACAAAGAGATAGCAGAGAAAAGTGTATATAATAGAGAGGAAAGGGGAGTTAATATGCAGGGAAGTGAGATTAGATTGACGCCAATCAGATGCAGCTGATCTCTCCCGAAGATTCGAGCAAGACAAATTAGGAAATGAGATGATACCATATTAGTGGCATCTAGGTGAGAATTAAAAAGCACTAGTGCTCAGATCTCTCACTGGATCAGCCCATGAAGATCCGGTAGATGGCAAGTAGTGCAAAGAATGATAGATTTTGACAAATAGAAACAGATATATGAGAGATTAAGTGACAAATAGAAACAGATATATTTATAGTGCCACCAGCTACGGAGAAACTAAGATATGGGGGTGTGGCTGTTGGTTGAACCGAACACGAGCATTGCACGAAACAAAAGACCACTTCGACCTTCATTTCCAAATTATACAAGGGTATGAGAGGAATATATTACACAGAATGAGACATATGAATATCATATTTCATCCACCCAAAATCCCAAAATAATTTTATATAAACTTTGTGATCTGCCTAATCCGATAGCCCTGCACTCACGGATTCGATGGCTATTGTAAGTTCCTCTTTGTCAATTTCGTAGCCGTGCTGTCGGAATGTTTCTTGGAATTCATCGACCGTTATCAGCCCGTTCTCATCTCGGTCAAACAACTAAAAAACAACAGAATTAATGTTGTTCCCAAAATTGAAATTTTTTGTGTTCTAACCCTCCTTTACACGAAAAGAGGGTCGAGCAAAGCAACAATTAGCGTCTTGTGTATATGTCCTTGTCGGAAAAACACAAACCTAGCAAAATATCACAGATTGATATTAGCCCTAAACTACTTACCCCCATGGCGATATGGGTGTCTGTTTCAACTTCCTCAAACGTTCTCGCCATAGTGAATTTAACGGTTGCTGCAGCTACTACTTCACCCTGACCCCATTAGTACATGTATGGTATAACCTATAAAAAGAACTCATCTTGATGACCTTTATCATCTTTAGTAGCAAGATGACTTTTATTAAAATTTCCAAAGAAACTATTATCAAATTCAAGAAAGGGAGCCTATTGCAACCATAGGATTTTGGTCAATAAAAGAAAGGTGTGGGACTATAATAGGTACCTGCTCTGGCGCCGCGACCCCATCTGAGCGAGAATCAAATGGGGTATGGCACCGCCATACAGATAGGTACGAAGCAACAATGAGAAGCAAATAAGAGAAAATGGCTTCATTTATAAACATGGTATGCTGTGTTTATGATTCATAAATGAAGGCAATATACGTGCCTTTGAATAGTAATAAGTCCTGAGATTATGATCTAATACTAAACACAGATGTAGGTTGTTTTGTTCAAAGAGGATCAAGCTAGGCAAAACGTAGGGGAGTTTCAGAGAGACAATACCAAAACCAAAGTTAGTTTTGCTTCCACAAGAGGGAATCTAACTTCTCCAAGAGAGACACACACACATTGTGTTAAGCAACCTTTAATATTTTAGTGTATGACACTGGACACACTAAAAGATTGGATAACATGTCCTGAGACCTACACACACGATTCCTGTGAGCAGCGATCAACCACGTAGTCTAGATCTAGAGTTACAAATGACAGAATTGTGTCATTCATTGTTGATCACGACAGTGTAATCCAACACTGTTATAGTGTTCACAATGCTAGTTTTGAGAAACTGTCATGCAACCAAGTAAAGAGAACTAGAAATGGGTAGATATACCTACCTAATAAGAGACGATTTTAGAGGTAAATTTAAATCTAGTACAAGAGACATTTGGAAATGGCATTGATTTTGAGGCTTCAAAGCTCTCACGTGCTAATTAGCTCAGCTAATTAGCACGTAAGAGTTGAAGCCTCAAAATCAATGAACTGAACACTAGGTTTTCTAAAAAATAGAAACGTTCAAGGCTCAAGCTTAGAAAATTTTTTTTGAAATATCAAAGGAGACAGAATCTCTTCAATTAACAAAAATGAAATAGCTTTAAACACTCGCTATTTTTTTATGCTGTAGGTCTTGTATCACATGCTCCAGAGATGAAGGTTGAAAAAGATAAAAAAAACCCGAAAAAAGGTCGGAACAAGACAAAAAAGGTTGGAATATATCAAGTAAACATTAGAGAGGACTTTGTAATTTATCTAGACGATGACAGCTGACTACAAAGTCCTGTTTTTAGGGAGGTTGCTTTGTACAATTAGCTTACAAGAGATACATATATTTTAACGTACGCATATATATGTCTTCGTTGCCCGATCAACTCAAATTTCTAGTTTTCTAGAACGCGTCACAATTGCCGAAACTGAAAGTTCAAATAACACTCAGTTTCAGAGTGATTGAAGTCAGTTGATTGAAGTTAAACAGTGGTGGTCTGAATGACTAATGATCGATCTTTCCGGAAAGATCATTAGTTATCAGATCACCACTGTTTTCTATTGCGAGAAACATAAAAAGCTCACAAAGTGCTGACCAATACAAAAAAAACTGCTCAAAAATACCAAATCTCCACCATTAATGTAGATTTTAGCAATGATTGAGACATCACAAGATGGGTTTAAGTAGTACCCCTGGCCCTGTGACGTAGGTCATGTAACACACCGGTGCAATTTGCACACCACGGTGTGTGACGATTTGCAGCTATAACTCAGCTCAGACACGCTACTATACCTTTAGACACGATTGACCTCAGACCCGATTGACGAAAGAGCTGACTCATATGAGCTCATATTATATTTATTCATATGCAATCTATTCTCAACCCTGCTTATACAACTATACTGCTGATATTTCTAGTGGTTGAAGAAGTGACCGCTTATTAATGTTTCCTCTGACCTCTCACTTTGGTAAGTATACTGTGGTTAGGTACAGAACCCCCCTGGTACATCGGTAACAGATGGTTCAGATATCCTGAAATTTTCAGTGACAGCGTAAATAGGACTTAAAACGACACGCAACGAATAGGTAATTAACTATTCTACAAAGGCCTCCACCTAATCCTATCCAATGCCCCCCCCTCTGTCTATCTGTCTCTCTGTGTGTCCCTATCTTTCTAATTCATCGAATGATGGCCAAGGGATGTGGAAAATCAGTACAATCCATGCCCCCTCTCTCTATCTCCATCGCTACCTATCCCTCATCTGAAAATATATCAGAATGGACTGCCACTGCTACAGCTGCTACCCTAATTCAGGGCGAACTGTGGGCAGCAGCTGCTCCGGGGACTTGGATAAATGTAAATGGGATCGACAGAGAGATGAAGAAAGCGAAATGAAGAAATAATAAATTTAAAAGAGAAGAAGGGAGTAGGTATGCGTGAGAGAGAGAGAGAGAGAGAGAGAGAGAGAGAGAGAGAGAGAGAGAGAGAGAGAGAGAGAGAGAGAGAGAGAGAGAGAGAGAGAGAGAGAGAGAGAGAGAGAGAGAGAGAGAAAGAGAGAGAGATGGCAATCGATAGATAAAACTAAAAAGGTGCCCCAGAAAACTCTCCAGATTTCATTTGTCAAAATTTGTCAACATCAAAATTCGCACCTGCTCTTTTTTCTCTCAGACATCTTAATAATTTTTCTCTCTTTCCCTAGTTTTCTCTTTCTTCCTCATTTTCTTTTTCTGCATCAGGACATCCCTTATTCTTTTATGTCTACTGAAGTTAGAACTACATTTCTTGAATGGATTTATATTTTATACTGAAAAACAACGTGACATAGATAAAATACTTTTTAGGGCACAAGTTATTAAGTTTCAAATATTTTTCTTCTCTCTTGCACAACTTATACAAAAGGAAAACAGGGTGGGGACTCCCCAAGGACGAGGTGTGCAGTACTGTTGAGTAACAAAGGTGAGGGGAATTGTGAGAGAGAAGACACCACTCAACAACATGCTATATCATGATATGATGATGCCTCTCATTGGATGACTGGCATGCTGAGGAACAAAGGCTGTCTAGATCCGAATTGTACCCTCCCCTTACTCAACATTATCCCAGGAGGTAACATATACTTTGTCAGGCACTAACTGTAACATCTCGCACGCTTCACTGCCTTAGCCCTTAAACACAGCCGCATCGGGCCGATCTGGTGCGGAGAGGACAGTCTCATGTGAGACAAAGGAACGAGGACTTAGTATAATATGGTGGCAGATTGAGAGGGAGAACGAGGGAGTGTGTGTGAGAGATGGCCCGAATAAGATTCTTATTCGCCATCTCACACATCTCACTCAGCAACTGATAGTTTAAGGAGGTAATAACAAACTTCTCACACATCTCACACAGCAACTGATATAGTTTAAGGAGGTAATAACAAACTTGACACGGGCGATATTGATTGGAAGAGTGAGCTGCCACAGGAGTAATACTTATAGTGAGATAGTGGGTGGTAATACCATAAGAGGCATGAGTACGTCCGGGCTAATGGACATCTCTTTACAGAACAACATGTATAATGCGACATTTCTCTCTCTCTCTCTCTCTCTCTCTCTCTCTCTCTCTCTCTCTCTCTCTCTCTCTCTCTCTCCATCTTACACAGATCGCCCATTAACAAAGATTGTAACCTGTCAGACTAATGCTAATCTGTCAGGTCAATTGTTACCTAACAACTAAACAAACAAGGCTCTTTGTAACTGTGAGAGAGGCGCTCTAGGCTGAGAAAACTAACCGACTAACTGTGGTCCGAGAGGTTTACAGTCACTAGACTAGGGATCTGATATTTTACAGAGGAAGAAACCCATGTCGTATTGTAAGGTCATCTACAAGCCCTGCATCTAGTAAATTGAATGCAATAACGAGACCCCCTCTTTTACATCCCCCTGTTACACACACACGAGACAGCACCAACTAACGAAAAGTAGAACAACTGACAACAAAGGCAGACACACCGAAGTAACGATAAGAACAATACATCATATACACATGTGAATAGAGGGCCTAACAGAACTTCTGTTAGGCCCTCTATTGACATGTGTATATGATGTAAGTATTGTTCTCACTTCTGTTACAGAAGTGAGAGCCTTCTGTACATTGTAACAACAAGAGAGTTAAACAAGAGGACCAGTTACATTGGAATAGTGCCAAGTAATCAGATCTAGAAGGGGCTCAATGTGACAGCAGATGTTTCACACAGACGACTGACGTGGAGATGGAAGTGTGTGCTACATTCATAGACACTAGCTCGCTGCCAAAATGTAGTTCGGAAATGAGTATACAGCCACTGTACATGAAATGTACAATGTACTCAACAAATACAATGTACGGGGTGATTTTGATCATGTGTGTGACACGCGGGGCAATTACCACAGTCATTACCGCGCGCACAATGTCACGTGACTTACACTCACAGTACATCCGAACCTGGAATTGGTTGGCAGAGATTTAATCTCGGGAATGAACAATGAACGCTTGACACTTATCTACTTTTAAGTGGTTCATTCTTCGTTCCTGAGATCTGATCTCGACTATACCAACCAATTGTAGATTAGGTATCGACTCCCTTAATTACAATTTTATATCTAAACTCATTATTTTGTGGACTCAATAAGACTCGAGCCATCACTTTTTCAGATCAATGCCAATGCATTCAGTTAACGAGGAATATTGCGGGCTGTAGTACATAGTAGTAGTAGCTCACACAGCATTTTATTTCATACTGCTGCAATAAGAATATGTAGTGGGAAAGCTTATAAAATGGCTTTCAAAAGAGGAGGGGGAAGACTGAGAGGGATTCATAATGGACTGTAAAAGCATATATGATATAGCGTGTTGAATAGCATTTCGATTCCCCTCTCTACTGCCTCTCTTTCGAAATATCGTCGACTGATCTTTAGTGGACCACCAACCACTTGGATGTTATAACCCTCATTTACAACATTTGTGGTGAGAGAAGGTCGAGCCTAGCAGGCCAACCAACGATCAACCCCTATGATAACATCCAAGGTGATCCAACAGCTGTCTTCATATCATACGTTCAAATCAAATAAAAAACACAAGAATCTTGTGGGTGCATGAGCAACGAAATCCTAACAAACAATTTGAATTGTGACTCAGATCAACCGAAAATAAACTTTAGATAAAACTTTAACACCCCTCTAACCATGCTATTAAAATACTCTGATGGATTAAATGACCCGTGTATCTACATAATTTTAATCATCTCGAATTTGTCCCTGTAGTCTCTAACAACCTCTCGGTCCTTTGAACCTGCTCCGAGGGGCCGGTGGGAGAGGGTGTGCCAGAGAGAGGGGTAGTAATAGAAGTAGCTGATGGTAGCGATCATTGCTCCTATTAGGCTGCCAAATACAACATCCTGAGAGGGGGATAGGTGTAAACAGAGGGAGGGGGCACTTTAGAGGTGTCAATAGTATCGTTGTCACGCTATTGTTGGGTCTGAAGCGCTGTATATATCTCAACTCTACCAGCTAATACTCGCTTATTATCAAACTTGCCTCCCCATCTCTGTCTCTGTCTCTGTCTCTCTGTCTCTGTCTCTGTCTCTGTCTCACCTGGTAGTGGTGCCAGTAATCGCAGTATCGGGAGAGGGCGATGAAGAGGGCCATGAGAGAGGGGCACAGAGCCACCACAAAGTTGAACAGAGACTTGGGTGGGGGAGCAGAGAAACACTGTAACTTTCCTGCCAGGTAGTATGATAGGAAGAGTAGACCAGCAAAGGACCCTGGAGAGGGGGAGTAGTTACTGGGGTGAATCGTTAAATCATCTGATATGATTTATCCCACTGTACTGAATTGTAGAGAAAGAGTCATTATCATCTCTCGTAAGACATACATATAATGAATCTCTGTTAATGTGGTACTCATATAAGACCGTCCTCTTCCCACCGGGCGGGGTGCGCGATGTACAGTCAGTGCCTGACAATGTGGTACACACTTACAGCTGGAGTGACCGCTGGGGAAACTTTTCCTTCCTTCAATAATAACATCATAATCCCCAGAACAAATAGGATTGAGCCCTTCAAAACTCTCCTTCCCATCTGGGAAACACCTCATGTAGAAATCAGGTCGGGGCCTGCCCACCATTAACTTGATACCGTTAGTTATGATACCGTTCAGGAGTAGAGACATGGAAAGACCTGAATATAAGGAGGTGTTGCCATTGATTCAGCAGTTGCAGAATTAAGTTGTGATATTTGTAGAACAAAAGAGATATGATTGGAGAGGAGAACAATGAGTGACGTACCGAGCGTTGCAGTTATTGTCTCTCCCGCTTGTCGTGAGATAATACCAAAAAAGGAAAATATCACAGTCGGAACGAAAATCACTATCCACTGGGGGAGATGAGGGTTAGATTTAATAAAAATAAAGAACTACCAGAGGGAGGAACTAGAATGAGAAAACTTACAAATAGTTGGGGGGTGGTGATGGTTACAGCGGCAGAATCTGTATAGGGATTGTTGTACAGCCACCATTCCTCTTTCTGAATCACCCTCAAAAATGGCTCCTGAAGATCTGTCCACCTGAACAAAGTGGGGCCATTACAGCTCTATAATAGACTTACAGGGGGTAACAAATACAACTGAGATTATAGGATGTGTCCGGAGATGTGAGAAAACGTATCTCTTATGAAGGCATGATGATAACTTACACATAAAGAGCGAAGAGTGCCACCCGAAGGATGACCTCACCGGCCAAATGAGCTCCACTCATCATGTCACCTGCCGCTGGCCATCTCTCGCCTTGTCCTACAGCTACTGGGAAGAGAGATCTGATTTAGAAAAGCGTGCGCGCATTTTGAGAGCTGACAACGAGACACTTTTATCACAAGAAACGACACGCGCGTTCTGAGGCCCACACATAATTCGCTGACTATGTAGGTCGAATTGAGTTCTTCTTCATTATCATATATCACTCTCTCGTACAATTTGGAGGTTTCTCGTACGTAAATAGATTAAACAATGTACACAATGTTTTTTGGAGAAATCTCAAAAGCATATGATGGAACAGAACAAGAGCTCAGCGTGAATTTGATAGAAAACAGGCTGGTGAGAAAGAGAGGGTTGTTGTACAGTACACACGTATCTCTTTTCAAGGTGTGGTAATATAGGGGATAAAACTTAATTTATATTTTACTATGCTTAGTTTTCTGGTAAAGAAGAGAGATCTCTTTGCTATAGGCCAGTCATATGACGTTGTGAAATGGAACTAATTGATCTAAAAGCGATTCCACTTCCAGGGCACTCCAATGGGTCTCTACAACCACCAAAAAAATTTACCGCGGGTACCGCGATGGAGAAATCGGTCATTTCCGGGTTTATTTTGCACCTGCATAAAGATAGCCTAGGACGAATGCGATATACGGTAAAAACCGTCTTTGGAAACAAGTAGAAAAGAAATCAAGGGCACTAAAGTGTGTAGCGTCCTCGCATTAGTGGGGGTAGGTGCTGGAATTAAGTCTCTATCTTATCAGGTTAATTAGATAATTGGATAATTAGATGCGCACATAGCCGTTTTATGGTTATACGGTAAAAACCATCTTTGGAAAGGAGTAGAGAAAAAACCGAGGGTACTAGAGTGATCAGCGTCCTCGAATTAGTGGGGGTAGGTACCCAAATTAAGTTCCTATCTCATCGTGTTAATTAGATAATTGGATAATTAGGTATGCGCATAACCGTTTTTAGGTTACATGGCTATAGCCACTTAGGAATGGTTTAGAGACTTTTCATTGGTGCCATTTTGTAGGCAATAGCCAAGTTATGGGGGGTCGAAGTCGGACTTTTAAGCTCTATATTCAACCATTTAGCCGTTATATGGCTTTAAAGGTGCTCAAAATCGGTCTTTTTACCGCTTTTTTGCTCATTTTGAGCACCTTATATGCCAAATAACGGCTAAACGGTTGAATATAGAGCTTAAAAGTCCGACGTCGACCCCCAATAACTTGGCTATTGCCTACAAAATGGCACCAATGAAAAGTCTATAAACCATTCCTAAGTGGCTATAGCCATGTAACCTAAAAACGGTCATGCGCATACCTAATTATCCAATTATCTAATTAACGCGATGAGATAGGAACTTAATTTTGGTACCTACCCCCACTAATTCGAGGACGCTGATCACTCTAGTACCCTCGGTTTTTCCTCTACTCCTTTCCAAATATGGTTTTTACCGTATAACCATAAAACGGCTATGTGCGCATCTAATTATCCAATTATCTAATTAAGGCCAGAGGGGGGGGTCCGGGGGTATAAAAAGTCACTTTCGGTATCTGGTCCGGCTCGAAGAGCCGGACCAGATGACATACTCGGAATCGATTTTGCGCGCGCTATTAGGGAGAAAATTGAGGTTAACTTTTGGTCCAAAATCAATGTTAACCTCTCTAATTCTTAGAGATCAGGTATTGAAACAATAAAAACTGTTCTAAAAGTAAGGTATCACTAAGTAGAGCATTTGTGAGCAATTTTATGGCGATATTCCTGGTAGTTCTTTAAATTTTGAGGTTAACATATTTCACCAAAAAGTAGCCTTTTGGTGAATAACTTGGAACATTTTTACGAATCGCCACTACATTCAGCTCATAAACGGCTAAGAGTTGGGCCTTGAAATTTGGCAGGCATGATCTTTAGATAATAAACTGTGCTTTGAGTGTAACGATTTTTTATTGGAGCCTCCGTTCCCAAGATATTGAGGTTAACGTCTAAAAAATATCAGATGTGAAATATGTTAACCTCAATATCTTGGGAACGGAAGCCTCAATCAAAAATCGTTACACTCAAAGCACAGTTTATTATCTAAGGATCATGCCTGCCAAATTTCAAGGCCCAACTCTTAGCCGTTTATGAGCTGAATGTAGTGGCGATTTAAAAAGTAAGGTGTGAAAAAAGACCAAAAAGGTTGTTTTTTGGGTGATAAGTTAACCTCAAATATCCGAACAACTATATGGCTTAGACCTCTGAAACTTTAAACATTTGGTCTCCTTGATCAGATCTATCGATTGGTACCATTTTCATCTGTGAAGGCGACATTTAATACAAGATTTTTGAGGTTAACTTACATTTTCGGTCAAAAGTTAACCTCAAAAAACAGGGGGTTCTGATACACTTGGTGCGCAGTTATCCCACCAAAAACTTTCCTTTCTCCGAGTTACATCACATGTGTAAACCTCAGAAAAGTATACTTTTTGACCCTCGGACCCCCCCCTCTGGCCTTAACCTGATAAAATAGAGACTTAATTCCAGCACCTACCCCCACTAATGCGAGGACGCTACACACTTTAGTGCCCTTGATTTCTTTTCTACTTGTTTCCAAAGACGGTTTTTACCGTATATCGCATTCGTCCTAGCCTATATTTATGCAGGTGCAAAATAAACCCGGAAATGACCGATTTCTCCATCGCGGTACCCGCGGTAAATTTTTTTGGTGGTTGTAGAGACCCATTGGAGGGCCCTGGAAGTGGAATCGCTTTTAGATCAATTACTTCCTTTTTCAGCGATATATTGACGTCATATGACTGGCCTACTATGTTACATGTAAAATTGTAAGCGTGATCGTGCGTGTGTATGTGTGTATATAAAAGAATTTCCCCCGCTACAAACGCTTTCTTCACACGGATAATCACCCTTCTTCTCACCTCTCACACTTTTAACACCGTGTCTCTCTCTCTCTCTCTCTCTCTCTCTCTCTCTCTCTCTCTCTCTCTCTCTCTCTCTCTCTCTCACTCTCTCCCTCTCTCTCTCTCTCTCTCCCTCTCTTCTTCTCTCTCGAATACAACATTTTAAATTCTACACCTCACAATATAGTTCACTCTGAATCCATGTTAACGATCACTTGTACAAGAAAATTCTTGGGTATTTTAGCATCCTTGATGGCTGTCTTGTCATTTAGGATTTTCCCACAGCAAATCAGCCTAATTCGTTTTTTGTTAAGACTGAAATTTTGCCGAATTCGTTCCTTTACATCCGCAATACGTTCCAAGGAGTTCACGGCCAGCTTTTCATCTATAACTTTATCACCCATGGAGACCCTGACTTTCAGGGTCATATCAGGAGCCATGACAAGGGAGGGTGCCTGGGGACTGTCAGGCACTGTCTCGGGCGTCTTTATAGTCACAATGTTGGTGGGTCGAGATAGCACGTAGGGAGGGAGGACGTAACGACAACCGAGCTCGTCGTAACAATCCAGTAAGAAACCTGCGCAGGGTAGGGAGGGGGTTGGAGAAACACGAAGAGAGATAATATGGTAATATGGTAGTTCTGGGCTGAACACTTTCGACCGCTTTAAAGCGCTTTAAAGCGGTTGAGAAAGCGCTATAAAGCGCTTTAAAGCGCTTTAAAGCGATACCGCTTTAAAGCGCACCGCTTTAAAGCGCTTTTAAAGCGCTAAAAGCGCTTTATAGCGGTTTTTGTAGCGATATAAAGCGCTTCCGAAAGCGCTTTAAAGCGCTTTCAAAAGCGCTTTAAAGCGCCACCGATTTAAAGCGCTTTTTTTTGATGGCGAGAAAAAATAAAGCGCTTTAAAGCGCTTTAAAAGCTGCTTTTAAAAGCGCTATAAAGCGCTTTTCAAAACGCTTTATAGCGCTTTAAAGCGCTTTTAGCGCTTTCAAGCGCTTTTAAGCGCTTTAAAGCGGTAAATATCGCTTTAAAGCGCTATAAAAAGCGCTTTTAAAAGCGGTGTCGAAAAAGCGCTTTTTAAAGCGCTTTACAGCGCTTTTAAAAGCGCTATAAAGCGCTTTAAAAAGCGCTTTTTAAATCGCTTTAAAAAGCGCTTTATAGCGCTTTTAAAAGCGCTGTAGAGTGCTTTAAAAAGCGCTTTATATCGCTTCAGAAAGCGTTTATAAAAACGCTTTAAAGCGCTTTAAAGCGCTTTTAAAAGCGCTTTATAGCGCTTTTAAAAGCGCTTTCTAGAGCGCTTTAAAGCGCTTTAAAGCGCTTTTAAAAGCGCTTTTTAATGCACTATAAAGCGCTTTAAAGCGCTTCTTATAGCGCTTTAAATAGCGCTTCATAGCGCTTTTTAAATCGCTTTATAGCGCTTTATATAGCGCTTTAAAGCGCTATAAAAAGCGCTATATCAAGCGCTATAAAGCGCTTTATAGCGCTATAAAAAGCGCTATAAAGCGCTGTAAAGCGCTATATAAAGCGCTTTGTAGCGCTTTTTATAGCGCTATAAAGCGCTTTATAAAGTGTTTTAAAAAGCGCTTTAAAGCGCTTCATGTGATGAGCTCGTTATACTATAGAAAGCGCTTTTTAAAGCGCTTGAAAGCGCTATATAAAGCGCTATATAAAGCGCTTTATAAAGCGCTATATAAAGCGCTATATAAAGCGCTTTTAAAAGCGCTATATAAAGCGCTATAAAAAGCGCTTTAAAGCGCCTCTTAAAGCGCTTTTTATAGCGCTTTATAAAGCGCTAGAAAGCGCTATAAAAAGCGCTTTAAAGCGATTTATGAAGCGCTATAAAAAGCGCTTTAAAGCGCTTTATGAAGCGCTATAAATCGCTTTTTAAAGCATTCTATTCGGTTTTTGAATATTATTATTTATTATTGTAAATCCCACTTTTTCGTGATCACTTCCACTCCTTACGGGCGAATTTCGGGGAAATGATAGCTGGATTAGGGAACGCTGACATCACCTGCACCATCCGTTCCTAGCCTATCTCTCACTTTCTCCCTACTCATGTTGGTGTACGCTCTGGGCTTCCTGACAATATCGAGGTGCAAATTTAAGAGATCAATGTCATGGAGGTGCAGTGCTGTTCCAGAAACTCATCACGTGAAAAATTCGCCGCTATGTAGCCGATTCGGAGATTTTTATATTCGACTGGAGTAATCACCCTTGGGCGACTTTGGGTAAAGCTATCCGTAGTCGTTGATTGGCTCGCTTGAACACGTTGGCGTAATCTGTCATATTCTCTAGCCTGCTCCCTGACAGCAGCAGTTCTCCTGGACCTAGATAAACGTTGCCGAATAGCACTTTGGGTGGAAGAGCTAGACATCACGACAGAAGTAAAAGAATGCACATCCAGAATTGAATTCCCTTTGGTACCCAACTGCAACTGGGAGAGAGGTCTCCACTCTCCAGGTCCCTCTAATAATTGCACGTGCAAGTGTAGTTGCTAGGTGACCTCCGTTACACAATTTGCTTAGTAAGTAGTATGATTTTCCCACGGCCGTGGGAAACTATGAAAGCTTCATGTGATGAGCTCGTTATACTATAGAAAGCGCTTTTTAAAGCGCTTGAAAGCGCTATATAAAGCGCTATATAAAGCGCTTTATAAAGCGCTATATAAAGCGCTATATAAAGCGCTTTTAAAAGCGCTATATAAAGCGCTATATAAAGCGCTTTATAAAGCGCTATATAAAGCGCTATATAAAGCGCTTTTAAAAGCGCTATATAAAGCGCTTTTCAGCGCTATTTAAAGCGCTAAAAAGCGCTTTAAAAAGCGCTATAAAGCGCTCTAAATAGCGCTTTATAGCGCCTCGAAAAGCTCTTTAAGAAGCGCTATAAAGCGCTTTATAAAGCGCTATAAAGCGCTTTTTAAAGCGCCACAAAAAGCGCTTAATAGCGCTTTATAGCGCTATAAAAAGCGCTTTTTAGCGCTATTCAAAGCGCTTTTTAAAGCGCTTTGAAGCGCCATAAAAAGCGCTTTGAAAAGCGCTTTATAAAGCGCTAGAAAGCGCTTTTAAAAGCGCTTCCTAGCGCTTTTTAAAGCGCTTTTTATAGCGCTTTTTAGCGCTTTATAGCGCTTTTTAGCGGTTGAAGTAGCACATTTTATATCGCTTTAAAGCGCTTTAAAAAGCGCTTTTTAGCGCTTTAAGAAGCGCTTTTTAGCGCTTTAAAAAGCGCTTTAGAAAGCGCTTTTTAGCGCTATAAAAAGCGCTTTAAAGCGCTCTTTAAAGCGCTTTAAAGCGCTTTCTAAAGCGCTTTTTAAAGCGATAAAAAGCGCTTTTAAAAGCGCTGTATAGCGCTATAAAGCGCTTTCAAATATGCTATATAAAGCGCTTTAAAAAGCGCTATAAAGCGCTTTGTAGCGCTTTATAGCGCTATTGAAAGCGATTTCTAGCGCTTTTAAAAGCGCTATAAAGCGCTTTATAGCGCTTTTAAAAGCGCTTTCTAGCGCTACTTAGCGCTTTATAGCGCTTTTAAAAGCGCTTTCGAAAGCGCTATAAAGCGCTAAATAGCGCTAAATAGCGCTTTAAAGCGATCTGACGAAGCGCTTTATAGCGCTTCATAGCGCTTTTTAAAGCGCTTGCAAAACGCTTTAAAGCGCTAAATTTTGAAAATAAAGCGCTTTAAATCGGTGGCGCTTTAAAGCGCTTTTAAAAGCGCTTTATAGCGCTTTCGAAAGCGCTTTATATTGCTTCAAAAACCGCTATAAAGCGCTTTTAGCGCTTTAAAAGCGCTTTAAAGCGGTGCGCTTTAAAGCGGTATCGCTTTAAAGCGCTTTAAAGCGCTTTAAAGCGCTATAAAGCGCTTTCTCGAACGCTTTAAAGCGCTTTAAAGCGGTCGAAAATGTTCAGCCCAGAACTACCATATTACCGATAATATTAAAAATACCAGTCTTAATAAGAGAAATAATATATATCCGAAAAAATATCTTGTAAAAGAACACAGATCAAATACCGGTTGGGAGAGTAATGTTTGCACCATCTAGGATCGCTTGGGCTAGATCTCTGTTTCCATTTTCCACAGCTTCAGCCGCAGCTCTTAGGGCATCCCAAATTTCCTGGAATAAATTTAATACAATGCACAAACATGGATACGAGCATTGGTAGAAAATTCATGTTTGTAAAGTAATTCATAAGGTATGTAAAATGCATAGTAGGTGCACCTAAAAGATGTACGAATTTAAAGATGTGTTAGTTAGATATTATATTAAAGTTAAGAGAGGTAGCCGATAGGAAAGATAATAAAGATATCTAAGGGCTCGTTATACCAATAAGAGTTGTAATATTCTTTATTTACATGTGTACATGTTCGACGGTCGTGTGATGTAATTGTAGGAGAGGAAAGGATAACATGTTGAAAGTTATAAAAAGAAACTAATAAACAATCTAGAGAGGTGGATCAGAGTGTGAGAGGGAATGGCAGAGAGAGAGAGAGAGAGAGAGAGAGAGAGAGAGAGAGAGAGAGAGAGAGAGAGAGAGAGAGAGAGAGAGAGAGAGAGAGAGATAGAGAGAGAGAGAGAGAGAGAGAGAGAGAGAGAGAGAGAGAGAGAGAGGGGGAATGGCAGAGAGGGAGAGACATACTTTTCTACCCTCGTAAGCGGGCGAGGTGTCCCAGAATTCAGCACGTTTTTTCAGTAACTGGTCCATTGTGATGGTCCTCTCGGCAGACCACACTGGCAACTCGCTCTTAACAGGCTGGTTCTTAGCTGAGAAGGAAAGGGGGCGGGGTGAAAGAACTGGCTGGGGCCGGGGCGGGGTGAAAGAACTAGCTGGGGGCCCGGGGCGGGTGAAAGAACTGGTTGGGGGGATGTTAAGTTCGTTTTTATCGGCGGATTATGATTAAACTGTCATTTGTACACGTTTATCAATTTGGTGTAGTTAGATTTTATTGTAACCGTTGTTGCAACTGTTGTAACTTGTAACACAAGCATTGTAGACCTATCAACAATATGTGTAGCTATTGGGCCCCGGACGCCTGCCAGCGCTATGACACAGAACATGCATAACACTCGTTCTCTGTCCTTCTCACACACACATAGCTGTATCTGTATAATCATAGCGCTTCTGCAGCCGCTGTCTATCTATCGCTATCTGTCTGTCGATGTCGCTGTCTATCTATCGCTGTCTATATTTTTGCCCCTCTGTCACTCTCCCTTCCTCTCTTTGCATGTGTTACACAGTACTGGCATGTACTGAAAATTGTGTACTGAGTGTGCGTAATGTGGTAGAGAGAGAGAGAGAGAGAGAAAGAGAGAGAGAGAGAGAGAGAGAGAGAGAGAGAGAGAGAGAGGGAGAGAGAGAGAGAGAGAGAGAGAGAGAGAGAGAGAGAGAGAGAGAGAGAGAGAGAGAGAGAGAGAGAGAGAGAGAGAGAGAGAGAGAGAGAGAGAGAGGAGTAATAAGAAGATATTGAAGGTATACAGAAGGTAAGAAGTGGCACAAGTGAAGGAAGGAACCACATGAATGAACCACAGGAATTATCCTTTTCTTAATTCTTGGCTTTCGACAACTTTTAAATTTCCCCCTTACTTTTTTTTATTTTAAAAACCCTTTTTTTTAAACTGTTGTCTGTAACAAAAGGCAGTCCTTAAAAAATTGGTCTTTGGGGGGGGGGGGGGGGGGGAAAAAAAATGCTCCCTTTTTTTGGGGCCCCTTTCCCCCGTGGTAAATCTGGGGGGGGCCCCCGGGGCCGGGGTTAAAACGTTTGGGATGTTTTCTTTATTTTATATTTTTTGTTTTTTAAATTTTTTTTTTTTTTTTTTTTTTTTAAAAAATTTTTAAAAAAAATTTATTTTTTTTTTTTTTTTCCCTTTTGGGGGTTTGTTTTGCCCGGGGTTTTTTGGTTTTTGGGGGGGGGGTTTTTGAAAAAGAGAGAAAAAAAGAGGATAAAGGGGGGGCCCGGGGAAAGAAAAGGAAGAAAAAAAGGAAAAAAAAAAAAAAAGGAAAAAAGGGGTTTTTTCCCCCTTTTTTTAAAAGGTTTGCAAAATTTTTCCACCAAAAAAAGGAAACAAAAAAAAAAACCCCCCCCCTTTTCCTTTTTTTTTTTCCCCCCTTTTTTTTTTTTTCCCCCTTCCCCCCCCCCCCCCTTTTTTTTTTTTTTTTTCCCCCCTTTTTTAAAATTTTTTTCCCCCCCCCCCCCTTTCTTCCCCCCCCAAACCTAAAAAAAAATTTTTTTTTTTTTTGGGGCCCTTTTTCCAATTAAAATTTTTAAAAAAAGGGTTTTACAACCCCAAAATAACCCCTTTAATTTTAAAATTGGTGTTTTTGGGGGGATCCCGGGGAAAGGGCCCCCCCCCTTTTCCAAAAAAAAGTTAAAAACCCTTTTTGTTTTTGTTTTTGAAAGGGGGGTTGGAGTTAGGGGGCCCCCTTTTTTTTTTTTAAAAAAAAAAAGGGGAAGGGGTAAAATCCAGCCCAATTTAAACCCCGACATATTTAAAATTTTTTTATTTCCCCTTTTTGGGCCCCTAAAAAACCCCGGCAAAAAGGGCTAAATCCTGGGGGGATTCGTTTTTCAAAAACCCCCCAAAAAATTTTTTTAAAAATTTTTTTTAACCCCCTTTTTGCCCTCAAAAATTTGCAGGTTTTTAAAAAAATTTTTTTTCCTTTTTCCTTCCTTTTTAAAAACCCCAAAATTTCGGGAAAATAAATAAAGGGGGGGGAAAAAATAAAAGGGGTTTTTTTTTTTGGGAAATTTTTTTTTTTTTCCCCCCCCCCTTTCCCCCTGTTGGCCCCTTTTTTGGGGGGGTCCCCCAAAAAAAGGGGGCCCTTTTCCCCAAAAAAAGGGGGAAATTAGAAAAAAGGGGAACCAACCCCCGGGGGGGGTTTGGGGAGGGGGAAAAAAGGTGGGGTTTTTAACCACGGTGGTTAAACCACCACCACCACTAATTAGATCCCTAGTTAAAGTCCTTATTCAGCGTGGTGGTGGTGGTGCAGTACAGGAAGGAGCACTCCCCATATGGGATAATAAGGAAGGGAGACACATCCACCCCCCTCTCTCCAATCAAACATAAGTTATGAGAGAGAATAATAACACCCCCTATTTGATTGTTTTTGAGGGAGCGTTCAGGACAATATAATTGTGTACGAAGTGTATAATTCACGAGAACCAGATAGATCACACCCAGATAATCATCCTGTACAATTTGTAGTATTTACAGTGGTGCTCCGTCATATTGGCTGGCGGTATAAGCGTTGCCAACGACGCGGTCTACGACGTCTAAAAAGCAGTCCGTTGACATTGTTTGCTGTTTTGTCTTGGACCGCATCGTGGGTGGCACTGTGTAGGCGGCCCACTTTGTTTTGTTCAAACCCTTATTAGGGAGGGTCGAACAGTCAACAGACAAGCCAATATGACACCATGACGGATCACCACTGTTATAATAATAATATCTAAACTAATTGTATCCTGCCCACTGCCCATATCCCCCAGGGACAGCATAGCATAGCTAATACTGCCAATGAGGGATAATCAGAGCAGTTTACTCACACACTCAACCAAAATGAGTTATAAAGGTAATTTAACTGGAACTCCCCCTCACTTACCCTCGTCCGGCTCATTGCGAGAGTTGGGGCAGCGGTTGCGGAGAAGACAGTTTCCCATTGTCACTGTCCATTTTACATTGCTATCTGGGGGTATAAACCGGGTCAATATATTACTGGGGAAACACAATAAAATACACAAGGGGTTTGGGGTATTTAGGATGTGGGAGGAGGGGGATTCCTAAGGTCCTCCATTATTTGGTCTAAATCTGCAATTGACATTGTCTGTGACCCCCTTGGTTTTGGGACGCCCTGAGTGGCGCTCTCTTTCCAGCCGATAAAGTAGAGCACATTAAAGGAGAGGGGAAGTGTTCCGTCGGGTTCCGCGTAGAGGGAATTGTAGATGGCAGATGCAGCAGTGAGAACATCTCTACGTAGGAAGGGTGCTCCAGATCCCAGACAGCTGTTCTCGCCCATTCCCTGTAGGAAGACGGGGTGTAAAAAGGCTGAGAGGGGGGCATTATATATGGAGCTGGAGGTGAGCGATTATAATGTACTTATAAACATTATGCATAACTAGCACACCCATCGGGTGCGCCTCAAGCATGGGCTGATGACAAACCCTCTTTACTAAACCTTAAACGCCAATTTTTACTGTTGCCATGGCAACTGTATCGGTCACCATGAAGACTGAATCGCTAAAATGTACATTCCAAAACAATCAAAAACTCCCAAAAGTGTGAATAACAGTTTTACAGATTAGGTCACAGCTTTGGCTGTCGCTTAACAACGCACTGAACGAACGGCCAGTCCCAAATTATGATAGAGATATTACTGTGATTTGTGGGGATTGCGTCCTCAGGAGAACTCGACAGGGCAATGAAATTTTCCTGGAGTACTGTACAATAACAAACACGAGTGTATTAGAAAACAATTGTTTCACTACCAGTGGCCTGGTAGATCATCAGTTCCGCTAATAGAGATATTATACTGATGTAATTATACATACTGATGTATTATGCAATCATCTAACGGATAGAAGCGATAGAAGAAATATCTACAAGCATAAAGATATTGTAACCCCGGCCCTAAATTTACAAAATATGCTGATGAGTGACATCCGAATCACGCCTATCTATCTATCTCTATCACTCTCAAGGCATAATCTCCTCAGATTAAGAACCTTCCGAGTGGGGCCACAATGTTACAAACTCCTCTCTTTCTCTCTCTTGGGCCACAGATCACAAAACGAGAATAAAATACCATTATAAGTACGTTATGTGGTCATGACACATTAGACACACTAAGGTTTCGGGTTACAATACAGAGATAAACAAACCGATAAAATATTATATTGCAAAACATGGCATGCTGCTGGGATTGTGGTATAAAATGGGGTTGGGGGAGGGGGAGGGGTTGCAGCAGGTGTTCAACCTATAAATGGCTAACGTTCAACACACCATCACACAAAAATTTCGAGAGAGAAATAATAGTGTTGAGCAACAAAAGGGGCTCGCCGCAAGAAGTACACATTTTACACTGATGACCTAAAAACAACTTATATATGCAGACTTATATATATGTAGATAACTGCAGTATCTATAATAGAACTGAACAAGGGTCAAGGGTGTTTCACAAAATTATCAAGCCACCACTTCATTAGTATTCAATCATTGTGGAACACCCTGTATACCTTGAGATCTTCCATTATGTAGTACATATCAGGGTATCCAGTAGTAACCAGGTCACTATCCAGGGTTATCATACAAAACTTGGCAGCATGAAGCAGAGATCCGAGGTCTTGGGCAGTTACGAAGGGCGAGATGTGCGGCGATATACCTCCTGTAGTGGAGAGAGGAAATGAGATATAGAGGAATGGATAGAGAGAAATGGAGAGAAGGGGAGCTGGAGGATAGAAATGGGGAGTTTAGGGGAGAAGAGGAATGGGTAGAGAGGAATGGAGAGAAGGGGAGAAAAGGAATTGATAGAGAGGAATGGAAAGAAGTAAGATGGATACTACTTACCGCCCCGCGGGCCAGCCAAGCGTGCTCAACAACCAGATTCGGGTATTCTTTAATAGACAGAGCGAGACATGGCTCAGACAAGTTATAAGAAAAAACGAGAAAATAAAATCACTCCCCCTTCACGCGTAAACCTCTCTATAGTCTACACCATATAATAATGTCTCAACTCACTACCTAATGTCTATACAGTCGGACCCCGATTTAGTGACACCCCGATTTAGTGGCAGGATTTTTTTCCCCCGATATAGGAAATTAACATTATTTGACCCCGATTTAGTGGCACCCCGATTTAGTGGCAGGATTTTTCCCCCCGAGGATGCCACTAAATCGGGGTCCGACTGTACATCTGCATCATATCTATACCTGTTCGTTCCAATTCGGCCTGTTGAAGACTAACTCTCAGTTGATATATGGTGTCTGTAGAAAACATTGATCCAATAAACACACCGTCAGGACTCAATACTCTATTCACCTGCAACGAAATAGTTTCAAGAAACCTCCACAAAAAAACAACTATGTATATTACTGCAGAAACAATTGATTAATCTGAGTGAGTTGAGCAGACAAGAATATACAACAATATGTCAGTGACACACCGCAAGCTTGGGGATTTATTTATAGACCAGTATCAAGATCTATATTGCGTTCTGGTAGATCTTGACAATCTCAAAATATTGACGTCTATAATCTACCCAGATCAAAATTGTTGGGTTTACTAGTTAGATTATTAATCTATTAGATTATTAATCTAACTAGTAAACCCAAAACATATCACAACAAAATAATATTGATAAATATACATAGCCACTCTCTCTAACTACCTCTTTAAAAAGTCCCGGTAGATCGTTAACCCAGTGCAACCACAGATTAGAAACCACCATATCCTGGGAGTTATCTGGGAACTCTCTCAGTAGGGAATCCTGTTGCAGGAGAACCTGCTCTGTTGTAACGCCCTGCAGGAGGGTGTGGGATATTATCAGGGGGGTGTTGTGTGGTTTAACTTTCTAATACGTTAAAACCGCTCCCTAAATATTAATTATAAGGTAGGTGATTGGGCTACTAAAACTACATACCACCATGATACATGTGTGCCTGGTGTGGCTCTCCTCCCTCTCTGTACCCACTCTCAAGTAGTCCCAATGTTAGTTGCTATGGTTACCAAGGTGTCACACAACACATAACATCCCTAATAATGTCCCTTTCTAAAAGTAACACTACCAAAATATAGAATAAGAATCGGTTGACTGTTTATTAGCCGCACAATCAGTGAGGAAGTTTTGTTTTCTCCTCCCGGCTGGACAAAATGAGTAGACGGGTTTTATTGTAGAAAAACAATAATACCCGTCTGGCGTCTACTCATTTTGCAAAATTTTGTCCAGTCGGAAGGAGAAAACAAAACTTCTTCACTACCAAAATAAGTATCAAGTTTGCAAATAAAGGTCAGACTGTTGACACACGCCCGTTACAGATAGTTAAACACACAACTGTAACATTAGACACGTGAGAGTAACACTGCATGCACGTGCCCGGTATGAGACTTGCAGCACTGTTATAAATGTGTGTGCGTGTTCATTAACTTGTAGATCCCGATATAACTCACAATCACATTCTCTGATCAGAAATTGTGCCACCATCTTAATTATGAGTTATTACATTTTGTGTGTGTGTGTGAGTGTTTTCCATATTATGAAAATTCACGGCATGAGGATGCTTTCTCTCTCTCTCTCTCTCTCTCTCTCTGAGTGAATTGCTACAAGCTATCTTGTAACATGGTACATGCAATAGTACGAGGGAGGGTGTTACACACTACTTGTAATACTTCACATAGTCTATGTTACAAATGTCTACTGAAATATATATTGAGGGCGATGACGAGAGAGAAAGAGAGAGAGAGAGAGAGAGAGAGAGAGAGAGAGAGAGAGAGAGAGAGAGAGAGAGAGAGAGAGAAAGAGAGAGATTATAAAGTGCTGTAAGTTGTAACATAGCTCAACTAGGCAGATGTGTGTGTGTCCTTTACTATAGTCAGTGGGGACAGAGAAGGAAGAGAAAACGTAATCTGAGGGAGAGAAAATAAAAAGAGAGAGATCAGAGAGAGATAGGGATGCTAGGTGTTATAGACTGTAGCAGATGTCTGTTGCAATATAAGAAAGCAGCCAGCAAGGCAATTGAGATGAGACACGCGAGAGAGACACACATGTTATGAGGCGTCAAGAATGAATGTCAGATAATATGAGATAGAGAAAGCGAGCGTGCGTAACCGAAGAAGGGAACACCATAACAGCATAAGGAAGGGGTGTCATATAAATAACATGTGACACTTGAAATTCTAGTCTAACAAATATCAATCCCACGGACAGCTTCAAAACAAAAAACAAAAATACCCTCAGAGATTGAGATGTCACTTCTAGTCTAGAGGTTCCACAGTTTTTCCTTTTAAAACTACTTAAAATGATATTGCTTGCTATGAAGTTGTCAGATTTAAACCATAATATGGTCCAGACTCTAATGGGAAGAGAAACACATAGGTGAACGCCTTGACATATAATTCAAAATTGAGCCACCATTTGCACTGCCGAAGCAGTAATACCATTTCATGGGGGTGAATCAATCGACTCATTATCAACCGAGCATATATAAGGATTTAAACTTGAGAAAGGATCAAAAGCGATAAAAGGTAAAACGAAACTTGATGGTACTGAGAAATATATAAAACGGCGATAGAGTGTGAGATAGAGAGAAAACTATGAAGTTTCTATAAAATTGTCAAATTCTAAAGCATGCTGATGGTTACGCAACAACCATCCCTGGACCCTGATCCCGTCACCCATATTTCCCCCCTTATAATATAGGCCCCATCACCCTCATAACATCACAGGGTAAACCACAACATGGGGGGGGGGGATTACCACATCCATCTCTCACCTCAGGGGGTATACGGGGGACGTCAAGGCACCCCTGGGCTGTATCACACTCTATGACGTGGCTGGTCACGTGGGAATTAACATGTTTATACATGTGTCCCTTACCACAACCAAGGATCTCGAATCCTCCTCCGATCGTGGGGAGGGGGAAGTCTCTTTCTCGTATTTTCCAAGGGGAATAGTATCTGATCGAGCAACTTTTTCCGTCGTTCCTCCCTCTCCATCTCCTCCGCCATGTCACTAACTCTTTCTCGTGGGCTCGCCTCTCTTCAGCCTCCTTTGCCTCAGCTAGCCTCTTCTCCTTGAGATAGGCCTCCTGTTTGTTTTGGGCGACCCTATTTTTCTGAATGCTCTTGAAATTCTCCTTTCTGTAAATGTCAATGCGAGTCTTTGTTTCCTCTAGATCGATATTGTTTGTCAAATTAAAAATGATATCCTCAAGCTCCTCTAAGTAGTCATTGTACTCTCGTAACGTTTCAAAATCACTCTCGACCTTATTATAGTCTTTCAGAACCCGCTTCCTGATATCAACCTCCCTCTCCACCGTGTAATCCTCGAATCTCTTCTGTCTGAAGCCGCTCTTTTTCAGGGGCATTTTGCAGGTTGAACAGGGTGCACTACCCCTGATATAGAGGTGTTCAACACACTTCTCACATAGTTCATGGCCACACTCGTTAACTAACAGCCGCTGGGCCTTGTTCTGGTGGTTGCTAGTCCTACACCTGGGACACACCTCCTCTAGGATGGTGACGTGGGAAGTATTCGTCATGACGTCATCATTCTAAACAGAGAGGGAGAGAGAGAGAGAGAGAGAGAGAGAGAGAGAGAGAGAGAGAGAGAGAGAGAGATAGAGAGAGAGAGAGAGAGGGAGAGTGGGGAATGTGCAACGTTAGAGATTAGAGATAGCTCATTTCTATAAATAGCATAAAACTTTACACAACACTCAACAACATCATGATAATAGCACACGTATGTACGCCTTTCACTTTAATGAACCATACGCCTGATCTTCTAGCGATTTACTCAAATCAGATCTCTGTTCTTCAAGTGTGCTGGCATATGCAGATACGAATTGTCCAGCTGCACCCCTGTTACTCGATATCCCTCCCCCGAGTTGTGACCTGCCTCCTGCTCCAACCTGCATTCCTTTTGCTCCCTTCAATATCTCGTCCAGGTACGAATCATCACTCCTGGTGAAAAGACACAAGTTACACAGCTATCAATATAGTTAATAATCATAATGATTAATGATAATAAAATGGGTGGAAATTGAAACTATGCAGATGGTAACACAGCACTTTAAACAGACATGTCTGGTAACACTAACTTGATTTTGTTTAGTTCAATTTCCTGATAGACGGCCCAGGCTCCGACTGGAAGAAAACACAGAGTGAACGCCTTGACATACTCAAACTTGAGCCACCACTTCATGGGAGCGAATCTGGTCATCATTAGCCTCGCACCTTATAAGGAATTAAAACTTGAGGAAGGAGCAAACAGATTAAACGATAATATAAGCGAAACTCGATAAGAAAATAAATTACAACAGCGATAGCAGATAGAGCTGGTGAGACAGAAGGCAAATTGAGCTGAGATTAAGAGAGATCGTTCATGTTAAACTAGATAACTCTGGAAGTGTCTCGTTCTCGCCGCGTTTCTTCCTCTCGAGAGGTGCCCGTGTGTCTATGGGAGGCCGGGCGACATTATCCCTCAACCTCTTCCTCCTTAGTCGCGTCTCCTCGTCATGTGTCTCGACCGTGGTGTCCTGTACATAGCTCGCCTCAAGGTCCTTAATCACCACATCCAGATTAGTTTTCACATAGTCCATGCGGGTATGGGTATCTGATTTGGCAGCACTATATTCAAGGGACAGGGATGTTAGTTTCTCTATCACTGAACCGTCACTGAAGAGTTCGTTTACTGCTGTAGGGTTAGGATCTTGTGTCGGCTCTTTTGTAGCACTCAAAAACCTGTGGAACAATATGTAGAAATTAGTTGAATTCAATAAAAATGGAAATTCAGTGAAAGGAAAAGGCCATGGTTTTCAACAAACCTTTCTATGGGAATCTGTTTGCTGCTCCAAATGAGGTTATCGTGAGCCGGGACTATCTCAAACGCATTAACGGTCATCAACTTGTTAAACAGATAAACCACATCTTGTTCCTGTGACAGGTTTTAATTTGAGATAACCGGTAAAGATAAAAGGCAACGAAATAGGAAAGAGGAGGCCGCCAATAGAGAAAGCTACTAGTGAGGGACACCACTGACCTGTCTATCACAGTGGGCCTGCACCAAGGCACGGAGGTTCAGCATCTCGGTTGTTGTGATGGGAATATTTACCCTCAACCAGTTTGTGTTGGGCTGGGTAACGAAGAAAGCATAAAGTAGAAATATGGCTCCTTTTCCGAGTAACACCCCTCGATCGATACCCCGGACAATATATTCCAGAATTTCTCTGATGTAGTGCCGCTGCTCCCGTGATATTGGCGAACAGTAGTAAATACAAGACATGTTCTTTTTGCGCCACAAATCATGGAAGTCTGATAAGGTCTGTTCCGTCTGAGAGAAGTCTTTTATAAATAATGCAATGTCGTTTTCTGCCATTATTGAGCTTATAATACGACTGAAGAGTCCTTGAAGATTAGTTTCTTCCCAGGCTTATTTATATGTCTGGTTCCCGTCTGGAACAACACTGGAACTACACGATTCACGAAGGCGTGAAGTTTCAACGTCAATTTCAAGGACTCCACACTTCAGAACGTATCTCTTAGTGACTTTTATCTCTGATAAACGCGTATTTCAAGCAATAAGTGGTCAAATTCGGATAGCTGATTCTATCTTACTATCTAAAACACGGAAAAACGCTACAAATTAGCCAGAGTTTCGATTTGAGGACATTTTTTTTGTGTAAAAAAATTAATTTTGATTTTCCGAATTAAGTAAAAGAAATCGGAAAACGTCGATGCAAATATCTTATTGTAACGTAACGCGCTTAAAGTGCGTTTCAAACGACTTGACCTGAGATTCCTGGAAATTCAGGATTTCCCCTTTGTAAATACACGCGCAATGCGCCAAATTCCAAGAATTACGGGTCAAGTCGCTTGAAACGGACTTTACAATTGGCATAAAACACTGCATTGTAACGCGCATTTGAATAGAAAGTGTGCATGCGTCGCGATCCGCCCGATAAGGAACCATAATAAAGTTCAAGAGCCTCCAAGAGCGCACCAGGTCCAAGAGCACACCAGGACCAGGAGAGCACTCCATCCAGAAGAGACCGCGCGCAAGGGATACCACGCGCAGAAGAGACCGCACGCGCAAATACAACGCCGCGCTGGTCTCTTCTGCGCGTGGTGTCCCCTGCGCGTGGTATCTTCTGGATGGGGAGCTCTCTTTGATGTGGTGCGCTCTTGGAGTGGTCTCTTCTGGATGTGGTACGCTCTTGGTTGTGGTCTCTTTTGGATGTGGTGCGCTCTCAGGTGTGGTCTCTCTTCGATGGGGTGCGCTCTTGGGTGCTCTTGGAGGCTCTTGAACTTTATTATGGTTCCTTATCGAGTTGTCCGTTCCGAGTCGAGAATTTTAAGACTGAAAAGCCGACGCACTGCCAGATATCGAAGTGTCTCCTGCTACGGGTAATGGTGTCTTATGATGTGCCGTGCGGTAGGCTGCATCATGCGTGTGTTATATGACGTGGTAAGCCTACGTGAGGGACTTTTTTACGGATCGCCGTTTAATTGTTGAGCTGCTGGCATTGACAAAATGTTGTTTTATGAACAAAAATAATTAGTTTTGTTGTTTTGATATCCAATACGACCCACCATATTGTTGTAGCATGACAGTGGACGATGGTAACAGTGAGGATGGCCATGATTATCTCCAATCCATCTTCCAGACAGCCCACTACAACGACCTAATGAGGGTCCACAAGTCCATCCAGAATACAGAGGGAAAGACACCCACCCACATGGGGTCACGGTTAAAATGTTCTGCCTTGCTTGGTGAACTGAAGAATCACGCCCACCAACACGCCTCCCAGCTGCAGGATGTTCTGTCGTCGCCTGGAATGCAGGTAAATACTAATTATTATTGGCAAAACCTTTTTCGGTGGTTTACTACTTTCTCAAAACATTTCGATATCTCGGTTGTATCATGTCTTTGTCTTCAGGGGTTGTTTCGGGTGTACGATTCACTATCCCGGAAGGACTACGTTCCCAAACTCCCAGAAGTGTTGCCTGATTATGCTGCTAACGAGCCCCTGGTAAAGATAGTCAGAATTGTCAAGGAAACCCCTGAATTGGGAGCCACTTTAAAACGGGACGAGGGCAATGGTGCCATTCTGGTTAGTCGGATAATGCATGGCTCTCCAGCCGACCGGAGTGGACTTTTGTCACCGTCTGATGAAGTGAAACAGATCAACGGGGTCAGCGTTACAGGCCGATCGTTGGAAGACGTGGCACGGATATTGGGGAAGTTGCAAAATGGGTGTTTAGCATTCAAAGTTGTTCAGGGGCAAGATGAAAACTTGCGAAGGTAATGAGCATACACGAAGTCACCCCTTTTATTGCATACATCCGTTAGCAATAATAACAGAGGGGTAATTTCATTACCAAGGGTCTCACCCAGGCTACACCACCTATTTTTCTGTAACCCTTTTTCTGAAACCCTTTTTCTTGTTTCCACAGCGGGGACAATAACAGACATGTAAAAACGAACTTCGAGTATGATCCGAGTTGTGACCGCTCCTGTCCGTGTCCCGAGGCAGGCCTTTCCTTTAAACGGGGTGACATCCTCAAACTGATAACACATGATGACAATATGTGGTGGCAAGCGAGCAACATCTCCGATCCTCAGATGAGGTTAGTTATTGTGCAACAAATAGTAGTGATGGGAAGCTGTGTACTTCCCCAGCTTGTCTCCATGTCTCTCTCTCTCGTTCTCTCTCTCTCTCTCTCTCTCTCTCTCTCTCTCTCTCTCTCTCTCTCTCTCTCTCTCTCTCTCTCTTTCTCTCTCCCTCCATTTAACCACCCTTCCCCTTCCCAGAACGGGCCTGATTCCTAGCAAGGAATTCCAGGACAGGCGTGTCTCTCAATCTGGTACAAGTGACGACTCCCTCTCCTCCTCGCCCTCCCTCCGAAAGGACCAAAACAACAACAGTGCATCGCGGTCACTCAGTTTTAGACGGAAGAAGAAAGCTAAAAAGATAATGTTTTCATCCGTTAAATCTCTGGACGACGAGGGTGAGATGTTTCGAAGTTACGAGGAGGTAACGCTTGAGTACCCTGATCCAGCCCTACCTCGTCCGATAATCTTAGTAGGAGCACCAGGGGTGGGGTGCGATGAACTTAGACTGAGGATGATCGGCAACAAATCGGGCCAGTTCGCCTCCCCAATCCCCCATACCACACGACACCCCAAACCCTACGAAGTTAATGGAAGGGATCTCCAGTTCGTTAGTCGAGGGGAAATGGAACGTAAGTGATCCTCCTCTAAAATTGAATTATATTGGCATTTTGCCAGAGGGTTATTTATTATGCTGAATTTTATGTGCTCTGAGTAGAGTTATATCATACGCCTTCGTGTGATGATCCAGTCTGCCACAATTTTCTCTTCCTCGCTCTCTCTCCTCTCTCTCTCTCTCTCTCTCTCTCTCTCTCTCTCTCTCTCTCTCTCTCTCTCTCTCTCTCTCTCTCTCTCTCTCTCTCCCTCTCTCCCCTCTCTCTCCCTTTCTCTTACTATATCAAAGCTAACCTTCAATTACTTCAGGAGGAATCAAAGGACTCCAGTTTATTGAACATATGGAATACAAAGGCCAGCTATACGGCACGACATTCGATGCGGTGGAACAAGTACAGAACTGCGGAAAATCCTGTGTAATTCATCTCCAACCTCACTCGGTAAAACGGTTACGGGGTAGCAAACTAAAACCCTATGTAATCTTAGTTAAACCACCCACCCTTGAGCGACTGGTGTACACCCGGAAAGAGGCAGCACTACCCCAGAGACTCAGTGGCATGAAGGAGTTCAAAGAGGAGGAACTGGGTACCATGATCAAGGTATCGGACGCTATTGAGAGACATTTTGCACAGTTCGTTGACCGGGTGCTGGTTAATGATGAACTCCATACAACTTTCAAGGAACTGCTCGGTATTGTGGAGGCAGTTCGAACTAAACCACAGTGGGTCTCCGCACTATGGGGTTGAACAATCTTATCACATGTTTTTTGTAGGGATACCATCATCAAATAATTGTCAGAATAGTTATATTTTTCAGAGAATTAACACGAAAAAGAGAGCGCATGATCAATTGTAGTTTTGTGTATAAACGGAAAATAGCAGAGAGATGTCCGCATTGATTGATTGATTTATTGCTTCAGAGAATTTATCTAGATACCTGCCGCCTTTTTCTCACTGCTTGCTACTTGAAGTCCCCCCCCCCCCCACACACACAAATACACACGGTATCTTAATACCTATATAACTCCCCTCTTTAGCTTGTGATATGTTATAATAGAGAGGTCAGAGCCTCCTATATCACTAAATATCCCGTTTCATATCATCCTACGTGTCCCAATAATTCACTTGAATCCCCGTTACTACTTACTACCCTCTAATTCCCCCACTTTCCACAGCTCTCTCTTATTCTCCCACTCTCCACAGCTCTCCCTAATTCCCCCACTCTCCACAGCTCCCCCTAATTCCCCCACTCTCCACAGCTCCCCTTAATTCCCCCACTCTCCGCTGCTCCCCCTAATTCCCCCACTCTCCACAGCTCCCCCTAATTCCCCCACTCTCCATAGCTCCCCCTAATTCCCCCACTCTACACAGCTCCCCCTAATTCCCCCTAATTTCCCCCACTCTCTCCCCCTAATTCCCCCACTCTCCGCAGTAGCCATGTAACGTCAAGAAAGATGAGAGATGACAATCGAGGGCCATGACAAACCACTTCAAACCTCTGGTGCCAGTAACCCACAAGGGAAAAGCCGCCTTCTCTATCTCGAACAGAGGCATCAACAGAGTCAGTGGAGCTACTAGTGGTGGTATAAATAGAGGGGTCGGTGGAGCAGCTAGTGGTGGTATAAATAGAGGAGTCGGTGGAGCCACTAGTGGTATCAATAGAGGGGTCAGTGGGGCAACTAGTAGTATAAATAGAGGGGTCAGTGGAGCCACTAGTGGTATAAATAGAGGAGTCAGCGGAAGCGCCACCACTGTAAATAGAGGGGTTAACAGTTCAAGTGGAGTAGCTGTCAGTAGGGCTGGTGGGATTCGACCTGTCTCCAGTAGTGGCAGTATCCGGCCCTCAACATCGCGTGTCACAAATGGATCACAACTTGTCGTTGTGTCCTCGTCTAATAATGGACAGCGGAGTAATAAAGATGATGGACAGCAACCAGGACCTTCCCGGATCAGGTTTCACCACCAGCAAGTCCCGGGGAAACGATCGTCATCATCCCTAGCCCCACCTCCTCCACCTCCACCTCCCTCCTACAGAACTGCCTATACTGAGGCAGGGTGTGGTGGTGGATAGTGGTGGCATTTACCCGAGATCCAAGAAGCCGTGTAACTGCACAAAGTCAATGTGTCTCAAGTTGTACTGTGACTGTTTTGCAAATGGAGAGTTTTGTAATGGATGCAACTGTCAAAACTGCCACAACGACATTCAACATGAAAGCGAGAGGTGAGGTGAAGTTTGTACCGAGTTTGAGAATCATGTTTTAACAAGACTTTTGTTATAAATTGACCTACATTTTGTCTAGCATGTTTACCTTTTTGCTCACATCCTTCTCCTTCCACAGATCGAGATCTATCAAGTCCTGTCTGGAGCGGAACCCCTTTGCATTTCACCCTAAGATAGGGAAAACGGTTCAGGGAGCAACTGGCGCTCAACACTCTAAGGGGTGCCACTGTAAACGCTCGGGGTGCCTAAAAAACTACTGTAAGTTTGATTGTTCCACGGCAGTGGGATGTTGGTTTTCCGGTTAGATTTTGTATGCGAGAGAAGAGAGGGAGAGAGTGAGAGAGATAGGGAGAGAAAAATCCAATATCTCTTTCTCTCTCTCTCTCTCTATTTTTGACAGTCACATTATGATTGTATATGGGCATTGGGCTAGCCACCACGGAGGTGGGGTGGTTAACAGGTGATTGTATTCCCACGCTGTCTCCACATGTCAGAAAGAATAGACAGATTTACTGGACGAAAACTGGATGTAACTTAGGAGACATGACTTTAAAGGGAGCTGGAGAGAGCTGGAGAGAGAGAGCTGGAGAGAGAGGGGTTAACCTGATTAAACTATACATGCACCCGCTCTGCTCTCTCTCACACTCTCCCACACACTATATCTCTCTTTCTCAGAATCACACTATTGCTCCCCCATTTTACATCCGCCTCCACCCTTTCACACCACTCTGTTATACAGCTACGGGAGTGGCCAATAATTGACTCACGCCCCATTATGCATGTGTTTCACAACATGGCATGCATTCCTTAACCACAGACGCACTTCACCCTTATGCTCTTACACCACACGCTCCAAACCTTCTTATTTAACCTCATTCCAACCACCTCCTAGCCACCTCCTAACCACCGTCCAACCACCTCCTAACCACCGTCCAACCACCGTCCTAACCACTGTCCTAACCACCGTCCCAACCACCGTCCTAACCACCCCCTAACCACCGTCCTAACCACCGTCCTAACCACCGTCCCAACCACCGTCCTAACCACCGTCCTAACCACCGTCCTAACCACTGTCCTAACCACCATCCTAACCACCGTCCTAACCACCTAGGTGAGTGTTACGAGGCAAAGATAGCCTGTTCTGCACTGTGTAAATGTGTGGGGTGTAGAAACTACTCCAGTACCCAAAGCACCCTACACCAACTTGCTGATGTGGCAGAGGTCCGCCATCAGCAACAGTCGAGTGCCGAGGCTCGCTTCTCCTCTCAACTCCAGTATCTCTCAGCTGCCACGACAGCCCCAACCCTTACTTCTTTACAACTTAATCTTGATTGTTTGAGTTTGAATCTTATTGCCGCGACTACCAGGTTCGTGCTTGTTTATCTATTGTTTGTTTGTTTGTTTGTTTGTTTGTTTGTTTGTTTGTTTGTTTGTTTGTTTGTTTGTTTGTTTGTTTGTTTGTTTGTTTGTTTGTTTGTTTGTTTGCACATTTATCTGTTCGTTTGTTTGTTCGAGTAGCGATGCTGTTCCTATGCAAAAGAGCCGCACCTTTGTGTACAATGTACATCTGTGTACTGAGTGTGTGGTCTGCAGTGTAGTTCGACCACACGCCACAAAACTTTCACTCTCTCTATCTCTCTCTCTCTCTCTCTCTCTCTCTCTCTCTCTCTCTCTCTCTCTCTCTCTCTCTCTCTCTCTCTCTCTCTCTCTCTCTCTCTCTCCCTTTTCTATTTCTCTCTATCTGTCTGCTGTATATCAAATTAATCCCCGTCTATTTCAGATGTATGATTAGTGCCGGATCGCACGCTGTAAACCACTACTTTAGCATTGAAACTATTGAAAAAGCCATTATTGAAGAATTTGGACAGTGCTTGAATAAAATAATTGAGAAAAGCATGAAATAGTTATGTAATGAACGTTTACGAGTTATTTTGAGGTTTTGTATGTATTGAATGAGCTATGCTGTTTTCTACTGTACCATAGTAATGTGTAATTCCAAGATTTAAATACTCGTGTTTTTGTACTCCAATCTTCGCGCTTGGAAGAGGGACAGTTTTGTAACTACCGCAAACACGACTAGCAAAGTCGTGTGCTACAGCTCGCACCGCGCACGTACGCTCCATGGGCTGAGGAAGATAGAAATAATGCGCGGATATTTGCCGTGCTGACAATTGTCACTTTCATTGAAGCTTTGCAATGCGCGCTACAAAACTGTCCCATTTCCAACAATCCAACACGAGTACGAATGAGATAAGAATCGGAAAAAGGTGTTTGCCCAGGGAAGGGATGACAAGGCAGCACAGATCGGAAGTTATCATCTGCCGTCAGGGCCAACTCTCTAAGGATTACACATTAATGATAAATTCACCGGTTTCTTGGTTTCATTGTTTTGTCAATCAAAGGACAACAGTTTAATGAATAACAATCGTGATCAAACAAAAAAATCAATACACAACCTTTTCATTAAAAGTGAATGAGCAAAAATAATAACTTAGGTTCGGTAATAGTGAACCATTAAAAAGTATATAGGAATCAGCCTTTCAGTCCTACGACAGTTCATACACAGTTCTCTACTCTCACATAAATCCCCGGCCCACTCCTATAATAATAGGAAACACCTCCATTTTCTCACAGCCCTCCATCGTCAAGTGTGTCAGTGGTTAGTCTGGCGAGCTCCTCATCCAACTTCGCGGCTGTCAACTTCGCATCCTCAATTACCTTTGTAGGTAGATTATCTGAGATGTAGGAGGGGATGGAGGGACCAAAGTAGAGTTTGGCGTTCGTCATAATGGCCTTGTACTTCATCAGTTCCAAAAACTCAGGCGTTAGTTTTAGCTGGGGAGAGGACAAGGTTGTTAGTTGATATCGAATAGGATCACACACAGCTTTCTCTCTCTCTCTCTCTCTCTCTCTCTCTCTCTCTCTCTCTCTCTCTCCCCTCTCTCTCTTCTCTATCTCTCCCTCTCTAGCCTCTATCTTTGTAAGTGTAGTGTGCCGATTTAAGGGAGTACAGTAACATTAGACCCGGAAGAGTGTCGATGTGAGCTTTGGTAAGTAAATGAGAGTTAGAGTTTTCTAGATAGGAGAGAAAGAGGGAGAAGGGATCACACATAAGCAAAATTAATGACATTGGCAGCATGTGTGAGTAGAAAACCAAAAATAAATGACATCAAACCATATCCAGTTATGCAACTAGACCTAGTTATAATGCAGCTAGTTATATATGCGCCCTCATACTCTACATTTGACCATCTTCCAATTGTGTGCACACGACAAGCATGCTAAAATCACGTGATATCCTCCACTCTCTCTCCTCTCTCCTCCCTCTTCTCTCACTCCATTTCGTAGTCAAGGAGCTCGTCAAGCACTCCACACACACACTTGTTTTGTAGCATCATGTCTAACGTATCGAGTGTGACTCCCTCCTCTCGCCGGGGGGCTAAACTTGTTTCCACCAAAGATGGCTCCATAATCGGCACCACCAGCAGGAAAAGTACAACAACTCCCGCAGCGGCAGCTACCACAACCCCAGCAGGGACAGCGTCGAGGCAGGCCACCACAACGCCAGCAGGGACAACATCTCGAAAAGCTAATACGACACCTGGGGTATCATCTAGGCATGCTACTACGACACCCGGGGCTGCATCCCAACAAGCCGCTACAACCCCAGGCGGTAGCTCAAGGCAGGCTACTACGACTCCAAAGAGTAGGAACAAGACACCAATAACACCCAAACCAGCAAGTCCCTTAACTGGAGGACCCCTTCTAGGCTCCCCGAGACCAGCAAGTCCCTTAACTGGAGGACACCTTCTAGGCTCCCCGAAACCAGCAAGTCCCCTAACTGGAGGACCTCTTATTGGCTCCCCACCAGCTGGGTCCCCATTAGCTACAGCGGGGGCTGCAGCAACAACCCCTGGCCTTCCAACACCGACAGCTGCATTTGCTCCGAGCCCTGCAGCGCCGCCTCTACCCGGCACCGCAACACCCCAAGACGAAGTTGTCAACACTTCACCTGTAACCGCAATTTCTGCTACACCAGGAATCGCAACGGCTACACCAGGAGTCGCAACGGCTACACCAGGAATCGCAACGGCTACACCAGGAATCGCAACGGCTACACCTGGAGTCGCAACGGCTACACCAGGGATCGCAACGGCTACACCTGGAGTCGCAACGGCTACACCTGGAATCGCAACAGCTACACCAGGGATCGCAACAGCTACACCTGTGGCTGCAACAGCTACACCTGGAATCGCAACAGTTACACCAGGAGTCGCAACGGCTACACCTGTGGCTGCAACAGTTACACCTGTGGCTGCGACAGCATCACCAGTGATTACCACCGCTACACCAGTAGGATCCGTGTCCCCCACAAATTCGTCTCCAGCGGCTGTTGTGGAAGGGACGACACCATTGAAAACGCCTGCCATGGATACGGGTCAGTAATACCACACACAAACTCACTCACACACACACAAACTCACACACACAGACTCACACACAAACTCACACACACACACACACCCACACACACACACACACACACACACACACACACACACACACACACACACACACACACACACACACACACACACACACACACACACACACACACACACACACACACACACACACACACACACACACACACACACACACACACACACACACACACACACACACACACACACACACACACACACACACACACACACACACACACAAACTCACACACACACTCACACACAGACTCACACACACACACACACAGACTCACACACACACATACCACACACTTTGGTAACGAAGTCACCCCTATTACGCTCGTGTTTAGGGGTAATTTCGCTTCCGAACACACACGCATAACTCACACGCCTAATAATTATATGCACATATTCAGGGAGCAAGAGATCAATTTTGAAGTCGAGTGGCCGAGTTAGTCAGGCGTCAGAAGACAGTAAAGAAGAGAAGTTCGTCTCAATAAATGCTGATCCTGAGGTGTTCTATGTCAACAAATCACCAGGACAAGAGGTACCAAATAGTTTCTATAATTCATGATTTTAGCTTGTTTGTTTATGTTATTATTTATCCGATGTGTTTTCCAGGAAACTGCAGATGTAGAAAGTAGTGAGGCTACTATAATAGAAAATCAAGCAGCCGTGGATCAATCTCAGGTGTAAGTACAGACTATAATACTATCATACCCCGTGTAGTGACTACACTGTAGTGTTGCAGTGCACACAGAATCGACGGTACCATATCGGGTATCTACCATTATTACACTGTTCATTCTAATTTCTAAGTCTCCGCTTCGTTGTTGAACCTTCCTTTGTATCTCCAATACGAGGATGGTGGTTTCACTGCCATTGATCACAACCTACTTTGCAGATCTTCAAGAGGTTCAGTTTCCAGTATCCCGGGGACACTTGGTGGCAGCAACAAGAGCCTGACAAAGAGTGCCTCAAAAACGAGCCTGAGAACGGGAACTGAGTCCATCACCATAACTCCGATGATCCAACCTCTCTCCCAAACTGATTCTGTCCTAAATACACAGGTATGCTAGAATTTGCATTTTCTGAAAATTGATAGGCTTATTCCTTAAATACTCGAAGAGTTTGATACCTAGTATTGTGGTTAAACTTGATTTTTTTCCCTGCCCTGTAATAGCTCTTGTTTTTCTCAGGGTGTGGTTGATCCGTTTAAGCAGTTTACCATCAAGATAGCATCCCGGTTCACAGAGGAAGACGTGGCTGCAGTCCACTACCTCGCCAACATTCCCTCCAGACTACAGGGAAAACTAACTACCGGTGTCGCTCTCATGAACTACCTTACAAATAACAGGTATGTACCTAATACTCGTGTTAAGTTTTAATGAGGGTATACCCTTAAAACCACTCTATTTGATTACTAAATAACTATAGTTATTTAGTAATCAAATAGAGTGGTTTTAAAGGTTGACAAGATACCTAAAACTTTTCGTATATCGTCTTATTTTGATTTATCATTAATTTTCAGCATTTTTTCAGAATTTTTTGTCGGCTAAAAATATGTGCAAAATAGGGGGTCTACTGACAAATGAGTGTGCCTTTTTTAAAATTGATACCGTAATATCTCCGGTTCCTGATGAGATACAGAAACCGTTTTGGTAGCGTTGGAAAGGTCTTATTGAGATCAATCCAACGCAACCAAGATCAAGTCTTTATCTTTTGAGGAACCGGAAACGTGAATTTCAATTTGCGAGACGCAGTGAGTGTGCCCAGTAAAACCAGTGCTGACAATATCGGTAGACCCCCTATTTCGAATTTTTTTCTAGCCGACAAAAAATTCTGAAAAAATGCTGAAAATTAATGATAAATCAAAATAAGACGATATACGAAAAGTTTTAGGTATCTTGTCAACCTTTAAGATATTTGAACTGCAAAATCATAGGTAGTACTTAATACTCGTGTTAAGTTAGTGAGGGTAGTTATTTAGTAATAGAGTGGTTTTAAGATCTTTGAACTGCAAAATCAATTTTCTCTCCATTTTAGGCGTCTCAATATTGAATTCCTCACGATTCTACTAGAAGAAATGGATAGAGTAGATCTTCTAGAAGAACTGCTGACCTTGGCTTCAAGATCGAGACGAGAACGCAAGGGCTGCCCAGAAGCGAGGCCATAGGGTTGGGGTGTCTGGACCTTCGGACGAGGAGAGTAGGTTCATTACCGTCGCTCAGAGAATGAGGGAGAGAATAATGGACCCCGGAACCCTGGTCCGCGGGTGTGAGGATCTCCTCGAGTTGCTCGGAAACTGTTAGAGCCCAGGTGAGAAATTTGGGGCGAGGGAGATATAATAGAAAGGGAGAGAGAGAGGGGGGATAGAGATAGAGATAGAGATCAGAGAGAGAAAGAGAGAAAGAGAGAAATAGAGGGACCGAGAGCAGTATTATTATGAACATCTGCCATTATAATCAAGAGAGGGGCAATAACTCGCACCACCATGAGACGAACGATGCACCCCTCAGATCATGTTCCTTCCTGCAAGACAAACGACCCTACTGTTATGTAAATTTCTCTCACTCATACTCCTACTACAATCCTCTGTTTGTCCTTATTCCTGTGAGATGATAATTCTACACCGAGGATAGCAGCATCTCTCTCTAACCCCTCTATAACCTCTCTCACCCCCCTCTCTCACCCCCATCTCTCTCCCCCATCAGGTCGCTGAATGCAGTATTTCTCTATAACCTCTCTCTAACCCCCTTCTCTCACCCCCCCATCTCTCACCCCCATCAGGTCGCTGAATGCAGTATTTCAATTGTCCTGGCAGCAATGCGGCATCACATCATGAGTGAGCCAGTTCAGGAGGCAGGATGTGTTACCCTAGCAAACATCTGCTACCACCACAAATCTTTACACGCCCTCATCGTTATGCAGGTATTATGAACCAGGTAGTAAGACGCAGGGCGGTATAGATATAGATAATATTGGGAGAGACAGGGCGGTAAAGAGGTAGATAATGTTGGGAAGAGAGATGGAGAGAGAGAGAGAGAAATAACACTGGAATGTTCGAGAAATGTGGTTTACATGGGGTTCATTCGTAGTGGTATCTTTATGAACATGAAAATGAGACAGCTGATGTGTTACATTATTAGAAAGGTGTCACATCATCAGACCAAATATGAGAAACACTATTCATAGAGATATATTGACTCAATGGATAGACACAATATTGGCATATATATCAGAATTCTGACCAGGCTTGAAGTCATTTAATAAAAACTCAATCCCAGGGAGGAATCAGGCACATTCAGCTGGCGATGAGAAGCCACGTTTCAAACGACCTGGTACAGCGTGCTGCTTGTGGAGCCCTTGCTAATCTCTCCCTCCGTTACGATGATATCCGGAAACAGTGTGTGAGCAGCGGGGTCCTGAAGAACCTGATTAACAGCATGACAGCTCACAAGGAGGAGGCTGAGGTTCAGGAACAGGGATGTTGTGCCCTCTGTAACATTAGCACAAACCAACCAGCCATACAGGCCCAAGTGGCTGAAATGGGCGGTATTGAGTGCATCATTACCGCTCTGAAGGTCCATAAAAATGATGAAATGGTGGTGGGAAATGCTCTTACTTCCCTGCAGATTTTGTGTAGTTTCAAAAAGGTAAAATTCCTGTTCGTCATCACATCACTATCTTGTACTTGTCTTCAACATATGATAAAGAACACGTTAATCAACATCCTACCTCTCTCTCTCTCTCTCTTTCACAAACACCCATTGCAGGAAGTCCAGGAGCAAGCTATGAAACTACACGCAATGGACTATGCAATCAATGCTCTTCTCCTTTTCCCTAGTAGTGAGATTGTTGTTGAGGCTGCGGTGGGGCTCCTGGGTAACATGTGCAGCAAGAGTGATCGGAACAGGAATAAAGCGGGAAAGGTGGGTACTACACAGTTTAACACACGTCACGTGCTGCTGTTGATGTTAAACACAGTATATTAGTTATAGACATCTTGGTTTTTCTAAGGCATTATTTAGGAACTACCCTTCCCCCTACTACTACTACTACCCTCTTCCCCTCAGAATGGTTCGATAAAGCTGGTTATTGAGGCGATCCAGGACAACACAGAGCACGAGGAGATATTAGCGAAGGGGCTCATTGCCATCACTAACTTTGCCTTCAACAACAATCTAAACAGAATAATCTGCAAGAAACTGGGCGCTATCAGTGCTATTGTGACTGCGATGAGGGCACACCCAGAATCGGGAAAGGTCCAGAAACAAGCGTGCAGGGCCGTATCGAACATTGCCGTGAACAATGTTGATCTAAAGAGCGAGGTACACACATATTGAAGCTAGTACAGTTCTTATATATATATATATATATATATATATATATATATATATATATATATACAGTCGGACCCCGATTTACCGGGATGCTCGGGGGAAAGGGTTTTGCCCGGTAAATCGGGGTGCCCGGTATATCGGGGTCAAATACCGTTATTTTCCCATATCGGGGGAAGTTTATCCTCCCGGTAAATCGGGGTTCCGGTAAATCGGGGCCCGGTAAATCGGGGTCCGACTGTATATATATATATATATATATATATATATATATATATATATATATATATATATATATATATATATCTTATATTATAGCAGGAGAGAGGGTAGAACAACACTCTGATTGTCACATCTTTTAGGAGAGAGGGTAGAACAACACTCTGATTGTCACATCTTTTAGGAGAGAGGGTAGAACAACACTCTGATTGTCACATCTTTTAGGAGAGAGGGTAGAACAACACTCTGATTGTCACATCTTTTAGGAGAGAGGGTAGAACAACACTCTGATTGTCACATCTTTTAGGAGAGAGGGCAGAACAACACTTTGTGATTGTCACATCTTTTAGGAGAGAGGGTAGAACAACACTCTGATTGTCACATATTTGAAGAGAGAGGGTAGAACAACACTCTGATTGTCACATCTTTTAAGAGAGAGGGTAGAACAGCAATCTGATTGTCACATCTTTTAGGAGAGAGGGTAGAACAACACTCTGATTGTCACATATTTTAGGAGAGAGGGTAGAACAACACTCTGATTGTCACATCTTTTAGGAGAGAGGGTATAACAACACTCTGATTGTCACATCTTTTAGGAGAGAGGGTAGAACAACACTAGCTGTGATTGTCACATCTTTTAGGAGAGAGGGTAGAACAACACTAGCTGTGATTGTCACATCTTTTAGGAGAGAGGGTAGAACAACACTAGCTGTGATTGTCACATCTTTTCAGGTCCTCTCCTCGGGAATGATCGAGTGTATTGTGGGTGTTCTCCACAACCACATGGCAGATATGAACGTCGTAGTGGCCGTCCTATCTGCCCTCTACTCCCTCTGCGTTTTCCACGGTCTCAGGAAGGAGATCGATGATACAGGAGTTGAAAACGTTATCTCAGATTTGAAGAGCCGGTATAATCAAGATACCCTGGTCTACAGTCGAGCAGCCCTGACAGAAGCTGAACTGAAGTCTGATGAAAACTGTTTTGGATTTATTGGAAAGTTAGTACACTTCCTAAATATCTGCAGAACACTCTGACCTCTGCTGTATCAAAACAAAAATCTTCATACCCCCAATAACTCAAGAAAGCCCTGTTATGACCCACTTTTGTTTCCAGATATATCACAAACACCCCCTCCCCCTCAGTTGGAGACGAATTTCAGAAGCAATGATGGGGACAGAGGACGAACAAAACGATACCATACCCCAACAAGCTAAGAGTGCACTGTCAGAGAAAGCAAAGAGTGTCAAATCGAGGCTATCAAGCAGAAGTGACTCCGTCAAACCCATGAAGGTAATAATAACAACGTGTGAAATGAATGACTTTGCGACAACCTATTTTAACATTTTGTTCCAACAGGTGAAAGTAAAAGAAGCCGATCTAGAAGCGGGAATATCGCCCGATATCGGTTTTACGCCCAAGAGTGGAATGGGGGATGAGGCCATCTTGTGAGAGGAGATTTCATGAGAGAAGGGGGACGTACCCTGTTTGAAAGAGCAGACTGCTTTCCTGCGTAATACTCTGCGTCAGCTTGTGATCTCCTTCTCGCCAAATTAGTGGCATCTGAAGACAATGAGAAAGTGTTGAAAGTTAAATATAAAAGTTAAACATGTACCCCAATTCAATCTCTTCTAAACGGTTATTTGGTCGTTTTTCTAAATCCTACCTTCAATTTCTGACATCTTCCTCTGACTGTCTTTCTCCATAATCCGCTGGCTGTAAGTAATATTAGCTACTTCTGCCTGTTTCTTAGCCTCAATGATGGCTCGTTTGCGCTCCGTTTCTGCTTCCTTCTCAATGACCTTTTGTTTCTCAGTCGCAATTAGCAGTTTCGTTCTTTCAGCCTCCCTGGATAGAATAAACTAGTAGTTATCAGCCTACAAGTTTTCCTAAATAAATCAACGAGTCTCCTTTTGTCCCTATCATTACATTAACTGAGTTATCAGCCTCCCTGGAATAAATAGTGAATTATCACATCAGCCTCTCTGGATAATATCATGTGCAGACATTACATACAGCGATACACTTACATCAGCTCGTAATTTCTTCGAATGGTTTCTGGAATTTTAGGCTTGGTAACTCTCACTGCAACGATCTCGAGTCCAGGAGCATTCTTGTCAAGGTCCGTCTGCAGGGCGTTCTTCAGGTTTTCATCGATTTGATCTGCGAGTGTGGTTAGCGTAGAAATGGAAAAACCATGAAGTAACAAATTGTTAGACTAACATTTGTGTTAGTGATTGTATTGCTTTACAGCTAGCCGAGTTAGCAACCCAAACCAACCCTACTTAAATTCACCGAAAAGGTCAATGTAAACGGAGTGTAGATTTTGAGTGGAACAAAACTGATTGACTTCGTGGTGCACTTTGTCGAATATCAGAGGCTTATCATAGTCGGGTGTATAGTTTCGGACCACATCCAGAACTGAAAATAGTTTCAGTGTTACACGTGTAAATCATGGCATTGATGTGCTTCTGCTATCTACATTTTACATACCTGATTTTATGGTAAGGCGGTTGACAACTTCAATTCGATCAAAGAATATCATGACACCACCACTTGTACCACACGGAATATCTTTAACTTCATCGGTCTGCGTTGTGACCTAAACAACTGCTTTTAGCTTTATTAATCACAGCAATATTAAAAGTTTACAAGTATAAATTTAGGGCACCAATAAAAATAAAGACAAACAAGCTGTACCTGAACAAAAGAAAGACAAACAAGCTGTGCCTGAACAAAAGAAAGACAAACAAGCTGTACCTGAACTGTAACGTAATTTGTAATTAAAGGCATCATAAAGTGAAAACCAGGCGCCGAGGTTGACTGCAGTAGAGCACCGCCCTGTAACAATGATTTTTAGCAGTTTAATAACTAACAGTTCAGTATAAATAGTATGTATCAAATTGAAGAACTACTTTTAATACCCACCCTATAGTAAACTGCTATGTGCCCTTCATCAACTCTGTGCATGGAAAACTGGAAAATAACACCGATCAAGACAATGATGATTATCAAGATTGTCCCCGTTGAGTTGTTCATCGGATCTGTAATAAAATGGACGATCAAGACACTGCAAAGACTCTGATTTTTGGAACCAGGTGTATGTGACGAAAGCTTACTTGGAGGTGGCAGAATTCTCGTGTGCCCATCATTTTGGTGGTCTTGAGCATCTGGCATGGCCTGCTAAAAAGAAGATTAAGTAAAACTTAATTTAAACAATAAAAATAAATCAGACAAACAAGCTGTACCTGAACAAAAGAAAGACAAACAAGCTGTACCTGAACTGTAACGTAATTTGTAATTAAAGGCATCATAAAGTGAAAACCAGGCGCCGAGGTTGACTGCAGTAGAGCACCGCCCTGTAACAATGATTTTTAGCAGTTTAGTAACTAACAGTTCAGTATAAATAGTATGTATCAAATTGAAGAACTGCTTTTAATACCCACCCTATAATAAACTGCTATGTGCCCTTCATCAACTCTGTGCATGGAAAACTGGAAAATAACACCGATCAAGACAATGATGATTATCAAGATTGTCCCCGTTGAGTTGTTCATCGGATCTGTAATAAAATGGACTATCAATACACTGCAAAGACTCTGATTTTTGGAACCAGGTGTATGTGACGAAAGCTTACTTGGAGGTGGCAGAATTCTCGTGTGCCCATCATTTTGGTGGTCTTGAGCATCTGGCATGGCCTGCTAAAGAGAAGATTAAGTAAAACTTAATTTAAACAATAAAAAAATTCAATCATTCCAGCAACATGGTGATTGGTTATCTTCTGAATACACAAAACAACAATTCAATCTTGGACTGGATACAGATAATTTCCAGGGAGGGGGAGGCTCTGTTAGGAACTGACACCTGTGTAACTTGTACACGAAGACGATAACAAGATAACAAGATATTCACAGCACTTGACTTTACATATCACTGATCGTCACTCGTGATATTGGTGACTGGTGAGCCGTGAGTGTCCTGCAGTGCTTTGCTGTCTTCTAGTGCCTCTCCGGCAGGTCGGTAGAACTTCGACAGAATTTAGGGCAGGTCTGAATTTAGGGCAGGTCTGAATTTAGGGCAGGTCTGAATTTAGGGCGGGTCTGAATTTAGGGCAGGTCGGAATTTAGGGCAGGTCGGAATTTAGGGCAGGTCAATTTAATATTATTTACTTGTTACAATAGTTATGGAGAGATATTAGAAGATGAGAATTTGGGTCAATGTTTTAGATGAGTAGGAATAGCGAGAAGCCACGTACAGGGGATTGTGCGACGTGCCGAGAGGAGAAGCTGCCACGTCAGCCTAGGCTGGCGTGGACCGCGTGATCTGAGAAAGAGGTGACCAGGGAGAGAAAAAGGGCCAACTCAGGCTGAAGAACTAACTCAGTTCAGTTAGATAAAAACATATTCTCCTGATATTCTACTTGTTACGAAGTGTAAAAAACAATGTTGGCTGTGTTAATGGTTATCCTCTTGGCGACTAGCGGAGTTCTCTCAGGTTTGTCTTGCCTTGTTCGACCCTGTCTCACCATGCCACGCAAATGTAAAAGAGGGTTAAAGTCGGATTTTTGGCAGTTGTCACCCTCCATCATGCATTTCGTTTAATCGTTTTTTGCACGCCTATCACATGTTAACGTTTGGTGTACGCGTCAAAAAGTAATAAACATCACAAAATTCGACGTTTGGGGCGACAACTTCAAAAATCCAACTTTATTAACTACATCATCATTTAGTAATTGTGATATATCTCCCAGATTGGACACCAGTAGAGCACGACAAAGCAATTCCCCTGGATCTAAACGTGAAGTCTCTGAAAGTAATGACGAACTCGTACGGTCGGATCAGATGGATGACAGGCCCGGAAAATTCCGTCAACGTTGCAAAGATGATGATATCTTTGAGGCCTCGAAGCATTACATATATGATCGAGGGATGCACATGCCCCCACCAGAGGTTCACTGTAGCGCCCGTCATCCCAGCCAATAATGTTCTCATCTGGGAGTTCGAAAAGACGGACACCTCCCTGAAAGTCTATTGTAATGATGTGTGGCTGCTCACTTATGAGTTTGCTGTAAACTCAAGGCGATTCTGTGAACATCTTTGGGCAGGGAGTCACAACTCGGGTCAGATTTTCTTTTCCAGCAAGGATTCAGCATCCAAATACTATGATGAAATTTAATGGATTTATGTGGAATAACTTGGAAAGTAAGTAACCTAGTATTAAATTGACATAAAATAGGCCAGATTAAGTAATATCGAAATTAAATTGTTATTATCTTCTCAATTAACTCTCAATTAACTCTCAATTAACTCTCTTGTAGATCTGCTAAAACAGGAACATAACAGGGAACATTGCAGGGAACTGAAACGCTGAAACACAATATGCAAATTCTTCTTCTTCTTCTTCTGTAAATTCTTCGGAACTTTTTGGACAGCAAACATGTATGAAGTGGACACTGGACAGTTGAAATATTAATTTGTTGAAGTTGGAAACTGTATCGGCAGGTCGGTAGAACTTCGACAGAATTTAGGGCAGGTCAATTTAGGGCAGGTCAATTTAGGGCAGGTCTGAATTTAGGGTAGGTCTGAATTTAGGGCAGGTCTGAATTTAGGGCAGGTCAATTTAGGGCAGGTCTGAATTTAGGGCAGGTCTGAGTACTAAGCATGTGAATGCGATTCGGGGAAGCTTATTAGCGGTGTGAGACGATACGAGATATGGAACATGATTCGGGGAAGCCAATCAGTTGGTGACATTGACACCTAGTGCGTGCGAGATCGAGCTCGCACATAGGTGTCTGCTCCGCCCCCTAAAAAAGGGTCGTGTCTTTCAAGCCAAATTGCACGTGATCCACTGGACCGATTTACATCCCACTTGTCGCAAAAGACTGCAAATTGGTCCTAGTTTACTGGAAAATACCCGAGAAGTTTGTCTGTCAACAGGTGGGTCAAAATTGACACTAAAGTCAAATCTATAATCTGGCTTCCGAGCCTTTTTGCAACACTCTCAGACGGTTTAGAATGAATCTGAGGGTATCAGAAGATAGGTTGAGGCCTTGTAAGTACAGTCGGACCCCGATTTAGGGCCCCCGATTTAGTGGCACCCCGATTTAGGGACAGGTTTTTTTCCCCCCGATATAGGAAATTAACCTTATTTGACCCCGATTTAGTGGACACCCCGATTTAGTGGACAAGAGCCTTTCCCCCGAGGGTGTCCCTAAATCGGGGTCCGACTGTACTGGAAAATACCCGGCATCAAATTCTGATGCTAATTGCATCAACATATCTCCCAATATCTTCTAAACCGCATGGGCGAAGTGCAGAAACTCTCGGAAGCCAGATTATAGGTTTGACTTCAGTGTCAATTTTGACCCAATTCCTGTTGACAGACAAACTTCTCGGGTATTTTCCAGTATATTATGATCAATTTGTAGTCTTTTGCGACAAACCGGATGCAAATCGGTCCAGTGGATCGCGTGCAACATCCCTTGAATGAAACGACCCTTTTTGGGGCGGAGCAGACACCTGTGTGTGAGCTCAATCTTGGTCGCGCACGGTTTCTATGTCACCAAGCCAATCAGGAGTGTTCGACGATGGATATGAGACACGATTCGGGGAAGGGTTCTATCGCTTTCCATCCCTAGACCCTATACCCCTCTCTGGAACATGATTCGGGGAAGCCAATCAGGAGTGTTTGACGATGGATATGAGACACGATTCGGGGAAGGGTTCTATCGCTTTCCATCCCTATACCCTATACCCCTCTCTGGAACATGATTCGGGGAAGCCAATCAGGAGTGTTCGACGATGGATATGAGATACGATTCGGTGAAGGGTTCTATCGCTTTCCATCCCTAGACCCTATACCCCTCTCTGGAACATGATTCGGGGAAGCCAATCAGGAGTGTTAGACGATGGATATGAGATACGATTCGGGGAAGGGTTCTATCGCTTTCCATCCCTATATATAAGCCATTGGTTAGATAGCAACATGGGACAGCCCTACCTTTGTAGACTGTACCCATGGTGTACATGCGGTATACAAGCGTTAATATTATTATTACTAGCGCACCCATTGGGTGCGCCTCAAATAAGGGGTGTTCACAAACCACCCGGCTTCGCCGGGTGGCCCTCTTTTTTCCCACATTTGATGGTTGCCATGGCAACTAAATCGGTAACTATGGAGACTGAATTGCTAAATTATGTTCCGAAATAATCACTAACTGCCAGCAGAGTTTAAACATCTGCTCCCAAGAAGAAAGCCGGCTGTTTAGCGTACTTCGTTGCCCGGCTTTGAGTTTTCCATCAAAGTTCCATTCGCACTCCCATAATTTAATGGGTGTAGAATACATGTCACAAAGACATGTGAGCACTGAGCTGATGAGAAATGTGACACTGACAGGGGTACTAATGAGGTTAACTAATAGGGTTGATGTGATCTGATAGCAGGGGATCTGAGAGAACTGTAGAAATAGAAGGTGTCCCTATAGCAACATGAATGATTATGACGACACCTCGACCAAAATGACGTGTCTGGAACGCGCGGGTAGGAAGTTGAATTGAAAGTTTCTAATGTCTTCTGTGTGTGCTGTGCGCGCCGCGCGATTTCCTTCTTGGCTGCCGTAGTTACGTCAGTTAACCAATATTTCGTCACAACACGCCACTGAAATTCTTAATGAAGGAGCAGTCTGTCGCTTAGATACCGCCTAACGAACGACCACGACGTTCATCTCCAAATTATAATAGAGATTATTATCCCCCTCTCTGTTCGCTATGTCTCTCTTTCTTTCTCGTTCTTTCTCTTTCCTTTTCTATGACGGGAGAAAGAGAGACATGGAGAAAGAGAGATACCCTTAACTTTTTACCGAGAGTCGAGATAGAAAGACTGTTGAGCTCCTCCGTGGAAATTGGTTTCGCCGCTTTCCCATCAGGTATATGTAGGCAGCTCTCGGTCGGTGGCTAAACATTGTCTTTTCTCTCTCGGTAAAAAGAGCCGCCTACATCTACAATTCCTACGTGCTTTCCTAGCAGTCAAAAAGTTAAGGGTATCTCTCTTTCTCCCTCTGAGAAAGTAAGAGAAATTGAAAGAGAGCAGAGCGAACAGAGAGGGGGATAGGGTCTAGGGATGGAAAGTGATAGAAACCTTCACCGAATCGTGTCTCATATCGTCGAACACTCCTGATTGGCTTCCCCGAATCATGTTCCATATCTCGTATCGTCTCACACCGCTTATAAGCTTCCCTGAATTACATTCACATGCTTAGTACTCAGACCTGCCCTAAATTCAGACCTGCCCTAAATTGACCTGCCCTAAATTCAGACCTGCCCTAAATTGACCTGCCCTACAAGATTACAAGATTACAAGATTAAAATTATATTTATAATGTCAATAAATTAAATAAATGTAATTATTGACACCCCGCTAATACACTAAACATATTGGTTCACAAGTATTAAAAAATAGATATGTCCAACATGCGGACGTTTCCGCCCGTAGCTACCTCTAGCTGGGTTATCTCGTCTAATTCAAACACTCTTCAATATCACATTGTATGTACAAAAAACAGAATCAATAAACTGTCGTGATAACAAGTGATGAGTAGCGTGTAGAAGGGATGTTGTAGATAGTTTGTAGAATGAGGAATGAGGATGTGCTCGATATGGAGCAGCGTAAGGAAAAGGACCCAGGGATCGATGAGGAGGAGGTAGGAGTAAAGGACTCAGGGATCGATGTGAAGGAGGTTGGGAAAGGACCCAGGGATCGATGTGGAGCAGGTAGGAGTAAAGGATCCAGGGATCGATGTGGAGCAGGTAGGAGTAGAGGACCCAGGGATCGATGTGGAGCAAGGTAGGGAAAGGACCCAGGAATCGATGTGGATGAGGTAGGAGTAAAGGACCCAGGGATCGATGTGAAGGAGGTTGGGAAAAGACCCAGGGATCGATGTGGAGCAAGGTAGGAGTAAAGGACCCAGGGATCGATGTGGAGGAGGTAGGAGTAAAGGACCTGCCCTAAATTCAGACCTGCCCTAAATTGACCTGCCCTAAATTCTGTCGAAGTTCTACCGACCTGCCCCGTAGATGTACAAAAATTGGCAAACGCCGCTGGCTCCCGCAGCGCGGGATAAGGCAGCGGTTTTCAAGTACAAAAGGTGAAATTTTTGGGGAAAAGTAAAAACGGCCATCTTGAAAAAAGTTTTGAAACCAAATAAAATGTATATTCGCGCGGCTGTTTGACATGCGCTGCAGACTTCGCGCGCACCCCATACCAGAGCTCAAGCCTTTTTGTCATTTTAAATTTTTTTTTCTTTTTTCTCCAAAAATTATCGATTTTGGACTTTTGTTTTGCTTTGTCTCTCTGGCCATCGATAGGCCAGAGAGGGTTCCAGTCGTTAAGATCAACACGATCTATTATTTATATTTATTACTAGTTGAGTGTACTCAACAAACCGTTAAAGTTCATTGATAGGACTTACATATCTAATCATCCAACTAGTTGAGAATTCTCAACCCAAATCGCATGTTCACGCGTTCCAAAGCCAAGGCACTCTCACCAGTAGCACTTCGCACCTCACCGGCACTTCACCGCCCATTCCACCCTGATTCACATCTGCGATCATTCTTCGTGTCACCAACATCATCTGACACGTCTTTCTCTTCCAATAGCTCAGGGTCGGTATCAGAACATGAATTTGTTACTCCCAAAACCACCCGTACTCAATCAGATCTGCCTGACTACTATGAACCAGAGATCTCTTTCTCTGTGTCAACGCCTGTAAGCAGACTAGTCTCAGATGCAAGATGGTCAACATTGGAGGAATGCAGTCAGTGTTATGAGATTTTGCCATCTTATGAGACTATCAAGTGTCATGGATGCCACGAGGGCTTTCATCAATCATGCATGACTGTGGTGAAGCGATCGGAGCTTATGGATCATGTACCCACACAATGGTTTTGCACACCTTGTTTCAATCTAAATGAAACCAAGTGGGTGTCATCGAAGCCAGCATTAGCAAATTGTTGGGGTCCTTTGAATGGAATTGAACTAGAGGAAGCATTTGAGAACATTTCCAAAATCAGCCAGGGATGGTCACCAAATCTGTTTAAGGTTCCTTTCGGACACGTTGGTCGATCATTCATTGACGAGCTCACTAGATTGGCCAACATGTTCAGTGATAGAGAGGACTCTCGTGGCTGGGCCCTATCTGCTATGATATTGGCACCTCTTTTGCTCCTGCAAAAACCCTCCCGCAAATCGAAAAACAAGGAACACACTGCACTCCTTAGAAAACGATTAGAGTTGTGGAAAAAGGGAGACTTTGAGGCACTCATTCGTGAGGCGAAGGCTCTACAGAAACCTCTCAAGCACCAAGAGCCATCCGAGGAACAAAGCAACAAGAAGTTTGTGGACCTGATGCGAGAGGGTAGGATAACTGAGGCTACGGCCTGGTTGAACCCCGAACGTCACACAACAGGCGTAAAGAAATGTGATGATGAAGTGCTGGAGGATCTAATGAAAAAGCACCCTCAGTCTCGACCAGCGAATAGTAAATTTGCAAAACAGGGCCCAACAGAACCGGTTCTCGAAGTCAAATTCAGTGGTCTATCGGGAGACACGATCTTTCAGTGTGCAAAGACTCTGAAGGGTAAAGGAGGACCCAGTGGAGTAGAAGCTGGCGGGATTCACAGAATCTTGTGTTCCAGGAAATACAGAAATTCCTCTCCGGCTCTCTGTGATGCTCTCGCTAAAGTTGCACGCACCTTGGCTACCAACCAAATCGACTTAAAATCACTCGACATATTCTGCACCAGCAGACTGATCCCTTTGACAAAATCTGGAGGCGGAACGCGGCCGATAGGCATTGGGGAGTGTTTTAGACGAGTTATCACCAAATCAGTTGTGCGTACGATCAAACGAGTGATTAAGGATGCGGCGGGTAAAGTGCAACTTGCAGCAGGCCAGATTGGTGGTGTAGAAGCCGCTGTGCACGCATTGAGCGAGAAGTTTGGAAGTGAAGAATGTGAGGGTGTTTTGCTTCTTGATGCAGAAAATGCGTTCAACAACCTAAACAGGAAGATGGCACTGAACAGTACGACTTTTTACTGCCCTGATTTGAGCATCTTTCTCACCAACATCTATGGCAAATCCCGGAAGTTGTTTGCCGGTGAGCATACCCTTCTCAGTGCAGAAGGAACCACCCAGGGTGACCCCTCGGCTATGGATTTTTATTCTATTGGAATCCTGAGATTGATCGAAATGGTTGAGAGCTCTGACATCACCCAAATCTGGTATGCAGATGATGGAAATGCGGCTGGAACATTGGGTGGACTGCTATCGTGGTACGACAAAGTGACGTCATTTGGTCCACATTTTGGATACTTTGTAAACCCCTCCAAGTGTGTTCTTATTGTTAAGCCACAGTATCACGAATCAGCAGAGAGACTATTTGGTGATACTGGTATCCGGATTACCACCGAAGGCGCTCGTCATCTCGGGGCTTCGATTGGCTCCACTGCCTTCAGGGAATCATATGTCTCTGAAGCGGTCTCGAGGTGGTGTGCTGAGCTAATGAATCTGGTCAACATTGCCAAGGCCCATCCCCACCTAGCATATTGCAACTTCATAAGGAGCTTCAAGTTTAAATGGTGCTATATGCAGAGAACGATCTATGGGATATCCGACTTGTTTCAGCCCCTTGAGAACCTGATAAGATCTGAATTGATTCCCTGCTTTGTTGGACGTCAAGTATCGGACATTGAGAGAAACATCCTAGCATTACCGGCCAACATAGGTGGTATGGGCCTGGACAATCCTACACAGACAAGCGACAGGGCATACACAAACTCTCGTAAACTCACAAAACCCTTAGTCGATACTATTATTGACCCGATTGAAGGTAACGGTGGAATGTCCAAAGTTGAAGAGCAGGCCAAGGAAGCTCGTATTGAGATCACCAAGGAAAACAGCGACCATAGCATGGCGGAACTGTCCAAATTAAAGAAAAATATCAGTTGTCCAAAGTTGCTAAGGTGTCTGGAACTCAATCAAGAACCAGGAGCATCTGTATGGTTGTCCGCTACCCCTTACTCCCACCTGAACTTTGAGCTTCACCAATTGGAGTTTGTGGATGCAGTTTGCCTCCGGTACGGCTTCGAAGTGAAGGACCTGAAATCTACATGTGTCTGTGGCAAACAGAACAGTGGAGATCACACTCTGACGTGCTGTACAGGAGGATATTCAATCCTCCGCCATGATGGAATACGAGATCTGGTTGCGGAAATGTGTGTCTATGGTGGATTGAAAGCAGTGGAGAAAGAGAAACTACTACAACCATGTAACAACCATCAACTCCATTTTGCTGCCAACACACAACCGGATGCCAGAATGGACGTGGTATGTACTGGACTCTGGAGGGATATGCAGTTGAGTTATCTTGATGTAAGGGTCTTCCATCCAAACGCCCCATCTTACGTAACTCAGTCGATGGGCAGCCTCTACAGATCGAAAGAAGCAGGGAAGAAGCAAGCGTACGGGCAAAGGGTCAGAGAGGTAGAGGGAGGAACATTCACCCCTCTCGTCATGAGCACCTTTGGCGGCATGGGAGATGAGTTTGAGAAATTCCTCAAGAAGTTATCGAAGAGGGTTTCAGACAAGACCAAGGAACCCTATGCTGAAGTTATCAGCCACTTCAGAACAAGGCTGAGATTCGGACTTTTGAGGGCCTGTCTGATCGCCCTCAGAGGGAACAGGAGGAAGATCGTGCCCATTAATATGCACGAAGTTGAACTTTTAACGTAAAATGATGAGATTTTAGTTACTATTTATTTATTTATTTATTTATTTATGTTTATAAGTCGCATGGGACGTGCGTGGTGTACCAGGAGTGGTGGATTGTGAAGCCACTCTTGTTGTGTCCCTCTCCCACCTTCTCCGTGTGCCAACACAACACTATACTGGTACACCCGCACAGTCGTGTTCCATTTTTTCCGACATTATATATTTTGGCGGTCTAGACGGATTAGCCTGCCTGTGCAGGGTCTTGTTAATTATTGTTCATATTATCAGTAAGTGCTTCCAAATGTTCGAGGGGTGGATCTTCCGGCTGGCACACAGCCGATGGTGATTGGTGCCAGACTTGACATCAGTAGTCGCGGCTTTTGGTCGGGTATGGACAATATCTATTTCGATGTTAGGATTTTCAATCCAAGGATATCGTCCAACTCAAACCAGACCATCGCCAAAACTTATGAAAAACACGAGAAAGAGAAGAAAACCTCTCACCTCCACCGTGTCCTAGAGGTGGAAAATTCAACATTCACACCATTGGTAATTTCAACTACAGGGGGCCTCAGGAGAGAGTTTAATAAGACTTTGAAACAATTGGCTGAGAAGAATACGTTTTTCTCGATAAAAAACTTGTCAAGGATACCGTTTTTCTCAATACGTTTTTCTCGATAAAAAACTTGTCAAGGACTCTTCAGTGAGTGTGTGTTTGAAGGACAGCTAATTTATTATTTATTTATTACCGAATCTGTGTGTATGTGTTTGTGATTGTCTGTTTGTCTGTGAATGTGTTTGTACGTGTGTTAGTATGTTTTTGTATTAACCGTTTTGTATTGACTGCGGATGTTGTGTTTTGCGTCTGTGACTTTGTGTATTCTGTTTAATCTGTTTTTATGTTTGTCTGCTTGTTTTGTTAGTTCGTTACCTTGTTTTCTATAACCCCTTGTTCCTCGTATTTTGTGCATCTAATGCTACTAGGATGTGTATCACTGTCTCTAAGTATTGTTTAAACCGCTTTAGGAAACCGCTGATGTGAACTGTATATTTTCACCTCTCAGCCTTGTATCACTTTATTAGTGTATGGTGTAAGAGCGGGACGAAGTTATATATTAATTGTGTGACTTTGTGATAAATTGTGCGTAAACTTAAACTTAAACTTAAACTTAAAACAGGATATTCATATGATCAGTGTATCCGGTACCTGAGGCTAAGGTTGTCATTCGCCATGGTCCGGTCCGTCACCATTTCCATCAGGGGACACCGTGGACGACTGAGGGCAGAAGGCAGCAGCGGTCGGGATGACAGTATCTACCAAATAGACTAAATCTTTATTTATATATTTTTTTGACCCCGTTTGTTTAATTTATTATTGCCATTGTTAGTGTGTGTACCACTATTTATATTCAAGGCCAATATCGGCCGACCCCCCTTTTTCTCCAAACTCACGAACCCCAACACCGATTTGCATCACTTTTCAACAGCCGAAGAGAAGCTGCTGAAGAGAGAAAGGGGGTAACTGTATGTAGAGTTAATCGCGATGAGTCTCATACCCATTGGGTCCCATCATTATTCCTTTTCCCCCGGTGTTGGGGGTTGTGTACAACAACAAAGTGGAATATTAAATACTATGATGATGATGACAAAACAATCATAAAATTTTCTCTCAGTACAATAGATAAATAAATAAAATCTCACACAGGTTTTAAATATCAAAAAACACTTGTGTTTGAAAAGCGCTGCCTTATCCTGCGAATAATTTTTGGACAGTAGCATTTGCCAACTTGGTGTTGTACTTGAAAAGCGCTGCCTTATTCCGCATTCCAATAAGGCGCTTGCTTTGTAGGTTCATTATTTTGTGATTGAAGTACTTAATAAATATCATTTCCAAGGCAGAGATATAATGGATGATATAAGTTTTTACGACCTCGACCAACTTTTCCAAGGAACCGATGACGGCAATGTGAGACAAACACAAGATTCAGAACATCATGTTGATGTTGATGGGGGAGATTTTGTGTTCGATGTTACTTCAATCTTTGAAGCCTCCAAATCAGAAGTCGTTTCTCCTGAGAAACAAGCAGGTTTTGATAGCTCCTTCAGATCCAATGTTAACCTAAATGAAAGTTTTCTGCGATCGACTGCAAACGATTTTACGTTCGATGTGACTACCCTGTTCTCCTCCGATACACCTGTACGAAAGAAAGAGGAAGATGAAGAAGATAGCGAGATAGATTTCACACTCCCCGATGAACAGCTAATAGAGGAGGAGATTGTCTCTGATGTGGATGTGGGGCTTACGGAGGAAGTCGAAGATCAGGGAAGTTATTGCAGCGACGAGGCCATGCCTAGAAAAGGTGCAAAAGCAGCAGCCACCTGGCGAAGGAATGTGAATTTTCGGAAGGAGCACAAGCGTGCATTGGCCTTATTCAACTTACAGCTTGAGGAAAGTTTTGTTCCCTATGTGGCCCCCGTTACTGTGAACGAAGAACTACGTTGGTCAACTGAGAGACCGCTGGTAAGGGAACTCTCCAGTGAGGAGGTACTCAGGCATTTTAATGTGGCAGAAATCCCAAAACCTTTCACAAGTCCGAAAACAAAGGGCCTTCGAGCGAGGACAAAGTCTAAGAAACATTACCCGTATCATCTGCAGAGAGTTGTGAAAAATGAGGTGATTGGACAGGCGGAGGAAAAAGAGAATCTCTCTGAGGTCCAGATAGACAATGTCACGAGTCGAGCCCTCGGTTTTATTGATATTGTCTTTGAGAAACTATCCGAATATAATTTTAGCCGGAAACGAAAGCTAGTGACCCGGGCGGAAATTAAGAATGCGTGTGTTGCCGTGCTAGCAAGTGAGAAAAAGAGGACTGAATTGTTAGGCGAGCTGATTAAAGATAAACCTGTTTTCTCTAGCAATACTAGAAAGGATATCAGATATACTTCATACACTAAGATACCAGCAATTCGAACACAGTTCCCCCGAGACAAGGGAGAGACCGCAAAACAAGTTTTTAAAAAGAGGTCGAGGTTTGTCAAAGATTTGAGGTGACACGATATATTTTTAAATTGATTCAGTCTCACTTTTTAGCTTTTAAACTTTTATGTAACTTATTCATGTTCAAATTGTTCGTTGTTTCTTTGCTGTTTCCCCTCATTCCTACCAGAAAATACCAAAACGTTAATTTGCAGATGGCTATACTAAAGAGTCGTCCAGAAACCCCCAGAGCGTCTGTTTCTAACCCCTGAACTGTTATAATACCCCCAGAGCGCCTGTTTTAAACCCCTGTTCACTTATAAAACCCTAGAACTCAACTAAAAACCTGCCTTATTTCCCATGTTTAGCGGAATGGAACAAAGCATACAGCAGGAACCAGTCCGAAAGTGGAAAGATGTGAATCCACCCTCAACCGCTATTTTACAATTAGAAGATCCGGATGTTGCTGCTTTTTCTCCAAGACCTTTCATAAAAACAGAGCAGATCTTTGTAAACTCAGAACCAGCGGTGAAAACAGAACCAGCTGAAATGTACTCTGGGGGTATCAAATGTGAACCAGGCATTGATTATAAAGTTGAACCTATTTTATTAACTCTCAAAACGGAACCAGTTGACCCTGAACATTTGGGAATCTTGCCCGATTGTGAAAACTTGGCACCGATAGAATGTTCTTCATCTGTCCCTTATTCCTCTAACCCACCTTCTCTTTCATTTCCACAAAATGGTGAGTTTAACAGTTTCTATCTGGATTTAATCTATTAAATCATGTTGGATGGGAAACGTTTGACCCTGCCGTAGTTACACTGTATCTGCATGCTACTCCAGGGTCAAAATTCTTCTAACATACCGAAACATTTGTTTCTAAACCTACAACCTACATTCTGATTCTCATCATGGATTCCTTTTCAGGGGAAGAAAGTGTAGTATTCTCAAGTGAAGATATTGATTTCTCACCAGATGGTGCTCAAACAGAACCACTAGCTGGTCCCAATGAAGTTAACCTTGTACTTAGACCGGTTGGTAAGCGACCATACCAGTGTGATACTTGTGGTAAAGGGTTTACCAAGTCTTCTTCCCTCAAAAAACACATGTTGGTCCATACTGGAGAACGGCCCTACAAATGTGAAGATTGTGGGAAAGGGTTTACAAGGTCTTCACACCGTAATGAACATGTAAACTCCACGCAAGGAAATTGATATGATCTTTGAACTGTGAAAGTGCTACAAAATATTCAATCTTATTCTGCAAATTTTGATATTGAAATGAAAACATGTGATATCTATGTGAAGGAGTGGTTACATTCACTTGTTTTTTATAAATCCAATTTTTAAATTTTCTGTGTTTTTACACTCGAACTGCCACTCCTTTTCAGGCCTATTAACTATCTATATAATAAGGTGATTTAACCTCAAATTTTAACCTCAACCACAAAAAAATTTGTTACAAAGGATTTCCACCTCAAATGTACTCCTAAGGGTCCCCTCTATCGATTCCAACCAATGTTCATATTTGTTCAGGGGTGCTAAGGCCTCATTTCCGGGTGGGCGTGGTACCTGTATTTTCAGCCTGAGACCAAAACCATAAGTACCCTTAAAATAGGAGTAGAGATAAAATCGAGGGCACTAGAGTGATCAGCGTCCTCGCATTAGTGGGGATAGGTGCTGGAATTAAGTCTCTATCTCATCTGGTTAATTAGATAATTGGATAATTAGTTTTGCGCATAACCGTTTTTTGGCTATATGGCTATAGCCACTTAGGAATGGTTTAGAGACTTTTCATTGGTGCCATTTTGTAGGCAAAGCGAATTTATGGGGGGTCGACGTTGGACTTTTAAGCTCTATCTCCAACCGTTTAGCCGTTATTTGGCTTTAACGGTGTTCAAAATCGGGGATTTTAACGTATTTTGCTCATTTGGAGAATCTTAAAAGCCAAATAACGGCTAAACGGTTGAAGATAGAGCTTAAAAGTCCGACGTCGACCGCCCATAAATTCGCTTTGCCTACAAAATGGCACCAATGAAAAGTCTCTAAACCATTCCTAAGTGGCTATAGCCATATAGCCAAAAAACGGTTATGCGCAAAACTAATTATCCAATTATCTAATTAACCAGATGAGATAGAGACTTAATTCCAGCACCTATCCCCACTAATGCGAGGACGCTGATCACTCTAGTGCCCTCGATTTTATCTCTACTCCTATTTTAAGGGTACTTATGGTTTTGGTCTCAGGCTGAAAATACAGGTACCACGCCCACCCGGAAATGAGGCCTTAGCACCCCTGAACAAATATGAACATTGGTTGGAATCGATAGAGGGGACCCTTAGGAGTACATTTGAGGTGGAAATCCTTTGTAACAAATTTTTTTGTGGTATTCCTGGTTTATCACCTTACTAATACCTTACTGACAGTACATTATAGCTTGCCCGAGAGTGCCTCAATACAGACCACCAACAGTTAGAGTGTCAGAGAAGTTTTGCTAGAATATGTTACAATTCTGAGCTTGTATTTTAGCGATTATATATGTCATACCGACCAAAGATATTATGACGATGATCAGAACACACTTTTATATAATTTATTCATTTTTTCCCCGCCCGGTGAATGCCGAAGGCATTCACCCGGATGCCTTTTGTAAAAAGGCATAGGGGTTTAGAATTCGACAATTTTATTTTACATACTAGTGAAGTGTCACGCTTTTTTTGTAACGTAACCCGCTCAGTTGCGAGGGACAACGATGTTGCTCCTTCATCAAATATTTCAATGGCACGTTTTCAGGAAATGTGAGCCGCGCAATGTGACACACAATTTAGTGCTACTAAAACACAATGATTTGTTCTATACGGTTTGACTGATTCATAGATGATCGGAAATGCCTGTCCCGCCTTCCCATTAGATGGTTATGAAAATAAAGGTTGGCGGGGAAACATAGCATTATGAAACATAATGCAATTATTCTTGTTAAACTATTAGTTGTTTGTTTGTTTCTGTATAGTTGTACTACCCCGACAGTGCCTAATTCTAGCTTCTGCTCTGCTATAATACCCCCAGAGCGCCTGTTTCTAACCCCTGTACAGTTATAACACCCCCCAGCACGTTGGTACAACTCAGTAGTTCTACTAAAACTCTGCCTTATTTCCCGCTTATTTCCCATGTTTAGCAGAATGGAACAAAGAAAACAGCCAGTAAGAAATTGCACGGATACAAATACATCATCAGCAAATACTTTACAGTTCGAAGATCCGGATGTTGCTGTTTTTTCTCCAAGACCTTTCATAAAAACAGAGCAGATCTTTGTAAACTCCTACCCACCAGTGAAAACGGAACAATCTGACAATGGATTGTACTCTGGGGGTATGAAATGTGAACCAGGTGTTGATTTTAAAGTTGAATCTATTTTATTAACTCTCAAAACGGAACCAGTTGACCCCGAACTTTTGGGAATCTTGCCCGATTGTGAAAACTTGGCACCGATAGAATGTCCTTCATCTGTCCCTGATTCTTCTAACCCACCTTCTCTTCCATTTCCACAAAATGGTGAGTTTAACAGTTGCTATCTGGATTTAAACTATTAAATCATATTGGATGAGAGAACTTTGACCCACTAGTTATAATTACATATCTCTGCATAGTGCATGCTACTTCTAGTCGAAATTCTTCTAATATACCAAAAGATTTATTTCTAAACCTTCATTCTATGTCTTAATATAATGTATTGTTTCCTTTTCAGGGGAAGAAAGTGTAGTATTCTCAAGTGAAGGTATTGGTTCCTCTCCCGATGGTTCTCAAACAGAACCACTAGCTGGTCCAAGTGAAGTTAACCTTGTACCCAGACCAGTTGTTAAGCGACCATACCAGTGTGATGATTGTGGGAAAGGGTTTACCTGTTATAGCCTCCTCAAAAGACACATGATGATCCATACTGGAGAACGGCCCTACAAATGTGATGATTGTGGGAAAGGGTTTACAGGGTCTTCTGACCTCAAAAGTCACATGTTGATCCACACTGGAGAACGACCCAACAAATGTGATGATTGTGGGAAAGGGTTTGCTCAGTCTTCTGACCTCAAAAAACACATGAGGATTCATACTGGAGAACGGCCCTACAAATGTGATGATTGTGGGAAAGGGTTTGCTCAGTCTTCTAACCTCAAAAATCACATGAGGATTCATACTGGAGAACGGCCCTACAAATGTAAAGAGTGTGACAAAGGGTTTACCCAGCCTAGTCACCTAAAAACTCACATGTTGATCCATACTGGAGAACGACCGTTCAAATGTGATGAATGTGGGAAAGGGTTTACTGGGTCTTATAACCTCAAAAATCACATGAGGATACATACTGGAGAACAGCCTTATAAATGTAAAGTTTGTGGCAAAGGGTTTACCCAGTCTTCTAACCTCAAAAAACACAAAATGTTTATCCATTGATCCATTGAGAACGGCCCTATACCACTACCAATGTAAACTTTGTGGGAAAGGGTTTACCAGTTCTACTTGTCTCAAAAAACATATGTTGATCCATGCTGGGGAAGCGAACGGCTCTACAAATGACATGATAGTGGTAAAGGCTTTACCCAGTGCAGTTACCTCACCGTAATGAACATGTAAGAATCCACGCAAGGAAATTGATATGAACTTTGAACTGTGAAAGTGCTACAAAATATTCGATTTTATTCTGCAAATTTTGATATTGAATTGAACACAATATGTGATATAGATATATGTGAAGGAGTGGGTGGCATTCACTTGTTTTTTATAAATCCTATTTTTAAATTTTATGTGCTTTTCACTCCAACCGTCTTTCCTTTACAGGCCTATTAACTTTTCCTTTTTAACTTTTTATACCTTACTGATGGTACAATAAAGCTTGTCCGAGAGTGCCTCAATACAGACCACCAACAATTAGAGTGTCAGAGAAGTTTTTTTTTTATTATGGTGAGCTTGTTTTGTAAAGTGAGAGTGTGGACAGTACAATGTAGTATTCAGAATGTGTTAGTAAATTATGACGATTGTTTCTATCATGTTTGTTACATACTGATTAAACAGGAATTCCCCGAAAGTTTTTTAACTTTTTATACCTTACTCTGATCTTGGTACAATAAAGTTTGTCCGAGAGTGTCTCAATACAGACCACCAACAATTAGTGTCAGAGAAGTTTTGTTTGACTTTGGTGTAATTTTGAGCTTGTATTTTAGCGATTATCTCTCATACCGACCTAGATCCACACAAACTTGTTGTGTTAAAACACACTTTTTGTTTAATTTCATTTTACACTATTGTAGTTTCTTTACAATCCCTCCCGTTCCAATCACATAATACCAACACGTTAATTTGTAGATGGCTATGGTACGGGGTCGTACCAGGTTTGAGTCCCAAACCTCTGTCCTGTCCCAGCCAGATCTTCTTTCCCCTGAGGAACTGTTCTCCCAATACACGTATGTGATATATATACACATGATATACACGGGGTACACGTATGTAATATACATGATATGCACGGGGTAGTAGTTATTACCCCCTCCCCATTGGTAACAAAATAACCTCTACCTTGCGGCCACGCTAAAACGGGCAGGTGAGTAGAACTTCGCAGCAGCCTTCGCAGCAGCCTTTTTCTGCAGCCTTTTATTAGGAGCGAAGATTCTACTCACCTGCCCTAAAACGTACCTAAAACGATGCGGCTCTATAAGGGGTAATTTCGTTACCACCCCCAACCCCCTTCCCAGGGTCGATGAAATCCAGCGAAATCACAAGAAGATACAGCGGGATATAGAGTGCAAGAAGAGCGAGTTGAGGGTCATGGTGGGGGAGAGATACAGGGAGCTGATTAATACGGCTGATACTATTGCACAGATGGAGAACACTGTTCAGAGTATCCAAAGCACCCTGGATAACGTACACCGCTCATGTAAACTAGGTATCTTCTTCTTCTTTTTGGAGGCTGTCCCAGCCCTGTGAACTAGGTATCACTCCACTAAACATGACATGTCAGATAATGACTTGATTCATGTAGCTTGATTCTACTTTTACATGACCCCTGTAAGTACAGTACTGTACAGTTATAATACCCCCAGAGCCCCTGTTTCTAACCCCTCTACAGTTATAATACCCCCAGAGCGCATGTTTCTAACCCCATGTACAGTTATAATACCCCAGAGCGCCTGTTTCTAACCCCATGTACAGTTATAATACCCCCAGAGCGGCTATCCTCATGTGATGCTGAAGAAGAGGCACATTCTAAAAAGGAAGAGTTCTGGAGTCTGGCCAGTCAGATGAAACTCCTGGTGGATACCCCTGAACGTATCTGGAGGGCCATGGAGGAACAAAACTATTTGATAGGTATTCTCTATCTGGCTCTCTCATTCTCTCTCTTTCTCTCTCTCTCCCCCCCTCTCTCTCTCTCTCTCTCTCTGACATTGAGCTTGAAAACATTCATGTTGAAACTGTCGAATTGATTGAGGCACTCACGGCGATGGCTGGAACGCGTCCAAGTACGGGCGTGTTTAGTGGAGAATATAACGGTGCAGAGGAGAGTTTGTGGGACTCCTTGTCCACCCCATCGAAGTATAAACTTGAAAAGGTGAGCCAGAAGGATTTAGTTGAGTGGGTGGAGATGGCAGGAAGGCTACTGATTGAGAGGGTGTACCCTGTTATGAAGAGCCAGTATAGTGTAGCTAAGAAGTCTAGTGAGGTAGAGAAGAAGTTGATGGAGCGTCAGGAGGAACTAATCTCTGCTCAAAGAGCATTGGTCGGAGCCCAGGCGCAGTTAGTGAAGCTGCAGGAGCAACTACTTGAGAAGAGGGAGCAAGTCATCACTGATGTGAAGACAACGGCAAAGGAGGAGATGCGAAGCTTCTCTACTGTTCTGAAGAAGGAGTGTGAGACATCCCTCGCTCCTCAACGGATACAGCGGGCTGTAGCTGCAGCCAGCGAGGACAGATCTTGTAACATTGTCATCTACGGACTGACTGACAGTCCTGGAGACAAAGAAGAACTACTACCGGAGTTGTGGACAACGCTGGCAGAGAAGCCCTTGGTAAAGAGTGCTCAGCGGTTGGGGAGATTCATAGCGGGTCAGACTAGACCCATGAAGATATCCCTGGCAAGCAAGGAGATGCAGTCGTGTATTCTTGGTAAGAAGACACGACTTAGAGAGAGTGAAGTGTTTTCCCGAGTTTATATCTCTCCCGACCTTACTTCTGAGGAGAGAGCGGCCCGGGCGGTCCTAGTGAAGAAGTTAAAAGAGGAGAAGGAGCGGAGCCCTGGGAAGTCGTTTAGGATCAAAGGAGGCGAGGTGGTGGAGGTCTCCTCGGGGACACAGTAGTACTTACTGTGAGTGCTATTCATTTAAGTTTCTTCTTTTTCATTTATTTCATTAAATTGCCTTCTTTGTTTGCTATAGTGTTCCTGTTGTTAACTATTAGACCAGCAGGAACATTCCAACGGGTCCATTACTAAAGTGGATTCCAAGCTACTTCAGCTAAACCTTGTCAAAGGTAATCAAAGGTAAACTCTCTCTCTCTCTCTCTCTCTCTCTCTCTCTCTCTCTCTCTCTCTCTCTCTCTTCTCTCTCTCTCTCTCTCTCTCTCTCTCTCTCTCTCTCTCTCTCTCTCTCTCTATTTAGTTGCTACACTCTCCCTACAGCAAGCCAGTTGTATCTGTTATCCCGGCACATTGTGACGAATCTCCACATTGGCACATCAGCCCACCTGACCAAGTTCCCTGTGCTGGCTCAACAGTGGGGTGCAATATCCCACTTCAAGTCCTCAATTTTACAGGTAACTCATCTTCCAACAATCAACATCCTGAATATTGAATACACTCCCAACATCCTGAACACCCTCAACTCTGAACACCCTGAACACTCTGAACAGTGAACACCCACCACTAACACCCTCAACTCCCAACACTCTGAACACCCACCACTAACACCCTGAACACCCTCAACTCTGAACACCGCTTTTCAGGGGTGTAAGGAGCTGCTTGGTGGTATCCAACTATCAGATGATCAGTTCATCGACTGTCTCTGCTCCATTCTCCTCCTAGAGGGATCATCCCTCTCATCCCTTCTGGAGAGCACACTGGAGCACAGATTCCGGACCATTTCAGCTGTACTTACCAGAGGGGGAAGCGTCCGAAATCAGCTTTCAGATGTAAGTTACTTACTTACATTGTAAGTTCATACTTCGGTGAACATCAGTCTATTAATGACCATCAGTACGAGTTGATCAATATTATTCCACGACTAATTAATTAATCACTTATTATTACACCACTAAATAGTGTGTCGAGGGAGTAACTACGACCCTGGAGCTGCTAAGTAGAAACATTGTCTCTGAAAATAAGGTGGCGGTAAAAGTTAACGATCTCTGTAAAAAGTAAGTTACAAAAAATCCATCTACTGCATATATTATGACACGCGGCATCCCAGCTAGATCATAACAAGACATGTTTCAACAAGTCCCCCCCCCCACTGTCAGATACCAGATAACTCGTGCTGTTTCAACAATTCCCCTCTCCCCCCACATATACTTTATAACCCCTTTCTGTTTCAGTGTCAGTACAATGTCTGTTATGAGAGAGGCCTTCGCGGATGAGTCATCTCTACAGAGTGTGGTGCGGCATCTTCCCTCCCTCGTGACATCCTACCACCCCTCCCAGAACAACGAGCTACAGCTTGACCCTGAGCTCACCAGGACCCTATTTGTCGGCTGGTTGGAGAGGGTTACTGGGGTGGTTGGGGAGACTCTGGGACAGACACTGAGACATGTTCAGAGCGTCAGTAGTGTCACCAATCTTACCAAACCATATATACAGGTGATACAGAGTGATCCCGAATTTAGTGTCCGAGTTGACTCCTCACATGTTAACCCTCTACTGCAACTGCAGTGTGTAACTCCTCCCCTCACATGTAAATCCCTCTACTGCAGTGTAACACATCAACAGAGTGGACGGATGTTTGTGTCGGGGTGTTAGGCCATGAACTAGATATCTGGAAGGATATATTGTTAACACCCGTTAACTGTCACGTCAAGTCCATCATTTCAACTTATCTTCGGGACGCTATTCTCTCCACAACTGGGGACATAGATTCGGTGTTGAACACTGCTGCGCAGGTATGTAGCGCGCGATGACGCGCTGGGTAACAAAACCTACACTCCAGCACTCCATCAGGGGTGCGTATAATGTGCGCCCCAGCACGTTACTTCGCCCCCTCAAAATCATTCCTACACCCCTGTTATGTCGCTGGGTATCCACTTTCCTGATAACGCCCACATCTCCCTCCAATACGGGATGTAATCCATTCTATTTCCAGGGACCGGGTGAGCGGGTTGAGTGGTCGGGGAACAGTGTTAGGGTAGACCAACTTCAACAGAAGGCAGATGGGTTCTGCGACTCTGTGAAGAATCTGTGCCTAAGTTTGAACGACAGAATGTCTACAATACAAGATGACATTGTCACATATGCAGGTATTATTATTATTCAATAGTTTTCAACTATTTTTATTCATTCACAGTTTAATTATCCTGATGATATTGCGTGTATCATCACTCATCTTCGACGTCCCGTTCTAGTTTTACGTCCTCTCTTCGCGACCTTCTTGCGTTTTAACTGCGGTCCCTGGCTATATCTGGCTGTTGCCTGAAGATGTCCCCGGCTTCCTTGGTTTAGAATTGATTCCTTAGAGGCATGGTCAAGTGTTACTCCGGCCATCTCCAATTGTTGCAGTATTATCACTGGATTGAGGTTCTCTTGTTGTGGTACTACCTCAGGTTGAATATCAACCTCCACCAATCGTTCATTATTGCGGTGGAAAATGTTACCTAAAAAGTGCACTATTCGAGACAAGAGACTTCTTCTTGATCGGATTAATGATCGACTTGACATGTTAATCGTGTCCAGAGAGGAGATACGAGGAGATACGACGGGGGGGAGGGGGGGGGGCAATATCGTCAAATTAGAGTAGATACAGTAGGCACGAAACAGAGAACTAAAATTGTTTTTCTTGCTCCTTCATAAATTGTTTCTTCCCAGGCAACCCAGAGAAGGTGCGATACAAGGAGAACAGGGTGAGAGGGGAGGAGATATTTGGACATGTGCTAATAGAAGTACAGGAGTGTCTAACACGTGTAGCGGAGCACATCACGGCATCCACACCCGGTAAGGAGTGAATAGGACCTTCACTAGACCCTCACTCACTTCGGTGTTACTCAACAACCCCTATTAAACAAGTTTATACCTGGTGGGAACTCTTGAATTCTGGTATCGATTAAGGGGTGAATAGAACCCTGGTTTCTACTGCTAGACCCCTAGTTTCTACTTGCTAGACCCTCTACTTGCTAGCAGCTAGACCCTCGCTCACTCTACCTGGTTTAGAAGGAACTCTCTTTTGAATTCTGGTATCAATTAATTGGACCCTTTCAGATGATGTTACCAGCACTAACTACCCAAGGAAACTCTCCACTATGATCCAGATATGCCGCTGCCTGGCAACATCCACCCCTAAACTCCACAGTCTGATTGTATCACGTGATCGATACGTCACCACTTCTCAACTCTACTCGTGTGTCCATACCGCCAAGACGGGCCTCCTGGATAGGTTGGGAGCCTGGCTGGTGGAGAGAGTTGGGGAACACCTGGAGAGATCACTTCTTGCAGGTAATGGGGGGGGGGTAATGTTTATTTGGAACCCAGCCAACTAAAAACAGAGTTTTGATTGAATGGTGCAGATGATACCAACTGTTTATTGGAGCTGTCCATAATTAGCACCATTCCCTCAGTTCCTATTGCGAGTTCTGTGGTCTGGGAAGAGATAGCGATCAAGGAAAGAGGAGCAGAGGGCCAGGAGATAGACAGCAAGATCCTACTACCGATATATTGTTCTACTTTCATAACTGGTATCCTACATGGCCTCTGTACAGAGTTATATGCAGCGGGTTGTCATGGTTACGCTGACAATGAGGTGCCCAACATGTTAGGTGGGTAATACAACATGTTAGGTGGGTAATACAACATGTTAGGTGGGTAATACAACATGTTACTGTTAGGTGAATATATAATAAAGTAATGTAGTATGACAGGTGGGAGTTTTAAATAGTAAAGTTGAAGAATAGGTGGTGAAGAATGAAGAATATCACCCTCTCCATGTTATCAGGTGGTCTAGTTGATAGAGTGTGTAGTGTTTATGAGGCCTGGTTGGAGAGTCAGCACCTACTAACCCAGAACACCGCTCTTCAATACTGGCTGGATTACCGGTACCTAACATCAATCTGTAATGTCTCGCATAACATATCTACTGAGAGAAATAAAAAGGTATGACAACAACTGAAATATAATGTTGTTATGACTGTATGCACTTCAATCTCTTATTAGAAAAAAGTATATTTTTCTAAAAAACCTTTTTTCCAGATAGCCCATGTGGCCCGGAGATTAGAGGCGAGTATAGACCCGTTTGATTGGGATGTATTCCAGTCCCATTTGACTGCCAACTTACACAGCCTGGTGCGGAGGACACATTGTCTGTATGGTGCGGTAGCGGGTCACAGTACCACCGTACAGGCCCTTACCAGCGCTGCAAAGGCACCCTTTAACCAGGTAATGGGTGTTCAGAGGGGGCAGGGTGTTGTAGTGTGGTGTTTAGAGGGGGCAGGGTGTTACATGTAGTTGGGTGCTAGAACTAGTTAAGTGGTTGTATGTGTCTGTTGTATAGATTCTTAACACAAATCAGTAATCATTATATTCCCCCCCCCCCCCTCCATAGAATGCTCACAATGTGCTGGTTGCTAACGAGATGGTATCCAGGTTCCCACTCCTCCCCGTTACCACAGACGATGACGTCATTACTAGTCACGTGACTCAGCCACCATCATCCTCCTCCGAACTTAGCACACTCTGCTCTGTCCTCAATTTCTTTGCAGTCCCCGGCCTGTAGACTTTGTTGGGATTGATTAATTTTGCATGTATATTTGTCTGAGAGAGAATGTTTACTGTTATGTTTCCTGTTTGAGATTTATGAAATTAAAAAAAAACTGTCGCCATATTCCTTCACTGACCCCAATTGACCTTGAACCTTGGTAACGAAGTTACCCCTCCCAAAGTTACCCCTCCCTTACCAGCGCTTTATCTCCTAACCGACTCTGAACCCCAAGTTTTACTATCCACTGTTATTATAGCGGTAATGGAGTTCAAGTTCCCGTTTGAGCCCTATCCCGTGCAGTCTGACTTCATGAGGGCCCTTTACCAGACACTGGATAACAAGGGAGTGGGAATATTTGAGAGCCCCACCGGCACAGGTAAAAGAAATGTGATTTACATTGGATATACTTGATACGGAGAGTATCAGACACGACACTATCAAACTGACCGTATAATGAGGTTTGTGATATAATCGAACTTGTTACAGGGAAGTCGCTGAGTATCATCTGTAGTGCGTTGAAGTGGTTGAGAGATCAGCAGAAGAGGGAGGAGGATGAGAAGAAGGAGAACATGACACCCAAACCATCTGATAACTCTGAACCAGACTGGGTTAACGAACAGTACCATGAACAAAAGGTAACCCCTTATATTACCATGGTGATACCCCATTCCCCATGGTTCCCGTATAAGACGTAAACAATATATTTTCAAGTGCTGTAACTAAATTATTTAACTAAAATATATCAATTTCACTAAAACACAAATCGTACAACTAGCTCGGAGTCCTTCTTGCATCTCCTCTTAACTCCCGGTCGGGTCATCTCGCACACCAGGCAGTTCTGGTCCTTGCAGTGTCGTTTCTGTTTGATGGGGGTCGCAGGTCCAGCCAGAGTGGGGCTATCGGATAGCACCAGGGGTAGGAAGGATGGTTGGGGGTCCTCGTTCAGGGTGGCAAGACTGGTCCTCCTGATAACTGCAGCAGGTTTGGGGGGTCGGCAGCTGGCATACTCTCGGGCTACCCTCTTGAAGGCAGTGGGAGGGTTGATAGCTGAAGAGCTCTTGGTTCGGTGAGATGGTGAGGTAGGGGAAGGAAGAGAGGTGTCCTTGAAAAGAGAGGGGTGGGAGCCATCTAGAGTCCGCCGGGAGTTGGTACATCTGGACTTGAGCTTCATCAGAGTAGCTTTCACTTTCATTGTCGAGGAGGAGATTGTAGTTGTTGTAGTAGAAGTAGTAGAAGATGGAAATGGATTGTAGTTGTTGTTGTTGTAGAAGACTGATGGAAATGGTTGGGGATATCAGAGTTGTGAAGGGTACCACCCTTTATACCCCCTCTTGATAGGGTTCTCCGGTATCCCCCTCAATCCTCCCTCTCCTCTTGACAGGGTCTCATTTCACACTCGGTTCTCATTTCACCCTCTCCTAACAAGGACTAACTAAGTGGTCTCGTTTCACCCTCTCTCACTATCTAAGTGGTCTCATTTCACCCTCTCTGACTAAATAAGTGTTCTCGTTTCACCCTCACTGACTAACCAAGTGGTCTCGTTTCAGGTAAGGCAACGTGAGTCGGAGGAGGCTGAGAAATGTGAGAAGGATGCTCGTAGGAAACGGAGGATCCTGAGAAGCAGAAAGAGGGCCAAGGTAATGATTGCACCGAGTAAAAATGTAATGATTAGTAAATTACACCGCTAGTAAAAATGTAAGGATTAGTAAATTACACTGCTATAATGAATTCTGGCCGAACGGTTCAACTGAAATTTTAGCCTGATATGTAAATTGTAAAAGTCACTTCTCTCTCTCCCAGAAAGAGTCAGGTACCCGGAGTGACGATGATGAGGAGAATGTGAGGTTCAGTTCCTCAGATGACTCTGCAGGGGACGAGGGAGATGAGGATTACAGGCCCCTCAAGATCTACTACTGCTCCAGAACCCACTCCCAACTATCGCAGTTTGTACACGAGATAAGAAAGTCTCCCTACGGTGATGTGAAACTGACTATCCTGGGATCCAGAACCAACTTGTGTATCAACCCGGCGGTAACCCAGCTAAAGAGCAACTACCTCATGAATGAGAGGTGTTTGGAACTGAGGAAGGCGGTCAGTAAGAAGAAGGATGAGGAGGAAGATGAGGAAGAGAAGAAGAGAAAGAAGGGTCGGTGCGAGTTTTATGGTGCTGGCAAGGTCAGGGATTTCTCGGCCCACATACTGAATGAGGTTCAGGATATCGAGGGAGTGGTGGGGGCTGGGGAGGAGGCAATGACATGTCCCTACTATTCAACCAGGGTAGCGGTACCTGAGGCAGAGGTAGTGCTACTTCCCTACAACATGATCCTTCACGGCGATCAGAGACGAGCCCTTAACGTGAAACTACGGGATGCCGTGGTTGTGATAGACGAAGCGCACAACCTGATTGAGACTATCAACGAGGTACATTCCTGTACCCTCCGAGCCCCTGACTGTACCACCACCCACAAGAAACTATCAGTCTACCTGAGGAGAGTGAAGGCTAGACTGAAACCTGAGAATCTATTGAGAGTAAAACAGATTCTGCATTGTGTTGGTTTGTTATCAGCCTTCCTGAGGGCTGCTACCACTACCAAACTGTACACCATAGGAGACTTCCAGGGTGCAGCCCAGTTAGGGGACCTCAACTTGTTTGAGCTAGTCGAGTATATCCGGGACTCCCATCTCTCTCAGAAGATCCAGGGATATAACGATCAGGATGCCGGGGTGGTAACAGTCCAGTCTAGATCCATCTTGGCTGATATTTCCACCTTCTTCCTCTCTCTAACCCATGCTAACAGCGCAGGGAGGGTGCTGGTGGTTAGGGATGATGGGGTGGACCACTTTGTCAGGTACATCTCCCTCAACTGTGAGGACCCCTTCCTGCCATTACTACGGGATTGCAGGGCCGTCATCCTGGCGGGTGGAACTATGGAGCCCATAGAGGAAGTGAAGCAACAACTTCTAACACGGACCGACAAACAGATCAATGTGTTCAGTTGTGGCCATGTCATACCGCCCCGTAACATCCTCCCCCTGACTCTCTCCCGGGGGAAGAACCTTGATCTGAATTTCTCCTTCGAGGGGAGGAAGAACAAGGGAATGCTGCAAGAGATAGGTTATATCCTGCTGGATGTGTGCCAGGTGACACCAGGGGGTGTGGTGTGTTTCCTGCCCTCCTATCAGTGTCTACAGGACACCAGAGCGGCACTGGACAGGACCATATTGGACGGAATATCCAGGTACAAGCTACTAATAGTATAATAATAATAAAAAGACTAATGAATTTAAACGAGTGGTGTTGTTAAAAGCTCCAGATCACACCGTATTTCGTTACGAAGTCACCCCTAATGTATTGCTTTCACGGAGGGGTAATTTTATTACCAAACTCAGTATATAGTGTTGAGCACTCTGTCACCAGAATCGCTTAAACTGAATTAGAATCTAAATTACAGGTACAAGACCATGTTTTGGGACGAGGCGGGGTGTAAGAATACAGATGGTATACTGGAGCAGTATAGCAAGAGAGTAGAGGGACGACCCGGGACATCTAATACAGGTAACACTCGATGTAGTGGTACCTACTTTATTCAACTAACCCTCCCCACCTTGTACTTTCATTGAGTTCTACCCACAACTACCCCCTGCCCCCTCGTCACCCACTTTAACTGACCCTCCCTATCCTCCCCCTCTCCCAGGTTAACTGACCCTCCCTACCCTTCCCATCTTCACCCACTTTAACTGACACTCCCTACCCCCTCCCATCTTCACCCACTTTAACCGACCCTCCCTCTCTCACAGGTTAACTGACCCTCCCTACCCTCCCCCTCTCCCAGGTTAACTAACCCTCCCTACCCTCCCCCCTCTCCCACTTTAACTGACCCTCCCTACCCTCCCCCTCTCCCAGGTTAACTGACCCTCCCTACCCTCCCCCCTCTCCCACTTTAACTGACACTCCCCTACCCCCTCCCAGGTGCCCTGTTGCTCAGTGTGGTAGGAGGGAGAATGAGTGAGGGAATCAACTTCTCTGATGACATGGGGCGCTGTGTTGTGGTAGTGGGGTTACCCTTTGCTAACCCCTCCGACCCCGTCCTCCAAGAGAAGATGAGGTACCTCGATTCAACTCTAGAGAAGGGGCCTGATGGGCAGAGTCCGGGACAGCAGTATTATACTAATCGTTGTATGAAGTCGGTAAACCAGGCCATCGGGAGGGCCATCAGACATATCGGGGATTACGCTACCATTCTCCTTCTTGACAAGAGGTGGGTGAGTGTGTGTGTGTGTGTGTGTGAGGTGTAGGTATCTCTCTGATCATACTCACCTTCAACTCACCAGTCACCTCCCTCTCCCCTCTCAGGTACAGCACGGGGAGGATCAGCTCCAAATTACCAGGATGGATACGACAACACGTCAAACACTCTGAGACCCTTCCTGACACCCGCTCTAAAATCCAATCATTTTTTAAAGATAGGTGACACTATATAACTGCTAGATCTCTGATCCCCCCTGCATACCAGATAGCTGTTAGACATGACGTATTACATTGGGGTGGACGTGGGGACACAAAGTGTCAGATCTGGCCTGTATACCGGTGAAGGAAAGGAAGTTACCAGTGCGACCTCCCCCCTCACCCTCTACAATCCCCACCCCGACCACTATGAGCAGGATTGTAGGGAGATCTGGGAGGCTGTTTGTACTACTGTGAGGCACTGTACTGTGGGTGCTGCTGGTCATATAGGAGGGATAGGGTTTGATGGGACATGTTCCATGGTAGTGGTAGGTAGAGATGGGGAGCCCCTGTCTATTGGACAGCACACCTGCCTCCTGTGGATGGATCACAGAGCGGTGAAGGAGAGGGATATAGTGAATGGTACCCGCTCACCCGTACTTGATTATGTAGGAGGTGGGTTCAGCCCGGAACAACAGCCCCCTAAACTACTCTGGTTGAAAAATAACCTCCCTGAGACCTGGGAGAAAGCGGAGCATTTCTTCGACTTGCCCGATTGGTTGACTTATAAAGCTACAGGCTGCCCCACCCGGTCAATCTGTTCAGTAACGTGTAAATGGGGTTATGTGGCGTCCCGGGGAGGGTGGAACAAGGACTTCTTGGATAGAGCCGGGCTGGGTGATATCAGTGAGAAACTAGGGAGGGGTGTAGCCCCGCCTGGTAGCCCTATCACTGGAGGGTTATCGGAGGGTGCAGCTAGGGAGTTGGGTCTACAACCAGGTATCAATGTGGGTGTCAGTATGATAGATGCCCATGCAGGCACACTCGCCATGATGCGTCATGAGGGAGGAGGAGGGGCAGTGTGTGTTATTAGTGGTACTAGTACCTGCATAATGGCTCTATCCCCTCGGGAAGTGTTAGTACCGGGGGTGTGGGGTCCCTACCAGGGGGTCGTCCTGCCTGGCATGTGGCTTTACGAGGGTGGCCAGACTGCAGCTGGTAGTGCACTGGACAGGATAGTAAAGGGACACCCTGCCTATATAGAGGGCACCACGTACAGTGATCTAAACACCCAGCTAGGAGGTGACCTGACATGTCCATCTCTCCACAAGAGAACAACCTCCCTACACATCCAACCGGATCTCCATGGAAACAGAGCCCCTCTAGCGGACCCCGCCCTCAGGGGCATGGTATCAGGTCTGGAACTGTCACGTGATACCCTCCTGGACACCTACCTAGCAGCTATCCAGGGCCTAGCTCTGGGTGTGAGGTTTGTGTTGGAGGCACTCTACAAACATGGACTCACCTTCACTAAGGTCCTGGTTAGTGGGGGTATGTCCCACAACGAACTCTACCTAGTTACCCTGGCAACGGTCACCAAGTTACCTGTTGAGGTGCCCCCTGGGGATAACATGATGTGTGCAGGTAGTGCTATGTTAGGGGCAGGAACCTCCTCTCAGCAGTGTAAAGAGGGTGGTGTGGTGTACCAGCCAATCACGGAGCTGTCCCTGTTTTATGATGCGAAGTATCGAGTTTACCAAGAAATGACTAATGACCAACTCAAGTACAGGGGCATCATGGAGGGGTAATTAACAGTTGTTTTTTAGTACTACTTTTTATCGCTGACCTGTTTGGGATCTACCAGGACTGAGTGTTGTCATATTTCAAATGTCTTAATAAAACACAAGGAAAGTTTCTATTCGGTATATAAGGTCCCCCGGTTCTGCACTCCAACATTAAGACCATACTCGTTAGGATCATTTCTACAGTATGTGTCCCACCTTAGTCTTCTACCAAAGACAACCGAATCAGTCGTGATGATGAGGTTGCTCTTCGTTCCTGAGCAGGAAACGTAGCCGGAAGTTCGCTTCTGTGTTTTGATGACTGTTCACCTGACGCCTTGTGCTGATGGGAGGGAGCGGAGACAGCCTGAGCGACCCCCATTAAATAAACAAATTGAAAATAAACCTAATGAGTTACGAGTAAGGCGCACTTCCGTGAACCCTTGCCAGCTCCGTTCTAACACCTCCCCCTCTCTGAGTTAGCATGTATGGGCTGGCAGAGCACTGTCAGACGTCGTGGCTGAACTTTGTTTCAGACCTAGAGGATGCCCTGCTGGTTTGTGATAGTGCAGCTATGGAACTCGCCCATTGGTCCATCACAGTGCCTGTTTTGATAAAGGAGCACAGGGTACGTCACGTACATCATGTAGATGATAAGGTTGCTGACTACAGGGATGGAACTGCCAGTTTCTTTCTACTCATAGGTATAACTCTCTCTCTCTCTCTCTCTCTCTCTCTCTCTCTCTCTCTCTCTCTCTCTCTCTCTCTCTCTCTCTCTCTCTCTCTCTCTCGCTCTTTTCACATGTTACTCCTCTCTCAATCCTCACACACATACCCCTTTTCATCAGGCGATCCGGGGAGTTTGACAAAGATGAATAATATAATTGAACGATGGGTTGATGGTGATACGTCTCTCGTTACTGTTATCTCCCTCCTCTGCCCCTCCTCACTGCGTGTCCTGTGCAACAAGGAGTCACCTGAAGATTACTACCAGAACCAACTCTCTACCCTGGATACCATCTACCCTAACACAATATTCACATTCACAACTGCTCCTTTACCAAGTTTTCTGTTTACTGATCACACCCTCATAACCCCATCTGTCAGCCGGCTCTTTCCTCTGACATCTGCGGACCTGCGGAGTCTGACATCCTGGTTGAGATCCCGGGGGGATGCTAGGACGGCGGATAGTAGCGGTGTTGGTATTGCCATGTTACCACCCCAACTACAACAGCAGATCAGAGTTCTGACCGAGGAGCTGACCTCCCTATTCGATGAGCTGGGTCTGGTTGAGGATTGTTATTCTGTGGGGTGTTTATCTCGTATTCTGGCTGATCAGATAGTATCAACAGCTAGTAGGAGGCCCGCACGAAGGGAGGGGGAGAAGATGAGTCTTGTGATTGTGGACAGAACCACTGATCTGTTTGGGGTGACGAGTATTGACCCTGACAATGCTGGATCTCTTCTCTTTAACCACTCCTCCTCTCTCTTCCCGGGCTCAAATGATGTCAGGGTGGAACTTGGAGGTCTTTTTAACAAAGATAAACTGGATCTGTGTGGCAGCTTGGCCGACTCCAAGTCAGCCATTCCCATCTCCACTCTCCTCAGTACCACCTCTACCCAGCTAACAGAGGATATTCTCGGATCTCTGGAGGGCCAGATTCAGATGGACCCTGAGATCTTGGAGACACGAGATCTCTCCCAGATTCTCCCAGCTGCTGATATGCATTCCAAGCTCTCTAATTTCCCCTGGTTCCAGGTTCTAGCTGGTGTAGAGGAGTCAGGGAAGAGGAGGGATGGGGAGATAGAGAGATACCTCTCCTCTACCGACCTCTCCATGCTGTGGACGGTGTATGAGGGTGGTCCCTCAGGGGTGGCTCAACTAGTTAACTCCATCACTGCAAACCACACCCTCTCAGCACTGCAACTCTGCACCCTTACAGCCCACCTGTACAGCCTGTTTGGAAGGCTCGCTGATACTGACTCTGTCAGTGAGGAGGTAGAGGTGGCCAAGTTAAAGAGGCGACTAATGGAGATGATGGAGTGTCCCTAAAGACAAGTTCTCCACTGCCCTGGGTGCCGGGTGTGCCGGGAACGCAGCCGCTCTTCTGGACAGAGTGGACGTGGTGTTTGATAGATTGGAGGCCCTATCACGGGAGAGGTCCACATTCTCCCAAGTTGTCCTCCCTGGTGCAGCGAGGAGCAGTCCTACAGTTCCCTGGTGCAGCAGATCATTAAGCCTATCCCTGGACTCCACCCAGGATTTAGTGGACGTGGAGTACAGGTCAGGATGGGCTCAGAGATCTCCTGAAGACAGGCCTGGGACTGTTCACCCGGGCTGTAGCTAAACCCCGTCCTGTGTGTCCCATGTTGGTCTATGTGGTTGGAGGGGTGAGTTTGAGGGAGTGTAGGGAGATGGAGGAGTACAGGATTACAACTGGAAGGGAGGTGTACCTGGGTGGGAACTGTGTCTTGACACAGGATAAACTTGCCGAGAGACTCCTTATTAGTGACAATCTTTTTGGAATATAATATGATATGTAGTGTGTGTTGAGATTAATCTTGTTCTGATTTCACCCCTTTAATTCTGCTTTTAGTTAACTGTTACCATGGTAACCATCCACCTTCACTCTCTTCTAGCAACATGTGATATATACAATGGAAGGAGTCAAGATACCCGTGGACGATTTCTGGGCCCTACTAGATGGAACTGTTTATACTCACTGCATCATATCCGCTACTTCCCTCCCTCCCTCTCTCCCAATAACCATTTCCAACAGAACACTTCCCCTCTCCTGGTTACTATCTCACAAGGTGAGTGGCGGTTATCATCTTATTTCGTATACCACTTAACCACTGAGATATTAGATTATTAGATAATAGGTATTAGTACTACAGATTACTAACCCCCCCAGTAATGTGTAACTAACCACCCCCCCCTCCTCCTTACTCTCAGGAAGAGGCCCTGAGGTCAACCTGCTACCTGGCCGAAGAAGGCTGGAGCTGTCTCAACGTCCGTGGTTCCCTCACCCTTCTCCTATCCCCCGCCTGGTACACACGCTCAGGCCTCACTTGCACAAAGTCACGTGACCAACTCAAGTCACGTGACCTATACACCTTCTCATGTGACCTAGGTTCACTTACTATCAAACAGCACTGTAAACTGCAAGTACTTGGTGGAGGAGGTTTTCAACCACGACTACGATTGGGTGTTCCAGAGCCCTGCAGATGGTGGGTAGTTGGATGTGTCAAGGTACCTGAGACAGTGTCATGTCTAGAAGATGTCCCAAGTATAGCTGACTCGGTGGGTTCCCAGCTACTAGACCTGAAACCAGGCTCTCCAGATAGCCAAATCAATACTTTTGAGGGTGAAACTGGGTCAGATTGGATCACATGTAGCGTTATCTCATCACCATGCCTGATAACAGGCAGGCAGCTGTGTGATGCGATACAGGGGCACAAGGATGGGGTCAAGTTTTTAGGACTCAGGCAGCTGTCAAGCGAACGTGCTGTATCAGAGAACTTCTGTTGTGCTTTCAGTAGGGACAGTGTCTTTTGTGTTAGGTACAAATCCAGATAGTCATATTTATTAACTTTAATTTATTAACTTTTTATCAACAGTTTTAGCACTCCGTATTGATTTGTTTGTCTCCCTATTTGAGTAGCTTGTGTAAAGATCCTCCCCCCACTCAGACCCCCTCTATATACCTCTCTCTATCTCTCTAGTCATGGTATTGGTGGTACGTGATACTGCACGTTACTTCATTCGGCCAGGATGTACCCGCCTTCTCTCTTCCATCAAGGTGAAAACGATACAGCTACTTCCATCAAGCCTTCACCATTCCACCTAACCTTGCCATCATTTAACTCTAGAATCTACTATCAGGCCAATGCTCTGACCACAGTTCTCGCGCTCCGACGATAATAGGGTCAGGCTAATACTCTGACAGAGAATCTAAACTAATGGCTAACCATATTCAACTCCCTCAGATTCTAGGTAGGGACTACCCCACAGATGAGGAGACTAACATTACGGAACATCTGCTAAAACACACTGACAAACTTCTCCACATGCGGCAGAGCCACCCCCTACAAATAGTGAAACAGAGAATCGTTGAGCACATGCAGGTAACCCACCGCCCCGCCGGAATCCCCTCTTGGGTGACATCTCTAGAACTAATATGGGTGACATCTCTAGAAATAATATGGGTGACATCTCTAGAAATAATATGGGTTTTATAATACAATAAGTCGTCTACAGTCTCACACAAATGTCTCTCTCTGTCAGGCTAAGTATCTGTGGAACAACAGGTCGCCTCTGTTCTCGCATTACGACAACATAACCCCAGTGGTGTCACACGCTCAGAACTTTGATCAGCTGCTAGTGCCTAGTGACCATGTCAGCAGGCGGAGACAGGAGAACTACTTTATCAACAAGTAAGGGAGAGAGAAATCTGAGTAATATCTGTCAGGCCAATGCTCTGACCACAGTTCTCGCGCTGACACTTGACAGAGTAACATAGCAGCGAGAGGAGGAGGGGGAGAGTTCTGAGTAGTGATGATGAGATTGAGATTATATGGCAGGTAAAAGTGCAACAAACATCTCCCCTCTCCTACACAGGGATAAGATGTTACGGGCGCACATGACATGTCATGATCAGGACCTACTGAGATCTGGTCTGGATTGTTTCCTCTCTACTGGAGATGTATACAGGAGGGATACTATAGACAGGACCCACTACCCTGTCTTCCACCAGATGGATGGGGTCAGGCTGTTTAGTTCCTGGGAACTGGAGGAGTTCGCCAAGGATCCGAAATCGGTAAAATATCTGGGATACCAAGATGTAATCTTCTCACTGTCATGATAGTGTTGTGGGCAGAGATTACATAGTTAAGGGGAAGAACACCACCGTTGCCTTGGTTGTCATGGTAACGAGAAGGTGTCTAATTGATAATGAGGTGTGATAATCACCCCCGTGGTGTTCTTCCGTAACATTTCCATACATTCCCATGATCTAATAAAGGACCCCTCTGTTACACACTCGCATTGATATGGCTTCATTGATAATGAGGTGTGATAATCACCCCCGTGGTGTTCTTCCGTAACATTTCCATACATTCCCATGATCTTATAAAGGACCCCCTTACATTACACACTCGCATTGATATGGCTTCATCTAGAGTTCCTGTCAGTGGTTCAAACGGTGTCATGTGACATTCAATGTGACCCGTTTTCAACCAATAGGGGGTGAAGATGTGAAGTGTGAATGTAATGTGGAATGGGGGGGGGGGTGAGCAGAGGTTTGGGAATTGATGAGATCTCTAGGGTCATCTAAAAACTTCGAAAAAATGTGAGAATGAAAAAGTAAAGAAACAAATTGGAATAAAATCACGTCTAGTAGGGTCGGTTGTGGGAAGTTGGGTCTGGAATTTTAAATTTGACTTGCTGATATGATTAGGGACTCTATAAAAAGTTCAAAGTACCATCCCACAGGTCTCTACCACCCCCGGTTCACTAATTAGCCGTAATTATGTGATTTATGACGTTATCGCCAATTAGCACTAATAATACCAGTTCCTGGTCACTTAGAGCTTAGATTTTGATACCAGCTGATAGAGGATCACTAGATTAGTGGGCATTCAAAATTTTAGGTCGATCGGAGTTATGGTCGAGGAGTTATAACCGTTTTTCCGTTTGGCTGGTGGTTGGCTGGCACCACGTGGGATTACGGGTTTAGGTCGTCGTGGGAGGTTGTCATTGGTCGCGTTCGATCGGGCTCGATGAGGTGATCAAAACCTAGTGGGGTCATCTAAAAACTTCGAAAAAATGTGAGAATGAAAAAGTAAAGAAATAAATTGGAATAAATCACGTCCTTTGCTTTCAGCTTTAGTAAATCCGAAATTAAATAACTGCTGATGGAACCCTGCTAGATCAGATATTAATAGAAGAACTTACTTTCTCCCTCTCACAATCTCACACATTCTCTCTTTCCCTGTTGATGAAAAACAAGTCCAGCAGGAACATTTCTATACGGGTCCATTCTCAAGTGGATTCCAAGCTAATTCAGCTAAACCTGGTCACAGTTACCTACTCACAGGTACCCTCTTTCTCTAATCTCTTATCTTCTCTCTCTATCTCTCTCTCTCTCTTTCTCTCTCTCTCTCTCCCTCTCTCTCTCTCTCTCTCTCTCTCTCTCTCTCTCTCTCTCTCTCTCGCTGTAACCAGGTTTAGCTGAATTAGCTTGGAATCCACTTAAGAATGGACCCGTAGAAATGTTCCTGTTGGACTTGTTTTTCATCAACAGGGAAAGAGAGAATGTGTGAGATTGTGAGAGGGAGAGAGTAAGTTCTTCTAAAAGACAGGCCTTTCGCTCAGCGCAATAAAAACTACTATGATAATGTTTACCACAAAAAGGAAATGGCACTTAAACCAATCTTCTTGAAGGTACAGAAATAAAACTAAGCACCACAACAAAATTCCTTGGAGTTACGATAGACAACAGACAACTTCAACAAACACATTGATAACATCACAAAAAAAGCCAAAAGGAACCTGATGAGAGCCAACATCGCCATCGGACCTACATGGGGACTATCCCCCAAAGTAGCGATATGGCTCTACAGACAAACCATCAGACCCCTCATAACGTACGCAGCACCAATATGGATAAATGCGATATATAAACAACACAATGCCAAGAAACTGAGAGCGGTGCAAAGGTTAGCTCTCAGAATAGCAACCGGTGCCTTCCCTAACACCGCAGGGGCTGACCTAAACATCATAACGAACACTACAGACATAATACACCACGTAAGAAACAGCTACTGAAACCACTGGGCGCCTAAAAGCAAATGGGAAATGGACTAAAGAAAAAGTATGTTAACCAACTATACCCTGCTCATACATGCAACAGGTTGTGGGAAGAACTAGAGCTACCAGCACGCCCACTAGACAAAACAACCAAAGAAACCCTTATGAAAAACTACGAGACAACAATAGACTGGGAAACAGGTACACTAGATGAGGAGGACAGAAATGCACTAACAGTATACACGGATGATCGAAAAACGAAGCTAACCAAACGGGGCTAGGAGCACACTCAAAATCCACAGTGCTTACACAAGAAATCGATATCTCAGAAAGATTACCAAATTATAGCACAGTCTTCCAAGCCGAAGTTAACAGCAATTAAAAGAGCAGCAGAGGAACTAAACAACAATGGGACACGAAATCACCACATACACATCAGATCAGATTCAGCCGCCAGCATAAGTGCACTAAGTAAACTGACCTCGACTCCTTAACAATTAAGGAATGCAACGCGGAACTCAACAACTAGCACAAAACAATACGGTGAAAATAAAATGGTCAAAGCACATATCGGCATCCAAGGTAATGAGATAGCTGACCAACTTGCAAAGAAGGATGCAGCAAACCAATCAGTGAACCAGACAAATACCAATCCCACACAGCTATATTAAAAATTCTACGACGAAAATAGCCAAAACAAAAACCATGAACCAATTTCTAATAAATGGAGGGAAACACACAAGAACCATAGTAACGAATGAATCAACATGGAACTCACTATCAAAAAAGATGACACTGTACGCTAACCAAAGGAAAAAGTATAGAACCATACTACATCTCATCACAAATATAGGGCCGTTCAACTACTACCTCAAGAAGATTGGAAAATCGAATACAGACATGTAGTCTATGCTCTAAAACAAAGAAAATGCGAAACACCTAATCTGTGAATGTGAAATCCTAGAAACGGAGAGAATGAGACTAAGCGGCAAAACTACGTACAAAGATCTTGGCAAAACGATAATATATCACACCACGGTAGCCATCAAGCTAATCGAGAAAGCAAATAAACTCAAGAACCACCTGTCGCAGGAGAGTGAGCCAAAGATCCAAGACTAATAGGAAGAAGAATCAAGATTCGCGACTCTCGTAGGAGTTTAGTCTCCCCAACCCGAAGCCACCTATAATGCGAACCTGTCCTGTGGGCAGTTCCTGATGGTGGGGGAGGGGAGGGGGGCTATTCTCCTAGTGCCGGCGAAATCGCTTTGCGATAGTCCCCTGTGGGCTTGCCGTTGGCAAGCCCAGGCACTCCGTAGATAGATAGATAGACCACCGTTGCCTTGGTTGTCATGGTAACGAGAAGGTGTCTAATTGATAATGAGGTGTGATAATCACCCCCGTGGTGTTCTTCCGTAACATTTCCATACATTCCCATGATCTAATAAAGGACCCCTCTGTTACACACTCGCATTGATATGGCTTCATTGATAATGAGGTGTGATAATCACCCCTGTGGTGTTCTTCCGTAACATTTCCATACATTCCCATGATCTTATAAAGGACCCCCTTACATTACACACTCGCATTGATATGGCTTCATCTAGAGTTCCTGTCAGTGTTCAAACGGTGTCATGTGACATTCAATGTGACCCGTTTTCAACCAATAGGGGGTGAAGATGTGAAGTGTGAATGTAATGTGGAATGGGGGGGGGGGGTTGTCAGAGGTTTGGGAATTGATGAGATCTCTAGGGTCATCTAAAAACTCGAAAATGTGAGAATGAAAAAGTAAAGAAACAATTGGAATAAATCACGTCTAGTAGGGTCGGTTGTGGAAGTTGGTCTGAATTTTAAATTTGACTTGCTGATATGATTAGGGACTCTATAAAAAGTTCAAAGTACCATCCCAAGGTCTCTACCACCCCCGGTTCACTAATTAGCCGTAATTATGTGATTTATGACGTTATCGCCAATTAGCACTAATAATACCAGTTCCTGGTCACTTAGAGCTTAGATTTTGATACCAGCTGATAGAGGATCACTAGATTAGTGGGCATTCAAAATTTTAGGTCGATCGGAGTTATGGTCGAGGAGTTATAACCTTGGCCCCACCTCGTTCTTGGGTTATTAGGCTTTTTCGGTTTTTGGCGGGAAAATATAGATAGAAGAACTTACTCTCTCCCTCTCACAATCTCACACATTCTCTCTTTCCCTGTTGATGAAAAA
>CM035350.1:6543446-6578446 GCA_020137815.1 Hormiphora californensis
TCCACGTCGTTTTCCTGAATGTCTGAATCTACACTAATACACGCTAGACCAGCTTGAAGGTCCCCGTCAGTGGCCCTTACTCCAATCAGAAAATCAAATATAAAATCAAACATTTAAGACAAGTAACAAGTTATAGAACATCCGGTAGTAAACATTGGAGACTTCATAGAAGCGATCTACTCAAAACCATGGAAAGATCAGTTTCTCTCTGAGACAGATTGAAGTAGGTGTCTGATTAGATAGAATCAATCCCAGCATATATGACGGATATTTTCTTTACTCTATTAATTAGGTATGAAGAACTGTCTCATTCTTCTTTCTCTCTCTCTCTCTTTCTCTTTCTCAAAGGTGCATGTATGGGGTCATATCCCCTGCAGGATTCATACTCATTTACTAGCTGCTGCCCCAACAACGGTCCATTTTCTCACCAGGTCAGAACATGAGTAATAGATGTCTTCTTCTAACCAGTGATGGGCTGCAGAGAGATAGAGAGAGAAATAGAGAAATAGAGATAGAGAGGTGTAGAGAGAGGTTTAGAGAGAGGTGTAAAGAGAGGTGGAGAGAGAGAGAGAGAGGTGAGGAGAGAGGAGATAGAGGAGAGGAGAAGAGAGAGAGAGAGAGAGAGAGAGGAGAGAGAGGGAGAGAGAGAGAGAGGAGAGAGGAGAAGAGAGCGAGCGAGTGTAGAGAGAGGTTGAGTGAGTGAGAGAGACTGGCTAGGCTATACACGATATTGTAATCTCCTAATGATATATCTATCTCGGCATGGTTAGTTGTCTGCGTTCTGACTAACACTCAGTATACTCACTCTCCTTAGAGGACTGAGGTCTGTCGTGGAAAACACGTTGATCACCTGTGCTGCACTTCAGTCTACATCTCTCCTACAAGTGCTTAGTTTCTCTACTACGTAGCAGTAGTTTGAATTGTTTACTCAACAAAGTTTGTTTCTTGTTTACCTGTTCATTGTTGCTGCGTTCTGCAATTATGGAGATAGAATACTTCAGCTCTGAACAGGCATCAGCGGTGGCACCCCAGCGGCCCTCTGTAGCCTTCGGAGGGGGACCCCCGGGCACCCCTTGGTCTGCAGGACCTGGCAGGAAGACTAGCGTTAGGTAAACTCTGAAATGAATGGAAATGAACGTGAATTTGTCGTAGCTCGTCTCGTGAATACTTTACCACTTTCATGTAGCAGTGTCCCCTCCACTGTAAACGAATTGTGGTCTGGCTATCAGATATATTAGTTTATTGGATGAGACTGGCATTGTTCCCAATTTGTACCACGTACAAACACCTCGCCACGTACACCACACGTACTGCACTGTCAAAACAACCAGCTGCACACCTGTAACAACATTAAAAACAAACCACCGTCCAAACTCGCAAGATATAATTCAGTTGTTGTGATTAACTAAAATTGGGCTTGCTCGATGTGTTTGAGTATTCTCAGATACAAATTACCTTTTCAGCGTCCGAGCGGGGATGTTGGGATCTCGCCAGAGAAGTGTACTTGCCAAACAGGGAACCTTTATAGGTCTGATGCAGAACATTAGCGAACGACGCAGATCCGTCTCATTTGTTGTAAGAGATCCTTGGTAGACATCCCACCCCCCGTTTCTAGACCCCCACCTCTCCAGCCCATGTTGTTTATCTTACCCCCCTCTTTCAGAATTCTGGTTCCCGGACTCGAGTCCAGTCACAGAGCAAAATAGGCCGGAAACTAAAGGTAAGCTGAGAAAAGGGGTGGCTCAAAAAAAGGAGGGAGGGATCATAAGGAAGAAAAATCTTTCCAGCCTCAACCCCCACGACCCCAAATTTACAGAATTATCTCCAACCCATATTCAAGTCTAACTCACTGTGTGTTTCACAACAAAACAACCCCATCAAACACCCTCAAAACACCCCCAACACCCCCAACACCATCAAACACCACATAAACACCACCAAACACCCACAAAACGCCCACAAATCACCCCCAAACACCCCCTCTAAACACCCTCAAACATCCCATCTAAACATCAAAAACCACTAAACACCAAGAAAAACACCCCCATAACACCCCAAACACACCAGTCAAACAACCCCCTAAACCAACAAAATCTACCATCGAAACCTCCACGAAACACCCAGCTAAAACACCCCTAAACACCCCAAAACACCCATCAAACATCCCCATCAAACACCCGCAAACACCCCGAAACACCCTAAACACCCACAACACACCAAACCCACAAACACCCCGAAACACCCCCACCAAACACACCAACATCCCAACAACCCACGAAACACCCCAAACCCCAACCAACCCACAACCCATCAACACCCCAACCCCAACACCCAAACACCCCCAAACACCACAACACCCACAAACACCACAAACCCCTCTAAACACCACTATAAACATCCCTTAAACATCCCATCTAAACACCCCTCTAAACACCCCTCTAAACATCCCTCAAAACATCCCTCCATTACACAGGTGATGAGGATGCGTTCATAGACGAGGAGGATGAATGGGTCCAGGTATGTAACATCATCCACCTTGTCAGACAAGTTGTCTTGTTCTGCACCCGAGGGTTGAAACATAACAACCCCCCACCCTGTTGTGTCCCGTTTTGAGTTGGTCAGAGTATCCCTCAACGACCCCGAATCACAACCCCCCCCCCCCTCTATTGTAGTACGGCTAAATCCCGTACTGGGAGATGGTTATTATATGCACTGCAACATCTCCATCTCCCCCACTGCTTGTTGGACCTCCCACAGTCTCCGTACCACACGACCCGATCCCTGCTTTCTGATTGGTTCACAGCTATCACGTGATCCCATCTCTGGCCTGTGATTGGATGGGATCTGTCTCTCATTAATCTGTAGTTCAAACACTACCCACACCTTGCTGAGTAGCAGCTCGCCGCTCTTATTTTTCACTAACATTTTTAATTGTACCTCTTTGGTCCTACGGGCAGATCTCTCTGCTATGTGTGTTAGGCGATCTTTATATTTGTAATCGGGTTGTTGTATAATAGTGGGGAGAAGATGAGTCCCTGATTTATGTACCGTTGGGAGCCGCCACCTGTTATGCGCTGTGTGTATTGTGTTGCCCCTAGCGACCTCTCAGAGAGATAGAGAGAGAGAGTGAGAGAGAGCGAGAGAGGGGGCGTGCAATCCATTTCAGGGGTAGTATTATTCTGTTTTGTGTCTGTATCTCTCCCCTTCTTATATCATGCAAGAAGTAAGTAGAGGGGGCGGGTGCATGCAAGTTGGCAATGAAGGTAGTGAAGCATAGCAGACTCATATCGAGGTCTCCCACTCAAGGCACCAGCGGGAGTAGTGTCGGCTCTTCCACTAATCTCCTCCAGGTACGAGAGAAGAGTTATATTGTCTCTCTCCAGGTACGAGAGAGTTCAAGAGTCTTTACTCCTCGGCCGTTCTAATAACAAGTCGCACATTGTAATGTAAGACTTGTTATTAGAAGTAAGTTGATCCGTCACATGTATCATATCAGTATCTAATGTGCCCCGCCTTGCAGCCCAAGATCCTGATGAAGCCGGACGACCAGTTAGATCTCAGTGTTGAGGAGCTCAAGGAGGAGTTTACTAGATCTAACAGCCAACAACCCTCATGCGCCTAACAATGTTGTTCGGTACAGCTTCAAGGTAGGTCAAGGAGTTATCACCCCGTTCTATATGTACAACTATAATATTGTACATGGTGCCTGACGATAATAATTATCTTGGAGCGGTTACTGTGTTACCATGGCAACTCATATATTAACAACTCTACCCAGGAGCGGTGCTATAAGATGAAGATGGGTGTTGACCAATTAGCAGTACATTTCTCTATGGTTGGCAACATGTTACACAAGGAATCAGACGAGGGTAGGAGGCAGCTCGCCAGGCTGGGTCTAGTAGAACAGGGAGAACAGCTAATTGAGACGGAGGGAGGGGAACAAGGGGAGCTAGAAGTACCAGAGGTGGAACAACCTGACCAGACAGCAGCCCCTGATCAGGCTAATAGACCTGCGAAGGAGGTCATTGTGAAGCCCCCTGAGGCTGCCCTGAGGAACCAGTTTAACTACAGTGAGAGAGCATCACAGACATTCAACAATCCCTACAGGGTAAACACACTGCAGTTCCCCTTTTTAATGTTACCATTGGTTACCATTGGCTACTATTGGTTACCATTGGTCACCATTGGTTACTGTTGTCCCATGTTCCCTAATGGTTGTTGCAAACCCGGTATTATTACCCCTCCGGGAGCTCGCGTTGAGGTGTAATTTCATTACCAATGTTCCCCATGGTGCTTTCAGTCTGTAACGTTCCCCTTCTTTTTGTTGTAACTAGGAGAGAGGTACCAGCACGGAGCCCCCTCCCAGAGTTAACTTCTCTGCTAACACCCCCCCCCCCCTTTCAGGAGAGAGGTACCAGCACGGAGCCCCCTCCCAGAGTTAACTTCTCTGCTAACACCCCCCCCCTTTCAGGAGAGAGGTACCAGCACGGAGCCCCCTCCCAGAGTTAACTTCTCTGCTAACACCCCCCCCCCCTTTCAGGAGAGAGGTACCAGCACGGAGCCCCCTCCAGAGTTAACTTCTCTGCTAACACCCCCCCCCTTTCAGGAGAGAGGTACCAGCACGGAGCCCCCTCCCAGAGTTAACTTCTCTGCTGACTGCTAACCAATGGGAGATATACGACGCCTACTGCGAGGATCTGGAGCGACAGGAGAAGCAGAAGGAGAGGCAGAAGAGCAAGGATAAAGAAGAGAAGGAAAAGAAGATCAAGGTGATTGCTGTAGTGGAACCTGCCCTGGGGGAGGAGATTCAGAGGATTGGAAGACCTGTCAAGATAGTGGAGAGAATGGTTAACCAGAATACTCACGATGAAATAGCTCAGGTACCTTAGTTCATGTGTTGTTCAATGAACAATGTTCATACTTTCTTTTTATCAACTGATAATGTATAGTTGCCCAATTGGGACCCAATTAGCAAGGTAGCCTGTAATGCGTAGAAGCTGTAGTAACGGTTGAACTTTGCAGGATTTCAAGTACTGGGAGGACGCCTCTGACGAGTTCAAAGGTGGTCAGGGGACCCTCCTCCCCTTGTGGCTGTTTAAATCTGAGAAGGCAAAGAAGTTCTCCGTGACTGCGGTTGTGTTCAATCCCAAATATAACGATATGTTGGCTGTGGGGCATGGCAGTTACGACTTCCTGAAACAGGGCACCGGTCTGATCTGTGTGTACTCCCTGAAGAATCCCTCCTTTCCCGAGTTCACCTACACTACTAGAAGTGGGGTGATGAGCCTGGATTTCAACAGGGAACACCCCTATCTAATGGCTGTGGGGTTCTACGATGGAACTGTGGCTGTCTACAACATGAGAGAGAAATGTAACGATCCTAACTACCAGAGTTCTGCTAAAAATGGGAAACATACTGACCCTGTGTGGCAGGTATAGAACACATGAAGTTGGAGGGTGTCTATTAAACTGTGGTTGATATTGTCAGGACAATGCTCTGACACAGCTGATCTGTCAGCTTGTATCACACCGTCAGACTGATTTGAGCATACTACTCACACTGTACTATTCACACTGTACTATTCACACTGTACTACTCAAACTGTACTATTCACACTGTACAGTGTACACTGTACTATTCACACTGTACTATTCACACTGTACTATTCACACTGTACTATTCACACTGTACAGTCTACGCTACACTGTACAGTCTACGTATTCATATGTTACCAGGCCCCTGTATCACACAGCTACATATCACAGGTGTTACCAGGCCCCTGTATCACACAGCACATATCACAGGTGTTACCAGGCCCTTGTAACACACAGCTACGTGTTACAGGTGTTACCAGGCCCCTGTATCACACATGTTACAGGTGTATTGGCAGGATAATGACCTGGACAACCAACTGAACTTCTTCTCTGTGAGCAGCGATGGTAGGGTGACCTGCTGGAGGTTGATAAAGAACGAACTCCACCACACTGACATTATCCTGATAAGGCTGAACCCTGCTGTACCTCCTGATCCAATTGGCATGGGGGGAATGGACTTGGGTAATTAACACGAGATGTAATCCCCTCTGAGCCCCTGCACCTACCCCACCCTTATACTGAATCTCCCGACAATTAACACCAATGTCGCCCCCACTGCTATATACTACTTCTGCCCCTCTGCCCCCCATCATGCCCCCCACTACCACCACCATTACCCCTGCGCAGGTTGTGGTACGTGTATAGACTTTCACCCCATCATGTCCCCCACCATTACCCCCACTACCACCCCATCATGTCCCCCCACCCCCGCCAATTATTAATTACCCCTACAGGTTGTGGTACGTGTATAGACTTTCACCGCCGTACTGACTACCTATTCCTGGTGGGCACGGAGGAGGGGAAGATCTACAAGTGTAGTAAACACTACAGTTCCCAGTATCTCGATACATATGATGCACACCATATGGCAGTGTATGCTGTGAGGTGGAATACCTTCCACCCCAGAGTGTTTGCTAGCTGTAGTGCGGATTGGACTGTCAAGATATGGGACCACCATTACAGGTACTTGCTATGTTCTAACCCTCCCTTTACATTACACAGTCTAGCCAGGCAAACAGGTACTACAGCACACACCTCGTCATATATTCAGAGTGTATATACAGTCGGATCGGATCCCGATTTACCCAGCCCCGATATATAACCGGGCAAAACCCTTTCCCCCGAGCATCCCGGTAAATATGGGTCCGACTGTATCTAGAAGTTTCATAGAGACTAACACGTCCTTCCTCCTTCCCCCACTAACAGTGAGCCAATGTTCACATTTGATCGGGTAACTCCGTTGGTGACGTTGTGTGGTCCCCCTATTCTGCTACTGTGTTCGGGGCCGTTACTGACGATGGTCAGGTCCACATATTCGATCTCAGTCAGGAGAAATACGAACCGTTTGTCAGCAATCAGGTATAAACTGGACTGACTGGATATATTTACTGTGTGTGATTCCTCATTTCAAAAGAGGGTAGCAGTAAAATAACAAGTTACGACCAGTCTGTCTTTTCTAGGAAGTAGCGTGCGTGACCCTTATTTCCTAACTCAATTCCCTGGATCATAACCAAATAGAATAACAATACCATATCTTGCGAGTTGCGCTTACAGAGCAATATATCATATCAAATACAGTCATACCTCGATCTACCGGCCTAGATATTTACCGGGCATCTCCCCATGTAGCACGGTAAATAGAGGTTTGACTTGTGAGTAAGGGGCAAGAGTCAACAAGGTTTGACTGTTTCAGTGGTGCAAAAGAAGAAGACCAAGGTGAATCACCTGGCATTCAACCAACACTACCCCATGATTGTGGGGTGATGACAGGGGCAACGCCTCTAACCCTGAAACTTAGCCCAAACCTCAGGAAGTGCCTCAAGGTATATGACACAGCTAGTTGTTTGACAAAATATGGAGTGTTTGTAACATATAGCTAGTAATGGTTTGTGTATTATCTCGACATAGAATAGCCTTCCAATCCACCATCCATCGGATACATAAAACCAACTACTCTCCAGGACAAGGCGTACTCAAGGGAGGGAGAGATAGCGAAGATGGAGAAGTTGCTGGAACTGGTTAGACAACCATCTGACGAGACCAATGAAGAGGAAGAGGAGGAACAACCTGCCGTTAACATGGAGACATGAGGTGTAACCATGGGACCAGTGAGGGTGTGTAACCAGGAATGGTGTAACATGGAGACCTGAGGTGTCCTGAGGCATAGTGTGTACATGAGCATGGGTGTACCCTGGAGCACATGAGGTGGTAACCAGGACCATGAGGTGACCACGCGACATGAGATCGTGAGTTATTCATCTTGGAATCGTAAAGATAGAGACTTGAGAGAGCTCTAATAGCAACGTGAAGACTGGGACTCGGTGGATGGGTAAGTTCTTTCTAATAATGTGTGGGCACGGGGGAGAACAAACAATATGGAGTCTCTATAGACTCCCTCCCCTCTCTGTACATACTTGTGTATTTCAAATGTTTTTCAACCTCGAAAAAACAGCTGATCTAAGTTTTGTGGAAAACATCAAAAATAATAAGTTATAAATTAGCTCCCAATGTGTCATTAGAGTTCCATCTTACTTGTTTCCATAGTAACACTTTGTTCCAAGTCAACATCTTACTTGTTCCGTAAACTTGTTCATAAACATCTTAGTTGCACATCAACTTGTTTCCATAGTTCCATCTTACTTGTTTCCATAGTAACATCTTACTTAATTACATAGTAACATGTTGTTTCCATAGTGATATGTTGAAAGTTGTAGCCATAGTAACATATTGTTTCCATCATGTTGTCATGTTGCTATGGTAATACTAACCACGTCTCCAATCAGTCACATTCCTCGGCATCCTCATGGATATACTTAGCTTCAGCAACACTGAGATGCCTGTCCCACGCTCTGTGTCCGGAATAAGATATTAGCTCATGGCACTACTATAATTATTGGTAAAGGCTTTGGTTACGAAGTCATCCTATTGTGCTTTTCTAGTAATTATGTACAGCGGTACTAATATCCTACCACTTGATGATATTGTCATGTATGTATAGTCCTACAACAGACAAGTACCTGGCGTTAGCTGTAGCAGTGATAGTCTCCCGCTGTAGTACGACACTAGTACACATTAACCGTGTCCGTGGCATCTTGTTACTAATATTCAGTAGAACGAAGTTACGTCTCTTCCATCGGAGGCGTGGCACCAGAATGCTTGTCACGTGAGAGGGCTGTGTAGTAATAGGGACCTAAATCTGGAGAGGGGCAAATATTGTCTAGTCCATGTGACTGTCAGTTTGTAGTCAGACAGTTCAGGACTAAACTTGTTACTTGTCTTAAATGTTTGATTTTATGTTTGATTTTCTTATTGGAGTAAGGGCCACTGGGGGACCTTCAAGCTGGTCTAGCGTGTATTAGTGTAGATTCAGACATTCAGGAAAACGACGTGGACGATGATTTATGTGTTTCAAATCAAATTAAGCTAATAGAACAAATGTGTCCTCATACTGATGAGGACACTTGTGTCGTTTTGCTGAATGCTTGAATCCACATTCCACACTAGGGACCAACTTACAAAAAGAACTCGCGAGACCAGCTTGCAGAGGACCCTAGTGGCCCCCACTCCAATCATAGATTGCTTATACATATGATACTGAAGTCTCGTATGTTTCCTGCCGGATATTCTAGAACTTGTGTTTGACTTTCTAAATTCATTCTTCCCATGTTGGTCGTGTCTGTGTTTGTTCCTCGTACGGTATGTGCGGTAAATGTTCCACCACTCACCAGTCCAACCGGTTTGATAAATTACGACAGCATGAGGCAGTGTGTAGCTGCTAAATTCGTCATTTGAGAGTCTTTGCCTGTATCTTACGTTATAGCCTATTATGTGGTATGGTCAATATAAAACCTGCGCAGGAATTCCATGTGACATTATTCATATGTGACGAAAATAGAGGGAGAGACAGAAAGAAGAGAATAGAACGTTAGAGAACATGTCATCTTTACAGCAACGCGATGTTGTGGTCTGCTTGGGAAGCGCGTGACACGTCTTAGTAGTTGAGCTTTTCTGTTTACTTTGCTTCTATCTGATGTGCTATATAGGCTACCCATCATATATTATTTGTAGGACACACACATACAAACTGTACAAACTACTTGCTGACCAACCAATCTCTGATCTCAGGATGGGTTGGAAGACGTACGACCAGGCAATCACAGATGCCACTGTCCGCATTGGGACGGGTAGTGTGGCCCAGGAACTGGTATCAAAGGAGGAGAAGAAGATCGCAACGTTGAGGAAGGTCCTTAATGTGATGTGTGTTCATGTGAAAATAGATGGATATAACATTGTGGTACCGGTCGTCAATCAGCTTCAATCACTCGCACATCTTGCAAGAGTAAGTACTACATACTAAACATCAATTTACATTTTGTTACGCACAGATGATTTAGCTTAGAATCTACTAATTATCTAAGCTTTACATCATGATACACAATTATTTAATTTTTTATTTATTTATCTTTTCTACACACTTGTGACCTGTCTGGTCTGACCAGACAGGTTACCAGTGTCAGTGACGCCAGGCAGCTTGTGTCAAATACTCAAAATGCATCCCCTTCACCTTCTGCATTCATAGCTAAAACTGACTCCCTGCCGCCTTGCCTTGTTCGACCCTCCCTCCCCGCGTCTCGGATTTAAACAAAACAACTGTCGCCATCCATTCGACCATTCGAAGCAATTCCACTATTTTCTTCGCTGCATCTTATTCGTTCCACAGCTAGAAACTTAAAATGAACATCGGATATCCGGGCAAGCATGTGTGTGTAATAACTAATATGCGTATGAGTATTCGGTACTCATGGACATGTCATTACAGCATATTAATGAGCCAATCGATCGTTTTATGAAGGAGTAAATATAGAAACGCATCTATTTCGTCTAAAAACATCAAAGCACGCGATTGTATTTCTGTCCTGTCCTGTTTTGTTTTAATACCAGTTTTCTCAGCTCAATAGGGTAGGTTTTTAGACAACTAGTTGATTAATTTACCACTACGCCGTATAACAGCCTACCTATTGTTAATTGATGTAATTAATTAATGTAATTAAACGCTAATGAAGTAGGTATTATAACATTTTAATAACTGTCTGTTGGCTCTTAGGAAGCGATAACACGGCTGGACGATAGTGGAGTTGAAACAAGCATGGAATACGATCAGTGCTATTTTAAGAAGTTCCACCGAGATGAGTTTTACATCATGAAACCATCTGATATCATAAAGGATGTCCTAAAGTAAGATTAAATCCTGGTCATCCTGAATATTGTGTGTTTCTTATGAAATGTAGATGCAAACTGCCAACTTCCCTATTATAGTGACGGTGATATGATAGAGATTGTAGCACGGAAGACGAAGAGAAAGGAACATCTCAAGGCGAGATCTGACATTGATTCTCCTGAGAGCTCATCTTCCTCTGGGAGCACTGCAGTGATACACAGCGATGACCTGACAATTAACATTGATGGAAACAGCCTTGACATGGACTCTCTCATTCTACTAGGTTTGTTCTTGTATATATCACGGTTAGAGACATAGAGGGCTGTAGTTTAATTGTAGTCGTTACACATCTCTGATCTCGCCAGGTAAGGGAGAGGTCAAGTTGACGCTAACACTAGAGACGATTGACAAACTAAAAGCAACACGGGCAACCGTTGAAGATATTGTGGAAAGAGGGATAGTTCGGTATGGAATCAATACTGGCTTTGGGCTTCTCTCAAAAGTCCTTATCGAGAAAGAGAAGCTGGTGGAGCTACAATACAATGTTATTAGGTAAGTTAGGAGTTAGGACCTTCAAATGCAGTTCTTTCTTTGTGTAGCTCAAACTGCATCTGTAAGTATTCGACAATTCCTTCTAACATTAGATTTCCCTTGCAGGTCCCACTGTGCGGGTGTAGGGGAAACATTGTCCCTGGAGGCAATACGTCGAATGTTTGCTCTGAGAATCAATGTACTGGCTAAAGCCTACTCAGGATGCAGCCCTGATATGGTGGAACACATGGTGGCCATGTTCAACTCCTCGTGCCTACCTCTAATCCCTGCCCAGGGGACCGTTGGAGCCAGCGGGGACCTCGCACCACTGGCACATCTGGCACAGGGTATTATCGGAGAGGGGGAGATGTGGAGTCCTAAAACTGGATGGGGCTCAGCGGTGGAGGTTCTAGCAGCAAACAATCTGGCACCGTATGAGCTGAAAGCAAAAGATGGCATCAGTCTTATTAATGGAACTCAATTTATTTGCGCTGTACGTATGATTATTCCTATATTCCTAATAATAGGGCTCCCAGAAACTCGTGATTTCAGTTAGAATGGCGTGTTCTAATTCTATGATTCAGTCTTGATAATACCTCCTAGTAACAGTACTCCCTCTTTCAGGTTGGAAGTGAAGCACTGGACAGGGCAAAGAACTGTCTCCGGACATCTGTAGTGATCACATGTATTATTCTCGACATTTTGGAGGGTCACGTTGACGCACTTGACGAGAGGGTTCACAAGATCAGACCTCATTCTGGGCAGAACAGGGTTGCAGCAACGATGCGAGCACTCTGTCACAACGCTAAATATCCCTCTGGTGAGTTATTATAGGAGATCGAAGGGTAGAGAACCTTCGAGTTAGAGAGGCGTGGTACTGATATGTTTATCTGTAGTTGTCTCATATAAGGTCTTCGGCCCGGTGCGGCTACGTGTGGCCGCGTAGTAGTGAGCGCGATGTAAAGTCAGTGCCTGACAAATCTGTAGAGCCTAGTCCAAGATTCGATGAGTATATTTATTCACTATTCAGTCTAAATTTGTTAACTTGGGTTTAAACTAATCCCCTCTACCTAGAGTTCAGTCCCCAACAATAACAAATTATTGTACCCCTGTAGAGATTTACGAAGAGTGTGAGAAACACGACGTGCAGGACCCCTACACGATAAGGTGTATGCCCCAAGTTGCTGGAATAACTTTGGACACAATCAACTTTGTGGAGGGAATCTTCCAGACAGAGTTCAATAGTGCCACTGATAACCCCCTAGTACTGGGGGTGGACTCTAGTGAGAGCGGGGTAAAGGCTGACATCATATCAGCAGGTATACTATGATACGTTGTTGAGTACTCAACAAATGATACGGGTATTTTACTTGTTACACACAATAGCTGGGTTCAAATTGTCTTTAACCAAAACAAGATAGTTCCGTAGTTTCTAACCCCCCCCCCTTATCTTCCCAATCTTCTAACCAAAACAAGATAGTTCCGTAGTTTCTAACCCCCCAATCTTCTAGGTAACTTCCACGGAGAATATCCAGCCAAAGCCCTGGATTATCTAACTATTGGGGTACACGAGTTAGGGAACATGAGTGAGAGGAGGTTGGAAAGGTTATGTAATCCCTCCTGTAGTAATCTCCCTGCGTTCCTGGTAGAGAGCCCAGGTAACTTAAATACAGGGGCATCTGCTAGACGATTTGGCGACATGTTTTTATCATATTTTGTTGCCAGTAAAACTACTATATTGACCACTAACCCCCCCCCCCCATTTTCAAGGTGTGAACAGCGGATTTATGATTCCCCACTGCACCTCAGCAGCCCTGGTCAGTGAGAACAAGACCTTGTGTTTCCCATCCTCGGCCGATACCCAAACAACGAGTGCGGGCAAGGAGGACCACGTGTCCATGGGAGGGTGGTCTGCCAGGAAGGCTCTCAAAGTTGTAGAGAATTTAGAGAACGTGCTGGCTATTGAGTTGCTGGCAGCGTGCCAGGCGCTGGAGTTCAAACGACCCCATCGGACCACTGAGCCCCTGGAACAGGTAAATTGTTACTCCTGTCATTTAGCTGTTTCGTTCTTCGTCTACAGCTCAGCTCTGGTACCAATCAGAAGAGCAGTGAGCGGCAAACGAAACACTTAAATCACGAGATACAAGTGTGCAGTGATAGCATGAAGTTAGTGAATCCCCCAATGAACTATAGATGTTAACTAAACTTCTATTTCAGGTGTATGCCCTGGTGAGAAGTAAGGTGCCCTCGTTTGTCAAGGACCGAGCCTTCACTGCTGACATCCAGAATGTACAGAGGATGATTGCTGAGAATCAGGTCTGGGAGGTGGTAGCAAAATACCTGGACTCCGATCCGCTCTTCGGTTGAGCAAAGAGTGCTAGTCATGTGTGTTATACATGGGAGACTCTTTAGATGCAATGAAACTGAGCAGAGAAGATATTTTTGTTATGTCAATGAAATTTTAATATGACGAGTGTTATACTGTTGAGCATGTTTAGCGTTTGTGTGATGTGTTCCTGTTTAAGTTTAATGAGTTTATCTAACCAGAAACCCGTCTAGTTACACTTTTCTAATTACGGTGAACTCTTGTTGAGACTTGAGTTACTCGAAGTCAACAAGTGAACTCTCAATTTACCAGATCTCCATTTATTGGCCGGTACAGGGGATGGGCAAATGTTCATTTCCGACGTCGTCTACTTCTAGAGCTAGACGCCGTTCCAATGCCGTCTAGACGGATTTTGCTCCAGACGGCGTCTAGACGGAGTCAGACGGGTTTGAGACGTGAGCTGGAAGCCCGTTAAGACGGCACGTCTGAAACGGTCTCTACCCGTTTAGACGGATCAGACGGACGAACGCGAAGTCGGACGGAAACTAAACCCGTCTCAATCACGTCTCAACCCCTTCTCTAGCCCATCTGACTCCATCTCAAGCCCGTATTAGTCAGATAGCGTTTAGACGGTTAGCGGTAAAGTCACATACTTTTTAGCACCCAATTTAAGTTTTTGTCCATAACCGTAAACTAAACAAGTCTAAACGGTTTTCGGCCAAGACGGGCTTGAGATGGAGTCAGATGGGCTAGAGAAGGGGTTGGGACGTGATTGAGACGGGTTTAGTTTCCGTCCGACTCCGTCTAACACTGTCTAAACCTGTCAGAGCATTGGCCTGACCCATTCTCGGAGCGCACGAGAACTGTGGTCAGAGCATTGGCCTGACAGGTCTAAACGGGCAGAGACCGTTTAATTTAAGACGTACCGTTTAAAACGTAATTCAGACATGCCGTCTCACACCCATCTGACTCCGTCTAGACGCCGTCTGGAGCAAATCCCGTCTAGATCGCGGGCTACCGTCTAGATCCCGTCTAGATGTTGGTGACATAGACACCTGGCGCAACCCCCGCAATCTCGGTCGCGCCAGGTGTCTTAGACACTGTCTATGTCACCAAGTCTAGATGGCGTTAAAACGGCGTCTAGACGACGTCTCCGCGGCAAATGAACATTTGCCTGTGCGATGTGCCCAACCATTTTGGTCACATTGCCACAAATTCTCGCTTACTAATTGCCCAATGGGCAATGCCCATATACCGCTTGCCGACGAAATGGGGGCGGGTCTGTCAGGCCAATGCTCTGACAGGAGCGGGTCCAACTTACAAAAAGTACCCGGGTATCTTTTTATCTGTAGACAACTAAACACGGATTCTACGGCCAACATGGAATTTGAAAACATAACAATGTCAATTAGAGAGAAATACGTATATTCTTTTTATGAACTAAATATCATGGTGGGAGGGATATGTAAAAACGATATATTGTTGTGCAGATTATGAGTTAGAGTTATCAGAACCAATCACATAAACTGATGTGAAGAGATCAGGTGATATTAAACCTTTCATTATTAATATTATAAACGGTCTACAAGCGACTGTTTTGAAAGTTTCAAAACAGTTGTCGCTTGTAGATCGTTGATAACAAAGTGTGCAGCCCGGCTATTTTGAAATCACATTCATTTAAATGTTTTACTAAAATCAAACGATCAACCGCAACGCGATGAGATCATTCACAAAATTTAGAAAAACTAGACTCAGTCACTGCCCAAAGTGTAAAACTAAAAGGGTACACCCACCAGGAGCCGACCGGATTAAGTAAACAACCAATCAGAACTCGTTATTTAGGTCACGTGATTGGTTATCAGCCAATCAGGGACCAGTATTTCCTGATTCGGTCGGTTCCTGGCACCCACCCAGCTAGTCGAGGTATGCTGCAGTACTGGTAATACCAGCATGGCGTATCATGGCCAATTATTTATACTCAAACATGAAAATAAATTGGCCACATTGATGCCTGAGTGAGATCGAGGTCGCGCAGCGACCAAGATCGATCTCACATCTAGGCCTCCGGCCCGTTATTGATTTTAGAGCAAACTTTTTCAAAGACCTGGCTGCAAGGAACTACTGAACCGATTTGCATCTCGTTTGTTGCTCCTGGCAGATAATTGTCTCTAGTTTTACGGAAAATACCCGCGAGTATCAGCATTTGAGGAATAGTGGGTCAAAATTGACGCTAAACATGAGCAATTCTTTAAAGACCTGGCTGCAAGCTCCTACTCGGTCCTGGGACAATCTGCGGGTACTGGGGGAATCGTCATGGCCTTGTGAATATGGGAAAATACCCGCCGATTCATCACGATGCGAAATGAGGCCATAATTGACCTTTGAGTAGTGCTAGGTCAGCTAAAAAGGTCTCCAAAAACGGTCGATCACGCGCGATCTGCTGAAAACGTGCTTTATATCGCGCGCACGTGAGTTCTTGCTCTCAACGGGCCGGGATCCTATTATTCGCGGAGCGAGAATAGGATGCGATGGATCCAAGAAAATAAACTACAAATATTAAATTATATTTATATCAACGTTATATTTTGGTTATTTATAACCATTTTAGTATATTCATTATTATTTAAATCTATTGAACAAAGGACAATTCTTTTTGATCAAGTGGAAAGTGTGGGTTGTTCTGTGTCCAATAGTTTCTATACTGTATATTATCCAGGAACCGACCGAAACAAGTAAACAACCAATCAGAACTCGTTATTTAGGTCACGTGACTGGTTATCAGCCAATCAGGGACCAGTATTTCCTGATTCGGTCAGTTCCTGATATTATCATTATTACGGCTACAATAAGTTAATTATTGGATAATTATATGTGCACGGGACAATTACGTAATAGTTACGTAATAGTTAAAACATTAGTACAATTAACTAATATGGTGTTGAATTAACTAAAGCATATACCCCTGATAGAATAATTTAGCACAGCAGTTAACAAAATATTTGGAGAATTATATGTTGGATTAATTTATATCCAATATATGTAACTCCAAATAAAGATATTCAAAGTTGTTAAATTGTTGTTAAATTATCCCACCGGACTTTTAAAGATCACAAGTTCAGCCACATTTAACATAAAAATATAGTACACATGTATAGTTAACACAAAAAAGTAAGAAGAGTATATTTGTACTAGTTATTGGGCCAGCCAGATGACTTAATTTTAACCATAAAATTGCAACAATTGTCAAAAAATTGTCCCTGCCTTCCTGGTAGAGAGTCCAGGTAACTATTTTGGTGACACCTGGCGCTTAATCTCGGTCGCGCCAGGTGTCTATGTCACCAAGTAACTATTATACAGGGGCAGCTGCTAGACGATTTGGCGACATGTTTTTAATTTTTATCATATTTTGTTGCCAGTAAAACTACTATATTATCAACCACTAACCCTCCCCCCATTTTCAAGGTGTGAACAGCGGATTTATGATTCCCCACTGCACCTCAGCAGCCCTGGTCAGTGAGAACAAGACCTTGTGTTTCCCATCCTCGGCCGATACCCAAACAACGAGTGCGGGCAAGGAGGACCACGTGTCCATGGGAGGGTGGTCTGCCAGGAAGGCTCTCAAAGTTGTAGAGAATTTAGAGAACGTGCTGGCTATTGAGTTGCTGGCAGCGTGCCAGGCGCTGGAGTTCAAACGACCCCATCGGACCACTGAGCCCCTGGAACAGGTAAATTGTTACTCCTGTCATTTAGCTGTTTCTTCTTCGTCTACAGCTCAGCTCTGGTACCAATCAGAAGAGCAGTGAGCGGCAAACGAAACACTTAAATCACGAGATACAAGTGTGCAGTGATAGCATGAAGTTAGTGAATCCCCCAATGAACTATAGATGTTAACTAAACTTCTATTTCAGGTGTATGCCCTGGTGAGAAGTAAGGTGCCCTCGTTTGTCAAGGACCGAGCCTTCACTGCTGACATCCAGAATGTACAGAGGATGATTGCTGAGAATCAGGTCTGGGAGGTGGTAGCAAAATACCTGGACTCCGATCCGCTCTTCGGTTGAGCAAAGAGTGCTAGTCATGTGTGTTATACATGGGAGACTCTTTAGATGCAATGAAACTGAGCAGAGAAGATATTTTTGTTATGTCAATGAAATTTTAATATGACGAGTGTTATACTGTTGAGCATGTTTAGCGTTTGTGTGATGTGTTCCTGTTTAAGTTTAATGAGTTTATCTAACCAGAAACCCGTCTAGTTACACTTTTCTAATTACGGTGAACTCTTGTTGAGACTTGAGTTACTCGAAGTCAACAAGTGAACTCTCAATTTACCAGATCTCCATTTATTGGCCGGTACAGGGGATGGGCAAATGTTCATTTCCGACGTCGTCTACTTCTAGAGCTAGACGCCGTTCCAATGCCGTCTAGACGGATTTTGCTCCAGACGGCGTCTAGACGGAGTCAGACGGGTTTGAGACGTGAGCTGGAAGCCCGTTAAGACGGCACGTCTGAAACGGTCTCTACCCGTTTAGACGGATCAGACGGACGAACGCGAAGTCGGACGGAAACTAAACCCGTCTCAATCACGTCTCAACCCCTTCTCTAGCCCATCTGACTCCATCTCAAGCCCGTATTAGTCAGATAGCGTTTAGACGGTTAGCGGTAAAGTCACATACTTTTTAGCACCCAATTTAAGTTTTTGTCCATAACCGTAAACTAAACAAGTCTAAACGGTTTTCGGCCAAGACGGGCTTGAGATGGAGTCAGATGGGCTAGAGAAGGGGTTGGGACGTGATTGAGACGGGTTTAGTTTCCGTCCGACTCCGTCTAACACTGTCTAAACCTGTCAGAGCATTGGCCTGACCCATTCTCGGAGCGCACGAGAACTGTGGTCAGAGCATTGGCCTGACAGGTCTAAACGGGCAGAGACCGTTTAATTTAAGACGTACCGTTTAAACGTAATTCAGACATGCCGTCTCACACCCATCTGACTCCGTCTAGACGCCGTCTGGAGCAAATCCCGTCTAGATCGCGGGCTACCGTCTAGATCCCGTCTAGATGTTGGTGACATAGACACCTGGCGCAACCCCCGCAATCTCGGTCGCGCCAGGTGTCTTAGACACTGTCTATGTCACCAAGTCTAGATGGCGTTAAAACGGCGTCTAGACGACGTCTCCGCGGCAAATGAACATTTGCCTGTGCGATGTGCCCAACCATTTTGGTCACATTGCCACAAATTCTCGCTTACTAATTGCCCAATGGGCAATGCCCATATACCGCTTGCCGACGAAATGGGGGCGGGTCTGTCAGGCCAATGCTCTGACAGGAGCGGGTCCAACTTACAAAAAGTACCCGGGTATCTTTTTATCTGTAGACAACTAAACACGGATTCTACGGCCAACATGGAATTTGAAAACATAACAATGTCAATTAGAGAGAAATACGTATATTCTTTTTATGAACTAAATATCATGGTGGGAGGGATATGTAAAAACGATATATTGTTGTGCAGATTATGAGTTAGAGTTATCAGAACCAATCACATAAACTGATGTGAAGAGATCAGGTGATATTAAACCTTTCATTATTATAAACGATCTACAAGCGACTGTTTTGAAAGTTTCAAAACTGTTGTGGCTTGTAGATCGTTGATAACAAAGTGTGCAGCCCGGCTATTTTGAAATCACATTTATTTATGTTTTACTAAAATCAAACGATCAACCGCAACGCGATGATATCATTCACAAAATTTAGAAAAACTAGACTCAGTCACACTGCCCAAAGTGTAAAACTAAAAGGGTGCACCCACCAGGAACCGACCGGATTAAGTAAACAACCAATCAGAACTCGTTATTTAGGTCACGTGACTGGTTATCAGCCAATCAGGGACCAGTATTTCCTGATTCGGTCGGTTCCTGGCACCCACCCAGCTAGTCGAGGTATGCTGCAGTACTGGTAATACCAGCATGGCGTATCATGGCCAATTATTTATACTCAAACATGAAAATAAACTACAAATATTAAATTATATTTATATCAACGTTATATTTTGGTTATTTATAACCATTTTAGTATATTCATTATTATTTAAATCTATTGAACAAAGGACAATTCTTTTTGATCAAGTGGAAAGTGTGGGTTGTTCTGTGTCCAATAGTTTCTAAACGGTATATTATCCAGGAACCGACCGAAACAAGTAAACAACCAATCAGAACTCGTTATTTAGGTCACGTGACTGGTTATCAGCCAATCAGGGACCAGTATTTCCTGATTCGTTCGGTTCCTGATATTATCATTATTACGACTACAATAAGTTAATTATTGGATAATTATGTGCATGGGACAATTACGTAGTACATAGTTACGTAATAGTTAAAACATTAGTACAATTAACTAATATGGTGTTGAATTAACTAAAGCATATACCCCTGATAGAATAATTTAGCACAGCAGTTAACAAAATATTTGGAGAATTATATGTTGGATTAATTTATATCCAATATATGTAACTCCAAATAAAGATATTCAAAGTTGTTAAATTGTTGTTAAATTATCCCACCGGACTTTTAAAGATCACAAGTTCAGCCACATTTAACATAAAAATATTATAGTACACATGTATAGTTAACACAAAAAAGTAAGAAGAGTATATTTGTACTAGTTATATTGGGCCAGCCAGATGACTTAATTTTAACCATAAAATTGCAACAATTGTCAAAAATAGCTCAACACATTTTAAAAGTTAAAATTTTCTGACAGTCAAAGATCATATATTTTGAAAAAAAAGAGGGAAACAACACATTCATGAGACAAACAAACAAACAAACAGTGTATCAGCTGCTCCAGATGTTAAAAAGAGACAACATGACACAGTCCGGCCCTCCTGCTGATGGTAGGAAGAGGGAGTTATTCCCCACTACACACGGCGCTGTAAGAGGAATCTATCCTCCACTATAACAGACGGCGCTGTAAGAGGGATTTATTCGAGAGGGGCGCCGATAAATGTTCCCCCGCGGGGGCTGGGGCTTGGCATTTCGCCCAATATCTGGTGAATTTCCTCCACCACAGCTGATAGGGCAAACGCGTACTGTTCCTAGGAAAGATGTTGGGGGTTAGCAGGTATATAGGATCTAGGAGGCTTGAGGGGGTTATCAGATATTACAGGGAGAGTGTTACTAGACTAGAGGGGATTATCAGATAGTACAGGGAGAGTGTTACTAGACTAGAGGGGGGTTATCAGATATTACAGGGAGAGTGTTACTAGACTACAGGGGATTATCAGATATTACAGGGAGAGTGTTACTAGACTAGAGGGGGGTTATCAGATATTACAGGGAGAGTGTTACTAGACTAGAGGGGGGTTATCAGATATTACAGGGAGAGTGTTACTAGACTAGAGGGGGGTTAGCAGATATTACAGGGAGAGTGTTACTAGACTACAGGGGATTATCAGATATTACAGGGAGAGTGTTACTAGACTAGAGGGGGGTTATCAGATATTACAGGGAGAGTGTTACTAGACTAGAGGGGGGTTATCAGATATTACAGGGAGAGTGTTACTAGACTAGAGGGGGGTTATCAGATATTACAGGGAGAGTGTTACTAGACTAGAGGGGGGTTATCAGATATTACAGGGAGAGTGTTACTAGACTAGAGGGGGGTTATCAGATATTACAGGGAGAGTGTTACTAGACTAGAGGGGGGTTATCAGATATTACAGGGAGAGTGTTACTAGACTACAGGGGATTAGCAGATATTACAGGGAGAGTGTTACTAGACTAGAGGGGGGTTATCAGATATTACAGGGAGAGTGTTACTAGACTAGAGGGGGGTTATCAGATATTACAGGGAGAGTGTTACTAGACTAGAGGGGGGTTATCAGATATTACAGGGAGAGTGTTACTAGACTAGAGGGGGGTTATCAGATATTACAGGGAGAGTGTTACTAGACTAGAGGGGGGTTATCAGATATTACAGGGAGAGTGTTACTAGACTACAGGGGATTATCAGATATTACAGGGAGAGTGTTACTAGACTAGAGGGGGGTTATCAGATATTACAGGGAGAGTGTTACTAGACTAGAGGGGGGTTATCAGATATTACAGGGAGAGTGTTACTAGACTAGAGGGGGGTTATCAGATATTACAGGGAGAGTGTTACTAGACTAGAGGGGGGTTATCAGATATTACAGGGAGAGTGTTACTAGACTACAGGGGATTAGCAGATATACTGCTAGAGGGGGCTGTCAGGCCAATGCTCTGAGAGCCAGGATTTTCGTTCTAAAGAAATGAGATATCAGGCCAATAAAGCCAGGAGGACTACCTTAGTGACGACCATGCCAGGACGCTGATCTCTAAGATGTTCCACAGCAGCCTCCATATCAACTTCCTTTACCCCCTTACAGATTCTCCTAAGTGTCATGTCCATTAGAATGTACGTTCCGGTTCTTCCTATACCATCTGTAGGAATATGTGGGACTTGTCATGTTCTAACCCTCCTTTACATTTGATAATACACACGGAAAGAGGGTCGAGCAAGGGGGAGTGTGTGTGTGTGTGTGTGTGTGTGTGTGTGTGTGGGGGGGGGGGGGGGGGGTGTGTGGGGGAGTGAGGTTAAACTAGTCGAGTGGAGTGTTACCAAGATTTGTGTGTTTCTCTAAAGTTCCTTACCGTTGCAGTGGATAAGAAGGGAAGCGGAGGCGCCTCTAAACCCTTTGTGGACCTTCCTTCTAAAGTCCAGCAGGCTCTGTGTGGACCGTGGAGTACTTGAGCCCATGGGCCAAGCAACGTAGTGGAACTGAGTTACCGTCCTAGTCTCGTAGGTCTAGCAGGGGGAACATTTTAGTATTTTGTAACTGTAACACATGTAACTGTAACACATGTTGGGGGATAAGTAAGACACATGCGGTGTACTTCCTACAGTATTCTCCTCTAGTTAGAGCAGTAGCATATTGAGGTATTCATGCTGAGTAACTATAGTAACTACCTACCTGTAGGTAATTAATAACTACTAACTATAAAGTAGTAAATACCTGTAGTAACTAGTAGCTAGTTATATTAAACTAATTACCTGTAGATTCTTGAGGTAGAAGCTCCGTACAACATAGTCTGGATAATCGGGTTGATTGGCGTGTTCACTGACTAGATGTAGCTGGTAGTGATAATACACACCCGACCCATCAGAGCCCCAGTACTGGAAACACTGGAAGACAGAGAGAGAGAGAGAGAGATGGATTGTGGATGGAGAAGTAATGCTGGTGGGGAAGACAAGTAAAGCTGATATTTATGTACTTACATCCACAGTGTCGTTAATAGAAAGCATGATAATTTCAGATATTCCCTGCTCCCAAACCATTTGCCAAAATTCTCCAGCACACGACTGAAGTGGCCCCTGGCTGGCAATGTAGGTCGGTTGCTTAGGGTTCTCCGAATACTGCAGGAGAGAGGGTGAAATAGGGACATCATTTCAATTTTATAGAGTGTCTTTTGACTTTCCCTTTCAGATATTCTTGTGTGATATTTGTTCTATAAATGTTGCAATAAAACTCACGATATAGCTTGCATTTATGTAATCTGAGGCGTGCTGGTTCGAAAGCTTCACTCTGTTATGATCGTCTGAGAGGGGGGGGGGGGAGACGTTTAGACCATTCTGAGACAAATTGTCTCGAGCCACCCTTCGATAAAGGGAGAGAGAGAGAGAGAGAGAGAGAGAGAGAGAGAGAGAGAGAGAGAGAGAGAGAGAGAGAGAGAGGTGGAGATTAAAGGGTGTGGTTTACCACCTGCCTCACCGAATTGCATGTGTTCACCCTGTCGAGAGAGAGAGAGGTGCACCAGTGGTGCAGCACCACACGCGCGGCCCATTTCGCGCGCACATCTCTACCAGTGAGACATGGCGCCCTACTGAGATAACGTTGCGCAACTTACAGGGGACGACAGTAGAGAAACGGTTCTTGGCAGCGTTTTCAGAGCGACCCCCAACTTCAGCTTGTTTCATCTCTGCCTCGTAGAGACAAAGTCGCTGAAAGGTTAAAAAAGGGGTCAGACTTGTGTCACCCATATCATATGGAGAGAGGACAAAGAGAATGTCACATACCTGCCACTCCATTCCAATTTTATCGGTATCCGTGATATACCGTTCCATATATGTAAGAGCTAGATGGGCAGAGGCAATATCCATGGATTGACTGAGAGAGTACTCGGGTGATGTTTTATCCTCGGAAGACCATGATTTAGATGCTACTTGATGTTGTGTGAGATTGGGAGGTCTGTGAAGGGCCCCACCACTACTTGTAGAACCACCACCCTGCTGTATGCGATTCCGTACCAAACTCTGAAAGCATTTTGATTTTGAGTTAAAACGGGGACCGCTTTTCCAAGAAGAACATAGAATAGAGTAACAATTATTTATCTAACTTTCTCCCTCCCTCTCTCTCTCTCTCTCTCTCTCACTCTCTCTCTCTCTCTCTTTCTCGTGGCAAGCGATTCTCTCTTTCTCTGACGCACATTCTATCCCTCTTTATCTCTTTGTGTCTCCCTCTCTTTGTCTTCCACTCACCTCATAGTAAAACTCGGCATCGTTGTCAGATTCGTTTGACAGAACTTTGTGAGCGCTGTTCGATTGCCTGGGAAAGAGAGAGGGAGAGAGAGGATTATAGAGATATAGAGAGAGAGAGAGGGAGAGAGAGAGGGGATTATATAGTAGGAGAGAGAGAGGGGGAGAGAGAGGATTATATAGTGGGGGAGAGAGAGGGGGAGAGAGAGGATTATATAGTAGGAGAGGGAGAGGATTATATAGTAGTGGGAGAGAGGATTATATAGTAGTGGGAGAGAGTGTGTACAATACTGGATCGGTAAACAATAAACGCGGACCACACGTGGTATTACACAACACAGAGAGAGAGGGAACTGAGAGAGAGAGGTGTGAAAGATATAAAGTGGATATAATATCCACTAACCAAGAGTATACAGCTCTCTATGGGATACATTTCATAAAGCTCTTAAAACACGGAAACCTACACAAAGACCCCCCTTCTTTGTACTACAACACAACGGGCAGAGGGGGGGGGGGGGTTAGACAAGTTACAAAGACACTATACCTCTTTTGTACGAGATAGACAAGAAGGAGTGACACTAGAAGGAGAAGGAGGACAGCTCCAAAGACCCATATCATCACATCAGCAAGGGTCATCTTCTCAGTGACTATCGTAGTTTCTTCTTCGCTAGCTAGTACACTCGCATTCTGAATGGAGGAAGTAGGTACAAGACGAGAGTGGACCCCCGCGGAAATCATCAAAGAGAGATGGGAGAGAGAGGGGGAGAGAGAGAGAGAGAGAGAGAGAGAGAGAGAGAGAGAGAGAGAGAGAGAGAGAGGGGGGGGAGAGAGAGAGAGAGAGGGAGAGAGAGAGAGAGAGGGAGAGAAAAGGAAATTGTACGACGAAGAGGGGGAGGGAGATCTATGCAAGAGAGGTAATTGCTCTCAACCCATGCTAATTTACCTTGTTAGATGTTCCAACTGAGTCAACTAGAATTGGGGTAATTCTGTCGATGCTATTGTCGAGTGCTAAAAAGGGGGAAGGTGCTTTGTAACAAGTATAATAGAGGGGCTATTACTGAATAGTAACTAGGGGGCTTTAGAGAATGGGCTATATCAAAAGTATACATTACAATACTACGAGACATAGTATCTAATTGTCTCCTATCACAATACTGCGAGACAAACCTAGTATCTATTTGTCTCACAATAAACGAGATTGTAGTGGTCAAAAGGCGAATGAGTAGCAGTAGTAACTAGTAGGATGTAATACCGGCGACCTCGAATTGTACACATAGACATGATAGGGAGAGAGAGAGAAAAACACGAGCGTGTTTACACTTTACAGTTTCCGCGTCTTCGTCTTTTTCCCGATCCCCTTCCCCTCTTTTACCCTTTCCCTGTGTTTTTAGGCTATTTTCAGGCGTGTTTTTGCGACTCTAGATCTAGGTTGGAGTCAAACCGAAGATGTAATAAAGAAACACTCGTGTTTTAATCCATGTGTGTACAATTTGAGGTCGCCGATATTTCATCCTACTACTACAGCTGTCTCACAATACATGATATAGTCTGTCTTGTACCTAGTTTAGTAGAGACTATAACGAGGTTTAGACTATTACCTAGTTTAGTAGAGACTATAACGGGGTTGTACCTAGTTTAGTAGAGACTATAACGGGGTTTAGACCAACAACAACACACGTCAGGTGGACCTTATCCTCGCTGAAAATGTTTCGGTTTAGCTAACAATAGAGGCACGCGGTATATGTGTGCCAAAATGGGATTACTGGAAAAAAGGGAGGTGGGTCCCAAAAGTTGGGTAATGAGACAGTAATTCCCCAAACATCTCCCTATATTGTCTTGTTACTACTTACTAGCAGTTCTTGATGGCGGTTTCTGGCCAGTTAAAGTACTGGGTGATATTTCTAGCTAGATCCGTGAGCTGGGCTGAGGTCACCGTTTTCTGCCTGCGTCAAGAGAGTATTTTTAAAAAAAATTTAGGGAAAGTTAAGAATCCTGCCCCCCATAACGGGCGAAAAGTTTCCCTTTTAAAGGTTTGGGTTGGGCGAAAAAAACTTCGAGACATTGGATGGCTATTGCACGGGGAAATACCTCAGAGAGAAAAGAGAGAGAGAGAGGAAGAAGAGAAAAGAGAGAAAAGAATGAGAAGAGAGATAAAAGAGAGAGAGAGAGATTTGATAGAAGAGTGGGAGAAAGGGGGGTAAGAGATAATTTGAATAGTAGAAAAGAATGGGGAATTATTGAAAACAAGAGAGTAATGAGGGTTGTGAAGAAGGGGGTTTTTTGATGATGGGACGGCCCTCCAAAATGTTTGGGGACCACCCCTACCTCTCTCTGGGCCCCGGGGGATAATCGATTCACACACATTCAAACCCCCTATTACTGTGGGAGGATGTCACCTTTGTAGCGCCACCACCACGTGCTCCACTTACTTTGTGTTAAGGTGAAGATGTAGATACGTATCTGACACTGAAATGATGGGTCGGTAACGGGTGGTAATTTTTGCTTTCTATTGACCCCCTCCCTCTCTTACACAACATCATAGTCTCTTTAAGGAATAATCAATGGGGAGTAACCCTTTTAGGGAGGGGTACTTTACCTTTCTCTTCTTCCCGCTGTTGTACCTCCGCTGGCCCTGGGGCTCGCCTCTTCCGGTCTTCGTATTCTAGAGGAAATGAGGGGGAGACATAAAATATAGAAATGTGCGCTCGCGACCACATCTTTCTCTCAGATAATCGATGTTGAGAGATATAAAAAGGGAGAGAGAGAGAGAGAGAGAGAGAGAGAGAGAGAGAGAGAGAGAGAGAGAGAGAGAGAGAGAGGAGAGAGAGAGAGAGAGAGAAGAGAGAGGAGGGAGAGGGAGAGATAGAAAGATAGAATTAGAAAGGGAGAGTGAGAGTTAAATGGAGAGAGATAATCGCGAAGTGCTCATTCTTTCATTTCTCTCGACGATTCGTTCTGAAGATTACCACATATCACATGACCGGAGAGAGAACGAGGGAGAGGGAGGGAGGGAGGGAGAGAGAGAGAGAGAGAGAGAGAGAGAGAGAGAGAGAGAGAGAGAGAGAGAGAGAGAGAGAGAGAGAGAGAGAGAGAGAGAGAGAGAGAGAGAGAGAAAGAGAGAGAAAAGGAGCGAGAAGTGTGTGAGAGGACCACGGGAGTTATTAGCTATCACAATTATCTGGGCGGAGTGTGTGTGTTTATCAGGATGCCCAGGCTGCTACGTAATAACTGTAAACTCTTGATAGTGCAGTAGTAGAAGACTAATAATCCCCCCTTGAGTAGTTATACCAGTGCAGCGAATAGCTTCCCTTCTTTTCACAGAGAGGAGAGAGAGAGAGAGAGAAAGAAATGGATAGAAAAAAGAGTTCCCTTTTACCCTTTCTGACTAACTGATATAGAGCGTAGTGCGTACTAGCACACTACACTACTACACCACAGCTCACCTAGTTGTTCGGAGTTGTAGATGCAGATGCCGTTAGGACAGAACTCGTCACATCGTGATACCGCGTAACTGTCTATAACACAACAACATTTAGCAAAATTGAGAAGTGAGCCGAGTGAGATGAGTTTACACGCACTGTGTATCAACACTCACAATGTGCACTGGCAAGGGACAAACAGGTACTACTATAACACAGGAACCGACCGACACAAGTAAACAAGGGACAAACAGGTTACAGACTTACTGCAGTATACTTACTTTCGAATATACATCGTCTGCTTCCCGAGCAAAGAAACGACAAATCGTTACACCCTGTAAAGGGAGGGGTTTGTTTTATTTCGAAGAATTCGACCTCGAAAATTTACCAGGGAAGGGGGAATTCTGAGTAAAATGTTTTTAGGTCGATTCCCATGAAATATGGGAGTTGTCGAACAGTGCTCTATTTAATGATTTAATCGGTCAAGTTTCAGAAAGTAAATGATAGAGATAGAAGATAATGGCTAGAAGATAAATAGTAGATTGTAGAAGATAGTAGAAGGTAGTAGAAGGTAGAAGATAGAAGATAATGGGGCGCTAAAGATAGAGTTGTGGCAACTTTTAACGGAAGACAATGGTTTTACATATTCTGATTTTTCGAAGCACGTCCCTCAAAATAGAGAGGGCCCCCGTGGGGCCACTACGGAGCAGCGGCCCCACTAGTAGATGCACTACATGCGCTCCCTCTCTCTATCGCTCTATTTCTATCGCTCTATCTCTACCTCTCTATCTCTATCGCTCTATCTCCATCGCTCTATCTCTACCTCTCTATCTCTATCGCTCTATCTCCATCGCTCTATCGCTACCGCTCCCCTCTTTTTTGCTGAGTGTGTAACAACCATTGATTGGTTAAGTGTTCTAATTACAGAGAGCACGAGAGAGAGAGAGAGGTAGGAAGAGGGACCGCAGTAGGAAAGGAGATGAAAGAAAGCGCAAGCGTTTTTAAAGAGGGATTAAGGTAAAATGGTAAAACGTATCGATAAAAAGTGAAGGGAAAGGAATTAAGAAAAATAAAGAGAAAGATAGAAAGTAGGAATAAAATAATAAAATACCTACCTCTAGGTTGGGAGGTAGATAGTTGTAGGACACATATCAGTATTGATACGTGGAGGATCATGCTACCCATGGTATCCCCGCCATGGCTACTACCTGTTAACATTTGGAGTGTTTAACGTGGGTTGTAATGTGCGTTAACGTGTTGGGGCGAACGTGTGGGGATGGAATTTACTTCAAATTTTGCCCAATTTTCTTCATTGTGAGAGAAGCGTGACAGAGAATAAAGGGTGCTAAATGACTTGGCCGACAAAAATTGTACAATGAAATTCTGAGAAGTCTGAGAAAATTAAATTTCTCTAAGAAACCTCCCATATATACCAAGAACATGATAATGAACAGTGGAAGAGTCGGCAGAGAAACCATCGAGAAGAGATCGATATAATAGTGAGAGACAATGATCATTGCAGATCATGTATATCCAGCTGCATGATTGCAAGTTTTCATTAGCAATTGCAACTGCGTGTACACCACACCAGATAATGGCACCTAGATACAACACCCCCATCTGATCCTTGGAAGCAACCCCCCCCCCTTGGAGGAAGTAGGTGGACCTATCAGGGACCAGTATTTCCTAATTCGGTCGGTTCCAGGTGGACCTTATACAAAGAGTTATGAAAGGTACGATAAAAGGTCATTACGACTGATGAATGGGGTTTGTTTGTGAATTGTGCCGCTCAAAACTGATCAAACTCAAAGTCAGTGTCGAACTAAAAGGATGATCTGGCACTGCTGTCTCGCCTCCTGTGTGACTGATTACAGTCCCAAACCAGAGCAACCCAAACCAGAGCAATCAACAAACCAAACTTGACTCTCGGGAATATATGGACTAGACGAAAAGTAATAAATTACCCACACACCCGCATACTCTCTCTCTCTCAACTCACTTATCTCAAAAGTCAACGTCTCCCACTCTGACTGGGCTCAAGTGAGCGCTCACACGTCTTTTTGTGCCCCTAAGCGCAACAAGTGCAGTGTTGATTTCGATAAGCTGCATTGCGTCTTTTCACGGATTATTATTATTATTATTAAATCTGTTTACAATAACTTGACACTGTCAATATATATATATATATATATATATAGTACATAACGTTCTGCACGCAGTGCAAGCGCGCCATATACGCTCTGCACTGCAGAGCGTATATGGAGGTGAAATGCACGACAGCGGAGCTAGGCTGGAGTGCATTTCACACCTATATTGCACGAGTGAAACGAGTGCGATATAGGGGCGCTTGCACATGCCGTGCAGGACGTTATTGAGTATATATTCCGCGAGAAAACACATGACAAGCAAAACAATCATAATTTTGGGTGATTACACACAGAGAGATGTGACAAAACAAGGTACAAACTAAGCAAAACTACACAAAAATACACTTTACACCGGTTACACACAAGGGAGAGAAGGTCTGATAGTTTGAAACAGTGAAAAGAAGAGAGAGATAAAGAGAAAGATGCGAGAGAGGGAGATTGGAATTCTTGGAAATAGCAAACAACAAAACGTGTAAGGGGATAATTAGTGAGAGAAAGAGGGAGAGTGAGTGTAAAATGGCAGACTGTGTGTCGTGTAGTACCTTGTCAGTCATATTTTGTGTGTTTGTGTGTGAATAAGGTGTAAAAACACATTTCTCACTTATATCCCGCTACCTGTATATCTGCACGCTCCCGCGGAAGCACAGTGCATATTTCAGCGTGCAAATGGTCGCGCACAGCGGGAGTGATATGTGCACTCGCGGTATATATATATATATATTTTTTTTTTTTTCACGGATGAATGACATGGTCTCAGCGTAACACTCCTTTGCCTATCACAAATCTTCCTGGCCGCTCGCTCCAAAACCTTCCCTACTTCTCCGGCAAAATCACCCGATGTAGAGAATACGAGAGGCGTGAAGGAACCCTGCTCCACGTCTTGCACCCTTCGCATATAGGCCAGTTTCTATTGATTTTGGTGTTGCTTATACAGGTTCGTGATGGGCACCTTCAGGTAGAATGGGGCGTTTGGACGGAAATCCATGAAACTTGCCTGCATGTCAGGCCACAACAGACTATATGTCCATTCGTGCTTCAGCTTTGATATTTGCACTGATTGGCAAATTGAATCCTTCACGGGGCAACATTGGCTGTTCAGTGTTAACGGGTTTAAATCCCGCGTACCGGAGGATATCGGCTAGGGTATCCCGAAGGTGGTCGTGTCTCCACATGTCAAAGCCTCCAACCTTGCAGATCAAGGCGTGGTCACTGCTGTTTTGTGCCCCACAGCCGCATTTCCCGATCAGGTCCGGGAAGTGGAAGCCGTATCTAAGCCGAATGGCATCAACAAACTCAAGCTGGTTGATTTCATGACCGAGTTTCTGTAGCGGCTGAGCAGTTAGCCAACTAGAAGCACCGGGTTCAGAGCATAATTAGCTCCATCGCACGCTGTGTCAAATTTAAAAAAAAGAAAAGTTGGACTTGAAAAGTTTCAGACGCGGCGCGGCGACTGAAATTGAAAGTTTTAATTTTTTTATCCCTTGCGCGGCACTTTTTAGTATAATGCGCGTTTATGATTTGCGCGTAAGAATAAATTACTGCGCTGGCAAGTGCTCCCTGGCCTTTAATGGAGGTATGGGGGCAAAGCAATGAAAAATCGCCTGAGTTCATCGCATTCGTATTGCATGCATAACATGCTGATGACCGATGCCATGCTGAATTGAAGGATGATATGCATATGGATCATCATATAATATTAACCGAAACGGAAAAGAAATAGACTCAATTTATGAAACTTTGCAAGTCCAACATATGTCAATCTAAGTACAATAAAATCTAAACCGTAAAAACTTAATGGTTTAAATTCCACACACTGAATGAAGTTTTATGATCATCATCAATCAAACAGATCATCTCGCACTCAATTTATGAACAAATTTTGCTATAAAAACCGTCAATTCTTTTTCAACATCATAATCATATCTGAATAACTTAAATCCCCTAATTAAAATCACCGATTTTTACCCTTCTTTCCCGATTTTCCCTTATCGTCTAAAGATACATGTTTGGTGATTTTAACTTTCGATTTGTTCCCATTCCGGTGTGAGGTATTGTCTAGTGTCTGTGCCCTGGGGATTGGTTTAGGGCTCATTGGCCCTACTTCATCTCCCCTCTCCTCATCCTCTCTCTTCTCCTCGCTCTTTGAGGTTTTCTTCTTGAATAAAGCTGAAAACATGGTCGGTTTCTTTTTTGTTTTTTCCTCCTCCGAAGAGAGATCTTTCTCCTTGTTGAACGATTTAGATCTCTTCATGTTGTTAGTTTGTAGCGGGGGTGTCGGTTCCTCATCATCCTCATCAGACCCCACCTCATCATCGTTATACTTGAAGGAGGCAGAGCTATCAGCACCACCACCAGCCGCTATACTGGACATGCTCTTACACTTGCTAACCTTCCTCTCAGGGGACAGTCCCCTGGACTCGTACGGAAACTGGGAATCCGAGGTCTTCCTACCAAACTTGTGTGGTGGAGGTTTAGCATTGTACATTTCTCTGAGTGCCTCCTCCCTCTTTCTCTCCAGCTCTTCAAACGCGTTGGTTTTCCTCAGATTCTGTGATTTGAAGTTGATTTCTGCAGTAACGATGTCTGTGTCTGATTTGGTAAACTTCCTCTGTGCAGCCCGGATCTCTTCTGTCTCCTGAAGGAGAGGGTGGGGATGTTAGGGATAGCCAGTGTAGACCTACTCAGAGTAAAATTGTAAATAATATTGATTCGAAGTGTTTTCTGAGGCTGCCAGATGAAGCCACAAAATAACACTGCACCCATTATCAAACACAGCCAATAGACCGCGTTTTCAAAACTCCAACTCCAACTACTTATAATCCAACTCCGTTCTCCAACTTCACCTATAACACAAAATACACCTACAGTCCAACTACTCCAACTCCGTTCTCCAACTCCACCTACCTGGATAGACATGATCCGTTCCTCATGATTAGGTATCAGTTGACTGATCTCAAATATCAAATTCTTCTTCTCCTCGTGGATATCGTACTCGCTACCAGTGCTGATATACAGAGGATTGGTTCCTCGCATCTGTTGGTGTTGTGCTACTCTACAAGTAGGAGATATATGGGTTAGAGGTGGGTGGAGGGAGAGAGCTGGGGGGGGTGTACTGGGGTAACAAGAAAAGGGGCATGTTCCAAAGAAAATATGACTCATATATTCTAGGGAACATATATTATGAGCCCACAATGTTCTACAACAGCAATATAATGTCGAGGGAAAGATATCTTTCGTAGAAGCGCACTGAGACGTGTCGGATAGTTAAAGTGGTAGCGTGAAACATCCCAACTCACTTTTTCAATGACTCCATTAGCACATTAAGATCTTGGCATCTGACGGTGACATCTTCCAACATTGGTTCCTCATCTCCCAGGAACTGTTCCTCATTGACAATGATCTCTAGTTCCTCCTTCATCACTATCTTTAGATTCTCCTTCAACCCTTCAAACATCGCTGTGGAGGGAAGGTAGAGGCTGTTGAGGTTGAGAGTTGATGAAAGAACAGTTCATCAGTTTCAATAATTGGGGTTTTCTTCCAACCCCCCTCCTTTACATTTGAAACAGGGTCGAGCAAAGCAAAACTGGGGGTACACGGACTCCCACAGAGCGCGTATAGAAACAAGGTAAACTTACAGTTCATTCGAGTTACTTGGTCGGTATACGTCTTTAGCTCAGCCTCCATGGTATCTAGTTGACCTGGATCCAATCTCACCTTCCGCTTTACTACATCAGTCCTCAGCACATCGACTGCTTTTTCCAAATCCCTTGGGGAAGGAAGGGGGTCAGTGTCCACAAATCACAGAGAAATTATTTAGGTATAACGATTAACGAGGTGGGAGGGGTTCCGGTATAACAGGACAACAGCACTAATACTAACTTGATATTTGTGTAAGTAGATTCACTCTGGTTCCTATATTCACCCTCCACTTTGTCAACCTCCATCCTCAACCTCCTGATCCCCTGTGGCATGCTACCCTGGATGTGTCTCACTATCGCCTCCCTGGTCTCCCTAACAATGGCATCCATCTCCGCCCTCCTCTCCAGCTCCTTCCTTTTCAAGTTGATCATCTCAGTTTTAGTGTCCTGTAGTTGGGAGTGCAGGGACCTGATGATGGCGTGGAGGTGGGCTGTGGGAACCTGGGGACCAAAATCTGTCTGGCTGGAGACGGTAGACCCGGCATCGGATCGGAGGTGATGCATCTCACTTGTGATCATGGATAGTTTCTCCTCCACTAAACTCAACCGGGACCTGGGGGGAAGTGGGGTGTTAGAAGAGAGAGGGTGTATAAAAGAAGGGGAGGTGCTAGAAGAAGGGGGTGAGTAGAGAGGGTGTATAAAAGAAGGGGAGGTGTGCAAGTCAGCGGTGCTTGAAGAGAGAGAAAGAGAGTTTCACAGCTGAGAAAAGTCTAGAAAACAAGGTATAAAGATAAGATAAAAGAGCTGGTGTGTGTCGGTCAATTATTACTCAGATTGTGTGTCTGGATGTTTCTGGTCTGTTCGCCTGTTTGTCTGTCGGGCACCCGTAACCCCATATGCAAGGGGTGGTCTGAGAGAGAGAGACAGCTATTATAAAGAGTGCTAAACTGCTTTGAGAGTTTAAGACACGCACACACACACACAAAAGATATACTTTCTTACTTTCGGTTCTCTCGTTGGCGGCTCACACGCCTGGACGCACAAATTTAACAATCAGAAACAACATTTTGGAAAAAGGTTTTTGACTAACTATAGGTTTTGTCCCTAACTAATTCAATAAAGATGGTCCAACTTACTTTCCAGGTCGTTTGATGATGGAGGGAGGCATCATGGGCTGAGCTGGGATAACAAACCCGCCCCCAGAGGAGGATAGAGAGGAGTTTGAGGTGTTATGAAGGTCCTCTAGACTCTGACTACTACCTCGGTCTATCGTAGCGTTAATAAACTCATCGTGGATCTTCAGGTGGGCTCCTTTAGGGAGTGGGTGGAGGTCAGGGAGTGAGGTTCTAACCCTCCTTTGTAAGGGGAGGGGGGTCAATAAACAATATATCCCCTTTAGGGAGGGAGGAGGAGGTCAATAAACATCTCCCGATTAGCAGAGTACATGACACATCCAGATTCTAATACCAATTGTTACCTTTTTTAACGTCGTTTTTGTCATCAAGTTGGTAGAATATCTTGGTTTGTGGGTCCTGGATATAGATGGCTTTGAGGGGTACCATATCAGCAGTAAGGAGATCT
>CM035350.1:6583446-6850541 GCA_020137815.1 Hormiphora californensis
CCTCCCTGGTTCTCCTTATCACTCTCCTCACCAGGCCAGGGTACTAGGGCGGCTGGAGGGGAGGGTACTATGGACGGGATGGGGGCAGCTGGAGGGGAGGGTACTACATACTCCTTCTCTGTACCACTACTACAGTCAGATTCTACCCTGGATGCCTGAGGAGTCACTCTCTCCTCCCTGCCATCAGAGGAGGACAGAGACTCCCTGGACCTCCCCTCCCTTCCCGTAGTTTCCATGTATATCGAGAGAGGGTCTAGTGTTGCGGGCACCCTCACTTTACCCGCTGAACAAGGTCTCTTCCTCTGGACACCCTTCTTCCTCTCACTCCTCCTCTCACAAGACCTGGCCTTCTTCGCCCGGGGTTTCCTCCTCGTCCTATCAGGGGGAGCTAGACCCCCGGGGGGATGGGGATGTAACCCGTGGATACAGGTTACCCTTGCCAGTGCTGAGACATGGGCACACCTCTTCTTATCCACTACACGAGGGACGTTATTCTCGAACTCAATAAAGATCCCGTCTATACTCGTCTCCATTACATCCCCCTCCCCCTCGTCTCCAGAACTCATGTGATGAAGCACCCCTGAAGTACCGTGGTGGTGACTGGTGCTGATGAAGATGTTGTTTTTACATTGGCTCCACCGCTTCCTGGTACGGGGTGTCAACAGCTCCTCTCCTCCATCGTCCACCTCCGGACGGTGGGTGTTCAGTACAGGGATGGGCTGTTGTTGGGAGTCAGTAGAGGATAGTTTGCGGGGTTGTTCTATAACAGTATCTTGATATGAGGAGGTACTACTGGAACCCAGGTCAACTGCAGAGGAGGATGTTTTCCCAGGAGGGGTTGAGTAGGAGCTGCGTAGGGCGAGTAGGAGCTCGTTCATATCTCTAAACGGCCACACAAGGGTCAGGTAAAGGGGGGAGATATGACAAAGCAGGGGATGGGCTACAATTAGAAGAGAATCAGAATGCAAAAGGAGATATTATACAGCATGCAGCAGGCTGACCAACATAGAGAGCTAGCGGACACACACACACGCTTAACTAGGTGCTAGTGAGTTGTTTAATACACGCTAGAGGGGGGTTGTATATGTTAGGTCATTGACCTGACTTAGAGGGGGTAGGTACATATCTCTCACCTGTAGCCACCGCATCACTCACTCTCTCACATACACACACGCCCACTTGTACGCCCTGTCCTTTCGAGAAATATTATTACTGAGCTGCAACTTACTAAACGAACTCTGTCACAACACGGTGCAGATGAGAGAGAGAGAGAGAGAGAGAGAGAGAGAGAGAGAGAGAGAGAGAGAGAGAGAGAGAGAGAGAGAGAGAGAGAATGTGAAAGCTACAATTGGATTACTGACTGGCAACGCACTCTCTCAAAGTCACTGTACTGGGGATAGGAGGAAATAGACACAGCTATAGTCAAATACACGGCAAACGGAGGAGAGATAGAGGGTGGAGAAGACAGGGAGGGGAGATAGAGGGTGGAGAGATAGAGAGAGGGCTCCTCACTCAGAACTGCGAATTGGCGGCCCCCAAATTAGCAACGCAGTGCGAAGTACGATGTGGTTTTCACAAACTAACTGCTGCTAATTTTCGCAACCCGTCGAAATAGATGTCGAGAGGAAGAGAATAAGAGGGGAAGAGAGGAGAGAAATAGGAATAAAGATAGAGAGAAGGGGGCAGGGAGGGGGAGAGATAGAAGCTGCCCGGCCAGCTGCGCAAATTGGCTGCCCCATTTAGCACGAAATCACAGCGCTTTAAAGGTTGACAAGATACCTAAAACTTTTCGTATATCGTCTTATTTTGATTTATCATTAATTTTCAGCATTTTTTCAGAATTTTTGTCGGCTAGAAAAAAAAATCGAAATAGGGGGGTCTACCGAGTATTGTCAGCACTGGTTTTACTGGGGGCCACTCACTGCGTCTCCAAATTATTGGTTCGTATAAGGCATCAAAGGATAAAGTAGTATGGTTGGTGAGTTGGTCAAAACACCTTACAACTACTGCCAACTTCCAAGAGATCATACAACAAGCGAACCTGATATTACGGTTGTATTTAAACCACGCTCCCTCAGTTTTTGGTACCCCAATTTAATATTTCTAGCCGACAAAAAATTCTGAAAAAATGCTGAAAATTAATGATAAATCAAAATAAGACGATATACGAAAAGTTTTAGGTATCTTGTCAACCTTTAACAACTGCAATAGCTGTAGCATTAGAAGGGGAAGAGGCACTTAGGGGAGTTTCTCACTGACGTAATACCCCGAGAATTAGGTGCGAAGAGGTAGGCAGGAAGAGAGGGGTTTTTAGCGACGTGATGTAAACAGGGTTTACCCAGACAATTAGCATAGACAGAGTCCATTGGACCTAGCCTTTCTTGGGAAATAGAAGAGACACGACAGTAACAAGATATATTGGTTAGTGCTATAAAGGGCATGCGAGGTATGCCAAGGTAGTATGTGTGGCAGTAGAAGGAAACACACATACACACTACAGTGGCTAGACTCCAAGAGATCAAACAACAAGAGGTCTGATGCCTGATATATAGAGGTTGTGTAGCTCAAACCACGCTCCCTGAGGGTTCGGTAGATCAAGGTAGAGATGCTTTCAATACAGAATAGTGCTGTATGGCGACTCACATTGGCTGGCTTAATAATCTTTGTCGGAATGGAGGGGAGGAACAGAACTGAACTCACCGGCCGAAGAATGTTCAGATACAGGTTGAGAAGACGGTTTAGGAACATGACTAGCAAATAATGTGGGTTTAGACAACTCTAGAAATACTTGAACAATCGTCTCTCACACAAACACACGCTATCTATCTTTCTCTTTCTCTCTATCTCTCTATCTCTCACTCTCTCTCTCTCTCTCTCTCTCTCTCTCTCCCTCTCTCTCTCTCTCCCTCTCTCTTTCCCTGTCCGCGCCCTTTGCCAACTGCACAGAGCTCACAAGGGCTGTCAGACGGGTAGGCAGTAATAAGATAGTACATAGCGGCCATATATGTGTGTGACTTAGGCCGGGTCCAGACGAGTGGTAGGTAGCTACTATGGTAGGCTACCATGGTAAGCTACCATAGTAGCTGGGAACTGACCAGACGAGTGGTAACAAAGCTACTATGGTAGGCTAGCTACCACTCGTCTGGCCACCCTCTGACACATCTACCATGATACTTCTGTAATCATCGGGGGTATCAAGTTTCTTATGCCCCACAGTAAGATGTGACAACAAGTTACAATGGTAGGCGGTCAGAGGGTGAACAGACGAGTGACCACCTACTATAGTAGCCTACCATGGTAAGCTACTATAGTAGGCGGTTATACCTCGACCTATAACCGCCTACCATAGTAGCTTATGGTAGATATAGGTGTACAGACGAGTGGTAGCTGTGGTAGATATCTACCATAGTAGCCTACTATAGTAGCTACCTACTACTCGTCTGGACCCGGCCTTAGTTTATAACTTTGCTATCACGTGACTATTGACTGATTCGTCATCGTGATTTGATCGTGATGCATGATTCAAGAAAGAGGGCAGAGAGAGAAAGAGGGATTAGAACCTAGTATTGAGAGCTTGGAGGAGGGGGTTGAAACTAAAGTTAGACTTGTCATTAGTCTTGACAATTTTGTGGCAGATGACTCAGATGTTCAAAGGATTACAAACGTGACCCAAGGGGTGGCACGGAGAGGTGACCCCGCTGCAAATGTCAGCTGAGAGAGAGAGAGAGAGAGAGAGAGAGAGAGAGAGCGAGAGAGAGAGAGAGAGAGAGCGAGAGAGAGAGAGAGAGAGAGAGCGAGAGAGAAAGAGAGATGTAGAGAGCAATGTGGTTATGTATGAGCTATAAAATTGTGATGTGTAACACTGTTGCAGTAGGTCATCTCTCAAGCATCTTCTCCAGATCCTATATCGATCACAAAGAGAATCAAGAGACAGATGGGTATACGATGTAATGATAACTCTTACTAACGAATATAAATGTAAACTGCGATCAGTCCTCTCTATGTCGTATACTACTCGACTCTCTCTTAGCTATAAGTCATCAGTCTCTCTTTCTCTCTTATCCTCTCAATGTCTTGGCCACTGTACTCAATGTACGAATTTTCATGTGAGTAACGCATATATGCCGCCGGGAGGTTCCTACTATCTCTCTCACACACACACACTCTCTCTCTCTCTCTCTCTCTCTCTCTCTCTCTCTCTCTCTCTCTCTCACCCTAGCAGGAAACCCGACTAACTCAGTAAGTCTCGAGCATGAATCCTAGGGTTGCTGTAATCCAAAACACGAATTGGGTAACATCGAGCAGACTAGTAAATTACCAAGAGCGAAGTGAATTACTCCATACCAAGGGCGAAGACTTTAAAGAGGGCACAGAAACACCTGGTAATAGGTTTGGAAGTCTGTATAACCAGGAAAAAACAGGATATGCAGGAACTACAAAGATCGGGTTAACTAGTCTAGTAATAAACTTGATCTAAGAGCAAAAGGAATGCGAGCATTAGATCATACGCTTTCTACTTGTGAAATATACGTGAGCGATAACCGACCATTAGATATCTCATAGCCATCTGTTTCTCTTCCTATACTCAGATAACACAGAACAGAACATATGTTTCTGAAAGGTAAAAACTTCAAAGAAGGTTCTGGGATGAAAGAAATGGTGGCAGAAAGCCAACAACTTCTCTAGGGGGGCAAGGTTCCGTTCTCCTAGTCCAAGCCAGCCAGACAGTCAAAAGGAACCAGGCAATACCAACCAGGACTAAACGCCATCGTGTGGAGGATCTTAGTTGAATGGTTATCAGCTCTCCCAAACTCCGTCTCCGCTCTTCCCGTGGTAGCCTGTTGTACAGGACTTACAAAGGGAGGGAGTGAGGCCCGCTTTAGGATATTCGAAACTTCTTCCTCCGCCAAATAAGGGTGAGAGAATGCGCTAGAGACACATTTAACGATGGGATTCAAGGGTTCCCTGATGACTGGAAGAAGTTCTTGTAGTGCAGGTAACCTGTCTTGTTCTGGGACACTGCTAGTTGAGTTACGAGAGATATCTTCGATTAGCAGAGAGTTGATTAACTCGGCCTCTATCTGTGACTTGGTGAGTTGGAAGAGAGCCTTCAGGTAGGCCTCTCGGGGATCAAACATCGCACACTCTCCCATACATCTCACACATGCTGCTATCTAGACTACTCCTTCATAAAACTAAACATTGAACAATTCAAATGCGGGTATAAAACTGAAAGAGTCTAGACTACAAAACAACAAGTGGTAGGGGTGTGCTACAAGTACAAGGCGGGGGAGGGGGCAACTGCAGCAGCAGAGGGGGATCTCTAGACTTTGAACTCTACATATCAAATGTTGGAGCCAGCTGTAGCCCGCCACACTCACACCCTCACCAGCCAATCACAGCACGGTATTACAGCACGTGACTACACCCAACACCAATGAGTCTCGATCTCGCTTACTCATGCCTATTAGGTTTCTAAGTAAGGGCGCTCTACACCACGTGATTACAAGGGACTGAAGCTCATTGGCTATCACCATATCACGTGATTGAAGGAAGGAACTGTGATTGGTCGAGATCTAGGAGCAGCTGCTTACCCGTCACAATCCGGGAATATGCTGATGCATTGAAAATCCAATAAAATAAGGGGGAGGGAGGGAAGATGATTCTACTTCTGGATTGAGGGGGGCCGAGTGATGTGATATTGTGAAATATTGGTTGCTATGGTTACTCACCTTGGTATTACCGTTTTGGATGTCTGTTATCTCTCTTGGTAGCTCCCTGTGGAGAAAATCAGTTACAAGAATAGCAAAAACAGAAGCAATAATAATGGGATGCTGCACCTGTCGCTGAATAGTGGATACAGGGGAGAGGGGTGGGATACCAGCGCTACTCTTGGGTCGCGCAGGAAGGGTCCTTGAACCACCACCACCACCACTACCACGCTTCTCCATCAATGCCATGAGGTCGGAACCGAGACTTCGAGGACGCATAGCGAAATTAGTACCAACACAGAAAGAACGGGTGAGTTATGACAGTGTGAGTGTGATAAAACAAGTTTCATATTTCAAGGGTATGATAATATTTCAGAACACAGTACCAGGGGAGGTCGATCTGCGGGTTGAACGAGGAATCGAACACATTTCTTATTGCTATCAACAATAACCATGGACAGAGAAAATCAAAAACAGAGTTTGGTCAGAAATGTCCCCCTTTGCCCCCCTCTTATCTACAGGGGTATCAACTATCCCTTCCCTAATAACCCTCAAGTAGCGGTGTTTCACCGACAGGGTAGGCAATACTGCACATCTCGTGACAAGAGGGGGGGGGGGCATTGTACACCCCCTGACAGTGCTACATGATGAAGAAGTGTGCCCTATATGTATGTTGTGGGTGCACATGGTGTATGAGATGGGGCAAAGATGATGCAAAGACAAACGACTAAATGCCCCAACCTTCATTATCCCATCTGATCCCTCTCTTGGAGGTGAGAATACACCCCCCCCACAGACACACACACACACACACTAGGGATCTGCCAATTTTCCAGGGTTCAGAACCCTAATTGCCGCTGCTGGGATCCTAATTACCTGCTTTCTGTGTGTCAGTCTAGGAGAGAGTCTGAGGAGGGTACTCAACGCGGACAGGTGAGAGGGAGAATGGGGAGACGGGATTCCATCATTTTCAGAACGATGGGAGAGAGGGTGACTATCAACATCAGGAACAGAAGACATCTACAATGCACACACTACTGTCAAACAACAACGGAGCAATAATATATGCAGTATACTGAGTGAAGTAGGAAGAGAACTAATAATGTAGACAAGGGGGGTATAAACAGAGAATATTGTAGTACACTGCCAAGGGTACAACAAAGACACTGGATACGAAGCAAGAGGAGAGAGGGAGTGAGAGAGACAGCTTAACGTCAATGCCCGCCCGCTATGAAAAAGTCTGTTTAAGCAGCTAGGGTTTATAATTAATAAATGATTGAGAGAGAGAGAGAGAGAGAGAGAGAGAGAGAGAGAGAGAGAGAGAGAGAGAGAGAGAGAGAGAGAGAGAGAGAGAGAGAGAGAGAGAGAGAGAGAGAGAGAGAGAGAGAGACAGAGAGTAAGAGAAAGAGATAGGGAGTGACAACTTAACGGGCAGTGAGTGGTGGATATAAAGACTATCCTGATCTGATACAGTACACACCTGTCATAGTCATGTGTAATACAACAGAGGGAGGTACTAATAGTGAGTGTAGCAGGGAGAAGGGAGGGTGGCGGAATTTCCCTACTAAGACTGTTGAAGGGCCGTATTAGTTTTTACCAGGCTAGAATTTCACACGACGAGGAAGAGAGAAATAGGAACCCCCCTTCCTACATAAACAGTAAACATTCTATCGTGAGGGTGATATGATTGAGTTAAGAAATAAGAACCTATCTCTGGAATTGATACCTCCTTATTGGCTGGGTACTTGCCAGGAGATCCCAAACCAACAACTCGTGTGAAGTTCAATGATATCTTCAATGCGCGGGAAGGTGGCGCGCGCTACCAGTGCTGACAACACAATGTGGGAACTTTATTCACATCTCATTACGCGCGCGCTACAAGATGGTAGAGGGACTCTGTGGGAGAGATAAGAATTGCTCACCTGTTGGTCTCCCCGTCTCTGTCTATGATCATAATCAGGGGGAGGTGGGTAATCATTATGATGATGCTGTGCCAACTGTTTAGATTGTCGAGGTTGCAGGGTCGCATATCTCCGATCATCCCCACCTCTGTGGTCCGTCCCTCGGTGCTCTGAGAGAGAGAGGGGGAATTATAAACACGCTTATCATGCAGACCTCTTGGCAAAGGTCCAACACAACCACAGCTGTATCTCCTACTAAGTGGTACTAACCTGACATTGTCAAAATACACTTCCCGAGGAGGGAAGGCAGTCTCCCTATCTCGCGGATCTATCCTTCTATCTTCATACCGCTCCAAAGTCTGCGTGTTATAGTAGTTGGATTTTTGCTTTCTTCCTAATGTCCCGAACATCTCTCTATCGTTCACTTGTTTTCTAGAACAATAAGGGGGTGTTACAAGGGGGGTGGGTGGTATTTGGAGGAAACAGAGTGGTCTAGTATCACATCCACAGTATAGAACAGGATGTGACGTGTTGTGACGTGTTGGAATGTATGGAATGCAGCGCTTCAACATTTCACTGGCATAATTATACTGATAACAAGAATATATGAGACTGGGAGGGAGTGAGAAAAGGGTTATAATTAGCACTGACGAAACACCAAAAAAAGGTTATAATAATTGTAATGTACATATTATGATAGTCACATAATATACCTACAATTCCCATATACCCACATAATTGTACAAGGATAGATATTGATATTGCACCTTCTCTCCCACACTCTCTCTCACTCTCTGATTGCTATGAGCCTACTATTCACACGTCCAGTAGGTGTACATTTAGGGGATGAGAATTGGGAGCGCTATTAGTTTCTAGATACACAGATTACACCCCACCACATTGACTGCGGTGAGAGAGAGAGAGAGAGAGAGAGAGAGAGAAAGAGAGGAAGAAGAGAAAAGGAGAGGGGGGAAAAGGGAAAAAGAGAGAAGAAGAGGGGAAAAAGGGGGGGGGGTTTTTGGGGGGGGGGGTGGGGAAAAGGGGGGGGGGGGGGGGGGGGGCGGGGGGGGGGGGGGTCCCGGGGGGGGGAAATTGCATGATTGGGTTTACGCTTTTCAGAGCCCCTGCGGTTTTAACCCCCCCGGTTGAGAAAATTTTTGCTTGTCCCCGCAATATTTCCCCCCAGGGGCGGAATATAATTTGCAGAACAGGAATTATTTTACGAGATAGGACCCCTCTAAAAAAAGTTAGAGAGTGAGGGGAGAGCGATAGAGGGGAGAAAAGGGGGAAAGAAAGGAGAAAAGGGGAGAAGGGGGGGGAAAAAAAGGGGGGGGGGGGTTTAAATTTAGAAAAAAGAAGAAAGAAAAAGAGAGAGTGAGACGGTGAAAGAAAGAAAGGATATTGAATACTTGCTGCTACGGGTGAAAGTCATATATTCCCGGCTATCAGCTGAAAACACATTATCCAGGAATCTTTGGCACCATTAGCAGTCACTCGCCGTGACCACTATTCATATTTCTCTCGGTTGCTACATTCTCTCTCACTCTCTCTCTCACTCCCAGCTCCCTCTCTCGACTCTCTCTCTCTCTCACTAATACACACAATATATCTAGGCGTATAGACGTCCACAACATATTTACACATTGTAAACAATAGCTGTTTACACACACTAACCCAGGTAAAAACAAAGAAGAGGGGGAACAAACACTAACCCAGGTCCTGAGAGTGAGCGGTGAGGGGAAACAAACACTAACCCAGGTCCCGAGAGTGAGCGGTGAGGGGGTCGATCCTGGTAGCTAGGAGGTCCCACCGTTCCATAATCCCCCCGGTACCGCTGCCTGGTATCGTGAGAATCTGACCTGCTCCTCCCACTGTTAGAACTGCTATAGTAGTTCCTGTCATCCACGGAGGATCGCCTGTTGTCGTAACACACCGGCTGTATACTACTAGTCATCCTGCATGGGGTGTTCGGGAGTCAGCATTATGCACATGGGGTCTGGGTCTGAAAGTGGGGTCTGAGTCTGAAAGTGGGAGCCTGGGTCTGAAAGTGGGAGCCTGGGTCTGAAAGTGGGAGCCTGGGTCTGAACGTGGGGTCTGGGTCTGGGTCTGTCAGTATAAGGGTCTTGGACTGTCAGTGGGGTCTGGGTCTGAAAGTTGGGTCTGGGTCTGTCAGTGGGGTCTGAGACTGTCAGTGGGGTCTGTTAGAGAAAGGAAGCTATCTGCTTGTCTGTTGCTATGTTTATCTGACACTTCACACCGTTTAGTCTGTGTAGTAGTCTGATAGTCAATTAGAGAGGGAGTCTGGCAGTCTGGTTCATGCTTCCCACCCGATCCATCAAATGACCGACAAAGGGCTGTGTGTATGGCAAGCAGTTCTGACACTGATTCTGTGTATTTCAACTCATTCACAGTTCAGAAGGAGTAATGGTGAGAAATTTAAGATTCCATTTATTGTAAAACTGCCTTTAACCATTCTAAGTTCTCACAGCATATAGTCACGGTAAGATGTCCACGAGGCAATGACGGGGAGACAAGAATACTGAATAGTGTTGAATGGGTAAAAAAGAAGGGCAAGAATCTTGTTCGCCCCAGAGGGTAAGGGTGCGGCTTTATTGCAAACATTTACCACAGCTTCTACTCGATTGAAATATATGCCTTGTGAAACCAACCTACTAAATAGTTTAAGTTTTAACTTGGGAGGCCCCCTCCTTATTATATGATTAGATGACTGGTTAAAATGGTCTATTACTTTTTAGTGCACGAGGCCGAAGGCCGAGTGTTCTAAATACAACAATAATGAACCGAGACCGACAGGTCGAGGTAGATCCTTTTACTTAGCTGCCGAGCCTGCGAGGCACGCTAAGTGTAACTACCGAGCGAGCCTGCGAGCTCTGTAGTTGTACTTTTGGGCCGAGCCTGCGAGGCCTAAAAGTGAAAGAATCTTTAACATTATTGTTGTGTAATAGAGCATGTAAAAGCAGTCATCTAATTTTATTAGATGATTTTGGAAACAAACTGAGTGAAAGAGATAAAGATTGAGTGAGAGAGAGAGAGAGAAAGAGAAAGAGAATGTGTGAGAGAGAGAGAGAGAGAGAGAGAGAGAGAGAGAGAGAGAGAGAGAGAGAGAGAGAGAGGCGTGTGCAGTAGTCACTACTGCATAGTGCACACGCCCTAACCCTTATCTTTTCTCCCCCTCTGCAACTATAGGTCACGTGATCGTCACGTGATGGCACCACGCCAATGAGCGTCCTGCATCTGCTTTCCCTCTCTGCCTTCGATTCTCTCTTTTCCTATCTCTCTCTCTCACACACACACACATTCTCTTTCTCTCTCTCTCTCTCTCTCTCTCTCTCTCTCTCTCTCTCTCTCTCTCTCTCTCTCTCTCTCTCTCCCTCTCTATCTCTCTCACTTAATCTTTATCTCGTTCACTCAGTTTGTAATGTTTGTAATGCTCACACTGTGTGCGTGTGACTAGAAAGTGTCTAATTTTTCACATACCACTGCAACGGTATTTTACTTTATAATTACTAGTGTTTTTGCAGTGGTCTAAGTTTTCACAGTACACTGTAACCGGTGGTCACGGTGTACTGTGAAAACTTAGATAACCGGTTAAAATTGTCTAATATGTTCTAACCCTCCCTTTACATAAATGTAACACAGTCTAGCCAGGCAACCCCCTCCTTATTATTTATCATCCTCTCAAAATAGGCATGTTTCCAGTGACATCATGACAGCAGACAGGTGAGCAGGAAATGCACGCATTTTCATGTGCTTATTATTGTTTTTCTGCCGCACGCTCCAAACACAAGCTATCTTTTATATGTCGTGATTTTAATCTCACCATCCTCTCGCTCACTCTCTGTTTCTCTCTCACTCTCTATCAGTCTCAATCACTATCTCTCTCTCTCTCACTCTCTATCAGTCTCAATCACTATCTCTCTCTCTATCTCTATCTCTCTCTCATCAAAGTTTTAAGGACACTCTCTTAACAAGAACTGCACGTGTGAAGCTTGCACGCTAGGTGTGCTGGAGGCTCCCAGAGTCGGAGTATTCTAGCAGTACAGGATACACAGGTGACCCTTAGAGTCGGAGAGAAAACAACAAGGGCATGACGAAATCACAAAGTAATGTTTCTATATCAGATTTACCACTGTTAGCAAGGAGAAGTTCCAAAAAGAATACATACCACTCTCTCATCTTGTATTTCTCATCATCGCCATCTTGTGTTTCATAGTTTAACTACATTCGAAAACAGCTGTCAAAATATATCCTTCCTCTGCAGCAGGCTTATTAACTTCTTCTATTTTCTTTAGCTCACTTCCTTTCCGCCCTTTCTGTCCACCCTCTCTCTCTCTCTCTCTCTCTCTCTCTCTCTCTCTCTCTCTCTCTATCTCTCTATCTCTCTATCTCTCTATCTCTCTATCTCTCTCTCTCTCTCTCTCTCTCTCTCTCTCTCTCTCTCTCTCTCTCTCTCTCTCTCTCTCTCTCTCTCTCCACCCTCTCTCCACCCTCTCTCTTCCTCCCACCTCACAATGTCCCAGGGAGGAAGAAGGGTTAAGTGGGTCTGATTAGGGGCTCTCCCACCTTAATTGCAGCTTCTAATTTTCGACATGCATGAATGGGCGTACGATTCTCTCACCTCTCACCCCCCTGATAGTTTAGGCAGTAAATTAAATCCCCTCTCTTCTCACGCTGTACTCCTTGAAGCAGGTAGATATCAGTTTCAGTTCATGATAAATGGACACAATGAGGCTTGTCTGACTATTGACCAGTGCTTGGTAACCGAGATATATAAACAAGGGGAGAACTGAGGGAGAGAGAGAGAGGGGGATGGGCCTGGAAGTAGCAAAGATAGAGAGAAAGGTTCTCGAAAGTAGTAGAGAGAGAGATGGTCACAGAAAAAGAAGACACCACGGTAGCCCTAGCAGCCGATCAAGGGGGACCGCTAAGACAAGGACTTGTGTAAACACATACACGCACTGACAGAATGGTGCAAATACCAGAATAGTAGTACCAACATATGCCAAGAATATCCTTCAGTAGCGTTATCACCTCATGTGTGATGTGAGAAACACACAGAGAAACTATTGGTAGAAGATAAACCTAGCCAAAGATATACGTAGTGGTTTGTGAGAGACGCACAGACAGACCATTGGTAAAACCCTTAGATCATCAGGGTGGTTCGGTGTATCTACCGAAGGCTGAACAAGAAATCTAGGATGAACAGGGGAAGGGAGGAACCGGACATCGCTAACTAGCGGTACTAACACCTGTGTGTGTTTACCCAGGTGATCTGTTACACATGAACATCATAATGATGGGAAATATCCCATCCCAGTAATTCATAATTGCAAGGTAATGAATCATGTCTTTCTGTCTGTCTGTCTGTCTGTCTGTCTGCCTTCTAGTCTGTCTGTCTGTCTGTTTGTGTCATATTGAGCCCCCCTCCGGTGGTGGTTCCGTGTACTGTGCGAACGTGTGAATAGAGGGGTGCATGATGGGGAAGAGTACACACAAACAAACACACATTCCTCATGCAGAGAGAGGGGAGAGAGAGGAGGGAGGAGAGATAGAAGAGGAACGAGAAGCTTTATGGAAGAATTTTGGGAGCTCCAGATGACAACTTAGCATGCTCTGTAAGTGATCCACTGATACACACATTAATTATTGGGGACGCAGGAATTTGCTAAACGTAGTCATGACGTGAGAACTAGAAGAATGATGACGCACTTCCCTAGAACATATTCTCTGACAGTATGACTCCTAATTTTAAGATTGCGCCCTTACACCATTGCCACTCAATGTAATATGACGGTATTGAAGGAGGAAGGTAATATTAGAGTGAACTATACACCAAGTATCTGGTCATGATATAGGTTGTGTAGTTGTTAGAGAGATTTAGATGTTGAGTGTTGAATCAGAGTCAATGACTCTCTCTCTCTCTCGGGGTCATTTGAAGAGGATCGATTAGAAGAGAGTGGTACGGTGCGAGAAAAGACCAATATACTATATTTGACCCCCACACCTGGTGTCATTGCAAAAGTGGCATGAAGAGAGAAGGGGATGAGGAGGGAGTATGAAGGAGAGTCTACTACAACACGAGGGGGGCATGAAGAGGGGATGGTGACATGAATGGGACATGAATCTACAATCTATGAGGGGGAATTGTGTATAACACTGTCACAAGTCACTAGCAATAACACAGCTGCATCCCTTACCCTGTCCAGTGGCTGTTGTGGGAGTTATCTTCTCTCTTCAGTTGCTTAGTCATCATTGACAACAGGCCTGGAGGGAGAAAGGGGACATTTTTAGAGAGATCATTATTAAAATGTGAACCCAATATTGAAATAAAAAATAAAATAAGAATTAGCTAGGATAGGACGGTTTTAAAAGTAAGATAAGAAAGCTTGACCAGTGGATAGGTTAGTGAGACAGAAAGAGACGGATTGGGTAGAAAGTTGGAGGAGGATGGATAAATTTGGATAGAAAACTTGAGAAAGGGGTAGAAAGTGAGAAATTAAGCTTTAGTCTAAAGCCTTTAGAAGTGGGTAGACAAGTAAGTGAGAGGGGCAAGCTTGATAAATAGGGTAGAAAGCTTGAGAAAGGGGTAGAAATGGTAAATAGAAAGTTGGAGAAATGTTGAGAATGAGGGAGGAATGCGGATGTGACAATTGGTCTAACTGGGTTACAGCGGGGGGAGCAAACCAATAAAAAGTCTCACACTCCCTACACTAACACACCACACACGATGTGGTTATATTAGTGTTTGACAACTACGGCCCGAGGAATATAGGAACGGGGTATAAAACATTAAATATTATGCAGTGGTGGTACTGAAAAGAAGGAAAAGGAGGTTGTTACTACTACACATCGGGTGTGTAGTATAATTGTAAGGCCTACATATACACAGTATACTACAGTACAGTACAATGAGCTGCAAAAAGCACACAAGATAAAACACTAGACACACAATAACAGAGACAGAGACAGAGACACCTGGATATAATTGGAAGAGGGCCCCAATTGTTTCTAGATCATGTATTTATAGCACTTCCAACATAGAGATATGTGTTATAGAGCTCTACTCTCTAGTTTTAGCAAGCACCCCTAACTACCTACCGGTGAGGGCATGTTGTCAGTATGTCTGTCACTCAGTCATCACCATACCATACTTAGAGAGTATCGGTCGTCAAATATGTCGAAACACAAATTAATCAGTTTGTAATATTTTGTAAACCTCTCACAACGAAATAATACAACTGTATTTAGGACCTCTCACATGATAAATTTCAATGCTAACTTACTACCACTACAGCATTGTTCCAGACTAGTACTGCTCCCTGAAATGTCAGGAGGTAGGACAGGGGAGTCCTGCTCCTCTATCAATTCGATAACAAGCATAGGTAAATCAAGGTATACACAGAGCACAGATATGTGCAACGGGATTGGAAAGTAGACAAGTCATTTCCTAGTGCGAGCAATGTGAGCTAATCACGGTAACGATTACTTCACACACACACACACAAATGCTAACCCTCTCATATCCACATACCTGTCAATCCGATTCTTGGCTCTCGTTTCACTTCTTAATATGCTAATGGAATTACAAATTAGAGCTGAGAGCATATGATTTTCCACAGGCGTGCTTAGACTTATGTTTACAGTACACTCAATTGGCTCTAACCACCAAATCACTTGACCGTTTTGACTGAATTAATAAATTATTTGACAGCCCATCGAAACCCCTAACCTTAACCCTGATTCTATTTGACAGTGGTGCTCGGTCATATTGGCCGCCTGCACAGCGCCGTCCAGTGTCCACGCCGTCTAGAACGCGGGAAAATGCAAGCAATATCAATACTGACTAAATCTTTGACGTTGTAGACCGCGTCGCATGAAAATCGTTATGTGGGCAGCCAATCAAAGAGCCACTATCGTCTGTAAGAGGAGTTTTGTTTAGAGAAATCAGAAAACCGAAATTTTTGAAAAAAGAGCACAGGACGGGATTTTTTTGGATTTCAAATAAAAAAGATTTGCATGTGCGAACGCGCGCAAACAATTAAAAATTTAACCTTTACGCGCGGCTTGATGTTTGCGCGGTCGATTTTTGAGCTGCGCGCTCACTCCATTCTGCTCGCGCGTCAGCGTGACCGTATTTGATTATGCGACCCTGCGCCCTACAGCAAGTACAGTCAGGTGACTTCATAAACACTGTTCAAATGAAGTGTTCACTGTTCATTGAACGTGCCCTGCCATGGGAATGCCACGTGAGTAAACTTAAAACTGCATAATTTTTGGCAACAAAATCACTTTTATTCAAACAGAATCAATAAAAACAAAAACAAAATATACATAAAAAGATGTGTATAGCTGGTCTTCAAAACAAACCCAAACTGTAAATACACCTAAACACTCTTCTCTTATTTGACTGTAAACAAAAAATACAATTAAAAACATTCACTCAAGCAAGGTCACGGTATCTACTGTTTCTCAAGTTCATGTTTCCCAATGAATAGTCTATCTATTATATAATGTATCTCTGGTACCGCTCTCTAAATATATATTGTCCATCTCGTACCCCCTCAAAGAAGGAGCGGTGTTCGCTCCGATGAATTCCTCTCCTCCTCCTCTATCTTCCCGAACCCAGTAGACTTCTCAGCAACACTGGAATTCCGGGAAGGCCCAAAGAACGTAAGGAACACCGGGAGGAACACAAGGCCATGCAACATACCTAGGGCAACAATACAAACATACATCCGGAAGTAGTATATCTCAAAAATCTGAGATTTAGCGAAGGCCAAGACAGAAATTCCAATAAGCTTGGTCATAAAGATTCCACTGAGAACGGAGGATCCTGTTTTGGCGAGGGCCTCCTTAGCCCGCTCCACTCGACTAAAGTGCCGGGAGAGAGCAAATGACCGAGTGATATGGGAGCAGAACTCAACGGAAATTCCCACACTCATAACAAGGTTCACCAGAGACACCGGGTTGATGTTAATATCCAGGAGATACATCATTCCGAACATGTTAACTGTTATCATCAGAACCGGTGGTCGTTGTGATGACTGCTGCCATAAAGTTGAAATTTAGAAGGACAAAACTGACGATGAAGACAGCCACGATACACACCGAGAGATTGATGGCAACTTGTTCCACCATCGTAACATACATCTCATAGTAGACGTAGAAGACGCTGTACGGGTAAATTGTAGCATTTACATTCTCCATCATCAGATTGGAGAGGTTGCGGGCTTGGTTGTAGGCTGATATGAAGTCGCTGCTGTTCCGGCATGTTGTGTGGTATGACATGAAGAGAGATGCCGTGAATTGTGATACTGCACCGGTGGTAGTGTTGGTTGTGTAGTTAACAGCGTTCCCGTAAGCAGCGTGCCCTCCCTTCGGTACAACTGTCCAGATCTGGGTTGTCGTGAAGAAACCAGGAGAGATACTTGTTAAAATCATCCGCACCCGGTCTGTTGTGGGTGTACTCTCCCTCAATACAGGGGGTACAGAAGGATCCAAAATCGCTGGCTGGACAGAATTTCCCAGGTTCATCATCGTGGTATCGACAGCAGGACTGGTCAGCAGCGGGTTCCAGCCAATCAAAGTAGTCGTCAATCCAGGAGTTGGGTGGCTGGGCTAGTCGGGAGAAGTCAGAGTAGTTGCTGTATACATTGACAGTAGAGACGAGGGAGTCCAGGTTACACCCATGACACCCCGCAAATCTGGTTCTGAGAGATGAGGTCGCTTGGATCCAAACCTTTGTCATGTTCTACAACAAAGTAAACGGGGGCACCCACCTCCAAATACTCAGATAGGTAGTCAAAGTAAGGGACCCATGTAGGAGTCCTTGGGTAGAGCGAGTTGTTGATCCAGTCCTATCTCTAGGTGAGGGATAGCAGCGATGGAGAGACAGAATGTCAGACCAAATAAGGACATAACCAGGAAGCGGACCACAGGTGGTGTTTAGAAGAGCGGGTACCCAACACTTGCTTACAAAGAGGTATAGATGGTGATCTGGGTCGTGCCTCTCCCTCCGCTAGCTGGATCTCCGGGGAGGCCTTCACACAACAGAAAATATCTGCCCTTTCAGCTAGTTCCCGTCTCCTATCCCACGCGACAAGAACCAGAAACACCGATATTTGAAGAAGGAAGTTAATGAGAACAGCAACTGATGCGTAGAGTGAGAAATCATGTACCGCTGGTTGAGAGGAGAGACTGCCACATGCGAATGCTATAACTTCACTGGCGGCAGAGAGGAGCATGGAGGGTCCCGATCTTGCCAACAATCCTAACCAACTGAGTATCACTAGTCTCACCGGGACTCCTGACATCTCTTTGTAGTGCCTGGACCAGGATGAAGATGTTATCGACACCCACAGCCAACACTAGGAAGGGTATCACCTCGAGGACAATGACGGTACTCTTAAACCCTGCATAGGAGAATATCCCCAGGGAGCAGATCACTGACAGGAGAACAAACAATACACCCGCTAATCCGAGAGATATTTTAGCGTCAATGAACCACCTTCTGAAGCAATACATGTGAGCTGTACTCTCCGCAGCACAGCTGACCTTGCCCAACATGAGGGCCTACATAACCAAACATCAGGAAGTAGCTGAGGGCGACCGTGAAGACATCCTGGTTTGCCTCCCTCTCCAACTCATCCTTTATGGACCGTTCAGCTTGGAACTGCGATCTTTAGCACGTCTTGTCCGGCCGTATAATTCAGCATGAAGTTGATGAATTCCTTCTCCCACAGTTCTGCGTCACTGTTCAATGCCTCGTCCACGTGGTTATTGATTGGGATTGTTATCACCAGGGCCTTAGCATGGAGGGGGTCTGGCTCCCCGTGGAAGCCACCTAGTGCCACATTGGCAGCGGCTGGGCCAGTGAAGGAGGTGAGACAGGATACAGAATCAAAGGAGCCATCGAATGTCTCCAAGGGGCGAGTTGACACATTTAAACACGTGGTCTAGGTAGGTAGTCTTGTCTGACGTCACTTTATTGATCTTATCAGCCGTCATTCTGGAACCACTGGAAAGGAGATATTAGGGCACATTCCTGGACATCGGGGGCCAGGGGGATGAAGCAGACATCCTTGATGCCAATGGTCCTATTCCCACTCTGGGCTGTAAGGGACATTATGGAGTCTTGTAACTGGAACACCTTCTTGAAGACATCCTCCTGAAACACTCCCCCAAAGGTCTGAGTGGTGTTCCTCTGTACATCGTCCCTGTGGAGGGTGTAGTTGAAGGCTGGGGACACTGGGAGCTGTCACAATCACCTGGGTGGTCCTGTAGAATGGAACAAATGTATCATCGAACTTGTTCTTTTCCATTCTCGTCTGGCTGGATGGGGCACTCCACAGATCGATTGGGGCACTAGTCATGACGAAGAAGTACATGCCCCCACAGGCTCCACCAACCAGCACCAGTGCTACAACTATTACCAGCCAGGGTTTCCTGATAGCGAACCCAGCCCAGGCAGTAAAAACCCGGTGTAAGATCTCGTCAACCCTCCTGCAACCCTTATTTACACGATTCTGCATGGACGCGATGTGGCGCTCACTAATGCTGCTAGGCGATCGATGCGCTCCGGGTCATCGGGTCTGTCTGGTTTCTCCGGCGATAGTGAAGGTTAATAGGAGAGATGTGCCTAGGACACAGGAGGAACAGTGACAGGTAAATGATCATCAGGATAACTAGAGGGCCGTCAAATCCAGCGATGGTGAACAGTTGTTTAGGAGGGGGTATCTGTGGAGGAGCAGCACAGGTGTACTCCGAGACACAGTCCTGACATGAACACAACCAACTATCCTCCGTCTCCTTCTCCCAGCAGTACTTGAGTTGATCAGGTCCCAGCAACTCTCCCGTTCCGTTATCCGTTTTCACATCAGGGACCTGGAGGAAACAACAATATAATACTATTATTTTCTTTGGCACGTAATATAATTGAGGACTATATGTCACTGCCTGTACTATAATAATAGTGGTAACTTACCTCGTCTAGGTACTGAATAGGGAACGGGGACAGCGGGTTATTTCCCATAAAGTTGAACAGACGTTTCTCGTCACAGTTGGTAGAACCACACAGCGCTACGATGGCCTTCATGTTAGCGGCTGGTAGGGACACGTCCTTCAGGGAGTTGTAGTACTTTGATTGGAATTCCTCGCTTAGGTACATGTCTACACCCAGGACGTTATCGTAATCACCCTCTGAAGGAGGGGGAGGAGGGGTTTAGGAGGAGGAAGGAGGGGGTTTAGGAGGAGGGAGGGGGTTAGGAGGGGGAGGAGGGGTTTAGGAGGAGGAAGGAGGGGGTTAGGACGAGGGAGGGGGTCAGGACGAGGGAGGAGGGGTTTAGGAGGAGGGGGTTATCATAATATTGATCAATGATAATCCGATATTGTGGTAACTGACAACAGATATTCATTATTCAACCAATAGATCCACATACCAGTGCTCTTCTCGATCTTGGTAGCATTGATGTAGAGACTCTGATCAGGGGAGCAAGTGAAGGTGCAGAACAGGGAGATAAAGTTCTTCCAGGACACTTCACACTTGCTAAGCAGGCTCTTTGCTTGGAGTGTCTAGGGGGAGAGGGGGATATGAGAGATGGCTGAGAGGGATTATTGGTTCAGATGTTAGTCTGTAAATCTGTGTCAGACCCTGTTCTAATGTAACTAGGAACCAAACGACACAAGTAAACAACCAATCAGAACTCGTTATTTAGGTCACGTGACTGGTTATCAGCCAATCAGGGACCTGTATTTCCTGATTCGGTCGGTTCCTGAATGTAACCCTCCTTTAAATTTGTAAGTTTCCCTGTGACCCGTGTGGGGCACGGTGAAACAGGGTCGAGCAAGGCATACCATGCCAATTATAGTAGGGCAAGAAATACTTGCAAAGCTGTGATTTGAGTAAATACTAACCTTAGTTTTGAGGTCTATGAATTGATTTAGATCACAGCAGATCTTATCTCCTGTCGCTAGCTCGGGGCATAACTCTGAAAATAAAGAAAATAAATCGATGGCAGGCATCAATAAAGGCAAGTTTCGTATAACTTTTAACTTTATTTAGACGCCTCAAACATCTGAAACTTACGAGGAAGGAATGCAGCCATGGTAGGGTCTATATCAGCAGCTGGGGCATTGTGAAACTTGACAAAGTTCCCTCCCGCCTGATGAGGAGGGATAGTGGTTAGGAGAGCTGAAAATTCGCAAAATCTAGGGGATCTACAACAAGCAATCTTAGAAGAGAACCAAGTACAAAACTAGGAGATAAACATACAGGGTTGATGGTTGAAGCGTCTCCCTGTCCATACATCATACAATAACCGGGAGCATGGATCCTTGTGTTGTTATCATCTTGGCCCGTAACCACATCCCAGTAACCACACGCCACAACCACCAATAACCACATTGGTGACATGGCTATACAAGAGAGAAGCGGTTTAGATTGGGGAGGGGGTAGCAAAAGATACTAGGGAGACAGAAAAAATTGTTAATTGAATGCTTGAAAATTAAAATTTAAAAACCCAAGCAAAGTGTTGTTATAAGCAAGACACACCCTCGCAAGCGGAAGGACAGTTGTTGAATTCTGAGCTGATAGTCGCACGATAAAACGTAGAGAAAGAACGAGTGCGAGGGGAGAGAGAGAGAGAGAGAGAGAGAGAGAGAGAGAGAAAAGAAAATGGAAGGAAGCAGGTACTAGTATAAGTAAGAGAATGGGTAAAGTAATAAGTTGGGCCCAGATAAAAATGAGGCGACTCTAGCGACTTGATACCAAAATGTAACATAAAACCATCACGTGATACACAAATACACATGTTCATACCACCCCTAAACAATAAATTAGCCTAAAAACACATCTTTCTCTGAACTCAGTGAACGTTTGTCATATTTAGTTCTCGAGACGATCTCCGTTGCTTTTTCCCGGCCTCCTTTTTGGAAAACTTTTTACTGGTACCCTTTACGTTTAACCTGGCCCCCTTTTTGGCGGGGTTTGGAGCTGATTCACCGTTCTAAGAGGAGAGACAATATGATAATGATGGTGATACTAAATACACGAAGGAAAGAGATAAGAGATTCTTTGCAATATTGCGAATGAGTAGACATTGTAAGACAGCAGGAGAAATGAACATTAGGCTGACCGCCAGATATTCTACAAACATACCGGTTCTGTGTTGTTTTTAGCAGCCCTTTCTTTCTGTTTTAAGTCCATGGCTTTAGGAGCTGGTTTCCCGTTAGCACCGTCCTTGTTCCACTCGTATTCAGTGATGATATAGGCATCAGGATCGGTGGGATCCTCCCCTGGTACTACCACCTCGTCCTCGTCGTCCACTAGTATAGACACCTGGAGAGGGGCAAATCTCTTTTATATACAGTCGGACCCCGATTTAGGGACACCCTCGGGGGAAAGGCTCTTGTCCACTAAATCGGTGTGTCCACGAAATCGGGGTCAAATAAGGTTAATTTCCTATTATATCGGGGGTATAACAAATAATATAGATTTTCAAATGTGAGTGTGAACAATAGTAACACCGATGTTTTACCTTTTTCTTCTTCTTCTTTCGCGGTACGGGTAATATCACTTCTTCTTCGTGACTCAGGGAGGAGTTGTGAACGACCGAGGGGTCGAGGGGAGTGTAATCCTCATTAGGGGACAGGTAGCTGGAGACACTGTCACTGGTCCTGGCCCGGGTATTGGATAGGAGGTGGACTCTGACATAGTCCAGCAAACTAGCTATCTGATATAGGGAGGAGTAATAGTTAGTAAAGTAGCTATCTGAAATATGGGGGAGTAATATTAATACATAGTCCAGCAAACTAGCTATCTGAAATACAGAGGAGTAATAGTTAGCTGTTAGCAAACTTTTGATGTAAATGTAAATTTTCAGTTACACGATCAGGGACACTAAGGAGGGAGATAAATAAAACTGTGGCATAGTAAAGGGAGGAAACTAAGAAATAAGAGCGGTGTACTGAGAGATATCTCTCATGGAAACTTTCAATGCGACCTTGGAAGTACAAGTGGAAGTAAATGCGTGACATGATAAGAAAAATCAGCCGAGTCGCTCAACTCAGCTAGCTATGTGACGGGAGAAGGCACGCGTCAAAAGTATACAGTCACATATAATACACGTCACAAGTAGCGAATGACGTCACAAGTAGCGAATGACGTCACTCATGACGTCATAATATCCTACCTGTGTTTCGGTATATCTCTCTTCACATTCCTCTATGACAGCGTGTAGTTCTACATGTGTTGTGGGGCGGAGGTTCACGAGCTGCAGCAACTCACTTTTAGATAACTGGTACTCCTTCACCGACTCGACAAACTCTGCCGGATTAGAGAGGTGGTTAGAGAGGAACATAGAGAGAGAGAAAAGAGAGAGGGGAGAAGGGAGAGGGGGAGAGAGAGAGAGAGAGAGAGAGAGAGAGAGAGAGTGAGAGAGAGAGAGAGAGAGAGAGAGAGAGAGAGAGAGTGAGAGAGAGAGAGAGGGGGGGTTAGATTTGTGAAAGGAAAATAAGCAAACTGAGAAAGTATTCTAGGAAAAGCACATGACCTGCATTTTTGATACATTTTATCATCCCTTGTGTTCCATTGAAATTCACTAAATTAAATTTCTGCTTTATCAATATACTGGCATGTCAGCTGTGTGCAAAGTGATAACCGGTTGACACCAGCAGCTGCAGATCCCCAGTTGCAGAACCCCAACTGCAGAATCCCAGCAGCAGAATTCCAGCTGCAGAACACCAGGTGTTCAGCACCTGGGTGTTCAACACCTACCCGGGAACACCCGCCCTACCGAGAATCTTTGAATCTTCTTACAACCCATCTCAAAGAACTTGAATAATTTAACCTTTTGTTACGTAGGGAGAGCATATATTCAGAACAAAGTCCCTCACTACTACAGACTCAATCAGAAGCTAAGAGAATCACTCGGTGTCTTTTGTTATTAAAATTATGAATGAAGCGGTTGGGATCTGGGATGGAGAGAGGCAGTAAACATGGAGAGAAAAGAAAAGGAAGAATGAATGATAGGGAGAGAGAGATAAATCGAGATATTCTAACGCAGGAGAATAATGACTGTGGGAGTTTGGATAGGTCGAGAAGGGAGAGCAATTTTTCCCATTGTTGTACACGGGAAATGTCATTGCTCTCTCTCGGAGTTTGTGAATTCCCCTCTTGCCAGACAAACCACCATGGCTTGTCTTTCTCTCGTTGTGCTAGCACATACCATTGGGCCTCTTATCGCTATAACTGGTACGTACCACATTAAATCCACGACTAAAGTACAGATCCAGTTATAAAACCCCATAAAACCTTGTTATAATGTTCTAACCCTCCTTTACATTTGTGTTTCCCGGAAGGGGCGCGTGAAACACAGTCTAGCTAGGCAAATAAAACCATGTAATGTGTGACCATCATTATTACTGTCGGTGTATTTCAGTTTGGAATCCAGTGGAACTAGGCGAGCGCTACACCTGTAATCTAGTTGGGTTGCAAATTACCACTGACACCTCCCTGGGTAGTTCTGACAAGATTGTGGTAGGTGCGATCACTGCTGACGGGGACACAATAGCTTCCATCAGAATATCCGCCTTCACCATACAGTGGAATTACCATATAGGACAGTGTATGGGAGCCTTCGTCCCCCTTCCAGTTCAACCCTCCAGTGAGACAGATCAAAAGGTCTGGAACCTCACCAAGACAGACAACACCCTGATAATCTCGTGTAACGGTGTGGAGCTGCTGCAGTATGATTTTACATCGAGTAGTGATAGTGATTGTGAGGTGTGGAGAGGTGATATAGTTGAGGAAATCAAGTTCTCGTCCAACTTTGATACCGCTTCTAATACATTCACATGTGGAGATACACCACTTGGTAAGAAATCTGTCAATTGTGATATCAAGACCAGGTATAACAGGTGTACTTCTACTATCGACCAGGTACCTGTAATATATGCCAGGTACCTCTAATATATGTATATTACCTGTTTGTAGTACATTGAATTGTACAACTGTAATTATTGTTGTGGGGGAGGGGTGTAAATTACCCATCATGCCCCCATGAGTTTCTCTGCAAAAGTGGCTAGGGCACTTTTTGCAGAGAGCAAGTTTGAAAGACGACAATAGGATACACATTAAAAGTGCAGACTGCTTCTGACTGGCAAACTACTCAAGACGCAACTGTAACGAGACTTGTTTGTGACAATGCAGACCATCCTTTTCAATCGTGAATACAAACTGTAACCACCTTCTAGGAACCGACCGAATCAGGAAATACTGGTCCCTGATTGGCTGATAACCAGTCACGTGACCTAAATAAAGAGTTCTGATTGGTTGTTTACTTGTTTCGGTCGGTTCCTCCACCTTCCTTCCACCGTTGATAACTTTGCCAACTAATACAACCCCCTTCCACTTTCCATCGTCCACCCGTATAATCAACACAATTCTGATATAATGGTAAATGAAGGTATACCGTACCTGGTACATAATACTGTGAACACCTGTGGTACCTGGTACATGCTGGTGTGGACCTGTGGTACCTGGTACATGCTGGTGTGGTAGTTGGTACATGTTGGTGGGTACCTGGTACATGCTGGTGTGGTACCTGGTTCATGCTAATGTGGTACCTGGTACATGCTAATTTTCAATCAATCACCTGGTATTGCTGAGTCAGTTGAGTATCTGCAGGGAGAAACATTCTCAAAGTATTTCAAAGTCTCATATGCTATAGTGTTCAGGTTCCGCAGGTTGTTCTTCATGATATTGTTCCGAATCTTCTTTTGCTCCTCCCTGAAAAGAGTGAGACAGGGGATAGTGTGATAATACAACTTCAAATATGGTAAGCTGCCAAATATACCAGTATATACCGTGTGAGCCAATAACCAGATCTAATTATATGTTTATATCAGTGATACTCACCTGGTCTCTTTCAGGATCTTGTAAACCTCATAGTTGGAGAGGAGTGCGGCACAAGGGTTAACTACCTCCATTCTGAGTTGAAGGGGTGGGATATCAATAAACTACCTAGTTTGTATTGACTGTAAAATAATGAATTCGCAGTAAAAGAATTACCATACTTTATGTGATTACATTGTACAAGTTAATCAAATATATATATTCAATATATCTCATGATACATTACTATGTAAAGGAGGGTTAGAACATATAAACAATGAAAAACACATGTTTTATCCAGGAGACCTAGTTTCCTCTTTAAGGCCAGAGGGGGGGGTCGACGGGTTTTTTGGGTTGTTTTTTGAGGTATACGTTATATGAAAGCGCTGGGCAAGGCGGATCGATTAGAACTGATGCCGTCGATGTTGCGCGCACCGTTTGGCAAAAATTTGGGGGTTAACATTTGGCCTATAATGGATGTTAACCCCTATAAATCAGGATTGGTGGGGTCTAGAACATCCATCATTGTACCAAAGGCTTCGTCTTGTCTTGATACAACTTCCTGAAAAGTTTTATGTCGTTACTCCAACTACTTCTTGATTTTTTGGGGGTTTACAAAATATGCGGAAAAAGCCCTTTTTGCCTCTAATTTTGCTCTTTTTTGGGACATCCTGCCTCACTTCCTGAGATAACGGCTAGGACTCAGACCTTGCCGTTTGGCATAGTTGTTCTAGAGACCGTGTTCTTCAAATTTGATGTAGCGATTTTTGATTAAGGCCCCCGTTCAAAATTTATAGGGGTTTACATAAAATTTTCATGGACAAAACAAATGTTAACCCCTATAATTTTTGAACGGGGGCCTTAATCAAAAATCGCTACATCAAATTTGAAGAACACGGTCTCTAGAACAACTATGCCAAACGGCAAGGTCTGAGTCCTAGCCGTTATCTCAGGAAGTGAGGCAGGATGTCCCAAAAAAGAGCAAAATTAGAGGCAAAAAGGGCTTTTTCCGCATATTTTGTAAACCCCCAAAAAATCAAGAAGTAGTTGGAGTAACGACATAAAACTTTTCAGGAAGTTGTATCAAGACAAGACGAAGCCTTTGGTACAATGATGGATGTTCTAGACCCCACCAATCCTGATTTATAGGGGTTAACATCCATTATAGGCCAAATGTTAACCCCCAAATTTTTGCCAAACGGTGTGCGCAACATCGATGGCATCAGTTCTAATCGATTCGCCTTGCCCAGCGCTTTCATATAACGTATATCTCAAAAAACACCCCAAAAAACCCGTCGACCCCCCCCTCTGGCCTTAACGTCACTAGAATTCCCACTTCCCTCTGCAGTTGCATTAACAGGACCCGACTGTAACATAAAGTGTTTGTATCGCACAGTCAATATCTCAATCAAATTGTCCACCTCATCCTTCTGAAACCTGGACGATGCCTCGACCCACTTCTTCTCCTCCTCGCTCTTTTCCAGCTTATCAAATGACCAATAATGTCCCTTGTTTGGATCGAACCTGCTCATCGCGAGAGTCTTATCAAGGGCTTTCTGCATGTGGTGAAGGGACCCCGCGAGCCGGGAATTCAGGACATTATACATGTCAGGAGCCTGGTAGATGGTCCCCTGTAACACGTAATAGTTTGCTAGGGGTACCACATGGGAGGAGCTGTGACGCTCCTGTTTCCGGATTATCATCAGATCGCTCTGCTCGTCGACGTGTAACAGCGTGTACTCCACTCCCTTCATGTTCTGCAGTTGGTTGGGGTTGAGTCTCTGCATCTTGGCAATCTCGTTATTACACGTCTTATCGTAGAAGGGGTTGCTGCGTTGGCAGAAGTACGCCAGGACATTGTGTGGTGACAAGTGTGGGATCCAACTGCTCTCTTTCCATGATATACTCAACTTATTTTCCAGTGCCATGATCTATGGAGTCATGGTGTTAATTCGAGACGTGCTAAATGAGGGAGTCTTCAAACGATATCGTTTGTGACCCACAAACCATTTAAAAAGTGGTTAAAATTTTAAAATTGTAACGTTTCCCAGTTCAGGCCTCAGGGGCGGCTCGTAGGCCGTAGCCCTTACCGTCCGGGGCTGGACTCGGGAGCCCTGTTGAGAGGGTGACACCCATCATAAATAGGGTCCAAGGGGGCGTAGCCCGGATTGGGGTGTTTGAGAATTACCCATTGGGACAGCCGACAGCGCAAGCAAGGAGCCACAGACTTTGAAAAACTGACTCAGCTCCAAACGCTTGCGAGCTTTTTTAAAACTTTTGAAAATTCACTAACCCCAACACCGATTGGCATCACTTTCCGACAGCCGAAGAGAAGCTGCCGAAGAGAGAAAGGGGGTAACCGTATGAAGAGTTAATCGCGATGAGTCTCATTCACATTGGGTTCGATCATTTGCCCCCGGTGTTGGGGTTAGTAATCCATATAATAAATTCCAAAATGTTAGTCCGATAATTGTTTTCTCCCTACTCCTCCTACAGTTTTTGAGCTAGACCCCTGAAAATTTGTACACTGGTACTTTGGACCAAGGCGGGTGTAAGTACGGGCTCAGATTTTTGATCCGATCTTTACAACAGTGACGTCACGGGGTGACGTCATTGCGCCAAAAATACTTACATTTTTCAAACGCTTCTAAGACCCTGAAAACGGCTCTAAATCAAAAAACTAACGCAATAGTGGGGAAAGAGAATCGTTTGAACTTCATTTTACATGATAGCGATTTCCCGTAACTCAATGTTTAAGGGTCGTAAATCGCGTCGGGAAAGTTAAAAATGCCAAAAATACGATATTTTTCACCGTAGCCACCCAAAATCTTATCCAATCGATATGAAACTTGGTCGTTATGTGAACTTTAATGTCCTTTGGCCAGGGGTTCCCGGAAAACGGATTGGCAAGATGAGAACTGACCGGAGTTCTTATAATTCTAAATTCACGAATTTGGAATTTTTCGTCGACTTTTTTTGGCGACATAAAACGCGAGGAAATTTTCAATGAATTTTAAAATTTTACACTGCGCGCGTAATTCTAGGTTCCGCGCGCGGCGTAAAAAAGCAGCGCTTTTTTGGAAAAATTCGCGCGTTACAGTAAATGATTTACCAATTACCATTTACCAGGTCACGGGTTCCCAGCAAACGGGTACTCTAGTATCCATATAATAAATTCCAAAATGTTAGTCCGATAATTGTTTTCTCCCTGCTCCTCCTACAGTTTTTGAGCTAGACCCCTGAAAATTTGTACACTGGTACTTTGGACCAAGGCGGGTGTAAGTACGGGCTCAGATTTTTGATCCGATCTTTACAACAGTGACGTCACGGGGTGACGTCATTGCGACAAAAAGACTTACATTTTTCAAACGCTTCTAAGACCCTGAAAACGGCTCTAAATCAAAAAACTAACGCAATAGTGGGGAAAGAGAATCGTTTGAACTTCATTTTACATGATAGCGATTTCCCGTAACTCAATGTTTAAGGGTCGTAAATCGCGTCGGGAAAGTTAAAAATGCCAAAAATACGATATTTTTCACCGTAGCCACCCAAAATCTTATCCAATCGATATGAAACTTGGTCGTTATGTGAACTTTAATGTCCTTTGGCCAGGGGTTCCCGGAAAACGGATTGGCAAGATGAGAACTGACCGGAGTTCTTATAATTCTAAATTCACGAATTTGGAATTTTTCGTCGACTTTTTTTTGGCGACATAAAACGCGAGGAAATTTTCAATGAATTTTAAAATTTTACACTGCGCGCGTAATTCTAGGTTCCGCGCGCGGCGTAAAAAAGCAGCGCTTTTTTGGAAAAATTCGCGCGTTACAGTAAATGATTTACCCGCCTCGCCAAAATTGTAATGGCCGTTTTTTCAAAAAAGCCGGCTCAATGACGCAAAATCATTTTTCGAAAATTTTGATTTTGCGTCAATGCGCCACGTCGCCGGCTCAATGACGCAAAATCAACATTTTCGAAAACATGTTTTTTTTCCCAAAATTTTGATTTTGCGCCAATGCGCCGGCCACGTGGCGCATTGACGCAAAATAAAAATTTTCGAAAACATGATTTTGCGTCATTGAGCCGGCTTACGTGGCGCATTGACGCAAAATCAAAATTTTCGAAAACATGTTTTTTTAAAAACATGTTTTTTGAAACACGTTTTTTTATTTTTTTCATGTTTTTATTTTTTTTGATTTTGCGTCAATGCGCCGCCATAAAGGTGTATGATATAGTAGGAGCGGTTAGATCACCACGTGGTTAAAGTCGCATGCCACCCCTTTTTGCGCATTGTCATAGCTCCTCGAGGTCGCATCCAATCGGTAGGCGGTAAATGTTAACCAGATCTGAGAGAAAACGTACGTGCAAAACCACGTTTTTGTCCATAACTCAGTCATTTCTTGACCAATTTGCAAAATCTTGGGCGCGTTGGAAAGAGGACATTGAGCTCTTTCAAATGAGCCCAATAAAACTAAAATCGGCGCAAAATGCGCGGCGTCATGGCGCAAAATGCGCGTTTTCGCCACCACGCCGCGCAATTTGCGCCAATTTTCATTTTCTTGAGCTCATTCGAAAGATCTCAATGTCCTCTTTCCGATGAGCTAAAGATCTTGCAGATTGGTCAAGAAATGGCTGAGTTATGGGCAAAAACGTGCGAAATTCTCACAGATCTGGTTAACATTTACCGCCTACCCATCCAATCATTATCAAGAAATGTCCCTCAAGTTTTCGCTTCTCCTTGAGGAGATCTACAGGTTTGATGAAGGTCACTTTTGGATTGGATGCAAAATGAAGCCGTGAGAGTAACCTGAGATTAGGGTGGCGCGCGACTTTCTGCACGTGCTGATCTAACCACTCCTACTATGAGACTCATTGCTCTAAGGAACAAACAAATTATCTTTTAAAAATCAAACACAAATGTCACCGGTTATATGAGGATAAATTACCATTTACCAGGTCACGGGTTCCCAGCAAACGGGTACTCTAGTATAAATAAATCTTAAAATCACTCACTCAAATAAACAATAAATATTACAAATAAAAAGTCAGTCAGTAAAATCACACATTGCGATGGGAGGTGGAGTCGTGAACTTTTTCCTCGTGCCCCTCAGTGAGACCCTGTCTGGCGCCGCGACCCATCTGAGCGCACTGATTGAGAATCAAATGGGGTATGGCGCCGCTCATACAGACTACGTTTGACTAATGTATTAATTGATTAAAATTCAATAATTGAATATAAGTCTGTAGTGCAGTGTTTCACTCTGCTTCAATTCGCAATTTATATTTTAGAAATAAAAATGAAACAAAAACATCAACGGTTAATAATAATACTTTTCAAAATCATTAATTTTATGACATTAATACTAATAGAACTCTTTTTAATTGCATTCTACACGCCGTGTAGTACACGGACAGTGGACAGTGTCCACTGGACACTCATTAAAGCATGATTGTATTTGTGTGTGACTGTGTTTATTTTTCCCGGAATCAGGTTTCCTCGCACACCTTCTGTGCCCAGAGAAACAGGCTCAAAATGGATCTGTCCACATTGGCCACATTTGTCTGTTTTAGTCCAGCTAAAAGTCCCCTGACCTCATTCACCACCGTCTCGTTCGGTGGGTTACATCTCCCAATTCTACTAACTAACGAATCATCCTTTGTACTCAGCATCAAAACATGGATATCATCCCAAGTTTTCAGCTTCTTTCTCGGCTCTCCCAATATCATGTAAACCGCCACCATGATCTTGAAGACTGTATCAGGAGGTTCTTTATAACTTTTTAGTGCTGCAATCAGGGGCCTGGATAAATCCTGGATATTCGCTGTTAACTCTTCAACTTCCTCGGCTTTACGATTACCCTCTTCTTCAACCAACTTTTTACCAGTTTCTTGATCTTCTACAGGCAACATCTCAGTAGCAGTAGGTGAGACGCTTCCAGAGGCTACCTCACCGTACCGTAACTTCCAAACAATATAGAGGAAGAGGATGAACATCGAGGCAACAAGACAGCTAGCAAGGCCGACTATGATGTATTCTACCATTTTCACGGCACCATCAGCCCCCTCAACCTGTAGTGCAAGTCAATGAATAACACCGGGGTTAGCAACTATACATATACAGTGACAGGTTTACTAAAATAGGACAATGGCAGCTGGAAGGTGTGGGTGACTCACTCTGCAGAGCTCTGTGAGGGAGACAATGGGGAACAAGGATGGTACTAACTACTAGTACTCAGGTAGGGGACCGCCTTGTTAGAGAGGGGGCTAGATAAGACATACCTGGTCCACCAAAAGGGAGGAACAAAAGATGAACAAAACGACGGACATGACAGTGTACAGCGAGGTAACGACACTGCGAAAGAGAGGGAACTGAGAGAGAGAGAGAGAGAAATGTATTATATCAGTGCTTGCCATCCAGCCATTCCTTGCTTAATGGATTGTTGATCTCTTACCGCGGTCTCTCTCCCTCTCTCTCGTTGCTTCTCTCTTCTCTCATCTTCTCTTCTCTTTACCTCACTATATTAGTGCGAAGATTCTCCGGACATTTTTTTCTACATCACAATGCAATCCTTTGACTTGTAACCAAGACAACTCATGTATAACAGATCGGTTAACAGGTTAAAATAGCAAGATACGAACTGATTCTAAATATAAATCGTGCTTGTCCTGATCAGATCTCATTCATAATAATTTCCAAAACCCGCTCAGGGGAATACTCCTGTGTCACACTGTCTATACGTCATATTGAGTTCCCTCACACATTCTCAAACATGATGCTACGTAACAAAACAAACCGTCAGAAACAATAATCCTCAGTGACAACACACAGTTCTAATAAGGGGCTTCCATGGGTGGGACTGAGGGGCCTAAACCGGACTCCATTTGATGTCCCACCATAACCTTGGTTTGCATTTGGAGGACCACCAAACCCACCATTTCGATCGTACACCGGTGTCAGATTGGCAATATAGTTGTACAGTTCGGTGACTTGACCCGGGACTTCCTTTAACACACTCGCCGCTAGCCGGTCTGGGGTCGCCTGAAGGGGAGCAAGAAAACACGTTTTTTTTGTTGTTTGGGGAAAGAAATTTGTAAGATAAATCTATACAATAAATTGCAATATAAAAGATGCTCAAACTTCTAAAAGAAAAGTTATGATACAAAAAATGCCCCGTCTTATAGCTACACAGACACTATACTAGCACACAGACACTACACTCGTGCTTGAGTTCTCTCTAAAATTGTTAATCTATTATCTCTCGCTCTCTCGCTTTCATTGTGTCAATACATTATATAGCTGGATTTAGTAATTCAAGTGTTTTTTGGTTCCCGGCACACACTATTCTACGTCATTAACAGGGTGAAGGCGCTGACTGTTAAAGTAATCTGAGACCTGTCCAGGCAACTCCTCGAGGACTGCAGAGGCAAGCCGTGCTACGGGAACCTGAAACATATCGGTGGAACACTCAGAAAGGCATTAATTGACACTAAATCAAGATTGCGTCATATCATACGTGGATCAATGCACAATTAGCGGTGAAGCGATACAAAATTTGTTGCTAATGCCAGCTATATAAGTATTGTAGCTCCAAAAAGTGGTATATATGTTTTCATGTATTTACTTCTCTTGTTAACTCATCAATCCTACAGATAATTGTTATTGGTTGCAGTAGATAGGTGGCATTCTCGCTATGGTATTGAAGTACTCCATTGACTTGGCCAGGGATTTCTTCTAGTGTTACCGTAGCAAGCCGGGATGCGGGAGCCTGAGAGAAAGGCCCTTGTGAATCTGATTCTGTTATATTCTGTCTTCAAAACGCACTCACTGCTCAAATTTGCTGGCACACTTGTGGATATTAAAAACACGTATGCTAAGAGACGCTCACAACTCTGAAATCTGGTCTGACTTGTGCGTTGTGCATGTTGGAAGAAGTGACAATTACAGGGCTCTCTCTGTCTCACAGCTACAGCTACCGGTCCACATTATCACGATTATTAAAAACCTCGACTTTTTTACGTGTGAATTCCCACGGCTAAGTCTCACTGCGCGCCATCTTCTCAACAGAACATGGCCCGCGCGTTACGAATGTTATTGTTCGGAACGGTGAGCCCTCAGTGACGTCAAACATTTCCAGGCTCCTTCACACGTGAGCATTAGATCATCCCACTGTTGTGCTCCAACAACATTCCAAAAACTTCTAGAAGATCTGTTCTCTAGGTTCGGCGGCGGATGTGATAGGAATTTGGCGGCGGCTCGGCGGAATCGTCCACGGGGTTTGGAGGAAGGAGACGCTGTTCATTGAAATAAGATGACACTTGGTCGGGTAGTTCATCTAGTACACACGCAGCTAGTCTGGCTGGGGTCGCCTAAATACCATGGTATTAGCTATTTCAGCATCATACAGAGAGAGAGGGGGCGCTATATGTAATGTTCTAGCATCAGTTTTCATGCTGGACTCACACACATGCACATACATGTTACACACACACATTGGTTGATTTGGCTGTTAAAATCAAAACAAGGTGGGAGAGAGAGAGAGAGAGAGAGAGTGAGAGAGAGAGAGAGAGAGAGAGAGAGAGAGAGAGAGACAGAGAGAGAGACAGAGAGATAGAGAGATAGAGAGTGAGAGATAGATGCAAATCACACAGCGAACTTACGTTTTTGAAATCCCTGAAAGGTACGAACTGAACAATGTCCCTCTTTGCAACACGGCTCCCTAACCTCAACCTGCGATTTAGTTGTTAGGAATTAATACACTTAGAATTATCAGGGGTTGAATGTTTGTTTTTGTGTGTATTGTGTGTTGAGCTATCCATTTACGCAATACCAAATACGCGTGTGATGAGACAAAGAGAGGAGGATACATAACCCAGGAAGGCCAAGGTAAACAAACAATGGGATCATAGAGATGTACGCAAACAATGGGGTCATACAACCCAAAATATATGACGTGTGGTTTAGAGAATGAAATCACATTATTGATATTCCATAAATAGCACACAGCAGTGTGTGTTTCACTTACAATGAATCATCAGAGTCAAGCCGTTCCATGTTTTCGAAATCTGCATCCCCCACTCCAACAATAATGATACTCATCGGCAATTCACTCGCCTCTGAAGAACAAATGAGGGTTACATTTGGGCAGCTCGAAAAGGTTTTTGTCATTTAAAATGAGTTATATTATATAGACAGAGAGGTGACGTAATTTAGATCCCGTAATATATATGAGGGGTTTAGATGAATGAGACAACGTCCCACAAGTGCTGCAGTGGGATTGGTGTACTTTTTAGATTGAAATGATATTAGATTGGCTGAACCAACGAGTAGAGAGAGATAGAGATATTGGGCACACACACACACACACACACACACACACACACACACACACGCCTAGCAGCTCTAGTACTGACAGACGGCCCTGAAGGTCGATACATTAACTGATTCATTACTGATAATTTCTTAGTTCTTGTATATAATGGGCGATAAATGGCAGTCCATTTTGTGCATGTTACATGTCTTCTTTCTACAAAGTATTGTGCTTGAGAGAGTGTACTGTGTAGTAAAGACTTTCCGAAAGAGAAAGAATTTTTAAAAAGATCTGCAGCTTTAAAAGACAATGTTGTGATCAACTACAGGCGACAGACAGTTCACAATAGTACATAACAGAAGTGACAACACCTAACTTGTTTCACTGAAATATCTTCAAACACAATAACTTTTGTTGTAGATGGTTTGACAACACATCAAACACAATAACTTATGTTGTGGATAGATTGACACACAATAACTAACTAACTAACCTATGATGGTGTGAATCGTTTGATCCATATCGGTTAGGACACCATCAGTTATCAACAGCAGGATGTAGTAGTTCGCTGCTTTGTGTTGGTTTAGCGCCTGCAGGAAAGATATATTTGATAATGAGTGAAAAAGATATCAATAACTCATTGATAAAGCATGGTAATTATATGGGCCAATAATGGGCGGTATAAGATCTGAACTATTAAAAATGTTCATTGTACCTCTCTGGCCATTCTCGCAGTGTCGGCTATGATTGGACTGGCGTTGGTGGGTCCGTAAAGTCGCACATTGTTAATGCAGTTGTGGTATGCGCTCAGAATCCCGTCAATGCCGTGACAGTTAGGATCGTGGGGGTTACCATTCAACGAGAACTGATGTGAAACCTGGAGAGGGAGAGGGGGTTACCATTAAGAGAGAACTGGTGTGAAAGGTTGGTTACGAAGTTACCCCTGGCCAGCGCGCGCGAAGGTCGCCCGGTGAGGTGTCCTCGATACCAATGTGAAAGGTGGGGTCTAAAGTAGGGGATGAGTAGTTACCATAGTGAGGAAATGTGATAATACTGCAGTAGCAGTGTGGACAATGGTATTGTTTGCAGCATGAAACACACTGGTGTCTCAGAGTCAGTCTCTCTCTCTCTCTCTCTCTCTAGAAAACTATTTGATATTTGATCCTGGGACAGCTGCAGTAACACACAAAGAGTAATGGTCCCAGTGAGAGAAATAATTGTAAGATTTTCTTTTCTGTACGGGGTCTGCTCTGCACAAACAGATGACGTGGTTCATACTACTATTGTGACGGTAAACACGTGACGTATGACATCACACACGTATGACATGATCAAATTTACCTGCCAGGAGGGTGGAAGTTGAGCACCAAAACCAAATGCAGGGTAGAGCTGATCACTATCATAATCCTGTATGACAGCGCCCACACTCCTGATTGCCTGCTCGTACTGGTTCCTGCCCGGTCCACCTCCAATGTAGTGGAGGGATACTGGGTCGGCGGGGTGTCCGTTACTTCCAGTGAAGTCAATAGCAACCACAAAGTTTAGTTCACACCCACCCTGGAATGATAGAGAGATGGTAATAGAGATGGTAATAAAGATGGTAATAGAATGGGGATCATAGTGGTATAGTCTCAATCCCTCCATCTACTAAGTGTTTTATGCTGGTGAGGTAACCTTACACAATCTTTGCACTGAGATTGGAATGAGTAGGTGGATAAAGTACTGCACTGACAGCATTCTATTATACACGACATGAGACGTGTGCCGTGTGTGTGTGTTTATATGGCTTCCGCCTAAACAACTTTACATACAGATGCAGGAGACTACATAGAGACAAACATAGTCTGCTGTTATATTGCCTAGCTCGACCGCTCGACCCCCCTTTTCGCGCACAATAACAACTGTTATAGTAGTTACACACAATTGAAAGTTATATAACATACAACTATTTGAGTCAGTATTTCCAGCCGGGTATAATGTCGCAACAAGTTTCGAGGATCTACCTCTTCATCGGGCTACAAAAATAAATAGTGTTAACTAGTAGGCCCGTTCGCCCTACGGGCGAATTTCGGGGAAATGGTAGCTTGATTAGGGAACGCTGACATCACCTGCACCATCCGTTCCTAGCTTATCTCTCACTTTCTCCCTACTCATGTTGTTGTACGCTCTGGGCTTCCTGACAATGTCAAGGTCCGAATTTAAGATATCGATGTCATGGAGGTGCAGTGCTGTTCCAGAAACTCATCACGTGAAAACTTGACCGCTATGTAGCCGATTCGGAGATTTCTATATTCGACTGGAGTAATCACCCTTGGGGCTTGGGCGAGGTTGGGTAAAGCTATCCTCAGTGGTTGATTGGCTCGCTTGAACACGTTGGCGTAATCTGTCATATTCTCTAGCCTGCTCTCTGACAGCAGCAGATCTTCTGGACCCATATAACCATTGTCGAATAGCGCTTTGGGTGGAAGTGCTAGACATAAGGACAGAAGTAAATGCACGTGCAGAGTTGAATTTCCCCTTGGTACCCAATACAACCGGGAGAGATCCCCGAGAGATCTCTCCAGGTCGCTCTAATAATTGCACGTGCAAGACTTGTACTTAGTGTAGTTGCTAGGTGACAACCGTTACACAATTTGCTTAGTAAGTAGTATGATTATAAATATATAGTAAATCACACACGTCAATCAACATAAAATTATAAATCAGCACTTTAATAATAAACTAAACACTGTACAGAGGAGCAAGTCTCACATGATCATACCTGCTGTATTGTAACGGCAACTAGTCAGTTCACTCTGTACTGATCATGTGAGACTTGCTCCTCTGTACAGTGTTTAGTTTATTATTAAAGTGCTGATTTATAATTTTATGTTGATTGACGTGTGTGATTTACTATATATTTATAATTAACACTATTTATTTTTGTAGCCCGATGAAGAGGTAGATCCTCGAAACTTGTTGCGACATTATACCCGTCTGGTTCATTTGTTCAGCCACAGAGAGAATAACAAAAACTCTGATTATCAAACATGAGGCTAATAAACAGTTATCCGATCACCCAACTGTCTAGTATTTCCAGCAATAGGTTTCATAATCAAGACAACGTGAGAGATCTAGATGATACTGCAGCTGATTGTTTGTGAGATACAGGTGTGTGTAACTTTGTTTTATTGTTTTATTGTGTGTTGTACGGCACACACGGTGCGTTTATAAACAGTACACCTGAACACTTGCCTGTAACAGGCAACCATCTGCATCCGTTTAAAGCAATAAGCCTTTTATTGGTTTAAACAGATGGTTACAGCCGCCTTGTTACAGAATACACGTTAAAAGAGACGTACAAATGTTTACTGGAACAAGAACATTAGCAGAGTAAAAAAAGAGAAAGTTCCAAAAACATCGTCAAGGTCATAATGTATCATAGTCTAAAGTCTATAAAACAAAAAGTGTCACACAATTACTGGAAACATCTGCGGTGTACAATTGTCGGCCCGTATTCCTCATACACCTCTCTCGTCACCCATCGGTTATGATAATGTCCCTCTGCAACTAGAGTGGAGGCTCCTTTCCACGCAGCTAACTGTCCACCAGGCTCTGCGACCCTAACACATGTTACTGAGGGTGGTACAAGAGCGGTGATTTCCTTCTCTAACCTCTGTCTAAACCCCCTAAACATGGCCCCACCACCTGCTACACAGATATTAGCATACATCTCATTCTTTATACCCGGATCACACCTCTCTACACTCTCCCATACCTTCTTATCAACCCCACTGAACTCATCAATACCCTCCAGAGTGGGTGTAAAGAGCACCTCAGGACACCTGATCATCTGGTTACCTATGGTGATGACGTCAGAATGAGGTAATTCCCAGGTTCTGTCCTTGGTGTCATCCCACTCATTCATCTCTTTCTCGTAATCTTCAGATACATAACACATCTCCTTCTTTAAAGTCTCCACAAACCCTATTTCCCGGGGTTGTGTTAGATTGTATTTCCGTTCTCTCATGATCCTAAACATGCTATGAGTTAGTGCCCGACCACCGACATCCAGCCTGGATACAGCGTGTGGCAGGCAGTAACCATCATATACCGGTACCACGTGGGTTACATCCTCTCCGCAATCCACAACCACTCCAGTTGTTCTAGCCCCGCTGGCATACAGGGACAAGACGGGCTGGGGAGATAGGAAAAGGGAAGGAACGTTGAAAGTTTCAAACATCATCTGAGTGGTTTTTTCTCGGTTATCCTTTGGGCCAAACGGATGTTCTGCCATCAAAAGAGGGTGTTCCTCAGGTGAAACACCAAGCTCGTTGTGGAAGGTGTGATGCCATAGTGCCTCAATGTCCTCGAAATTAACAATGGCTCTCCACTCAACTGGGTAGCGTAGTCTTACCGCTCCCCGTTTAGACATCGCTTCATGTCCCACCCACACATCGCTACCTTCACGGCCCACAACCTTGGGTCTCCCAACTATTGTCGGGAACACACTCCGGGGTTCATCTTCCCCTGAAAACCCGGCCTTGGTCCACCCTGAGCCAACATCCAGGATCACCGCTTTACCTTCTGTCATGTCCTAGTTGAGAAAAGGGACAGTTCATGTGTCATTTTCGAATTCTAACCCTACTATGTCTTTTTGCAAAGGAAACGGGTATCTGGGTGAATGCAGAAGGCATTCCATAAAACTAAGTTAACAATTAAAGAAGAAAAAATATATTTAGCAGTAGTAAAATTTAATTAAGAATCAGAAGCTTTCGGCTAAACTATGTCAGGCGTCATCAGCTGTAAAAACAATGAAAATGAAAGTGTTTGTGTAGTGAAATCAACATACTAACAAGCTTTCCACGCCCTTTAATTTCACCCAGAGTTACGAAGAAGTTGAATCCAGTGAAACGCTATGCCGTAAGCGGTAAGGCGCGAGGGTTCTATGACATACATGTGAGCACGCAACATTGCTGATTTCTAAACCCTGCTATTTGATCTTTTAGCATGTGTGCTAAAAATCAAATCAGGGACAGGAAAAAATCCATACGAACATACAACATCTCAAGTGAAGTGACATGCAGTAGTCATTTAAAATACGAAACGATGCACATTCTCTAAAACACGATTAAGGTGAAAAACAATAAAAAACCCGCCAACCTGTATGTATTCGAGGAAAGTGTATTCCCTTTGCACGGTACACCCTGTCATAAGGATGGTACCAGAGTTCTTGTAGCTTCGCTTTTGCCTCTTCTTGGGGTGGATCAACTGCCACGAGTGCTGGGAGAGATAGAAGTTGAGAGAAAGTTGTCGTGAAGGAAGTATACTGTGCGGAATAAATTGGAACTAAATTAGTCGCGAAATAACTGTGTGCACATCTTACTAGAATTCCCCAGAAAATTTGTTAGCCAAGTGTACAGTTTTCTAAAAAAACTTACAAACTATAAGTTATAGCCTACTGTTATGAAATATATATTTGGTGAATTGTGCATACATACCTGTGATCCCCCGGTTTGTTCTAGCTCAGCGAGGGTTGTGGTGAATGTGCCAATTAGGTCTGCAGTCCCATTGCTATTCCAATCATAGCAGTCGACCTGAGAAAGGAAAGTGTTTAAATGCGAGAGAGAGAAGAGAGAGAGAAGAATGATTAGCATCCAATTAAAACAAGTTACACACACACAAACACTCACACTGATAATAACCAATCTTCTCACGAAGATTAATACACCAACTGAGTGGGCAGCTTACAGATATAACTTCTCTCAAACCTCTGAACAAAGGACCAAATTTACCCAATCCGTCTCCCTACCTTAATGACAGTGTCAGGATTATTGTTGCACAGACGCCGGGTGTTAACTTTGAAGGGCTTCCAGTTCGGGTTTAGTGTGTTTTTGATGACTTCTGTCCGGTGAGCAAGTGCATAACTCCCATCAATGAGTTGCCGTGAAAATTCCAGGAACGGATCAGATTTACCTAGAAAAAAGAGAAATTACGGTTAGGGTAAAAAGCAATCTTCTGTTTTAGGCAGAAAGCAATAAATGATCCCGGGTGATTTCCGATTGAATTTATAGCACAAGGGTGATAGGAGCACTGAGCAGTGTTTTACATTTTCTTAGGAGCTATCCCATATATTGTACAGCTATCATTGAATGGTGAGCAGTGAGCACATATATAACCAGCAATTTGGCGTACCTATTGCCCTACTCTGGAATAACAGAGCAGTCAGATAGAGTGGAAGAACTATGGTTGCAGATGAGGGCACAAAATAGACAGAAATGCTGACGATAACTGACAAAACAACGAGCACGGGTAGCATCTTGGACGAGAGGACCTTGTCTGGGGGAAAGGGAAGTTCTCCGTGTGATACTAGATTATCCCTTTAACAGGCAAGATTGAAGAAAGACATGTTAAAATGAGGAGGAGGCACTTACCAAAGAAATCCTTTTTGTCCAATTTCACTCCTTTTAAGTCCATGAGAACAGTTTTCTGCATACCACCCTGTTCCTGTGCGTGGACGTTGATTTTCCCGTACTCTCGGCCATTGTAGATCAGAGCTTTGGTAAAGTTGGCTGAGCTGACAATCTGGAAAAACCTCTGTTTAGTTACTAAAGTTTAGTTAGTAGTCAACAAATGTAATGGTGTAGTTACCAGTAAATTACATTTAATTTGTTGGTTTGGAGTCGAAAGAGTTACCTGGCCAAGAGTTGTCTCACATGAGCCAAGAAAATCAGCCTGTGCCAAGTTGTTATTGTTATCGTCAATATCATACAAGAAAAGTCCCAGTTTTTGAACCTCTTCAAAATGGTAATCCATAACAATTTGGCGCTGGAATTTCGGGTTTAATGTATCGTCAATCCGTTCTGTCCGTCCAAGCTGAGAAAAATAATTGATAAGAAAGAAACGGACACTGGTATCTGGTACAAAAAACTGAATGTAGCAGATTTAATACCTCAACTTTCCGACCGTGATCCAAACTGTAGACAACACAGATGGGGTCTGATTTTGAGAACACGTCAGCATCACGTAGACCAGTACACGATATCGTCAGCTCGACCTTGGAGACCATGGCGGCCGGGCCGGGGAGGCCCGGGCCCGAGGCGGCGGAGTATGGTGGAGGTTGTTGCATGCACTGATAGTCTTTATTTGTGCTACTGTGTGGTACGTAACGTTATCAATAAGTTAAATAGTTCAGTTCAAGAATTTGGGAAAGACAGGATACATCAAAATAATAAGCGGTGAGCCTCCTAAAAACACATAGTCAGCTCAGCGAACATAAAACTACATAACTCCAGCAGGGGTGGCGGAATAATTTTTCTCCCCCCCCCCCCCCCGGGTTCCGCCACTCCAGTATAGGTTGCTAGTGGATTGAGCAGGGTTGAAGAAGTTAGCTTTATTTTTTAAGTAAATTTAAAATAAAAAATCGGCGTTGGCCATGGCCTACGCAGTATGCAAATACAAATACAATTATAATTTATATCCCGCTTTTGGGCCTATGCATTGTTAGTGCTAGGAGAACGCCGTTTTAATCAGTCGATTGAAGCAACGCACCCACCACTAACAAGCCTTCTAAAGCGGCTGGCTCCAGTTCTCTATTCAGTGCCCACATAATAATAAATAATAATAATAATAAAAATGACAGTTTATATCCCGCACTGACACAGTTTGTATACAGACAACTCGTTTTCCTTAATTTGAAAGGGACTGCAGTAGACTGCCTGCTCCTAGCACGGTTCTCTGATAACGGTGAGTTAGTGGGGAACTATCCCACTTGGATAAGATTATTACGGATGAAGTAGCAGCCGTCAGGATCTTCTGATCGTATCCGCTTTAAAGTGGACCTTAGAGCTTTTTGCTCTTTCAGTTCAGAGGGCGTAAGATCCGGAGAGAGATAAACAGCCGAAAACTGTTTGGAGTCTTTGAGGTTTCGTGCCTTTCTGAGGAGTGCGAGGAGAGTCGCTCTCTTCTCCAGGGATACTAAGAGCGGTCTAGGGCGCTTCTCATTTCTTTCGCCGATGCGTTTCATCGTAGTCACTTTCGGTTTCTCATTTAATTCCTCAAAAAGTTCGTCTAAAGTAGTTTTAGCTACTCTATCGGTTGTTTCTGGGAGACCAAACACAACCATGTTCTTCTCTCTTCCGGGCTGTTGGACGGGAGTAGGATGACTCACTGGTAGTGGTTTTCCCACTTTGGGGGAGGTTGCAGCACAATTCTGTGCTAGCACAGTAGAGTAGGCTTTCACCTTCTGCACCGATGCTGTCACTGTACTGAGTTGTTGCTTCTGGTGGTTGATAACCGTTTGCTGAAGCTCGATTACGTTAACCCGATGGCGGTCAAGTTCTTCTTTACATTCACGCAGCTGTTTCTCGAGGTTTTCCACACTGATAACCGTTTCAAAATTGTTCATTGTTGCTCGGGCAAGTTTCATACTGGAGAGAAAAATACGCGAAGTAGCCTCGATTATTTCACTCGTAGTTCGGTCCTTGAGACAATGTCTAAAGTACGAACCCCAGTGCTTGCTAGGCGAAGCTAAGCTGTCGTTGGTTAACATTGAATCGGGTGCAGCTTGAATCGATCTATAACATTGAGTAAACTCATCTGGTGTGATGCTCGTCGTGTTGTCCGAATTCAACAGGTAAACTTCAGAAACAAAGTCATCCACCGTCTCTTCTAATCGTTTTATCATAGGGTTATCGCCCTCGTACTTCGCTTCCGACATTATCAACGTTTCGTTTTTCTGCCCTTCGGGGCTGTTACATCGGATTCATCTTCCTGCTCAAATTAATTTGTTTAAAGTAGTGTTGAAAAGTTTGAAAAGGACTAAAAAAGTCAGCACACTCTTGACATATGCTAAACTGAGCTCTAGTCTTTGGGTTTTCATAGCTTTAAACTTTAAAGGAAAAAATGACGACACAAGTCTTGGAAGACCAACTTTAGAAAACAAAAAACAGAAAATGTTCAAGATCAAGTTGCATTTTGTATTTTGAGCGATTGGAAACTCAAAGCGCGGCGCTAAATGCAGCGTATTCTTGTTGACAAATACGCCGCGCAGGTGTTATTGCATCTCGCGCCCCAACAAATTTTTCAAATTTTTTCGCCCCTTCGAAATTCGAAGATCGAAGTCGAATTTCGAACCCCACCGGGGCTTACAGGCTACAGTCTACAGACTCCAACGCCCTTAAGACAGAATAATTCAGTACCGGATACGATATCTCAAAAACAAATTGGCAATATTTCATCTTCAGGCTAATAAAAATCTCTGTCAGCAGTCAGGCCAATGCTCTTGGTCTTAATATTTTTATATTGACTTTGTGATAAATAGTGATTAAACTTAAACTTAAACTTAAACTCTGACCACAGTTCTCGTGCGCTCCTTCTTATTTGAAAGAAATGAGAATAGGGTCAGGCCAATGCTCTCAGCTCTGACAGTGAAATCTAAAGTTCGAGTGTCGGACGACCTAAAGAATTGCACTGAAAGTATTAAATTTTTAAACTATTCATAATAGCAAATGGCGTGAGGGACTTTACAAACCATGGGACGGATACAGATTGATAACTTTAAAACAATGAGTCCGGAGGGCAAGTTGATGATGCATGTCGGCCTGCCACCGCCTTTGACTGCCTTTAGCGCAAGCAAGAAGGTGCAGCGTAGATCACGGTAACAGTTCACACTTCACTGCTTCTATCAAGTTACTTGCATTAATCTTTTGAGTACAATTCTATAATGAAACCCCGTTTGCACAGGCCATCCTCTACCAACACGGTTAAGTTTGTGCCGTCCAAGTCCAAGATGCATGACCTACCTCCTCGGGCTTCGGACGATTATATTCGGCGACTCAATATTGGTCTCTCATTCTCACGTAAGTAATAACTAAATCTTGAGTGGCCCATAATGCAGTGTGTGTGTGTGTGTGTGTGTGTCTGTTCTCAGCATGCGAGTACATTGTATGGTCGCTCATTAATTCTCTCCCTTCAGACGATGTCGTATCGGAGAGTGCACCTGGTGCTTTGGCGTTTGAAGAGGTGCATCCGAAACAAATTTACTCCAAACCTAAGAATCTCTTTTCGCATCGAAGGGCACCAATCTCTAAAGGACCCCAAGGACGGCATAATGCTATCGGAGACCCAACAGCTCATCGACCATGCACTCTGAGTGGTTAGTCATAACCAACCAATCTTTCTCTAGTCTCAACCTAACAAGTTGAAGTTGCTAACCATCTCCTATTTTTCAGTGCCAAGAGATATTGCTGACATTCGAAAACACAAGGCGTACCCTGTAAAACCATTTCTTAAGAAAGTTGTAAGTGTTAGCCATGCGAACTCCATAAATTAGCCACTCTCATTACTTGTTCATCACTCTCATTGCATTACTTGTTCATCACTTCACCATTACATTCAAATTCCAATGTGTTAACCATGTGACCTCTTTACTTGTCCGTTATTCACTTCATCATGCATGTAGTATGGAAACCTCTGTTATTATCCTCTATCATTACTATATAATTTATGGGGGACCCACTATGGGAAGCCCTTTTATTGTATAAAACTATCTATTTGTAAACCATTTTAAACCATTTGTTCCAGGTGCAAGAGGAACAGAGTGTTGCTGGGCAGACGAGTGTTGCTGCTTCCACCACCCACTGGGATGAATTTGTCCTCAACAAACTAAGTAATGACACTGCAGACTTTATTGTTAACAAACACTCCCACGGACAACAACGTGAGAGACTTCAAAATAAGGTACACAATTCCTGCTGTTCGCTCTTATTATGTGACAATTAGTTAACTTTTGTTTCTCCAAAAAATACTGTTTTATTTGGAGAAAGACTTTTCCAATATTTCCATTGTTTTCCAATATTTCTGAACTGATCTGATTCTCATTTAGGTGTTGAGTGATAGTAAGGAGGAGATATCGAGTGAGATCTTCAAGGAAACTCAACATTTCTCCGTCGAATCAATATTCTTGGACAGGTCAATAACGTTCTATAATGCATGTGATGCTTGTGTATCAATATAAGTTCTGCATGACACACGGTTTGAATGTTGAAGAGCTGAAGCCCTCTAACATACTTACACAGGTCAACTTATATTGATTCTAATACAGATACACTTACACAGGAAGGCGGGTATTGATCATAGAACGACGAAGGGGTCCGTTAGTAGTTTTGTATTGTCTGAACATGACAAGGAGTCGGTAAAAGCGGGAACCCAAAAAGAGGAACAAACTCAGGACGAAATACAGGAGGAATACATCCCAAAATATCTCGGTTAGTTCTTGTTGTTGTCATCTCCCCAATAAGTAGCAATATAATCACTGCGCTGGCAAGCGCAAAGGTGACCCCATCCATCCCCCGAAAAAAATTTCCCCCAAAAACGGCCCGCTTGCTCACAGCGTATATATAGTTATTTCATACTTTTAGCCCATTTTGGCACTTTTTGACATGCCATAACTCCCGAACCGGAAGAGCTAGGAAGCTGAAATTTTGTACTTAGAAGCTTCTTGTAGACCTCTATCGATGGTAAAAATTTCAAGTGGCTAGCTCTTTTTGTTCAAAAGTTATAACACCACCCCCAAAACAGAAAATTCAGTGTGGGGATAACTAGGTTGATACATACATACATACATACATACATGGATAGACGCTTTGTTACCTTCCGTTTGGTCCCAGTTTGAGACGAACCAGACATCGCACGACCTTAAACCAAGCGGCATTCGACAGATAATTGTCTCGTGCATGTACCCATCTGGGTCGCGACTCTTTATCTTAACTATGACGCGCGCAATGACGTCACGAGTGACGTCATTGCGCGAGACCGACTAACTTTTTTCAAACGCCTCTAGCACCATGAAGACGTGTTCCGATTTCTGATTTGACGAAAAATCGTTACCGGCAAATTATCTGAACTTTCAGATACTATATAGCGAATTTTTGTAGCTTATCATTTTGAGCCCTTAAATCGCGTCGGAAGTCAAAAATTTGACGAAAAATTCAGCAAATTGAACGTTTTTCTAGCAAAAACTCCCTTTCCTGACCACTGTGGTCAATGAAACTTTACAAGCTCCTTTGGGGTATTGATTCACAATATATCGTGATGCAATTAAGTCGTTACGACGTCACTAATTACGTCAAATGACGTCATTATGACGTCTAAAATACGATTTTCACAGAAATTCATCTCGTTTCTCATATAACGCATCATTTCGACAATATTACATCATGAAATAATGTCATGCTGCGATTAGAAACCAAAAAGGGACCTAAATTAAGCCAAAAACTAATTGAAATTAGTTGGCGGGAAAGGTGACCCACTTACACCTTTGCCTGCTGCCGGGATCAGGGATATAAGAGGTGAATATAATGGAATAAGACAGTGAAAGAGAGTGTGATAGTGAGAGAGAGAGAGAGAGAGAGAGAGAGAGAGAGAGAGAGAGAGAGAGAGAGAGAGAGAGAGTACCTTGGAGTACCTTGGAGTCGGATCCAAGGAAGGATCCGTTCGGCCATCTTGTAGCCAGGACGTCACTTTAGTAGCGGGCCCTTGAGTATCGTTTCCGGAAATTGGTTTCCAGGAACGAGGAAAGAAGAAACTTAAATGCAAGAAATAAAAGAAGAAACTTATATGAAATTTAATGAATAGCACCAGTTCACCAGTGCTATTGTCTCTCAGGTGAGACCTCCACGACCTCTCGGCCTCTGATTACAAAGGACTTTCCGGGATGCTGGGCCTTCCTCTCCTTCATTTCTTTCACTAGAATTCCTCGAGCTTCTCTTTCTTCCGGTGTAAGATCAGGTGAAATGTACACCCTTCCAAATATCTCACTATCCCTCAGCTTTGTCTTCTTTCTTAGGATCAGGAGCTGGGTTTCTCTGGACGCGAATGAGATCTTCAGAGGCCTGAACCGGTCCTCTGAATATCTACCCAATCGTTGAGCACTCTTCACGACAGGTTTCTCAGATAGCTCGGACCACAAGTCCGGGAGTTGCTCCTCTCCAGCCCCAGGGCTGTCCTTCAGACCATACACAACGATGTTGCAGGTACGGTCCTCAGCAACAGTAGCTTTCGCAACTGCTCGCTGTATTCTCTGCGGTGCAAGAGCGGTGTCACATTCTTTTTTCAACACAGACGAAAATGAGATGATTTCCTCTTTCACGGTAGTTTGCACTTCAGCAATAACATCGTCTCTCTTCTCAAGGAGCTGGGCCTGTAATTTTACCAGCTCAGCCTGTGCAGCAACCAGAGCTCTCTGAGCTGAGATGACCTCCTCCTGACGTTCAAAACACTTCGTCTCCATCTCCCTACACTTTCTTGCTTCTCTGAACGTTTTCTTCATAGCGGGGTACGCTCTCTCGATAAGCAGCTTGGAGGCTTTGGTTACCCATTCCACCAGCTCGACTTTGTTGATGCTGCTAATTTTGGATTTGGTCGGTACAGGAAGATCATCCCACAGTCCAACCTCCTCAACATCATCGTACTCGGCACCAAATATCTCCTGCTTCTTAGTTCCCGCGAGAAACAAAATGTCCTCAGTCAAACCCACCATATCATGACGTAGAGAGTCATACTCATCAAAGCTTAACTTTCCAATGTCTCTCAATTTGATTCAAGAGAAACAAAGAGTAACGGTTATTCTCTGTGCGTGATCAGATATTGCAATGTGCAAGATAACGAGACAAGCAACCAAAGCAAATTAACTTCCTACGAAAGAGAGAGAGAGAGAGAGAGAGAGAGAGAGAGAGAGAGAGAGAGAGAGAGAGAGAGAGAGACAGGGAGACAGGGAGGAGAGAGAGGGATAGAACGAACAGGAATAAGTTACCCTCGAAAAATAAGGTATTGAGATACCGAGGGATAGAATGAGAGTTCGTGGTGATACCCGGCAGTAGCAAAAGGTGTAAGTGGGTCACCTTTCCCGCCAACTAATTTCAATTAGTTTTTGGCTTAATAAGTAATATAATAAGTAATGTATTAGATTTTAGTTTCACACAGAAATTACAAGGATCAAAATTTAATTCTTTAAATTGCCGCTTTTTGTTTCTTCTGTCCCTATCAACCGTGTGCATGTGTTGTAGCCCCAAACCACACCCCCACACCAACTGCCCATATCTTGAACCTGACAATCTAGACCCAGGTAAACCGCTGGAACGAAACTACATGAGCCGCTTCCTCACAAAAGCGCAACAAAAGCGTGAGGATGGCGAGCAGGAGGATCCCCGGTTTATAAACAGCAAGTATAACCAGCACAAGTTGTTAAACAACCTGGAGCCCTTCACTGAGGACATGTTGAACGGTCGGTACTCCCTCCACTGTCCTGGGAATACTAGCAGGATTATATTTGACCAGCAGACACAGTACCGAAAGAACCTGATCCCATGTTTCCCTGAGGCACCCGGAAAATGGGGACCTAAACAGGGCCTCAGAAAGGTTCCTGTTAGAGGTCATCGACCCTGGATGGAGTACCCCAAATTAATTATCGTGAGTTAATTACTGTAAATTTTACCTTGTTTTCCTTGAGTGCAATATATTAATTACTCGACCCCGTTTCAGACAACATACCAGCGTCAAGTGCTAAGTGAGACAGATGGTGGAACCCCTAACATGACTGAATCGGAAAGTATAGATGAGAGCGAGGAACTAACGAGTGACCTCCTGCTGGCAGCCCTGTCCACATGGCGAACAACCTGGTACATGGAGAACAAGTGGAGGGATGGATCTCTAGAGAACATAAACACGGTACATATATCGGGGTGGGTCGCGAAGGGGGGTTGGGGGACAGATCGTTTTTAAAGAGTGGAGGCAAAAACAGTTCTCTCTCCCTCGCCTGTTCTTTTATAAGCGAAATTTTCGTTTATTTCACAATCCTCCTGATGTGGGGGGGGGGGGAGATGGCGGGCTAGGAAGACCCAAAATCCTGTTTGAAAATAAATGTCAATAAGATTGACTGTGATTATTTTATGTGATGATGGTTTCCACAGGATATGAAGGATATATCTGAGCATGTGAGGATCACGGCAGCCATTGCGTGTGGGGCTGCACTGGGATACCGGTCAGATTGGGACCTGGATGAGCCCCAACTAATATCAGAACACAGCTCAGACGGAGGGGGCAGTGAGGAGGGGGATCCAATCAGTGGGTTACATAGAGCTTACAGTCCTAGTGAACATCGCTCATCTTCCCAAAGGTAAGGAGGGTCCCCTTCTTGGCCAATTGCCTCCCCGCGAGAATGGTAAAGAGAGAGTATCACTCTCAGTTCTCACGACTCACCCTCTTATATACCCGCGTGGCCCAAATTAAAGGGAGGGTACGTTGGCCTTCTTTTCACCCAGAAGTTTAATTTCAATCACTCTGATATTTTGACACAATGTCTGCATGGGTACTCATTCGAGGAATCCGAAGTTTCAAATCATAAAAGTTGAAAGTTCATTAAGGAACTCAATTTTTCGTTTTTCGGGTTTTTTGAGGTTTTCTCTTGATTAAATTCGATTTTATTATTTTAAAAACCGCCATACAATAGAGCAAGTATCAACAAATGGCAATCTGCATTTTTATTAAAATTGAATCAAGTTTAGTGGGTGAAATAAGTTATTTAAAGATGATATTTTTTACCAAACATCGATTTTGACCTGTTTTGACCAGAAATCGGTAAATTCAGGCGCTAAAAATCTGTACGGCCACTACACTTGATCAATTTTGATGTTAGCCGGAATTTAAGCTCTCTATCTTAAAATTCATTTTTCCGACTGGAATGAATCCTGAATGAACTTGAAAACAGGAATGCTTTTTGGAACCGGAATTTCACAGTTGCCTTCGGGTATCGATTTCCTTTCAAACGCGACTAATTTGAGCTCAATTGGACCACCACAAGAGACACAGTGTCTAGTTATCTAACCCTAGGTTTGGTCATCTGACACCTAATGAGACGATAGCGTCATTACTAAGTGCCAATAAGCAGGTGTAACGGTCGAGTATCACGTATCACGTCTGCTAATGAGGATGGTGTACCGATACAGCATCCGTTAAAATGTAAGCTCTCTTGCTAACACGTCATAATTTGATGGGGATCACATGACTTACCCTAGGCTTAGAAAACGGATCACTGTGATTCTTGTGGTGATCCAATTAAGCTCAAACTGGTCCCATTCGAAAGGAAATCGATAGCCAAACAAATTTGTGAAACTTTGGTACCGAAATATGGTCCCATATTGGTGTTCATTCAATGTTCATTCGGTCGAAAAAAATGAACTTTTATCCAGAGGGCTGAAACTTCGGATTCCTCGAATGAGTAACCATGCAGACATTGTGTCAAAATATCAGAGTGATTGAAATTAAAATTCTGGGTGAAAAGAAGGCCAACGTACCCTCCCTTTAATTTGGGCCAGGCGGTATCTCTCACTCTCTATCTTCCTATCACTGAGCCCTCACACGTGTGTTCTAGGAGTGCCAGTCACAATGTTGTTGATAACCTAGTGCGACTGCTTGTTGATAAGTCCGAACGTGTCCAGGTTGCAGCAGCTGTCACGCTCCTCGCGATCGGGGCCTCCGTCGAAAAGGTAAGGCGCGAACTACGAAAGTACCGTGCGCGCTCATTGTCAGCATTTAAATTTTCCGCGCGTCCCCGTAGCAACAACCTCCCCGAACATGTGCTTTTATTGATCCCCACGGCGGACAACTCACAACACCACCGCTTCCTTTTTCAGGCTAAATCCATCCTGCTGAAGTCATTGGGACGACCCGATACAATGCAAGCTGATGTGTGGGCGGCTGTGCAGTGTTTGGCTATGGAGAATGTAAATGAGAGGATCGTGATCGATAAGTTGATCATCATGACCCAGTCCCTCGACCCCCTAGTTCGTGTGACATCTACCAAGTTGCTTGTTAGACTGAGCCATCAAAGTGTACGTATAAAACATGGGGGGTCTTGCTGTCATAGTGATACCCGGGGTGGTATAGGAAATGGGAGACAGGCCGGGAGGTAGGAGCGTCTGTGGGATGTTATAATACCATCTATTTTGTCCTGGCGAGGAGGTGACACTCTCAAACACATTGCTTCACAAAGGCATGGATGTCTAACTAAAGCTACTCTCTCAGAACGTTGTGCTGTTTATGGTAGCGGACATTCTGAACAATAAAATGTGGGCGAACAGATACATGGCCTGCAAAGTAATCCAGAAAATTAAAACTCGTAAGTGAAAAAAACATCATTTTCCAATGCTTTTTCTCCCTGTATGGCGGTGCCAGACCCCGATTTGATTCTCAGATCGACAGTACATGCAAATGGGGTCTGCGGCGCCAGACAACTATCTCCCTCATATCACTTCAAATATGAATTATTGAATTCGGTTTAATTCTGTCAACAATGCCTCGAGAACAAATTGACAACAGAATTAGAGTGAGAGTGAGTAGTAGAGTCGATAACTACATCGACCTCTCCCAATTGTTCCAGTTTTTGTCACATCAGTTTGGAGCCTCGACACGACCTCTAAACAGGTGTTACTTTTTCACAAACTGTTTTCATCTTGGTGTAATCAGCAGTTGAAATGTTGTTGATCATAACAAAAACCTGACTAAATTTTTTCAACTTGGGGTAAAACCATGGGTGTCAAAAGTTAGCTCTAGGTCCCCTGAGTAACCATCCGGAGACTCCAAGAGATATTTCAAGCCGTTCTCCTGTAATCATTAATCCCGGTAGAGCACATATTTGAGTATGGACGTACGTGCAATTGCCTACAACCTCAACTTTAATGTATAACGTTAATGTGCGTCTCTCTCTTTTCTCCCCCTTGAGAAAGAGTTATCTCGCGCGGTGCAACCGCACGTGCGGTTTTTCCAGAGAGAGTGAGAGACATACAATAACATGTAAACAGCCTGCCAGCGCTCACGTACGTCCGCATTGTATTTTTTTCTCCACCGGGATTAATGATTACGGGAGAACGGCTTGAAATATCTCTTAGAGTCTCCGGATGGTTACTCAGGGGACCTAGAGCTAACTTTTGACACCCATGGTTTTACCCCAAGTTGAAAAAATTTAGTCAGGTTTTTGTTATGATCAGCAACATTTCAACTGCTGATTACACTAAGATGAAAACAGTTTGTGAAAAAGTAACACCTGTTTAGAGGTCGTGTCGAGGCTCCAAACAGATGTGACAAAAACTGGAACAATTGGGAGAGGTCGATGTAGTTATCGACTCTACTAGAGGAGATTCACGAGAAAGAGAGATTGAGGATGAATAAAATAATTGGATGGAGTGAAATGATAATATTTCCACTACCTAGTGGCTAGTAACCAGCCTGCGAAAAGCTGCTTTTTCTTTTGCAGCTCTGGCTTGGGCAAGTCGCGCTATCCCCTGTGCGTGGCCAAAGCTCTGGCCTGCAAAGTAAATGGCATACTGTTTATTTTGATAGACGAGGACGCCCGCCAGATCGCTGGAATTCCCGCGAATTTTTTCCGATAGTTTTAACAATAAAATTCTTCTGGAGTATCCCCCGCCCCGCTAATAATTAGGAATACTATTACTCACACTAATCCTGGGGCCAGTGACCGCATTAAACGACATTCCTTGTTTATACTATAACGAGATGAAGGCTGAGGGGGGTCGAGGGAGATAGATTGAGATGAGAAAAGAGCTAGAGAATTGATAGCTACCGGCCCCCTCCCCGTCTGAATATTTAACGGCTTAGTCTAACCGCATGTTAGAACAACAATAAATCGTCATAATATAGCAATACGAAAATGTCGCAACCTTCTTTCTCCAATTTCTCATCTGTAATCTAAGCAGCTTTCCCTATAACTCTACCCGACCCTCAGCACAACAACACTCCTATCCCCTGAAATATTCCCCCCCCCCTCAGCGCTGAACAAGGACATTCTCCACAAGTTGCTGACAATTATGTGGACCGACTATTCTGAGAGCGTGAGATCTGTAGCAGCGGAGACAATTGGTGTAAAGGGTCATGGGAACGTAAGTAACAAAAAAAAGTAATCAAACACCCTCAAAATTGTTTTTGCTGCACCCCGCCCAAGAGTTTAGTTTACATTCAAACTACAAATTCCATAAGTAAGCACTCATATTGTCCTTGGTTGACCAGGTGTGAACCTATCCCACCCCATTTCCAACGTTATGTCCACGTGATCCATCATTTCCTGGGACAATGCCCCATATCCCGGTATCCAGGGTCGGTCTGGCCCAGTTGGGCTATCCACCCCACTGTCCACCCTCGGTGCAGACTGGTAGAACTCCGTCTGCGAGCTGTTGTTCCATCGTTTGGAGGGCAGTAGAGAGAGCATCTCCTCCTGTTCTCCCGGTCTGGACCGGAATGCCTGGAATGCGAGGAGAGAGGCGTAGGTGAGTTCCGCGGGGACCACCATGTTGTGAATGAGGTCCACCATGGTGTCAGAATTAAACAACCCTGCAGGTGGGATGAGGCCCATTAGACGGAGTAGACGTAGTAGGAAACTTTGGAGACCAACCACAACGAACACTAACCGGACTGCCACCCATCTCTTCTTTATTCTCTGTCCAACGGAGGGGTAGAATTGTCGAGTGACGCTGATTAACCGTTTTATAGCCCTGATCCCCACAACAAACAGCACCACTCCAACACCCAGAATAGTGTTCTCCGCAGCGTCAGGAATGTTGAAGGATGCCGTGATCATGATGGCGATCAGATAAGTTATAACTCCAGTATAGACGAGGGTTTTGTTAAATAGCAACCGTCGCCTAGTCAGGGTCACATATCGAGTCATCTTGCAGCACCAGCAGCAAATTGTAGCCTCGTAGGTGAACCCTGGTAACAGGGATAAGAGGTCGTTCCACTGGCCGTAGAAAGAGGTGAGATGTTGGTAGAACTGCAGAATACAGAACACCAGATAGAGGAATCTAAAGGAGGATAGCAGCTCTGTAGTGGATGGATTGTAGAGCTCGATCACACTAACTATCGAGGAGAAGGGAGCCAGGGAGGCTAGATATGGGATCTCCCTCCCGGTATCAGGAAGTGCACCAAACAGTAGGTACAGGAGCAGGAGGAGTTGTCCCGCCGCTAGGACCGAGTTGAGACTAGTGAAGATGAGGTAGATAATGCTGGGACAGGATATGAAGGCATCCTGGAAGGTAGGGTAGGAGTCCAATTCTTGACAGGATTCATTAGCACCGTGATATAGCATGATCTACTAGCTGCAGTAAAACACAGAGAGAGTTGGGTGTGTATTTGGTAGCATGAGTCAGGGGATCGTGTATTGTGTGTGCACGTGCACAGTATTGACAATGCGAATTAAATGCACTGGATCGACCAATCCGATGTCTCCTTATAGATCACGTGATCTCCATCCACCAATCAGATCTCTTCCTTCCTGTCACATGATCTTACATCGTAGGATATGGGAATTACCTGTGCAGAGAGAGATTTTATGAGCACCAGTGGTGGTGGTGAGACTGTCGGTGCAAATTTACCCTCCTCAAACTATACTACTACACAATTTGCCCCTTGGCCCTTACCTATTATACACGCTGTGCAGTGTAAAAGCTGTTTAGTAAACACGCTGGTATACTGCAGTATGGGAGTGGATATTGATATGATAATGGATAATAATGATCTGTTATCTGGGTTATCCTGGTCTGTCAATATCCCGGTTAATTATGAACATATATACTATAGACTAGCATTAGGTATTTAGGGGTGACTTTGTAACCAATAGTAACGTAGCTTTAGTGAGTAGTGTCTTCAAAAGGGCCCATGTCTAGTGGACACAAACAGACAAAAGCCTAAGTAAACACACAAAGCACTCGATATACGGCTAGCCTTTGTTGATTAATCTCTCACTCAACAAGCTAGCAGCTGGGATCGGGCCAAAATTCAGCCCTGCCAATACCACTCATGCATATCATAATCTACTCATATTATATTCCCTCTCCATTTTATCATTCAATTCTCCTTGTTGTGTCTCTTACACTCCCTGAACTTAACCCCCGCCCCATTCCCTAGTCCCCAACCTAGCCTAGCCCCCGATCCAACCCCCACCTAGTCTCCAACTCAACTTCCATACCCCAGCCTACTCCCCACACCCCAGGGCCCCCAACTAAACCTCCCCACACCCCAGGGCCCCCAACTAAACCCCCCCCCCCACCCTACTCCCCACACCCCAGGGCCCCCAACTAAACCCCCCCCCACCCTACTCCCCACACCCCAGCCTACTCCCTGCACACCCCAGGGCCCCAACTCAACCCCCACACCCCAGCCTACTCCCCACACCCCAGGGCCCCCAACTAAACCTCCCCCCTGCCTACTCCCTGCACACCCCAGGGCCCCCAACTACTCCCCACACCCCAGGGCCCCCAACTACTCCCCACACCCCAGGCCCCCAACTACTCCCCACACCCCAGGGCCCCCAACTAAACCCCCCCCCCTGCAGGTTCTCCACGATGAGCTGTGTTGCCGGTTAAAAAGTGGCAGTGAGACGGAGAGGGTAGACGCTCTTCATCGTGTTGTCCAACTCGGAATGATGACGGGTCGCATGAAGACCGTGTTTCTCCGCTGCTTCGTAGCTGATCACGTTTCAGTGCGATTTAATGCCGCCAAGGTCAGTAAAATTAGAGAATAAATGGATTATCGGGGTTCTGCTGGCATATTTCCGGGATTATTCTATTTTGGAAATATGCAGGCATGTTAATAGAATGGAGTCTGAAAGAAAAGTCGACATTTTTTTCTATCGAACAATAATAATCTTTGCGGACCTATATTTAATGCAATTCCCTTCTTCTGTACATGAACGGAATAGTAATATCCTAGCATCCTGGACCGTGCCTATCCGGTTCCATTCCTTTGAAGATATTCTACTTCTCTATCATATTCAGCTCTTTCCTAGAAATCCTTCCGACTATTTCCCCTCCTCCCCGCAGGCTGCAGGACAACTGAAATTCGCTGACAACGATGTTATCGAGGGATTAATCACATTAATAAGTGAGGACCATTCAGCTAAAGTCAAAACGGCAGCGATCGAAGGTATGGGTCATAATTCCCATATTCTATATCGCATCCTGGGCTTTTCTTGGATACGTGGCTTCCGTAGAACCCTGAAAACCCCTATTATACCCCTTGCAAGGCATTGCCTGCATAATTTGCGAAAAGTTTTCCAAGATGAAGAGCATTATTGGAGCCTTTCCCACTTCATATAAGACCCTTGGTTACGAAATAACCCCTCTAAAGACCTTCGCGCGCTGGCAAGGGAGGGGTAACTTCGTTATCAAATAAGACCCCTATTATCCAGACCAGTTCACTCTATGTTACCATTGTTCAAGAGCCACACCTCTCTAACCCAGCTTATACCCCAATTCAGCCTTGGCGGATATTGGTGTAGTGACGGATAACATTATATCCCAACTTGTGTGGTCGGCCCAGTACCAACAGGAGCCAGAGGTTCGGTCTGCCGCCTGTCTGGTTCTGGCCATGCTGGGAATAAGGACAGAGGAGGTGGTCAATGTGCTGCGGGACAGGCTAACTGCTGATGCCGAGAGTACTGTGAAACGGTGCGTGCAAGCGATGTGTGTTTTCAATATCATGTAATGTTAATTAATGGATTAGTTAATTAATTAATTATCACACAATAAGTAACACCCCCGTATGTTGCTCAGGGCATCTACCCAAGCACTGCAGATGTTAGGATTGAAACCAGAAAAGGATGCCTCCCTGATCCTTGCCATCAAAGACGCTGTAAAGAAGTTGGGGTCCAAGGAGAGCATTCTGGCTGCTATTATTAACTCGGAGAACCCCCGACAGGGGACAACCGGAACACTGGGATCTCTAACCGACCTAGCTGGTTCAAAGTAAGTGTTGTAATGTAGCCAAAATTACCGGACCTTGATTTACCGCGTGTAAACTACTCTTGATTCCCACGAGGAGTCTTGTATTACCAGGGCATGGTACTGTCCTCGTTTTTTCTACACTTTGATTTTAGCAGCATGTGTCTGCAGTTGTAACACACACACAAGGTTTCACATACACACACAGTATTTTAATGGCTCCTTCCGCCTCAGGACACGTCTGATGAAATCCCGCGAGAGGACTGGAGAGGGGGGAAGTAGGGTGGGCACCAGTGAGAGCCAGGTTAGAATGTGGCCGGCTGCTGACCGTGTCTTGGAAGCAGAGAGGGAGGCAACAGTCAAGAAGGAGAAGATCCAGGTGAGATTTTAATATAGTGAGAAATTACTAAGTTTACTGAGTTGTTTTGTTCATGCATTGGGAAGCTGCACATGACAGTCTGGACATGACAGTCTGGACAAGACAGTGTGGACAAGACAGTCTGGATAAGACAGTCTTGACAAGACAGTCTCGACAAGACAGCCTGAACAAGACAGTCTGGACATGACAGTCTGGTTAAGACAGCCTGGACAAGACAGTCTAAACAAGACAGTCTAAACAAGACAGTCTGGACAAGACAGTCTTGACAAGACAGTCTCGACAAGACAGCCTGGACAAGACAGTCTCGACAAGACAGTCTCGACAAGACAGTCTGGACAAGACAGTCTGGATAAGACAGTCTGGTTAAGACAGTCTGGACAAGACAGTCTGGTTAAGACAGTCTGGACAAGACAGTCTGGACAAGACAGTCTGGACAAAACAGTCTGGACAAATCAGGTAATTTAACATCACACCGGCATTAGATTAAACATTTTCACACCTTCCAACGTCTTCCTAGTTCATTCTCTCCGTTGTTTGTGTGCCTACTACTCTAGCCCTCTTGGACGCTCAAATGTGCATTAGGAAGTATGCACCTTTGTAAAATGTCGTGTACATCTTCTATTCGGTGTGTCTCTTCTATTCTGTGTACCTCTTCTTTTCTGTCATGGAATTAATGTTAATGAGGCATCATCACTTCTCCTTCACACTTGTGTTCACAGCTATTACCTACCAGCTAGCTGTCACTGCCAGCTGTCACTACCGGCACACTTCCTACGAGACATAGTGGCTCCAGTACTGTCAGAGCTTTGGCCTGACCAATTCTCATTTCTTTTACGCGAGAACCATGTGGCCAGAGCATTTGCCTGACAGCTCCAGTACTATAATGTACCGAGTTGTTTTCCTCCCCTACTCTTCTAATCTTATAGAATAACCACATTATGCTATTTAGGAACAGCTGTATGGCACCTCTAATCACCCCGACCCGGTTGCTCTATGTATCCGCGGCACTCTCCCGCTGGGGCGACCGAATGTGGAGTTTTGCCATTGGTATCTTCCTTATCAACCTGCATCCCACATCCCTGGCAGTGACGGCAGCCTACCAGCTGATAACCAATATCTTCACAGTGGCGTTATCGGGCAGTATCGGCCGGCTGATAGACAGGTCCGCCCGGTTACCAACAATGCGGCTCACATTGTTAACCCAGAATACATCAGTAGCGCTGGCAAGTGGTTTAATGGTCGCTGCATTCCAATTGGAGATCTCATACTACTGTGATCGGGACATATTCTTCCTGTTTATGGGGCTGGTTACAGTTCTGGGTGTCGTCTCCTCTCTCTCCTCCTCCTCCACCAACACTATAATTCAGCGGGATTGGATCGTCGTAATGGCAGGAGGGGACACGAGGAAGTTGGGGAATGTCAATGCCACAATGAGACGAATTGACCAGGTGTGCCTACTGCTTAGCTCCCATCCTATCGGGAGCGTTTGTCAGCGCTCTCAGTGCTTCCTGGGCTGCTGCACTCATAGCAGGGTGGAACGTGGTGTCACTGTTTTTCGAGTACACCCTGCTACGTTCAGTGTACTCCCGAGTACCAGGTCTGGCCAAAAAGAAAGAAGATGCTGCTGAAGAGACAACACCACCACCGCCATCATCGCCACTACAGACTATCAAATCAACCGTATCTGAGTACTTTGGTAGTTTCAAGATATTCTGCAACCAAAGTGTCGCTATCCCCGGGTTCTGTCTCTCCCTCGTATACCTAACTGTCCTCGGTTTCGACTCCATTTTTGTGGGGTACCTCCGGATCAGTAGTGTGAAAGACTTTGCGATTGGGCTGGCTATGGCAGCCGGGGCAGTCTTTGGATTGATTGGTACGGTTGTGTATGCGCCGCTAAACAAGAAGAGCGGTGCCGCAGTTACTGGGATATTGGGTGCCGGTGGGCTGATTGTTTGTTATGGTCTGTGTGCTGGTTCCCTCCTCCTACCCACCTCCCACCTCAACATGACTACATTCCAGGATAATGGAACTGTGTGTCTCTCTGGATCTGAGGAGATATTACAAGGCACAGGCAGTGTCTCACCCGCTACATACCTCCTCCTGACAGGCGTTATTACTATCAGATTCGGGCTCTGGGTGTTTGATCTGGGTATATCGCAGTTGTTCCAGGAGACTGTTCCTGAAGGACAGAGGAACACGGTGGGAGGCGTCCAGACGGCCCTGAATAGCTTCTTTAACTGTACCTACATCACCCTCACCCTTATCCTACCTAACGTGGAACAGTTTGGAATTCTGATCGGAGTGTCCTGTGTGGCGTGTATTGGGAGTGCCTTGATTTACATAGCTTGGTTTACATGTGGTGGACATACAGGCAATCCCTGGAAGTGATGATGGTCCCGAGGTTGGTAGAGTTGTGGCAAATAGGTCTCCAGACGGGGAGAAAGGAGAGGAGACTAGGGAGGTGGAAAAAGACAGTGAGATCAAAGACAAGGTTGAAGAAGGATGAGATAAAGAATGTTGAGGCATATAAGCCTGCAACGACCTGGTGACCCTTGAAAGCGAATGGAATTGTGAAGTGCTAACATTAATAACTTTCAACCTCGATAAAACCATTGTCAACTTTCTTTTATTTTGTTGTAATGGGTGAATTATGTCTTTTTTGTGTAAGCGAATTCCTAATTTTTTGTTCCAAGCTTCTCTAACTCCCCCTATTCCCTCCTACAGGCACTTCTCCGAGCGACAGACAAGGAGCCCCCCAAGGTAAAGTTCCTTTGGAGGAAAGACGCCTCAGAGAGTGATTCAAGTAGTTAGCTAGAAAGCTACCTTTTGGAATTAGTTCTGGGGAAACTGCGCCGGATGAAGAGCCGCGTGAGAGGCCAAGGTGTGTTCCCAAGAAAAATTCGTTTAACAAGGTCACCCCGCCCCCTTGATTTATTGAGAAAATCTCTTGGACCAGGCTTTGTGGAGGCAAATATATTGGAGACAATGATTATATTGAATCTCACTGATCGTAATCAGAAAAGAATCTATTACTGCGTGATTTTGTTGAGGTACAACAAGTGGCCGCGATGCTTTGTACAGAGCTTTTAATAAGTGTTTTATACAATGTACCTATAGTGTGTAATATAAGTGTAGACCATATGATTCAGGAACGGGTATGTTTTTACCAAATTCTTAACTACCAAGTTTTTTATCGTACTGTCCCTGTTTACCCCTCCTCCATAACTTACCCTACCCCTGACCCTACCTCAGCTTATTCCCTCGCCCTACCCTTCACCCTACCTCCTTCCCTCACCCTACCCCTCACCTTGTCTCATATAAGACCGTCCTCTTCGTAGCAGCCTCGTTCATCGAGGTTGCGCAGTGTACACTGTACAGTCAGTGTCTGACAACCCTCACCCTACCCCTCATCCTACCTCCTTCCCTCACCCTAACCCCATTAACCAGTGCCAAAACATTCATAGCAATGATCATGGTCATGAAAATAGAGAATCATATATGTGGAGACGGCCGAGGTTTGATCCAACGTGGTACCGATGACTAAACCAGAAACTATTATTGACACGGAGGACAGTGGATCATGAAGTGAGGTAAGTGTTTATCCTTTGCTATCACTGAGAGGAAGGGGAGGTGTGTGCATGTGTGTGGTTGGGAGGTGCATTGGGATGTGCATTGGGATATAGTTGTATCTGGGACAGGAGGTTCAATTGAGAAAATCTGAAACTCTAAAATTGTTAAAGAATGCAAATGATTTAGTTTGACAATATTACACTAAATAATATAGTTCTACTCGCACCCTCTATTATAGAATGGCAGGCCGCGGGTATTATAGTACACAAAACTCCCATGATACCTATAATAATAAACCACTTACATATATCACACATGTTCTATTCTCACATGAGAATGGTTTTCACAGAACTGGGTCCACCAGCAACTGCGTCACAACTCACTTTATCTTCTCAGGGGCGGGGTCCTGCCCTGTCAATCTCATTTACACATTCTATTTGGTAATAATTTACTAACTCTATATGTATAAATAAATAACGAACGTCACGCATGCAGGCCGTTACACGGTGTTCATGTCACAAACCCTTATCTCTTGGGGAACCGGCTCCCTATAAGATAAGAACATGTCAAAGAAAAATAAGTTGCTGACACATACTTAATTATATGGGTTCGATAAACAGTCATAGAGTGATATTTTAGGAACGTGTTAAAAGGACACGCCTGACAGAGGGGGCCGTGTAATATCTGAGAAAAAGATCAAATAAAAAAGTTTCACAATTAATCGTCTGTACATGGTTTAGATCGAGCTTGCTGGCCATCTAGCGGAGCTCAAGTTCTATTCTTTGCTCTGACATGAAATAGTTGTCCGAGGCGATAGCTGTCACCGCGAGAGCCCGATCTCGCGAATCTCTCTCAAATAGTGTTTATATTACACACACATGAAGCTGTTTTAGCGCTTGTTCTTTAGTTTTCTCCGCTGTATCCTGTTAGCAGCTCGGAGGGCCTTGGTCCGGTCCCTTCGTCTAGCCTTGGCTTGACTCGATGACCCATCTCGGACAATATCTAGCGGTGGAACCGAGAAAGGGCTCCCTCCCGAGAATAATTCTCTCTTAGTTTGGATTGCAGCCAGTGATCCACGGTCCCTGAATCGGATCCGTCGCTCTGTTTCGGTCTTGGGTCGAAGTTGGGGATTACACTTGGGGTCCTTGTCTTCCGGACATCTTGGTCGGTGAAACCACGCCTCCGCTTCTGAGAAAGCAGATTTGGTTAGTGATGACGTGTTTCCGGAACTATGGGCTAACACTGGTAACTAAGTTACCCCTCCCTTGCCAGCGCAACACCAATTTAGGAAGTGCAGCGCTGTGCGCCAGACAATGTCTAGACAGAGGAGTCTGGTGAAAAAGATGGGCGTAAAACGAGACAGGATATTATAGTTGTAACTAATCGTAGGCTAATCCTGGACTAATTATCTTACCTGGAGTCAAGATGGCAGCTGTAAGAAGAACGAGTAATAGGGCTGCTCCTGTGGTGTTAGGGACAGCAGGGGTTCTGACAAGACAATGATAAGTCATATTGCTATATTGGGGGAGTTGTTAGTGGTAGGGTACAGCTGGGGCGGGGACACTCAAGTACAAGTTCCGGTAGGAGGCATGCTACTTTGGGGCAATTTATACTGGACGGAAAGAGAGCAAACAAAATATAGGAACAAGCAACTGCAAAGGGCAACAGGAGAGGGCAACAGAGAAGAGAGAGAGAGGAGGAGAGGGAGAGAGATAGTAAATTGTCGGGCGTCTTACCAAACAAGCTAAAAGTCAGCTCCGGCCCGCAAATTGTACTCGTTTCCTTATAGCTTCGAATATATACCCTGCTCTTTCTGTCTCTCTCTCCCGCGGTAGTTGGCTGGGTCACGTGCCCATATAAACTAGGCACAGCTAGTAGTTACTACATGCTTTCTCCCTCTCTCTCTCTCTGTCTCACCCTCTCTCTCCCTCTCTCTCTATCTCTCAGCAGATATAATGAATTGAGAGCAGCAAACAGTGAAAGTAAGCGTAGTTAAACAAATGGAAATACTACATTAGTATGGTACAAGATAGTTATATTTGGTCGGCCCGGGTAGTAACACATATATAATTCATTACCATTACCCGAGACAAAAGTTGGTTAGCGACGTGCGTCGGTCGTGAACACCTACTTCTGGTAGGGTGAGAGAGAGTGAGGGAGAGAGAGAGAGAGAGTGTGAGAGATAACGTATTTAGTAAACAATACAGGTATTAGGGTTGATTACTAATAGACCACGCCAGACATCACCCATGTGACATGGCAGACTAGACCTGCTGCCCGTCGGCCTAAATGTCTGATGTCGCTGGCCCCCTCTAAACAGAGGAAGAGACAGAGAGGTTAGACTTGCAGTTTGACAGGTCTTATCAGTAGGAATGTTCTAAAATTGAAAGAAAGAGAGAGAGAAAGGGAGGGGAGAGAGAGAGAGAGACAAATGTCACGTGTTTTTGACATGATTCGATTGGAAGGTGAAACCACTAGAAACTGTGACCTCAGTTGAACTGACAGCCCCCCCCCCCCTCATGTAGCAGATTATGGGAAATCAGGTTAGAGACGAATTCAGTGCCTTGATTCGGCCAGTTAAACGGAATTTTGGTAGCAAGAAAGTATCGATTACGATAAATCTGACAAAGCGTGTTCATCAAGTTACCAAGTGGCTCGGGTTCTTCTAACCAAGAAGAAGTTACCAAGTGTCATCACGACGTCACACATTCTATGAATCAATAAGGTGGGGTCACTTGACGTTCCATTATAGCAACGCTATCATCTAAAAGCAAGAAATAATATGCTTTTTATAATGTGTGTGTAGTACTGCTCTTATTATATGAGGCATATATGTTGTTAATTTGGTGATAAGAAAGACTGGCCTCACGGATAGGACGGGAAGGACTGGTTCGTAGTATAACTGAAGTACTGGTCCTCCCTCGTACTCATGATCCTGCGACAGGTAGATCTTGGAAAGCGATATTGTTGTAAGCATTGAAAACTTAGACAGCATTTACGGTTGCCATGACTCAAGATGTTCGTAAATTGATATTTTGAAGAAGACTGAAGGGGGTGGCACGGTTTGTTGAGAAAGGGGGGCTCACCAAGTCCACTAAGGTTGTGTGAATGAATCAGAATCACACTAGTTTTGGCATTAGTTTTGGCATTAGGGAAACTTTGCAAGTTCGACCATATTCAAAAGGTACAGAAGTTGACGTGATGTGATGTAGCTTTTTTATCGATTAGATCATTGCAGCTGTGAAAATGTGAAAGATTTCTCCGTGATGCAGTGAGACATGACATCATATTGTGCCGTTATGGGAAGAAAAAGAAAATGGAAATTGGAGGGTACCGTTTAGAGATAAGAAATATCCGTCTTGTTGTGTGGGGGAGGCCCGGTCTAAGTTTAGCTCGGACGTTATTCTCTTGTTGGCGCTAAATCTGGGACACTTCATTATCTTGTTAAAATGTACCCCGCCAGCCCACCCCCCCCCCCCAACACAAGGGTATAGATAGACAAAGTGGGTTTTATAAAGGGTATAATAAGGTTTTTAACGATCTACTACATCATTACATTGTGTTGATCGACACAATTCGATCACAAATCATAATAATAATAATACCCAGTAGTATAATGCCACTACGTCTGTCTCTCCATCTCTCGCTCTGTCACCGCTGAGAGAGACAGAGAGTGAGTCAAACCCTCTGTCTCTCTCCATCCCCTTCTGATACTCGACAGCACTTCTTAAAACCATCAGTATATCTCATATTACAATTCAACTCTACAAAAAATATGTTGAACATAATATAATACTAGGACTCTTTAGAAAATGAAAAGTGTAAAAATATAAATATGCTAACCCTGGCCCGCCCTGGCCTCTACAAAAATACATATTAGGACACGGGTGATCGCTCATGTCTGGCGGCGCCGACCCGAGCTGACAATCAAAATTGGGTGTGGCGTCGCCTGACAGACTGATCGCACATGCAAAAAAAGATATGAAAATCCAGGCGGCGGTAGAAAGATTGAAAACTAGTCGCAGCTGAATATGCAGTGCAACCATGTCAGTGTCAGCTGGTGCGTTAGATTGAGGGGACTTGACAGGAGTTGCAATCCTCCATAATCTCTTGCCAGCGCTCAACTTGTACGGTAGTTTGGTAAATCCCGTACTTTTCTCGCAACATCTTGTTAGCATACACCAGAGCCTTCTCGGGGTTACACTTATCTTCTGTTGGGGGTGAAATGACATCCGGGTTAGTTCGGGTGCCGGGTGGGGTTAGCAGCTAGGTACGTCAGGCGCTACTTATCATATAATGGCATTATGAATGTCGTAGGTAGTACAGGTTATATTATGTAGGGCGTGACTCAAAAAGTTTCTAATTTCAAGGACCAGGGTGGAATTATCAGGGATGCAATTAAGAACTAGAATTTCTAATCCGAATATACTATTACAAAGATGGCTATGCACTTACCGATAGCTAGATGCACTGAGAGAGCGTTCTTATCGACGGTAAGACTCCACACATGGAGAGAGTGGATCTTGTGAACCCCGGGGATGTTAGAGAGGTCCGTCACCAGGCTGGGGTAGGAGATGTCACGGGGGAAGCCCTCCATTAGGACATGGAGCGCATCTCTCAGGATGGTGAGGGTGGTGATTAGGACCAGGATAGAGAAGACAAATGTACAGATGGGATCCGCTGCAATCCAGGTGGGCTAAAGAAGGGAGGGATGAGTTATTGACTAAGTACTAAGTACAAATGTACAGATGGGATCCGCTGCAATCCAGGTGGGCTAAAGAAGGGAGGGGGATGAGTTATTGACTAAGTACTAAGTACAAATGTACAGATGGGATCCGCTGCAATACAGGTGGGCTAAAGAAGAAGGGAGGGATGAGTTATTGACTAAGTACTAAGTACAAATGTACAGATGGGATCCGCTGCAATCCAGGTGGGCTAAAGAAAGGGAGGGGGATGAGTTATTGACTAAGTACTAAGTACAAATGTACAGATGGGATCCGCTGCAATCCAGGTGGGCTAAAGAAGGGAGGGGGATGAGTTATTGACTAAGTACTAAGTACAAATGTACAGATGGGATCCGCTGCAATCCAGGTGGGCTAAAGAAGAAGGGAGGGATGAGTAGCTGGGTTAGTCATGTAACAGCAGCTGTGTATTAAATGGTTAATGGTAGCTGAAGTAGGTGAAGTGAAACACTAAGTACTAACAAAAAGTTGTTTATACGCTATTAACTCAACAACCAAACAGGGTGGTATTGATTGAGGTATGAACCTCCTGCACTAATTAGTTATTGTACTAGTTACTACTGTACTACTGTACTTAGTAGTGTGTACTATTTTAGTTACCTACCTGTACTTTGATGATCACGGCTGCTATCAGCACTCCAATACTCTGTACCAAATCACCCAATACGTGCACAAAGGCAGCTCTAACGTTGATATTAACTTTCTTGTTGTCCACTGCATCGTGACTATGTCCATGGCCCTCCTCACCATCGTGACTGTGTCCGTGTCCCCCACCGGCATGGCTGTGTCCGTGTCCACCCTTCTTATCACTACCACCATGACTGTGGCTGTGGTTGCTGCTCAGCCCGCCGTGGGAGTGTCCGTGACCGCTCTGGTGTAGAACTAGCCCCATTCTGTGGAAGAGTGTTAGGGTAACTTGATACAATTCCTGGCTGATAGCCTATCTGATCACGTGTTTCAACTCATCCTGTTTCTGTTTTCATCTCCTCACACAAATCTCTATCTTACAAAATCAAGACTCACATGATGTTAACACCAACTCCAGCGGCGGCCGTGATTAGCATTGTATCAGCGTTAATAGTGAAGTCCATGGACATCATCCGTTCTATTGCCAAGTATACCAATACACCTGAGGAATTGAATATATATGATAATTAGCTGGGCCAACACATTCGGCTAAAACCAAAAATGGAATATTTCATGTCTCATGATAAGATGATTAGCTCTTATCGGCTAGAGAGTGGAACAGTCTTTCTGTTTACGACGGTTGTCAAATTCTCGGAAAAACTGTTAAATTCTTGGAAAAAAACTCCTGATAATATTACCGACAATATGCTATAAAAACGGTAATAAAAAATAGTTTGGGAGTAAGGAAATGATTATCTCCGTTAGAATTGTGCAATGTACAAACACCACTATAATACCTGTTAGTACCCAGATTACGAGCACAGAACAGACAGCTCCCATCACCTCAGCTCTGTAGTACCCAAAACTCATCTTCCGGGTAGCGGGTCTCCTTGCCACCCAGAGGGCAAAGAGGGAGATTAGGAATGATGCAAAGTCGCTGAGCATGTGTGATGCATCTGTCATTATAGCCAGGGAGTTAGCCAAATATCCACCTGAAAAGGGGTGATGTAGGCTAGGTTACGAAATTACCCCTTTGGCCTGGTCCTTCACGCGCTGGCAAGGGATGGGTTACTTCATTACCAAGATGTATGCTAGGATAAATCACTAGGGAAGAGAATTATGAGATTCTTGATAGACTGTGGAGGCCAAGGGGCCCCTTGAATTAAAATTTCCCATGGAGCTCTGAAGAATTCTCTAGAATCAGGATGCACGCCAACAATCCAACAGCAATAAAGTTGTTTACTGTCCGTAGTCCCACCAACAGCTATTAGAAGAAGATAGAGATACTATGATCGAGGGACAGAGAGAGAGAGAGGGAGAGAGAGAGAGAGAGAGAGAGAGAGAGAGAGAGAGAGAGAGCGAGAGAGAGAGAGAGAGAGAGAGAGAGAGAGAGAGAGAGAGAGAGAGAGGGAGAGAGAGAAAGAGAGAGAGCGAGAGAGAGAGAGAGAGAGGAAGACAGACAGAAACAAGGATAGAGAGAGGAGATATATATAGAGGGAGAGAGAGGGAGGGAGGGATAGAGAAGGAGGGATGAGAGACAGAGAGAGAAGTAGAAGCAGAAGATGCATGTCACTCGTACACTTCTGATGTTGTTTCATACCTATAATACTCTCTAGAGTAGCTAGAGAAGCTGCATGTATATTGTACTCTCTCCCACATTTACCTCCTGACTCTCATCTTATACAATTTCTCTGCATCTGTCTCTCTGTATAGTTCTCTGTCTCCCTCCCTCTCTCTCTCACTCTCTCTCCGGGAGAGAGAGTGAGAGAGAGAGGGAGGCAGACAACACAATGCAGACAAATTTTGGGAAAATCGTGGGATCTTGTTGTTGAGTAACAGTGGTCATCCGACATAATTGCCACATCTCGACGTGAACTTCGACGTGGAATTCGACGAGAAATAGCAGGCGTTTCATAGAGAAGGAGAGGGAAAGAAAGGGAGAGTCTCCCTTTCTTTCCCTTCCTTTCTACATTACTCAACAGCAAGATCCCAAGATTTTCCCAATTTTTGTCTGCATTGTGCTGTCTGGCAATGTAACTTGTACCTGGAACCATGTGCTGACCCAAAACAACACTTTTTAGTTGCAAAGCGAAAGCAGAACCACGTGTTAAGTATTAGTTTTCCTAGTGCCCTGTGGTTCTTTTAGTGGTAAGAAAGGGAGTGCTTTCCTTCTGTTTCTTTCTTTGACTGACTGACCCCGTCACAGCACGTCATACTTTCAGTTTCACATCAAAAGAGAGAGAGAGAGAGAGAGAGAGACAGGGAGAGACAGACAGAAAGACAGAGACAGAGAGACAGAGAGACAGAGAGAGACAGACAGAGAAATAAATAAAAGAGGCCCATTGGTTATCTATTTCAAGTTTCACACCACTCAGCCGCCGACAATATTATATGTGAACCATTGTGGCCAAGCGGGCAATTAAATCAGTACTCGTCACAGTCATTATACAATATTGTTCCAAGACCAGTAATAAATATATGTACAATTTCCCAGCCTCTCTCTATGTAATTTCCCAGCCTCTCTCTCTATGTACAGCTTCTAAACATATCCACGTTATAGGTCGTTTATATTAAGACTTACCGACAGCTTCTCCGATGGTGAAAAAGAGGCAGATAACAGATGCCATCAATAGCTTGTTACGGGCCGAGTTATCAGGCTGGCTCTCAGGGGGTCCATGACAATGCTGCTCTGGTATATCCAACAAATAGTCTGAGCAATGGAGAACTTGTATTAGTGAGCCGGCTTAGATTGCTTATAGAGAGTTTGCACGTTATAGTGATCACACTTATTAGCAAGTGGTCCAAATCTGTGAACTTACTCCTGCTGCTGTAACGTTGCTGTCGTGGCGCTGAGTCTGTCCTTGGCCTTCTTCCTAGCTCCTGTAGGGGAGTTGTGATACGTAGCACTCCCAAAATATATACACTTGCTCCAAAAATACACACTTGCTCCAAAAATACACCATTACACGTCATGTACTATACAGTTTGTACAAATGAATAGTTCTGTGTATTGTGGCACTTAGGAGGTGTCAGAGTGATGCATTCTATTTTTACTGAGCAGCTCTTAATGTACTTCTAAAAGGTAGCTCTCAAGAGATCATCCATCCCTTATAGCTCAAAAATATACATATTTGATAATGCACTCTATCTCTATTTTACAGCCGGACCCCGATTTACCGGAACCCCGATTTACCGGGACGATAAACTTCTGCCGATATAGAAATTAGCAGTATTTTACCCCGATATACCGGGCACCCCGATATTCCGGGCAAAAACCTTTCCATCCGAGCATCCCGGTAAATCGGGGTTCGACTGTATACTTGCTTGATTTTGACCCAAATCTTTGAATTGTTCATACAAACAGTGCAGTCGACTCAACCAAACTTCTCGAAATCTACAACTTGCAAAAATACTATCCATGCAAATTATGATAATAACATACTACAGTATCTACACCTACCTCAACCAAATGGTAGCATTGCTCAAAAGCTGACAGATTTGTCCCACAATCTGAGTTGCCACATTTTAACATAAATGTTCCATAGTTGCTTGAACTATTCAGCCGTGTCTTCTCGTCTCTGCGAATTTTGATAATTAATAATTGCCGAATTATGCAATATAGAAATGCACAAAGAGAGGCTGAAAAGCGAACGACTACACTGCTTGAACGGAGACAGGGAGAGCTCCAATCACTTCGACAGCCCCCACAATGGTGAGAATGGGAAGGAGAATGAGAGAGATATAGATAGAAATAGAGAGAGAGGTAGAGAGAGATAGGCACTGGTAGTAAAACATCTAAGGGAGATCTAAATTTAAACAGTTCTGAAAAGTTCGGGAAAAAACAGTGAAAGACTGTAACTTACTGGTTTTCCCTCCCCAATCCATCTCAGTAAATTCAGCTTAGCAAGGAAGGTCACTGTTAATTGGTAGGGAGAGAGAGAGAGAGAGAGAGAGAGAGAGAGAGAGAGAGAGAGAGAGAGAGAGAGAGAGAGAGAGAGAGAGAGATACTGGGAGAGATAAAGCGAGAGGGCAAGAGAATGATTGGGAGGGAGAGAGAGAGGTAGATCAGAATGGGGGAGAGCGAATGTTTGTTAACTTAATTTGGAACCATCTCCATTCGATTAAGAAAAAGTAAGATTAGGATGTCCAGCAGAGAGAGTATTCTTTATTTCATGTAGCGGGTGGGGAATGAGATTGGGTAAAGATGCACTCTTGCGGAGAAAAAGCTGAGAGAGAGAGAGAGAGAGAGAGAGAGACTATAGAGGATATGATGAGAGAGAGTGGGTACCATGGGTTCGCTCAGAAAAAGAGAGATTTATAGAAAATATGAAAGAGAGAATTTAGGAGGGAGTCCCGGCCTAAAGTTCCACTCGTGATAGACTGTGAATAATTTAATAGATTGTCAGGCCAATGCTCTGGCCACGTTCTTCACGCAATGGTTTCGTGTTCTGATTGGTTCTGATTGGCTCATGTCACAGCCGCTAAACCCAGAGTATGATCCCATCCGATGTCAGATTTCAGAGGTGGTGCAACCACTAATTGCTAGAAACAGTTCTGATTAGGATTCGAGTGTCAAGTGTCGGGCTATAAATGTGTGTCACTATGAACAGTTTATTTCTTTCACTGATGAGGGCTATTTTACGCCGAAACGTCTGTTTTGCTATTGAAATTTGTTCACCTTTGTAACATCCCGAGTCTTCTATGCCTGACCAAACTTCGAACCACGTGAGATCAATACAGGGATCATCCCCTCAACATGTCTCTACCACGGACGGTGTCATCAGCCCTACACAGCTGATCCAGAGATTCTTCACGCAGGCCTTATTTGAAAGAAATTAAAGTAGGGTTAGGCTATGGTGCGGGTGATGGATGAGTTCTAAAGATCGCCAAAGGTATCATATTACTGACTGCAGCTCACTTTATCAGCGGCCCTACATGCGTGATCAGCTACCTAGAAGGTCATGTGGTAGTATGAGCTGTCCCAGCTCCTGGTATGATGATAAGAACCCATTTTCTGCAGACTACATCCCGCTCAATTTGAAACTGTACACTTCTGCTCACACCGCGCTCTGTGAGGGTTCGGTAGATCAACTCAATATATATATTTCTAGATTGAAGTAGAAAGCTCAAGAGATGGGAAACTTTGTCTTGTTCCACCCTCTCTTCCCGGGAACAAAACAACTAAGGAAAAATGGGGGTCACAGCAACTTCAAATTTATAGAATTGAATCATTTACTGGCATATGAAACTAGGAAATCAAGTGAAATTCAAGATCATACTTCGCTACCTCTGACAGTAACAACAAGGTTGTGAAATATTGGTTGGTTAATTCAGAGCAAGCAGTAGCCTATATAGCCGCTGCAGCTAGGCAAATACCCGCCAAAAACCGTGGTGAGCTGAGAGAGAGAGAGAGAGCGAGAGAGAGAGAGAGAGAGAGAGAGAGAGTGAGTGAGAGAGAGAGAGAGAGAGAGAGAGAGAGAGAGAGAGAGAGAGAGAGAGAGAGAAAAGAAGAGAAAATGGCGGACAGGAATATTGTGAAAAATAAACATTTACACCCCAATCTAGAGAGAAATATACCCAGACCATGAGAGGGGGGGGGGGGCTAGTGTGTACTTAGCGAACGGAAGTGGTAATGTCGATTGTCATAATATCATAGGGATGAAAACATTGATGAAGTTACTGGAGCTGTAAATATATCTGGATTTCTTCTAAAAGTATATACCTAAAGCGTATCTAGAAGGTGCGAACTGCGAGTTATCGGTAAATCATTTAATAAATGCTGCCTCGATTTACTAAATCATTTAGACAAAATTTTGAAATTTTTGGTCATAACTGATAACTCGTCCCAGTCCATTTCTTGGCCAAATTGCATAATCTTTGGCTCGTTGGAATGAGAGCATCGAACTCGATCGAGTTCTTTCCTTGGCAGCCAACCCCGTATGAGGCCGGGATCGCCCTACGGGCACGTGAACAGGGGGCCTGCAAAGAGTTTAAGAAAATAATGTCAGAATTGGCTTGATCTTATTCTTTCAAGATCAAGGCTAATCAATTGAATTTCAATTATGCTTGAATTGATTACTATAGACACGCAGCCATCCAGGGAGGGTGAATTATACCCCATTCTCAGATCACTGACATATTATATAAAGTAGCAAACGAAAAACAGTTAGATGACACTGATATTATATCTCTCTGATAAGCTGCAGTTTGTTTATCTACATGAATCAGGAATTTAGGCCAATATTGAGATCATATCTCAATATTGAAGGGCATAAATTCCTGATTTATGCCTCGTATGCCTTTATCACCACCCCCGCAGTTTACAAACTTATATTGCAAGTTTATAATATATCTCTATTATATCTAGCACATCCATTGGGTGTGCCTTAAGTAACAAGTAACACGGTTGCTTGTAGTGGGAAAACGGTAATGGAAAACGGAGATACAGTAAGACGACACGCAACCGCGGCCAATCAGGGTGCTAGTACGTGCTGAACACATGCACTTTTTGCCATTTGTCTCATTACTGTATTTCCATTACGGTAATACGACTTACAACTACAAGCAGCACTGTAAGGGCTTTTTGATAACCCGGGTGGTTCTTTTCGCCCCTTTCAACGTCAATAACACGGTTGCCATGGCAACTGAATTGGTAACTATGGGGACTGGCATGTTAAAAGTCATTCGAAAATATTAACAAACTTCCACTGGAGATCGATGTAACAAAAATATCTCAGTGATGGATGGGTCGATTTTGAACGGCAAAAAGGCAAAATGCTCATAGAACTAATCTCTACAACCTCCAACAAACTTTTCCAATTCTGATTCTGTCCACTCTCACTTTAAATTCACATACTTAGATACTGCCTAACGAACGGCCATCACGTTGTTCATCTCCAAATTATAATAGAGATATTTTGGAGATGTCGCGTGGTGGTGGTTCGTTCAGTGCGTTTCTAAGCGACAGTGCTACTTCATAAAACACTTTATGTGACCAAAGCTGTAAAGCTGTCATTCACACTTTTGGGAGTCTGTACTTTCGGATGAATTTTAACAATTCAATCATGGTTACCGTTTCAGTTGCCATGGCAACCATAATTTTGGCGTATATGTGAATAAAGAGCGTCCCAGAGGGCCATGATAATTTTACATACCGAGTAGCAATATTCTATAAGTAATACACATATTACTTAGAGAGAGAGAGAGAGAGAGAGAGAGAGGGTCGAACAAGGCGAGAGTCGCAATATTCTATAAGTAATATATTACTAAGAGAGACGAGAGGGTCGAACAAGGGGACTCGCCAACTCCGAATCCGCTGTTTTCAGCACGGAAAGAACCCCAAAATCAAGAACTGAAAATATCGGAAGACATGCTATTTCAAATTTCGAATTATCTATAATTGTCTATTTAGAGCAAAAACTAATTGAAATTAGTTCGCCAGAAAGGTGACCCATTTATCCGTAAACTTTTCCGCCTTCAACTCAAAGGTGACGGAAATGAAGGAGTAAGTTCAAAATGGGCCACCTTTCTGGCGAACTAATTTCAATTAGTTTTTGCTCTAAATTTGTACTCTTCTTTTGGTCGTTTGAGGTCATTTATGACCTCAAACAACTAAGCTAATTGTCAACTAAAGTGTTCAAATGTAATTCAAATGTACCTGGGTTGTAGGAAACTGATTTGACGAAATTTTCAAAATTTGACGTCGTGACGTCACATGTGACGTCACGACGACGTAAAAAAATTATGACAGACTATTTGGCCAATGAAGCACTAAACGTGTGAAAAGTTTTAAAGGCCATGGTAGTCAAGAACTGAAGTTATTGCACGAAATGTGAGTTTTTATGTGGATTTTCACATCAAATTTTTGAGTTCCGACGCGTTTTTTTTGCTCGAAACCTAATGCATGCCCCGAACGATTTCCCAACGGATAAAACTTGGTTCAAGTCTCCACGTGTATGGTGAGTTTGCTGTCATACTACTTACGGACCGGAAATGCAGCAGTCACTAAGCTTGAAATTTTTTCCCGCTTCAGTATACACAGTAGATGGCATATGTGAAGTTCTTATAAAATTTTGAAATCTAGCTCATCTGGTGTCTGGAGTTAGCGAAGGGTTTCAAAAGTGCAAAATGGGCAAAACAACTTAAAATTTTATACTCACACTTTGCAAGTCGCCCACTTATTTGAAAAGTTCTTTGCAGAGGGCACAGGTGTAGCCATATATGAGTATTGGGCACCTGTTTCGTCGGCTTCTGGACCAGTGCGCAAACTTGACCAACTGAACGCACATTGGACTTACTTCGTGATTTAAAACAGTATCCGTAGTTTGCCTGGCACCATATTTGCGTATGTGATCAAGCTCCAGGCCATGATATTTACATAAGTATTTATAGTAACACATTTTGAGAGAGAGGAGAGAGAGGGTTCACATATCGAGAGTGCAATTCTACACTATAGCTTAGAGAGTAGGGTGACAGGCGACTCGCACTCGACCATGTTGTCAGCACGGAGAACAAATCAGGAACTTACATTGAAGACATGCTATTTTCAATTTCGAATTAAAATATACTCACACGTGATGATTAATATCGTCACAATGTAATTGAGTTGTTTATGATGTGCCACCAAGATTTAGTAACCACCCAACGTCGCAGGCGTTTGTATTCATGACTGATGTAGGTGTACACTTGCCGTGCTTATTGAACTTCACAAAGAAGTGGTTAGTTGGCTATAGTCCAATATCGACCGTTATGTGATAGTTTGCAATTGATCAGGTACTGAATTAGTAATTATTTATACTATGGGATTGTTATTTAGTGTCCTCAATGTATTGTCTCAAAGTTCATGCGTATGTCTACACCGTATTGATAATTTGGATCAGGTATTTACAGCGTTTCATTGTTTTGACTCAGCTCAAATAGTTAAGTGAGAAGGATCATGAGGTATAGTCTTAGGATTTTTACGAGAGTAAGACATAGACCGGATACTGAGATAAGTGAATTTCCGTGAAGAATCTATAGTTGGAAGCCTGGAGTCTTCCAGCAGAGAGAGAGAGCTAGAGGTAGTAAGATGATTGATAGAATTATGTCTCTGGTCTAGGGCATATATAAGTTAATAGTTAAAGGGTTTGAGATAATCTTGTTTTATCCAGGATCAATAGTGACGTAGGAACATGTAGGTTTTATTAGTATTAGGATTATTTCAGAGAGAGAGAGAGAGAGAGGTGAGAGTGAGAAAGAGTGAGCGTGAGGGGAAATATATTAGGAGTGGGAGAGGAACCGGGGGGGTCCTATTATTCTAACAAGAATGCAAGTGAGAGGGTTTAGAGGGTGCCGTTAAACAAACATCACATCGTCATGGTCTAACCTATAATATTTTCATCACGTGACCCTGATAATAATCCTCCCCTCCGATAGGTGCCCGGCGACCAATCCGTTTCGTATAATGTCATTAAGGAAACTGGCGACGATAACCCTGATGATCGGACTGCTACAGATCAAGGGATCAGGAGATTTCAGACGCTCGCTTCCGGTTCTCACTACGGTAAGATATGAACTTTCGCTCAATTTATATGCTGCGATTATGTAACGCGTGTTCTTCCCGTTAATCCCCCCGACTACAAATATACAGTGAACGGAGTTATATGGAATATGTTTGTCTTAGGTTTCTCAGTCCTATATAGACTGCCCTAGATGCATACATAATTCGTTTTTATTCATTATCCGTCAACTTTAATCTGTTAATTATTCCATTCCTAGAGACTTCCCACGGACCCCTTTCCTGCTGCTTATTCAGCACAGCGATCAGTTTGTCGCTAAGACAAATATGATATTATATTCTTTAATTCCCAAATACTTCATACAATCCCATAATATGTGGGTATAAAAGGCACGGATTACCTTTTCTTAACCCTTTTTCCCCACCGCAATAGCTTGCTCCTGCCTCTATTACTGTATTTCCATCTTAATTTAACCATGTATGACCACAAACGTAAGTTAAACTTTGGGGCAGCTGGTATAAATCGTTGATCCAGGGTCACAATTATTAGAGTGACCCTGAGTTCAAGGTTTATCCCAAATCATGCATGAATTCCATGGATTATACCGCGATTACTGCAACTGTACAACTAGTTATACAATTATTTTGCATCTCACGACCCATTCCTAACACCCCCTCCTCCTCCTTCAGAAGAACTCGAAAATGGTGTTCCCAAGAATAGTACACGACGTGGAAGTTACATACCCGAATCAGCCATGGTAAGTTTTGTCCGGTTCTCGTTTAGTAGAAGATATACAACACATCACAAGTGAATCCGTCCGTTGTGTGTGTTAACCCAATTCAAGGGACTAGCAAGGCAAATCCGTCCGTCATTATTATATGTGTTAATTTCACCTCATAGTAACTTCTGAATCTGCTTTCCATCGGGCACTTTACCACTGTAATTATCCGTACCACAAGAGGTATACTGTATGAACCCATGGTGCCCACTCTGCAACCTTAACGGCTATAGATCATCAAAATATTATGTTCTACCACGGCCCATGTTGGCATATCATTCAGTGAATTCTGGGGAACTCATTCATTAACTGGTCCTTCGCCAGATCAGGACCCTTTGTCCGTTAAATAATCCTTTGCGGTCGACAATAAATCGAGAAAAACGGGAGATTGAAAACTTAAATAGAAAGAAGGAGAGAAAGAGATAACTCTAAGTGTGAGAGATTATTTATTAAGATCCCTGAGGGGTGGCCGCAGGGTCTTATTAGTAGAGTCGATAACTACATCGACCTCTCCCAATTGTTCCAGTTTTTGTCACATCTGTTTGGAGCCTCGACACGACCACGAAACAGGTGTTACTTTTTCACAAACTGTTTTCATCTTGGTGTAATCAGCAGTTGAAATGTTGTTAATCATAACAAAAACCTAACTATTTTTTTTCAACTTGGGGTAAAACCATGGGTGTCAAAAGTTAGCTCTAGGTCCCCTGAGTAACCATCCGGAGACTCTAAGAGATATTTCAAGCCGTTCTCCCGTAATCATTAATCCCGGTGGAGAAAAAAATACAATGCGGACGTACGTGAGCGCTGGCAGGCTGTTTACATGTTATTGTATGTCTCTCACTCTCTCTGGAAAAACCGCACGTGCGGTTGCGCCGCGCGAGATAACTCTTTCTCAAGGGGGAGAAAAGAGAGAGACGCACATTAACGTTATACATTAAAGTTGAGGTTGTAGGCAATTGCACGTACGTCCATACTCAAATATGTGCACTACCGGGATTAATGATTACAGGAGAACGGCTTGAAATATCTCTTAGAGTCTCCGGATGGTTACTCAGGGGACCTAGAGCTAACTTTTGACACCCATGGTTTTACCCCAAGTTGAAAAAAAATAGTTAGGTTTTTGTTATGATTAACAACATTTCAACTGCTGATTACACCAAGATGAAAACAGTTTGTGAAAAAGTAACACCTGTTTCGTGGTCGTGTCGAGGCTCCAAACAGATGTGACAAAAACTGGAACAATTGGGAGAGGTCGATGTAGTTATCGACTCTACTATATAGCCACGTGTTCTGGACATGATCTATTCAATATTATTGAGCATTCCTGAACACTCAGGGGCTATAAAAGGACACCTAAATAGAGCATATATATACTATATATAGTTATAACTTTTAGATTTGATAGCTTCCCTTTAGATTCGACAATTGCAGCACCTACCTTACCACTGCATTCTATGTAATATTACGTTCTGTGGCTCACACCACGCTCTGTGAGGGTTCGGTAGATTACGTGCATTCTCCGCCCTATGACACATGTCACTTTAGAGTGACTATATCGCAATTGTTTAACTTTCAATTACTTGTAAGATCATACACTGTTCTCTCTCTGTGTGTGACGTAGCTGAACTTTTGTTTTAGCACCGCATCGTGAGGTGGTTTCACGCGGAAATGAGGTCTTTTGTCGAGTATTATAGTCTGTTTGGCAGGCGTATAAAATATATATACAGGCAACAGGCTCTTATCATTTCTCTATCTATTTTATGACTTTGAGAGTTGAAAATAGAGAAAGGGAGAGAGGGAGAGGGAGAGAGATCAGAGAGAGATAGAGAGAGATCAGAGAGAGAGGGATCAGAGAGAGAGAGAGATAGAGAGATAGAGAGATAGAGAGATAGAGAGATAGAGAGTGAGAGAGATAGAGAGAGAGAGAGAGATAGAGAGATAGAGACTCTATAATGACTCCCATTGTACTATACACTGTCTAATCGTGGCTGTACTGATATACGTTTGCGTGTGTATAATATGTATTTTGTATACTAGGTATATTATTATGCTTGTTAGATCATGATAACAACATGTACAGACCGCTCGGCTGCAGCACACGCACCGCCAATGTACTGTGTTTATCAGATCTTTCTTGTTCTGTTTTAATTTCCCTCAGTACCCTTATTTTGAGGGTGTTATATTCAAGCGTCATATTCGCCTTTGTTAATCACCATTACATACATCATTTCCTGCAATGTGCTCTATTGTCGTTCCCTCTCCCTTTGTAATATATCTATCCCATTTGATCGCTCTACCGCAGCATTTGTTTCTTGAACCTTGCGTATAATAATAGAAAGAGAGGAAGGAAGAGGCATCCAGACCGCGTGACTATAAAAATATGGAAAGACACGAACAGATCGCACCACAAGCCCGTTTATCTCCTTTAAAGCATGTGGTTAATAATTCAACTATTAAGGACGCGTCTCGCCTCTCTTTGGCTACCTCCCCAAGTCTCAAAGTCACATACTCGAGATAGTAAAATGAAGCTTTCACAAATTATTATTGTTAATGTCTCAATGGCTTGATGTCCTTAAATTCTTTTTGTCTGTTCGGAGTACCCCTTATATTGGCCCCACCGCATAGCGATACCTAGTTTTTCAAGTTCGCTAGCAGAATCCATACCTATGGTGAAATCTGTTCTTTTTACTGACACCAGGCGATATTATTTCTATTTGTAAAAAAACGGTTGGAGTGTCAGAATCCATTCATATCGAAGCCCATGGTCTTACCTTGCCACCTAGTTGATGAAGGCATATATTAACTTGGTTACTTGATGAATTACTTCGCCTTGAAATCCGTTCTTTTGTAATAACCGACACCGGCAGATATTATTTCAATTTGTGAAAAAAACGGTTGGAGTTTCTGTCAGAGAGTTGTGAAACACATGACATGTGTGAGATAGAACTAGAACTAGAAGTGAAATACACGTTTCTGGTATCGGACACGTCGACACGTCTCCCAAATCGAAACCTTATTATTCATTCTTGTTAAATTCAAATTTCCGTAATCCTTCCGCCCCTGATATCTCTCTCGATTTTCACTTTTTACTGGTTTCTTCTGATTTGCATAATTACTATAAATAGTGCCCGTACTACGTTTTTAATATAGATCCGCCCAACACTTGTACGCGGTTTACCAGCTGCTGCGGCGCGGGGGAGAATGATAAAGAGGATATTGAGAGAGGGAGAAGTGAATACCGCAATGTTTTTGTTTGTGTCTACTTGGTAGTTCTTCTCTTCATATGCTAATAATATTTTGAATCTGTCACTCCTCCCCCAGACCTGGAATTCCCCCGATCCTAAATAGTCAGCTTGAATAATTGCATTATATATTTGTCGCCCTCTCCACCTTATAGCTAACTATTTACTAGTACTGCATATATTTCCCACTAGAATTATTTTCTAAGAAAATGGGCTATGATCCAGAGAAGGACTCCGCGGTACGCCGAGATAAAGTGGTAAGTAAATCAGTACCTCACCAAGAATGCAGTTCTTGGTGAAAATATATATCAAATATAATTATTATTGACGGTCTAGACAGTACTTTAGATACCCACGCCCTAGGAAAAGTCTTGGAATTTACGGTATTTATTCCCGATGATTAGTTTAGAGTTTTTTCAATCCTCGAAGATATCTAGATATTGAGATACCCCTCGTACTAGCAAATTGGCTTGGTAATGAAATTACCCCTCTGCAATAATAGGGGTGACTTCGTAACCAACAAATTGGCAATGCATGTCTTTTGTTTAAAAGACATGTACTATGTCCTATGATCACTCCTGCTCTTAGAGACTCATTGTACCTGCAGTAGGTCTGCTAGTGGTAACAGGTTGGGGAGTGAGAGCCTAGCATGAAAACGAGGGTATGCGAGCCCATTAAGAGAGCTAGGGAGGGGTGTACTTGTTTAAACTCTGTCCCCCACCCTTTATCTCATTAGGGCGGGGTGTGATACGGGTATCACAGAACTCGGGTGCCGGTTAAGGTGAACTTTCAGCCAATTACCATGTCTAAAAAGAAGGGCCGGGCCGGAGGGAGGCCAATATAAAAAACCCCGTCGACACCTCACTCACCATTACAATCAGATCAGTTCTCTGATATCGCTCTGTCGATACTGCTCCCATATCTACTACAGGGGGATTCAGTATACTGCTCCCACCGTATCTCTGTCCCAATGCTCCCAGCGGGGTCTATTATACATGTCGAGATTCAGTATTGTAGATTTGCTGCTCTCTCCCTCCACCTAGCTCTCACACGTCTCGGTCTACCTATCTTAACAACTACGCCCTGACATTATAGTAATGGTCCTCTAAGAAACAACCTTTTACAGGACTGTTACTGGGCGCCTTTCTCCCTCTTTATCGCTCTCTCTCTCCCTCATTATCGCTCTCTCTATATCGCTATCTCCATCTATCCTCACTCCATTAGGCACCTCATCCACAATTGCCATTTGCCTTCACAGATGTCATATTTTGTACTGTTTTGTCTGTTCCTTTATAGCTATAAAGCTAGCTGATTCAATTTCTAAAAAATCCAGTAAACTAACCCTCTCCCTCCCCTCCTAGGAGATGTTCGGTATTCGAGTACAGAAATATGTGGCGAACTTGTGTTCAAGGGAGAACCTCGGAGATCTTTTCTTCGAGTACTTCCTCCCTGCATCACAGGTACGTAGTGTGACTGTGAGAACATCTATCAGGACAGATATTTGACTCTGATCCTCACCTAATTTTACCAATTGTTAATCGACCATGAGTAACTGCTAACCACTAAATTCTGTCCTGTCGACCACATGGTATATCATGCAACTCTCTCTCCCTCTCTGTCAGGTTATAGCTATTGCGGAGCCCTTTATTTGGGCACGACCCGGAGCATACCTATCACAATACCCCACCATTGGCTTTGTGCTAATTGGAATTATATTCCTCGTCCTTGGTAAGCTTTACTTAGAAGTAAACACGTCCTGTACTTGATTTAGTAGACACTATACTAGACAAGTACGGCCGTGTTGTTCATTGTTTGTACTAAAGTAGTAACAAAGGAACTATAGTGTGTGTTTGTAAACACAACACCACTTCCGTCTATATATCTTAGTCCCCGGCCAGACCTAACTCTTTATATAAACTCTTGAAAGATTCTATAGAACTCAACAAACCTCAACTAACACGCCTCTCTCTCTCCCTCTCAGGACTAAAATTGAAAACAGACGAAATTAAGGACGCTCTGAGGAGTGGTCATGTATTCCTTGTTGGAATTATCTCCAGTCTTTTTATCACCGGAGTTATAGCTGCTGGACTCACCGGAGAGGTAGGAATTGTTGGAACAAAGAATTGAGCGGGAACTTGTCTCGCAAAATACTGTCCTCTCCGAACCTTGCGGGACATTGATCCAGTCAAACAGTTTGACAAGCTGGATCAATTGTTATAATAGCCAACGTGAAATCTGTTCATTAGACACACACACCTCACTTAACACCTTTCTTTCTCCAGTTACCGTTCGATGAACCGCACACGGCGGTAGAAAACAGGACATCGATGTTTGGACCCTACGAGTTCAGGATTGGTGTTATGCTTTACTATTCTGTTCCCTGCACCATTACAGCTGGAATTGTGCTGGTGCAGCAAGCCGAAGGAAATCTGCCCATGGCTGGAGCCATAGCAACAGTTGCCAACGTCATTGGATGTTACACAACCCCCATCCTTCTGCAGCTGTTCCTCGCAAAAGGTAGGCATCTAAAACACACCTATAACTTTCTGTCTGGCGGCGCCTACCCGATCTGATCGCGTGCTCAGATTCAAAATGAAGCCTGGCTAGTCAGGAATTTAATAATAATCCTGTCCATCCGGACATGGCGTGCAAAGCTGCAGCATGGAAACTATATTCTCACAATGCAGAATTATCCACGTAATTTTATGCAGAACGGTAGTTAGTAGAAGACACGCTATCCTATCCGTTCCTCATATGCAAGTAAAACATGCTACACGATAGCCGCGAGAGAGCGAGAATCGAGAGAGCGCGCGCGTCATAGAGCTATCTATAGCTCCATCTAGCTTGCTATATCTCTCTATATCGCTCTCTCTCTCTCTCTCTCTCTCTCTCTCTCTCTCTCTCTCTCTCTCTCTCTCTCTCTCTATCTCTCTCTATCTCTCCCCCTCACTAACCGTCCCATTTCAGCCGAGGGAAAGTTCGATGTAGCGAGTGTTTTGATCAAGCTAACATTCTCCATCCTGATGCCCGTGATTGTCGGAAAGCTTCTCCAATGCATACCTGCAGTTCCTAAAGGCGTGAAGAAAGTCAAGAGGTGGATCAGTGTTGTTACCAGTACCTGCCTTGCTCTGATGCTGTGGATGAAGGTAATTGGAAACTTGCCATATAGTGTACCCACGTGTGGCCCATAAATTATGATAGCGGGGGACGAGCCGTACCTCCGAAACGGTCAAAGTTGTGCAAAAACAAACTACGGGAACATGCTGGAACAATTCCTGGACGACTTTTTGCAAATTATGAAATTTTTATTCAAAAGTTCATTTTTCATTCATGAACTTTCTACACGTTCATTAATGAATTAAGGACTCTAATTTACCAAGAGTTAGGCATTTTGTTTGGGTTAAATTTATCTTTCCAATGAGCACCATGAAAATCAAATTGAAGCACCAGGTCACATGGCAGTTGAGAAAATGCACATTCATGATTTTGGCTCTTCCTGCGACTTTCAATCGGCTGTATCACGGCTACCTTTTGTTCAATCGTTTTAAAAATTTGGGAGAACATCGGATAAGCAAAGATCTTTCCTCACAAGAAAAATCAGGGTCAAAACTCAAAGTTCATTTTCAAGTGTTGGTAGTTCATTCCACTCATTCAGGAACCAACATCCCTAAAGTGATGAAAAGTGATGGTTTTTGTTTGGCCCATACCCTGCAATGATAGAGAGGTGTAAAATTACGTTTCCGGGCTAGTTAGTGGGTGTCCATGTGATCATGATGATATCTGACACCTTTTCTGAGCCATAATTATGGGATTTTCTCAAATTCAAGCATGTGATTTGAGTTTTTGTGATTGGTATCGTGCAGCAATGTTGAGAGATCTCATAGCACCTCAAAAATGATGATCAGTTCAATGAAAGGAGTTGATTTATGATTTAAAATTATCGTTTAGTTCATTTTTACGTCTGTTTTAATCTTTTCTATCATAAATCAACTCCTTTCATTGAACTAATCATCATTTTTGAGGTGCTATGAGATCTCTCAACATTGCTGCACGATACCAATCACAAAAACTCAAATCACATGCTTGAATTTGAGAAAATCCCATAATTATGGCTCAGAAAAGGTGTCAGATATCATCATGATCACATGGACACCCACTAACTAGCCCGGAAACGTAATTTTACACCTCTCTATCATTGCAGGGTATGGGCCAAACAAAAACCATCACTTTTCATCACTTTAGGGATGTTGGTTCCTGAATGAGTGGAATGAACTACCAACACTTGAAAATGAACTTTGAGTTTTGACCCTGATTTTTCTTGTGAGGAAAGATCTTTGCTTATCCGATGTTCTCCCAAATTTTTAAAACGATTGAACAAAAGGTAGCCGTGATACAGCCGATTGAAAGTCGCAGGAAGAGCCAAAATCATGAATGTGCATTTTCTCAACTGCCATGTGACCTGGTGCTTCAATTTGATTTTCATGGTGCTCATTGGAAAGATAAATTTAACCCAAACAAAATGCCTAACTCTTGGTAAATTAGAGTCCTTAATTCATTAATGAACGTGTAGAAAGTTCATGAATGAAAAATGAACTTTTGAATAAAAATTTCATAATTTGCAAAAAGTCGTCCAGGAATTGTTCCAGCATGTTCCCGTAGTTTGTTTTTGCACAACTTTGACCGTTTCGGAGGTACGGCTCGTCCCCCGCTATCATAATTTATGGGCCACACGTATCCTGTCCCCTGATCCTATTCTCGAGAACTGCGGTCTGACCCCCCTCCCCGGTTCCACTGTGACTCTGTGTCTGGGCTTGAGATCAAAGAGCGGGCTGTTGTCTACGGAACAAGCTACATATTATTCTCCACATATGTTTCCAGTATTCACTTGTTATATGTTCCAACCGTGGGGCGGGGTGAGACAGGGTCGAACAAATATATTCAATAAATTCCCCCCTACAGGTGTCCAAAGCAGTTATTCAATAAATTCCCCCCTACAGGTGTCCAAAGCAGTTGAGGAAGATGCATTTGCTGGCATGAAATGGCAGTCACTTCTGATCCTGGTGGGGATTGTGATTGTTATGTGCATGATCAATCTTACTGTCAACGTTAGCCTTTCTGCTCTACTCTGCCTGAGGCACGCCTACGTTCGAGTCATGATTCTCATGGTAAGTTAATAACACTATTACTGACTAGTATAATAGAAGTAGAACCGCTAGGAATTGCTGAGGATTGAAACTTCAACTGTTATACTTCTGAGTTCTTCTATATTTTAAAGTGAGGGTTAACACCTCCCTCCCATTTTCCCAGGTTAGTCAGAAGACACTTGTGATGGCTATCACACTGGTTCAGATTCTCCCTGAATCTATTGGAAATATTGGACTCATCATGGTACCCCTGTTCGTTGCACATCCCACACAGGTACATTTACTTCTTTGATCCTTCTTATAATCTGAAGTACAGATCATATATACATCATCTGTACTGTGTACTGTACTGTGTACAGTGTACATAATTTATACATCATCTGCGAAGTGTCTTTCTCAACAATTGGTCTAAAGTTGTAACTAACACGAATCCCTTTTCAGATCATGGTATTCAGTATGATTGCACCCCAGCTCAAAAAGCACCCCTTTGATTTCAACTGTCCCCGATTCTTCCCCACCAAAATTGTCGCCTTGTGTGATTGGTTGAATAGCAAGAAAGAGGAAGAACCACCAGCCCTGTCGGGTGTTGTCATTGAGAACCCTGAGGCCGATGTGGTGACCACTCAACCGACCGCTCCCGTAGACAAAGTATAAGGAGAGATAGAGCGGACAATCCCATCACCTATGTGAAATATATCCTCAACCCTCCCCCATACCATGACAGAGATCCGTGACAAGGTTCCAATACTTGCTCGTGCAAGAGAGAGAGAGAGACAATTACTAATGTGAGAGAAAGAGAGAGGACAATGTATATATTATCTTGTTGAACATGAACTGATGCAATAAAAGCCTGTGGGAAGAACCAGAGAGAGAACTGAACGACTTTTATTAGAGTTTTTCTTTTAACCGCTGTAATTACATTAACATGATTAAATGTGACATTAACATGTAACAGTAATGGTTTTCAGAAACTAACCAACTTTTTCAATGCTATTAACTAACTTGTTTTCAATTTCGTTTTGGTGTCCCACTCCCAGGCCATGTCAGTGCAGCACTGAGATATCTGAGTTCACTGAGTCAGTATTATCATGCCAGGACTGGCATGGTATGGTAATAATACCGGTGCAGGAACTGGGGATATCTGTTCCAAATCGAAGGAGGGCGGACAGTCACTCTCACTCTCACTCTCAGTGAGTCACTCACAGTTTGAGAACGGAGTACACTGATCGGTTCTCAAACTGTGAGTCACTCATTGAGAGTGAGACTGAGATCAGAGTTACTCACACTTCACAGTCACTGAGAGTGAGAGCCGAGTGCCGACTGGGAATTCGGGAACAACTCATTTTCTGCATGGCATGGCAATTCGGGTGTTGCCAGACCCCGATTTGACAGTGTGCTCTCTCAGATCAGATCGGCGACTTCAGACTAACATGGGTGCTTGTAGTGAGAATACAGTATCGGTTCAACACGGTATCAGTGAAAAACGGTAAGACGGGACCAATAAGAGCGCCAGATTGACAACACGTGACACCGAAATATATATGTATTTCAAATACATATGTATTTCAGAAACCGTAATGGTCAAATACCGTATTATTCAGACACCGTATTCTCACTACAAGCAGCACTGTATGCCTCAAGCTCAGGGCTCAGACAGATGCAAGCAGTCTATATGTATAGTGGCTGTAGTTTTAAGTGTTTAACTGGAAGGCGCACAACTTTTCAAAATAACTTGTTGCGCGCGAAAATAAAAGTTGTACTTCAGCGCGCCGCGCACTGAGCTGCAGCTCAATTTCGGAATCCCAAAAAAGTCAAAACAGGAAAATGTCAAAATTTGGGTGTTTTCTTGAAAAGCGCTGCCTTATCCCGTAACGTTTGCCAAGGTGTTTTCAGTTTTGAGTGTCAAAACTCACGGTTTTTAGGATTCGGGTTGAAAAGCTAAAATAGGGTTAGGGTTAGTACTGGGGTTGGGGTTAGGCCTGATCCAGATGGACAAGAAGTCAAAGGTGATTTTGGTTCTTTTGGACCTTTCTGCTGCCTAATGCCTTTGACACTATTTCGCATACTAAGCTGATCCATCGCTTGAAGCAGGATTATGGGGTGACTGGGAAAGTCCTCTGTTGGATTGAATCGTATCTCAAAGACCGCAAAGCAAAGGTGAAGATTGGGACAGCGGAATCGGAATCCAGGGCCATCGCTATTGGAGTGCCACAGGGATCTATTCTTGGGCCGCTCTTATTCATCCTATACACCAGAGACATGCAGAGAATTGCTGAAATGTATGGCCTTAGCTTACATATGTATGCTGATGATAGTCAACTGGCCATTTCTTTCATCCCGAAAACCTTCAATGAAGTCGTCGAAAGAGTACAGAAGTGCGTGTCGCATATCAAAGTATGGATGGCACAGAACCTTCTAAAGCTGAACCCGAACAAAACTGAAATCCTTGTAATGAGAAACAAATGGGATAGATCTGATAATCCAACGACCATAAAAATTGTTGATGAAGCCGATGAAGGTACTGAGGTTAAACTAACTGCGAAAAACCTTGGTGTCATTTTTGACAGCGAACTCACCATGTCCCAGCACATCTCTAGAGTGATTCAGTCGTGCAACTATCAGCTGATTAACATGTGGAGAGTTGCTGGCAATCTGACTAGGCAACAAAAGATCCAGCTTGTCAACTCATTAATTCATTCCAGAATTGACTACTGCAGCGCATTACTCGTTGGGATTAAAGACAGTGATGTGAGGCGCTTGCAGAAGCTACAAAATTCTGCAACTCGTTTTATATTTGGCCAACGAAGTAGACGAGGTGTTACTGATCTCCGTAAGAAGTGCCACTTTCTACCCATTAGACACAGAGTCGAGTACAAGATATGTCTGCTAGTCTATAAGTCACTTAACAACGACACACCCGGATACATGGCAGACATGGTTCAAAAGCGTAAACCAAAGGCTAAATGTCTGCGAGTGGATACTGAGGACCCACTTTTTGGACGAAAAAAGAGAAGAAAATGGGAAAACATGCCAAAAAGTGAAAAAATCGTCGAAAAAAGTGAAAAAATGAGCCGATAAGGAACCATAATAAAGTTCAAGAGCCTCCAAGAGCACCCAAGAGCGCACCCGATCGAAGAGAGACCACACCTGAGAGCGTACCACACCCAAAAGAGACCACATCCAAGAGCGCACCACCTCCAGAAGACACCACTTCAAGAGCGCACCACATCAAAGAGAGCTCCCCATCCAGAAGATACCACGCGCAGGGGACACCACGCGCAGAAGAGACCAGCGCGGCGTTGTATTTGCGCGTGCGGTCTCTTCTGCGCGTGGTGTCCCCTGCGCGCGGTATCTTCTGGATGGGGAGCTCTCTTTGATGTGGTGCGCTCTTGGAGTGGTGTCTTTTGGAGGTGGTGCGCTCTTGGATGGGGTGCGCTCTTGAACTTTATTATGGTTCCTTATTTTCAGTTTAAAAAACGAATGCGCGCGGGAAAAAGCTGATGTGGCAGCGCTATTGACCAATATGGTCCAGACCACCCTTCGCGCGTTACATTTAAATGCATTTTCTGCAGCGCTGGACCCAAAAATTTTTTCGTGAATGAACGCCGCGCACCACCCCTGAAGGCTTGTTAGTGGTGGGGACGTTGTTTCGATAGGGATCCCTAAAAAAGTTCAGTATTTACACAGCGTTTACACAGTCTTTACACAGTCGTTACACCCAGAGCGGCGCGTGCTGCGTTTTGCGGCTTTTTCTAAGAAAATATTGGATTGTGTGCTGCACAATTGAGTAAATTGAGCGCTGTGGCGAAAAAAGTTTCCGAAAACGCTGCAAATCGAGTGCGAAAGACGCAGTCTTTACACCCAGAGCGGCGCGGGCGCTCTGGGTGTAACGACTGTGTAAAGACTGTGTAAACGCTGTGTAAATACTGAACTTTTTTAGGGATCCCTATCGACTGATCAAAACGGCGTTCTCCTAGCATTAACAATGTAAAGGGCTAAAAGCGGGATATAAACCATAAGGGACCAGTTACAGATTTGGAACCGGGCGTCAGTTTCCTGATGGGAGAATTTTTGCGCACTGCTGACAATGAATCCTGCTCAACTCCCAGGGGCGGTGCGCGGCGTTCATCCACGAAAAAAATTTTGGGTCCAGCGCTGCAGAAAATGTATCACGCGAGGTGGTTCTGGACCCTATTGGTCAATAGCGCTGCCGCGTAAGCTTTTTCTTGCGCGCATTCGTTTTTTCAATCGAAAATCGGCTCATTTTTTCACTTTTTTTGTGGGGGGGATCCCATGGCATACTTTGGTATACTTTGGCACTTTCCACGACTTTTTCAGCGATTTTCCATATACCAAAGTATACCAAAGTATACCAAAGTATACCAAGGTATACCAAAGTATACCATAAAAATTTTGAAAAAGGTAAAATTTAAGCGATAAGTTAACATAAATGACTAAATTTGTAAAACTACATCCTTATTTCTTTATAAGTTGGTAATATAACGCTTATTAAACCGATTTTTACGTTTTTGTTACATCATCCGGCTAGTGCTTCTAGGCTTGCCACTCGGGTTCGATTCCCGGTGAAGGCAATTTTTGAAAAATTTTTGGAGACTTTACCAAATACTATTTGAACATTTTCTTGACTTTTTAAAAGTTTTTTTTTTATCATACTCAAATGGGTCCCAATTTGTCAAACCCCAGTTTTCTGACTCACCATTTTATAGGTAATATTTTCCCTCGATTCTATGAATTTAGCCTATTTAGCACCATTGTCCAATTTTATGAGTCAAGAAAGTTTATATAAAATGTTTTAAAGCCTTAACTGTTGTAAATTAACACTTTAAAGTACTTTAAAGTTATTAAAAAGATATGGTATACTTTGGTATACTTTGGTACTTTCCACATATTTTTTTGGGATTTTCCATATACCAAAGTATACCAAAGTATACCAAAGTATACCATGGGATCCCCCCCTTTTTTGTTTGTTTTTACTGATTTTTTCACTTTTTAGCATGTTTTCCCATTTTCTTCTCCTCTCTCGTCCTAAAAGTGGGTCCTGGACCCAATGGACCCAGCCTTGCTTCGCACCTATGACAACTCCCCATTCATTCTAGCTGGATATTTCGTCGCGCAATGTAAATTATGACGCGCAGCATGATTCAATCGGGAATCTACCATCAGGAATCTCACATCAGGAATCTCACATCAGGAATCTCCCATCAGGAAACTGACGTCCGGTTCCAAATCTGTAACTGTATGTGTATATTTGAGTGAAGATTAAGTCTATCTTATCAGGAACCGGAAATATCATAGAAGGGTTCACCCTTCTCCAAACTACTGTTACATACTATTAGGGGGCATTCTCCAAACTACTGTTACATACTATTAGAGGCCATTATAGATGCAATAAATTGTCTAAATCATAAGATTACAGGAGTGAAAGGAGGGATCAATTCAACACATTTTAATATGCGGTTTTTTGCCGTGAGATGAACACAAGAGGGCAGGGCCGGGTGCTATCATGTGCATGTACGACGCCGCACACAAGGGCAGATACTTAGCTATCGATAGTTTTAAAATGAGCATGTTTTAAACTAAGTATCCAAATTGTTATTTTCACTTCCCTTCCTTTAGTTAGTTATGGATGTAACTCTCGACTACGATGAAAGTTTCAGTAAGTAACAAGTTTGTACTGATGTATGGGGGGACACGTCCGGGGCGCGAGAGGTCATACGAAGTCAAAACACGGTGGTTAGTACGAACGTTTCGGGGTTGTGCCCCTTCTTCAGCTCAAATTAATAGTGTTGAAAAGTTTGAAACTCTGAAAAGATTGAAACTCTGTTTCAAACTTTTCAACACTACTTTAAACAAATTAATTTGAGCTGAAGAAGGGGCACAACCCCGAAACGTTCGTACTAACCACCGTGTTTTGACTTGGTATGACCTCCCACGCCCCGGACGTGTCCCCCCACACACCAAGTTATCACCCCGTCCGCCTTTTCAACAACATGAAGTTTGTACTGACTCAAACAATTTGTTGCTGTGTGATTGTTGTGGTTGGGACGGGGGTGCAGGTGGGGGGGGGGGGGGGGGTCCCCCAACTGTATCAGACATCCATGACCCCAAATACCCCTAACTGTCCTGACACCTGAAAGTTGGGACCCACACCTATTTTTCCAGAAAATTTCTAATTCTTGACAGTTAGGGGTCAACCTCTCCCAAATTCTTGGACCCACCCCCAAAAATAGTGCGGGTAGAACCCCAAATCGTCAGTGTGATGCCTGACCAAAATCATAGTGCGCAAAAATTGGTCACTGTGGTGCCTTCAGGACCCAAAATTCCCAAATATTGACCCAAATTTCCAAAACAGTTGGGTTGGACCCCCCCTCCCCCCCCCCCCCCCCCCCCCCGGTTGGGAGTTTGTTGTTTGATTATTGGTTTGTTGTTTGATTATTGGTGGCGCTGTCACCTCTCGCGGGCTTCGTTTGGCGTGCTACACACGCGATTTGTAAGGGTGACTGCGTCACCAAGTTTGATTACAAGTGGGCATATATCGGCGATATGTCTACACTTGTAAACACTAAACATTTAGTCTAACATCTAGATTCTAGACTAATATAAATTCCCCTCTCTTCAGAAACGAGTGACGTCAGCAAATTAGATAACACACAAGAAGGTAAGTAAAGGAGGGTTAGAACTGGTGATTGTGTTATAGTATTTCTCTGTATAGCACAAGCTAGGCTGCTTATATGTATGCTCTGCTTTATTGTGTATGCTACTTATATGGTAGCATGCTACTTATATTGTCCTAACACTGGTTATCTATTTTCAGAGTTGGAAGACTCGTCATCAGAGGTAACATTGGTGTCCCTAACCTCCATAACTGGCTCCCTAATATATCTCCATGATACTGTCATGATAACACTCAATAATTGACAGTGATTTGAATAACGTTTTCACATAGGCTGCAACTAAACTAGAGTTCATCTCAGGTGGATGCCTCTTCTCCCAACAAAACAGGTGATTGTTCAGACTGGGGAGTGGGGTTTGGTTTGGTTTGGGCTGCTCATCTGGGACTGTAAACAGTCACACAGCCAGCCAAGTCTCGCTGTTTGCTTTTGCATCTAACAATGTATTGACCTAGTGTATTCTCACTTACTAAAGATTTACATTCTCTACTATTTGCAGACAAGGAAGTGATAGAAGAAGGGGAGAAGGAAACAGCAGAGGGGGACTCACAAAATGAGGAGGGAGAAAAGGAAGAACCAGAAGCGGATGGTGCCAAATCTGACAGTGAAGAAAAAGAAAACGTAACATTCTAAAACACAATCACCGTCTGTAACTATCTCTCTCCACTCTCTTTTTCCATTTAAATTTGTTTCCCAAAATAACAAGTTAACTCAGGCCGAAGACGCTGTTGAACTCACATCAAACGCTTTTGAAAACGACCTTTTAGGAGCTGAGAAGAGACCAGGTAAATGTGATATACAGATTGAACACTCGACAGATGTAGTCTTTTATCAAATTGTTGTTAATACAACTATTCTCTTTCAGAAGAACCCAAGAAAGAAGAGCCCAAAAAAGAGGCCACCCCTCCTCCCCCTGCAGTGCCTAAGAAAATTGCACCGGTATGAAATATCTTCTATCGACAAAACAACATCCAAAACACACTTCCCCAACCATATCTTCCCTCCAATTTAGCCGCCCAAGATCCACAAGAGAGACTACGAGGTGCCAGAATCAGCGCCAGCGAGACCACGAATAAAATGGTCACTTGGCATCGTCAAACAACTTGTGTCCACTGATCTTCTCTCGGTGAGCGCCAAACGAGTCCGATCAGTGAAAAGTACACTGCTTCAGCACTTCTACCTCTACACTCTAATGTTTGCGGCGCGCGATCCTTCTTTTATTTTGCTCAGCTCCAATTCAAAATATGCGAGTGAAATGAAAGCAATTAACTAGTGGAATGGAGGCAATTAACTAGTCCTAATTAAACCCTCTGTTTTCCCAGGGAATGGTTGAGACAAAGCTGGTGAAAGAGGAAGAGCCAGTTAAAAAGAGGACAACTTCTCGGAGCGAGCAAGCCCCATCAACCCAACCCAAAAAACAGGCAAAACGGGAGGAAGAGGACCTAGATTTTGAGGAATCTGAGAACGATAGTGCTGCCGAACAGGAGATGGAGCCTGCCCGAGATCCCACAGCCTTCCCAGCCCCACCATCGGAGCCAGTTGGTAGATCAAGAAAGGAGGAAAATAGAGCTCTTCTAATTGCCAATCTGATCAGACCCTTCACGGTCCTGCAGCTAAAAACAATGTTGTCACACTGTGGGAAAGTTAAAAGTATCTGGATAAATACCATCAAGAGCCGCTGCTATGTTGTGGTAGGTATTTAAATACATGGTAGGAGCAACTTCTCTTTTTTTTAGCACAATCTCTAGAACTTTTTTTACTTGTATTATTGTGTGATTCCCTACCACTGATATGTTTATTTGTAGTTCGCCACGATTGAAGAAGCCCAGAGGGCCCGAGAGTCGTTGCATGGATCAGTGTGGCCAAGTACCAGCCCAAAAACACTCTCAGTGGATTTTGCAGAGGATGAAAGGGTATGAAATCTCTCCCTATCTCCCCCTCTCTCTATCTAGCTATCTGTATCTATCTAACTATCTATCTATCTCTCTGATTTCAGATGTATAGCGAAACAGATGGTGAGCTAATTGGTGACAGTATCGACATTCAAGTGATTGAAGAACAGAAAAGAAAGAAGCCAAAAAGAGAAAAAGGTACCCATAAACTGTCCTAAATTCTGTCTTCGGTGGTTCTTTTTTATTGACTATAAACTATAACTCGTCTCATTTTCAGAAGCCAAAGAAACGAAGAAATTGGATGATATATTCAAGAAGACAGCTGCAATTCCCTCAGTCTACTGGTTACCACTCTCAGAAACTGAGGTAAATTCAACTGAAACAGTGAAACACTTTGTTTGTTTGCTAGGGGTATCATTACGTGAAGCCTGGTGTGAACTACATTGCCTGTCAGAGCATTGGCCTTGACTTGTTTTGTTCAAACATAATAGTCTAACTTGGCAAGGCCTGACCCTATTCCCATTTCTCTCAAATAAGCGTGCGAGAACTGTGGTCAGAGCATTGGCCATGACAGTACAATGCTTTCATTTTGTGCTATATATTCCTTTCACAGGCGAAGGAGAGGGCTGAAGAGAGAGCAAAGGGGAAGCCCCGATACTTTGTACCCGAACCAGAGGTGGAAACGGAGTATGCTAAACCTAGAGCCATTCCACGATGGAGGACACCAGAGAGATCCAGGAGGCGATAAAGAGAGAACTGTGTGATTAGTGATAGGGACAGTGTCGCGGAGAGCGAGAGAGAATGACAGTTGTTGTGCCAGTTGTTTTATTATATCATGTATCTGTTTATTCTTCAGGAAATATTGAGTATCTCTACTGCAAATAGGGTGCCATCTCACGATATTCCATTTCCCTGTCTCTCTCTGATCTTGAGATGACATTCTAATTGTTGATTGAAAGGCTTGGATTTCACATAACTCACAAAAAAACATTGTAGAAACAATTACAAAACACTCACAATTAGAAGTAAAAATAAATCTTATATTTCTCCTCTAGTACCTAATAATTGTCTATCAATCTAAATTTTATTGGTCCTGCCACATGAGGAATAACGCTAGCTTGTTCATCATGGCTCTTCTCTGTTTGTCTGCAGATTTTCTCATCAGAAGCTTTTGTCTGTCCCGGAATCCAGCGTTCCCATTCCTTTCTAACCATATCCACATTAGTCTGTAGGTGTGGAAGTGGGTTATTAATTTCTATCCTAAAAAGGACCGCCTAACGAAGGGCATATCAATCATAAATATTCAAGGACAAGATTGAAGATCACACAAAATTTCACTCACCGTTTCCTGTACTGGTTGTATTTGAGTTTTGAGATGTCCCAGAAGGTTTGTAAGATTCTTGTTGTTCTGTCGAATAGCAGAATACTGAGTCTCCATCTCTCTAAACAACTCCACTTCTTTTCTAAAAAACGGGAGGTTTGTTGGGGGAGGGGGATTGAGCGCTGACAAGGGGCGATTGTGTGAGCGCGCGGCGGTGTTACGGTCAATGCTAACAATTGCAACTTACCTTTGCACGGAGCGCAATATGTCCTCCACCCGAGATAGCGTGTTTTCAACTTTGCTCTTGGACAGGGAAACCGCTGGACCACTGAAGAGAGATTTTGATGTTGGGTTTCGGGGTATTGGGTAAAACGGAAAACAGTGGAAACTAGAAGAGTTATCAAAATGAATCTTTACCTTCGAATATTGGAAATACAAGTTCTGAAGTGCTCCGAGATGGATGATATGAAGGCGTCTGTATCTTTTTTTAATGTCTGAAAGTAAATTCTTATCAGTTTCAACCGTTCCTTTTTGACAAAGGATAAAGAAGTGGTATATATGTGTAACACACAGCGTACCTCTTGCTGCTTGCGTCTTTGGTTTTGGAAAGTTTGCAGTGGGTACTGTTCGAAGGACGCCATTTCGTTAAACGGATTTCTTACTGCTTCAGGGGGAGATGCTGAAAAGGGTTGGTCTTAAATCTTCCGAAAGACGAGACGTAGAATTTTTAAGATTTGTGAAAACCAGATTTACCTTGTGTTGGTTGGGTGTCCCAGAATGCCCCTGTAGTGCTGCTACAGCTCTCAGGAACTACTGGCTCAGAGGTGGACCGGCAAATCATCTGGAAGCAGTTCTCCAAATTAAACTCCCCTGCAGCCCGAATAGGAGCAACATCGGAAGGAGGAGAGGGGGTTATTGGGGCTTCCTCCTCTTCCTCTGGGGACGGTATAACCAGGGGTGACATCTCTTCAACTGGCCCTAGTGCCGGGAGAGCTGGAGAATCAACCATGTACCGATTAGTTGGAGAGGGATGGAACTGGGATGAAGCAGCAGTTGGAGAGGGATGGAACTGGGGTGAAACAACTGTTGGAGAGGAAGAGCGGCCAAACCCAAGAAGAGAAGGAGGGGAGTCGTGTTTGACAGGTGAACTAACAAGGTCCATGGATGAATGCCCCTCCTCCTCTGGTTCTGCAGTAGGTGGTGTTGGGGAGGGTGGACCGAGTGCCCTGGACACGATATAAGAGAAGGGATCTGCAGCGGGGGGTGTGGCACTGTCCTCTATCTCCTCCCCTAGATGTACCCCACCGGCCTCCATACAGTCAGTTAGTTCTCTAAACTGGGCCACTATCTCTTGTTCCGTCACCTGTGCTGTGGGCCTCATTTGTACAGTGGTGTTCCTGGGCCGGCCCCATACCTCCTTTAGGGGTGACGTCTCACGGGCTGATGGTTCTACCACCCCTCGACACGACTTGCCAACCTCTACCTCTAGTGAGGTTGAACTGTTGATGAAGTTTAGCATCTCCTGGACAACGTCCAGATTCCTGTTGACCTCTTCATCATTCAGTGTAGGGGTGCGTTTATCTGCTTTAGAGCGCTTCCGTTTCCTCTGGTATACTTTGTCACAAAGCCGTTTTGAGGTTGCCTCCTCGGCTCCTAACATGCTTGTCTCTACTGCCTCGATTGGAGATTCAAGTTTCTTTAACAGTTGTTCAGCTGCCGCAGCACCTCTTTCTGCAGCCCGTTTTGTTCCAGTCCGTTCAGTTGGTGTTACTTTAGGAGACTTCCTCGCCTTGTTTTTGGGTTTCAGTATGTTAGGAGAGGTCTCTTCTGCCGGTTTACTAGTTTGTTTGGTTGGAGGCGATGTTTGGGGTGGCTGTTTGTTTCTTTGCTGTGGTGGATGTGAGATCTTTACGTCTTTTAGGGGTGACAGCAAGGTTTCCTGATTTTCTTTATCCTCCTCTTCCACTCCTTCCAATTCCTCCTCCTCTACCTCCATCTCATGAAGCTCCATGAGTTCGGGCGGGGGTGTCATTATAACACCTCCTAGATCCTCCTGGGACGGCGGGGAGGGGGCATCAGCGGGGGTTATATCCTGTAGCACCCTCGTCTCTAGCACTGGGCTGGGATCCCTTGTCCTCGCGCTGCTGAAAGCTGATTCAACCCCCGTCTTGAAGGAGAATGGAATTCCAGTGGTATCAGTAGAGGGAATAACTCGTGGAGGAGGTTGGACTGAGATGCTGGTTGTGGTGGAGAATTCAGAGGGTGCTTCCGTGTCTGAGCCTGCCTCTTTGTAACATATCTTTTTGGATTTGGCGGCCCTCTGAAAGAAAGGAGGTGTTAGATATGTGTGTCCTACTGCAACCGCCCTGTTTATAAAAGGGGTCTTTCTTGGCCAAAGGAACCAAAGGAATTACAGTAGACGATGGAAAACGTACCCTTGAGCTAGCTCGTGTTCCTCTTGTGGGCGGTGGGGGTGTTGGGGACCGGGATCTTACTTTCTGAAAAAGGGTGGGGTGTTGGGGAATCAGGATCTAACTTTCTGAAAAAGGGTGGGATGTTGGGGACCGGGATCTAACTTTCTGAAAAAGGGTGGGATGTTGGGGACCGGGATCTAACTTTCTGAAAAAGGGTGGGATGTTGGGGACCGGGATCTAACTTTCTGAAAAAGGGTAGGGTGTTTGGAATCGGGATCTAACTTTCTGAAAAAGGATATTGGGAAAGAGTGGTAAGCAAAAGTAAATTCTCATAATTAGTAGAAATTTTATCATCAGATTATTGAGTAGTACAAGGTGGGCCACGGATTGTTGGTAAGGGTTAGCGAGTTGTCCCGTCAAAACGGTGATAGTTACGAGAATAAAAATCATGGGAGCACTCTGGATCAATTTCTTGGTAACTTTTTCCATAATTTTTTGTCAAAAATTCGAAAATTCATTTTTCATTCCTTCATTCATTTCTCGTTCATTTATGATGTGAGCATCCTAATTTTCTATCATGGTGCTATTTTTCTTTGGCTTGAATTTATCTTTCCAATGAACACCATAAAAATGAAATTGAAGCACCAGGTCACGCTGCAGTTGAGAAAATGCTCATGCATGATTTTGGCTCTTCCTGCGACTTTCAATGAGCTGTATCACGGCTCCCTTTTGTTCAATCTTTTTCAAAATTTGGGTGAACATTGGATAAACAAAGATCTTTGCTCACAAGAAAAATCAAGGTCAAAACTCAAAGTTCATTTTTCATTTTTGGTAGTTCATTCCACTCATTCAGGAACTAACATCCCTAAAGTCATGAAAAGTTTTGGGTTTTGTTTGGCCTATGCTCTGCAATGCCAGAGAGGTGTAGTAGCGTGTTTCCGGGCTAGTTTTTGGGTGTCCATGTGATCATGATGATACCTGACACCTTATTTGGGCCATAATTAAGAGATTTTCTCAAGTTGAAGCATGTGACTTGGGTTTTCTGTGATTGATATCGTGAAACAATGTTATGGGATCCCATAGCACCCCTAAAATGATGATTAATTCAACAAAACGAGTTGATTTATGATCGAAATTGTTCGTTTAGTTGAGTTTGTCTTCGGTTTAAATCTTTTCAATAATAAATCAACTCGTTTTGTTGAATTAATCATCATTTTAGGGGTGCTATGGGATCCCATAACATTGTTTCACGATATCAATCACAGAAAACCCAAGTCACATGCTTCAACTTGAGAAAATCTCTTAATTATGGCCCAAATAAGGTGTCAGGTATCATCATGATCACATGGACACCCAAAAACTAGCCCGGAAACACGCTACTACACCTCTCTGGCATTGCAGAGCATAGGCCAAACAAAACCCAAAACTTTTCATGACTTTAGGGATGTTAGTTCCTGAATGAGTGGAATGAACTACCAAAAATGAAAAATGAACTTTGAGTTTTGACCTTGATTTTTCTTGTGAGCAAAGATCTTTGTTTATCCAATGTTCACCCAAATTTTGAAAAAGATTGAACAAAAGGGAGCCGTGATACAGCTCATTGAAAGTCGCAGGAAGAGCCAAAATCATGCATGAGTATTTTCTCAACTGCAACGTGACCTGGTGCTTCAATTTCATTTTTATGGTGTTCACTGGAAAGATAAATTCAAGCCAAAGAAAAATAGCACCATGATGGAAAATTAGGATGCTCACATCATAAATGAACGAGAAATGAATGAAGGAATGAAAAATAAACTTTCGAATTTTTGACAAAAAATTATGGAAAAAGTTACCAAGAAATTGATCCAGAGTGCTCCCATGATTTTTATTCTCGCAACTTTCACCGTTTTGACGGGACAACTCGCTAACCCTTACCAACAATCCGTGGCCCACCTTGTAGAAACTTACAACTTGGCTAATTCTAGGTGGAGAAATTTCCGTTCCCGAGTCGTCTGAGAGTTCCACATCTTCAGATACCTTCCTTTTTTTCTGTTTAGGTTTCTGAAAAAAAGAAAGGGGGTCAAATAAATACGCGCCAGAGAATAAGATGATATTATTCAAAGATCAATAATTTGGTAAAACTATCAAAATTTCCAGTGTTTCACTACCAAATTTACCTTATCTTTTTCGGCATCACGAAGAGTCTTCTTTGCACGTTTCTCTGCAGCCTGTTTCTCCTTCTTTGTTTTGAACCCTCCCTTTTTCCGCCTGCTCTTTCCCCATGAATTGTCTGATTCACAAGGACTCTGTAGATCAAATCTGGATAGACTGGGACTAAACAGCTCCACAGGCTTAGATTTATCTAGGAATTTCTTTTTCAGAATTGATTTCCGTTTTGTTTGAGATGCAGTAGGAGCTGCTGATTCCTTTCTTCTAATAGGTTTTGCTGGTGACATGTCCACAACCTCCTCAAGCTGGTCCTCTTCTTTTTTCTCATTTCTGGATCTGGAGAGAACAAACCCAGCAGATGAGTTCATTAGTTTCTTCACATCCCTTTCCCTTTGTGAGAAAGGGGATGGGAGAGAAGACAGGAATTCGTCCTCTACGTTCATCAGCTTCCTTTTGAAGGACCTGTCTTTTTCGAGGAGAGGTTCTGGGGACTTCTCCTGCTTAGGTAGTGCAGGATAACTCAGGGCAGCAATCTCGTGATTGATCATTTCCAGGTCTGGGGAACTCTCTAGACTAACTGCAGGCTTCTTCTTCTTCTTTCCCTTGGGATTGTTGGTTATTGTCAACTTTTCCTCTGGAGTTTTGACCTTTTCCCCTCCGACGCGAATGACAGGATTTTCAGCGAACTCAAGAGACTTTTTCCGGCCTCTCGTTTTCCTAGCAGGCGATCCTTTCTTTTCCTTTTTTACCTCAGCTTTCACTACCTCGCGCCTCGATTTGATTTTCTCTTGTTTTATCTTCTCGATCTTGTTTTCCTCTTTAATCTTTAATTCCTCCTTCAATTTCGCAACCTCTTTCTCCATCTCCACCTGGTCTCCTTTCATCTGATCTCCCTCCTCCACACACGGCATCATATCTTGAATAGTGTCATTCAACTCCAGACCACTGTCGTCTAATTGAGGTTTCGTGTAGTCGAAGGAGCTTGACATCCACTCTGACTGGGGACAGGAGTCAGGAACTCTCTGTGTTTCAGGAACTGCGCCTGCAGTGAGGTCTACAGCGGGCAATGATTCTTCTTCATCCTGAGACTGGGGTAGGGTCTCTGCTACTACCTCATCTTGAGACTGGGCTAAGGTCTCTTCCACTACCTCATCTTGAGACTGGGCCAAGGTCTCTGCCACTACCTGGGACCGAGATCCAGACTGAGAGAAAGGCCTGGGTTGGGTGCCACATTGAGAGGAAGGCCGAGATGGCTGGGAGGGTGGTATTGGTTGCGATCCTTCTGAGCTAGGTTTAACTGGTCTGCTAACAACGGATGATTTCATATCCTTGATACTGATACATTCTAGAGAAACATCACACCTGGAGCCCTTCCTCTCATCCTGAGATGACATGGTCACCTGGTGGGGTCCAATCAGCCCCAAAATAGGACCCTTAGGATCGGGGTCGGCTGCCAAAACGAAGTGTAGTGATTTGCAGTCGCCCTTTACAGAATCCAGGAGGGCACTAACAGGAACTTTTAGCTGTAATGCCAGATGGAAATGTCCGCTCTGGACTGCGTGTTCGTGTTTTGTAATATCAACTGGACGAACTTGCAGTGTCTCATATTCCCCCTGAAAGAATAAATTTGAAATTAGGGTAGCTGTAGACCGGGAGAGGGGTCAGGGGACCTATCATGAAACTTTGTTTATTAGGTGGGTCAAAGTGAGAAAGTGGGTCAAAGTGGGAAAGTTTCTTAGAAATTAGGAGGGTTAAGGTGGGGAAGTTCTTAGAGATTAGGGGGGGGGGGTTCAAAGTTTCTTAGAAATCAGTTGGGACAGTTTCTTAGAGATCAGGTGGGTCAAAGCGAGAAAGTTGATCAAAGTGGGAAGGTTTCTTAGAGATTGGAAAAGTTTCTTAGAGATTGGGAAAGTTTCTTTGAGATTAGATAGGTCAAAGTGGGAAAGTTTCTTAGAGATTAGGGGGTCAAAGTGGAAAAGTTTCTTTGAGATTAGGTGGGTCAAAGTGGGAAAGTTTCTTGGAGATAAGATGAGTCAAAGTGAGAATGTTTCTTAGAGATCAGATGGGTCAAAGTGGGAAAGTTTCTTAGAGATGAGGATTGAGGTGGGTCAAAGTGGGAAAGTTTCTTGGAGATAAGATGAGTCAAAGTGAGAAAGTTTCTTAGACATTAGATGGGTCAAAAAGAGAAGGTTTCTTTGAAATAAGGTTTCTTAGAGATAAAGTTTCTTAGAGATAAAGTTTCTTAAAGAAAAAGTTTCTTAGAGATAAAGTTTCTTAGAGATAAAGTTTCTTAGAGATAAAGTTTCTTAGACATAAAGTTTCTAAGAGATAAGATGGGTCAAAGTGAGAAGGTTTCTTAGAGATTGGGTTGGTCAAAGTGGGAAAGTTTCTTAGAGATAAGATGGTTCAAAGTGAGAAGGTTTCTTAGAGATGAGGATTGAGATATTATGTACTAAACAGCTTTTAAATGTTGATAACAAAATAAATAGTTTACCACTCACATCACCCTCCCCAGAGTTGACATAAATTGAAAGGGATTGTGATCCAAAGTTGATGTCCAGCCATTGCTGGTGTTCTGGAATTTGCAGCTCCCCTTTGGGTGTATAAACTCTCTCACATTTGAATGAGTATACCCTGTGGGGATAACATGGGTTACATTTTGTGAGAATTGTATGGGGCTACTGGCTACTGGGGATGGGGGGCTACTGGGGATGGGGGGCTACTGGGGATGGGGGGCTGCTAGGGTGGAGGGGGGCTGCTGGGGTGGAGGAGGCTGCCGGGGTGGAGTGGCGGAGGGGGGCTGCTGCTGGGGTGGAGGGGGGGGGGCTGCTGGGGTGGAGGGGGGCTGCTGGGGTGGAGGTTGGTTACGAAGTCACCCCTGTTATTAATATTGCATATAATTAGGGCTTTTTACCAAGGGTGGATGGGGCTGCTCGTTAGAACGGAGAGAACGTGGGATTAATGATTATTGGAGCTGCCTAGCTACTTACATTCTCTTTTCCACAGTAGAATTTAGAACATTCAGGAAGACCCGGCAATCCTTCTCAAACTGAGCATCAGATATCTTAGTGAGAAGTTCACTCAGTTCCCGTTTTTTAAACAGTTTGGAGGCATACTTGGCTCGTTTAGCGACCCCAAACATACGGCAGGTCAGCTCCACGAGGCTGGTCTGTAGTTCCATGTCACCCGCGGAGAGGACACACTCTCCTAACTGTAGCCACGTTCCCTTTATCTCGCTGTGAGTGGAGAGAAACTTGTGGAACTCCGCACCTTGGACATCCAATGTTTCATTTAGTAGTCGAGCAGCCTAGGAGGGTGAGTATAATTTGTATTTGAGCAGCATAGGAGGGTAGAAAGATTTAGTATTCGACCAGCCTAGGAGGGTGAGTGCTGGGCATGGAAGATAGCAATCAAAAGTTCAACAAGAACCAAAATCTAACCGAATTATTTACCTCTAGTCGGATGTCGTATTCCAGCTTCCCCTCTTGGTCGATTGTCAGTGAGAATAGTAGTGGAGCGAACAGATGCGATACTTTAGGTGTTCTCTTCAGGTGAATAACTCCCTGAAAATGTGAATGGAAAAACAATGAAAAACAAAATCAGTCTAGAAGTGCTCTGAAACACAACAGACAACAAAAGTAACTAAGCAAAGGATGAATTTCCTGTAGCAAATTGAAACATGGAGTGGAAATTACATCTCTCGTTAGGCACATACCAGGATGAGCTCTAGATAGAGATTGTATGCGTGATGTTGGTGTTTCGCCCCTCTAAGACAGGACAGAGGCACAGCTCTAAAGGCAGATACCACTTGATCGTCAACAGCTTGGTAGTTTTTGTAGGGAAACAGAGAGAGAAGAAGTGTAAAGAGTTGGCAGACAGCTTCTCCGTCTCGTGATTTACAGGCCTGGATAGAGAATGAGAAAGACGTTTAGTGTTTACACCTATAATACCAACTGCAGTGGGTTAGATATCACTCAATCACTGTGTTTAATTTTGTAAACAAATTCCAATGGGGTTTTACCAACACAATTACCTCTTGAACAAGGGAGATAGCTTTGATAAGGCATCGTGGTGTGGTGAGTGGGACGATTCCTTTACTGGTGGCTCTTAGAAGTGAGGCTTTGTTCTCTTGGAAGTTACATAGTAGATTGTACAACTGTAATAGGGCAAATTAGCTACTTTGAAAATGGGTCGGATTGGGGCAGTTGCTTGCCTAGCTAGACTCTGTTTACAAATGTTAAGGAGGGCAGAACATAACAAGCAGTTGCCAGGATATTTATTAACTCACATGGTCATCATTCATTGTCACGTGATGTTCATTGGTTTTCCTAAGCTGTAAAAAGTCAGTTTTCAGTTATCAGTCAAATACATCACAAGAGGACGACAGGTTGATGATTAAATATTCATGAAGCCCTTGAATTATTACGAATTGAGTTTCTCTCCTAGCATCTAGAATTACAGTAAGGCAACTTGCAATAATCGAGGATCGATGAATCGCCTCGAACATCGGCTCGCTTACGCTTTCGGCCCGGTGTGAGAAACAACCGGTTACAAATACAAATACAAATACAAATATACATTTATTGTCCGCTTTTCATTGTTCATATTTTAAAGAACAACACGAGTTCTGTTAGGTCTTGACTACTTGCATCACTTGGTGCGGACTTCGTCTCACTAACTCTCGTTTCAAAAGCGGTTAGTTCTATACCAAGGATTTCCAGATGTTATTTCAAGATGATATTTTTTCTGAAGGTAGGTCTTGTTAGTTAAACGATATTTAAATCGGATGATGAAATATATAATACTGTCTCTGCTTACTGCAGATTGATAAGATATGCTCTTGGATCTAGGGATCCAGAAATAAATACTTTAGCACCAGGGCTTTAGCCCTTAAACAATCGATACTGTCTTATACAACCTGGGTGAGGACTGATGATCCGACTACTTCACCTGTAGGAGAACCAAGGAGCGGGAGAGAAGTCATACTCGTTGTAGCCTGCATCTCACCACACTGGCTGTACTTCTATAAGTAAAGCCCATCACACTCCACTGCACCACACCATACCGACTGTACTTCTATAAGTAAAGCCCAACACACTCCACTGCACCACACCATACTGGCTGTACTTCTATAAGTAAAGCCCAACACACTCCACTACACTACACCATACTGGCTTCACTTCTTTAAGTAAAGCCCAACACACTCCACTGCACTACACCATACTGGCTGCACTTCTATAAGTAAAGCCCAACACGCTCCACTACACTACACCATACTGGCTGCACTTCTATAAGTGAAGCCCAACATGCTCCACTGCGCAACACCTCACTGGAACCCTTCCACCCCCATACCCCCAATTTTGGTGTCCATTTATAATTTATATCCCCCTTTTTTCTTTGCCCCTTTTTTGTTGTCTTTTTTCTTCTTTTTTTTTTGGATCTTTTCTGCTTTTTTTTTTTTTTTTGATTTTTTAACCCAGGCTCTTTTTTTACCGAGTTCTGGAGATCCGTCACATAAAAAGAACAAGTATTAAATATAAATTAGTAAGAAAGACCAGTTTAGAAAGAGTGAGTGAAAAGAGTACTGGTCGTTCTAACTTCGCGGTATCACACTCTAATTCGGGATCCTCAATTCTCTCTCATCTCTCTACCACAATTCTCATAGTATAAATTGTCTTCACACATTGTTTTTTTTTAGCACTCGTATGCCTTTCGGAAGAAGTGGGTTTTCAGGTTGGATTTGAATGATGTGATGGATGAGCTTTCCCGAAGAGAAGAAGGTAAGCTATTCCATATTTCCGGAGCAGCGACACTAAACGCACCTTTACTCGAACAATATCTGGCATAGTTCTTGTCAAGTAAGGTTTTGTCAGCATCCCTTCGTAGACTTTTTAACTTCGGTTGACGGAGTGTTATCATCTTCGATAGGTAAGGTGGGGCTATACCATTCAGTGTTTTGTATGTCAGTAGACACAACTTGTACTGCACTCTTTCTCGAACGGGTAGGAAATGAAGCTGTTTGCGAAGGTTTGTGGTGCCTTGGTAGAGGCGTTGTCCAAAGACGAAACGGGCTGCAGAGTTTTGAATTTTCTGTAATCGACCTATGTCTTTGGCAGAAGAACCAGCAAGGAGGCTGTTACAGTAGTCCAGTCTGCTGTGTATTAAACTGTTAACGAGTTTGACTTTCAGATTAACACCCAACATTCTGTGGATTTTCCAAAGATTCATAAGGGCTAGTTGACACGTCCTTACGGTTCTGGATACGTGCCCAGATAGGGAGAGCTCTGAGTCCAGAAATACACCAAGGTTCCTTACTAATGTAAGTGGCTTTGTAGATTCATGGTTGCTCATCGTTTGAAGGCTTTCAGGGTTTTCTGTTTTATCATGTTTGTTGTTTAACACGATTATTTCAGTTTTGCTGGGGTTGAGTCTGAGGAAGTTCTTGGACATCCACGCTTTGATGTGGTTTAAGCAACCCTGCAGTTTCGTCTCGAGGTCTAGGAGAGAATCGTTGCTGAAAGAAACATACAACTGAGTATCGTCAGCGTAGAGCTCCACCATTAGTCCATAGTGCCTAGCAATACTTTCCAACTCTTTTGTGTACAGAATGAACAACAGTGGTCCAAGTATAGAGCCCTGTGGCACTCCGATGTTGATGGCTAAGGGCGAGGATGTAGAGGTCTCAATTTCACAGAAGCTTTCCTATCTTTGAGGTAGGAGGCAAACCATTCAAGGGCAGTACCTTCAACGCCATAATTCCTCCTCAGTTTCCCAAGTAACAATTCATGGTTAATCGTGTCGAAGGCAGCACTGAGGTCTAGCAATACAAGTACCGCCTTCGACTTCGTGTCTGTAATTAGAAGAAGATCATTCACTACTTTTACCAGTGTGGTCTCGGTGCTATGATGTTTCCGGTACGCCGATTGAACTCCTGGAAACAGTTCGTTCGTCTCAAGGTGCTCCGTAAGCTGTATAGACGCACATTTTTTCAATTAGCTTGGATATAAAAGCTAAGTTGGATACCGGTCTGTAGTTATTTAGTTCTTCCGGGCTTCCTTTCTTCTTGAACGAGGGTCGAATCAGTGATTGCTTCAGCTGTTCAGGAACTAAACCTTCTTGTAGGCTTTTGTTGACAATGTCAGAGATAAGAGGAAGTAACTTCGGGAGAACACCTACGAGTTTGCTGGTAGGGATAGGATCGAGATCACAGTGCTTTTTCTCCATAGATTGAATTATAGCACTGAGTTCCTCTTCAGTTACTTTACGGAAGGATGAAAATGTGGCACCAGTGTAGTCAGTTTGTGGTAGTTCTGGCAATGGTTCAGATTGTTCGTTTTCAACTCTGATCGTCTCGTAGATATCCTCGATTTTCGATTTGAAGAAAGTGCCAAAGTTTTCTGCTGTTTCACTCGAAGAATTCCCGTTAGGAAGCTCCTGTGGGATCTTGTCTTTTCCCAGTAGTTTGTTGATTAACCCACTGACAGCAGCTGGATCATCAGCCACGTAGTCAAGCTTTCCACGATAGAAATTTATCCTGGTTTTCATGAGAAATCTGGATGTTTCTTTCATAGCTTTATTCAGAGCTGTTCTAGCTTCTTGTGTTCTTCTTCTTCGTGGAGTCTTTCAAGGTCGTCTTCAGAGCTCTTTCTCGTGTCCTGCGGGAGGTTTTAGCTTCCTCACATAGAGTATCATACCAAGGTGGGTGATCCGAGTCTTTAATAACCTTTTCCTGTAGTGGAGCTATCTCATCCCGTATTTATCGAAGTGAGACGTTGTACAGGTTGAGACACCCTTCCAGTGTAGAGGGACGTGGGATTGACATCAGCTGTGACTCATCTATTTTCATAGATAGGACCTCAACAGTGAGCTTTTTCATGTTTCTGCACAGAACAGCTTTTCTTTCTTGCTGAATTGGTTTTCCGACGTGTAAGTAGAATGTGACAGCATAATGGTCTGAAACGGAGGATTTTGCAACCTCGACTGCACTAATCCTAGGTGAAGCTTCATCATCTCTGCTTATCACTAAGTCCAATGTACCGCCACTTTCGTGGGTTGGATCCTCGACATGCTGTGTCCATCTCTCATCTACAAGCAAATCACGGAAGGAGTTTGAAGTATGATCATCGTCATCCTCAGTATGGATATTGAAATCGCCCAAGATAACAGGGTGTCCACTGAGGCCGTTTAGTGACGATATGTACTCTTCGAATTCTACCAAGAAATCCTTTTTGGAAGAGGAAGGAGGTCTGTATACCACCACCAATCTAGTTTTCTGAAGATACCCGCCTTCGATCGTAGCTTCGATACATTCAAAAGTTGTTGGTTTGTTCTTAGTCTTGATAGGTATTACACGTAATGCTTTCCTCGCTAAGATAGCGACGCCGCCTCCTCTTGCCCCTCTTGCCGAACTATAGAGATTGTATCCTAATTCTTTCATCAGTGCAGGGGTGACTACGTCACCGTCTTCTAGCCAGGTTTCTGTCAAACCGAGTACGTCAAGGTCAAGATCGCAGCACGCCCCGTAGATTTCACCAAGTTTGTTGTTCATCGATCTGCAGTTTAGATTGCCGTATTTGAGAGCAAGGTGCTGCGTTGACGGTAGTTTTTTGAAATACGATCATAGTGCTCTTTGTACGTTGGGCATTTAGGTGAGCCAGCATGGTGAGGTTGAACATCTGAGGAGAGTCCTGAATTGTTGATACAGTTTTTACAGCGGTGTTTCTCAGTGTCCTCTTTCAGTGAACAGCTTTCAGTAGAATGCTCTTCTGCACAATACATACATGTCGCTGGATGGGATTTCTTCGGGCATTTATCAGGGTAGTGGCCAAGGGCTTGGCAGTGAGGACATCTCTTGATGTGTACACGATGAGACACTCTGACGGAAGACATTTGGAAGAAGACCCTACCGTCAGACATAAGCTTGTCCTTCAGCTGCACTGGTAGTTTCAGGACAACTGTGGCTAGGTCCGGGTCTGTATGCATGCGTTTGAAATAGACAACGGAAAGGTCTTTGCAGGTTCTCAGAACTTCATTCTTCGCTGTTAGCTTTTCGAGACAGAATTTTCTACATTCCTCCGTTGTGGCATCTCTTGGGAGTGACTCAACAGGGACAAACCTGAGTTCTACTTTTGACATTACCTCAGCGGACACTCTGGCAGTTTGCTCTAGCACTCCTGCAGTCTTCAAACATTCTGTGGCCAATTGTTGACATTCCTCATTGGGAAACCACACTCTTACCGAGGAAGAAAAGTTCCTTGCTTGAGAGATAGGTATATTTTCCAAGGCTTTGTCGATAGCATTCCTCGTCTCCTTCACATCATCACAGTGGATCGTCAATCGAGGCTGGGGTGGAAGTACTTTTCTCGGTGTAACCTTAGGAGGGGTTTGGTTTTGGACACCTGAACGAGTTGTATCATTGTTAGTTCTGTCGGTGGATGTTGTGCCGGTGCGTTGAAGTGAGGAGCTACTGTTGGATGAGGGTAGCGGTGGAAAATGTTCATTGTTCAAGATGCCCATAGTGGTTTCAGATTGAACGGGAGTGGTTGTTGGTTGCCATGCGTTAACAGTTGAATCAAGGTGAGAGTTGTTATGGATGTTTGATTGGTCAGCCATCAGTTTAGCTGCTTTAGTCGCAATAGCGTCAAACAAGGGACTACCGGCTCGAAGAAGCTGGGCAGTAACGATACACTCCGGGCAAACCCAGTCATCAACGCATAAAAGGCCCTCTTCAGAGATTTCAAGGAATTTGCTCAGGGATTTCAAGCTAACGCACTCGTCATGGTAGCAGCATTTGCACGTGATACACTTGATCATACGCCCACTTGATTTGGTCCCATTGCATAGACATTGTTGAGCGGATGTGAAATGGCGTGGAGTTTGAATTGGCATTGAAAAGTTATTGGTTCGTGGAGGCGTTGATAGATGATTTGCAGGGTTGGGATGGGCAAGGGTTTGGACAGTGATTGCCTTAGGGGTGGTGGTTGGATCATCGAACGGTGAAAATTCCGTCCCACTTCTTGTCGTGGACATGATGGATATGCAGGATTCACTAGTGGAGTGGGGATCGAGGGGATTGTGTGTACTCACAGTTGTCGTTGTTGGCTGCAAAAGGAGTAGATACCAGTGACTTGATCGTAATTATCACAGGATATCTCAGGTTATCTCAGGTTATCGACGTATCACATATCTATGGCTTTCGCCTCAATAAATAGTTTTACGTTGTAGTTGATGAAAGTTTGAAACCGGGCCCACTGCGTGCGTGCTAAAAACATCATCCCGGGTGATTGCCTTCGGCAATCACCCAGACAGGGAAAAAAATGCCAGTTATCAATACAAATCAGCATTATATTAGCAACCGTGAACCCATAGTCCCAAGGTCGGTGAGCGAAGTTGCCAGCGGAAGCCTTATCGAAAATATGATTGCTTGCGGAGGCCTGTGAAACTTTCTTTTTTATCAAACTGGTTTTCCGCATTGCATTCGCGCGCTACGTTTAAAATGATAAAATGCGTCGCAGTTTGTCAGGCCAAGACGCCAACGCGCCGCGCGGCCCAGCTCAGCGCGCGGCCGGGGACATTTGGGCGCGATTATAATCTGGGTGCCTTGCAGCCTGTTTACAGGTGCGCGCTGCCAAAAGAGTATACTTAGACCGACTTTTTTCAAACGGCTATAGGGATCCCTAAAAAAGTTCAGTAAAGTCGGATTTTTTGAAACTGTCACCCCCCTGGGTATTTTCAAATTTCGTAAATGACCATAAATCCGGTTCCTGACGAGATAGAGACTTGAAATTTGGAGGTTACGAAGATCTTGCTAAGTTCTTCCGAACCTCCAAATTTCAAGTCTCTATCTCATCAGGAACCGGAGATATGGCAAATTTTGTTATTTCAGGGGGTGACAGTTTCAAAAAATCCGACTTTATTTACACAGAGTTTACACAGTCTTTACTCAGTCGTTACACCCAGAGCGGCGCGTGCTGCGCACAGTGGCTTTTTCCAAGAAAATATTGGATAGTGTGCTGCACAATTGACAAAATTGAGCGCCGCGGCGAAAAAAGTTTCCGAAAACGCTGCAAATCGAGTGCGAAAGACGCAGTCGTTACACCCAGAGCGGCGCGGGCGCTCTGGGTGTAACGACTGAGTAAAGACTGTGTAAACTCTGTGTAAATACTGAACTTTTTTAGGGATCCCTATAGCCATGGAACCACATGGCCGATTTGTGTAAACTAAACGGTATCAGTTAGAGAATCGATAGCCCTAACCGGTAACCCCAAACCAAACCCTAACCAGACCCTAACGGATAGCCCTAACCCGTCGCGCGCGCCAAAACTACGAATTGTTAGCAATGAAAGGCACCCAGATTTTAACGTTTTCCGGGACATTTTGGGTGTTCCGCGAGTGCTGACAAACGGTTTTTTAGGGTTTTTTCCCTTTTTTTTAGGGTTTTTTTTCTGTTTTTTAGGGTTAGGGCTAAAGTAGGGTTAGGGTTAGTTTTGGGGTTTGGGTGGGGTTAGGCCTTGACATTTCCTACCAGATAAACTTTGAATTAGCCAAAACGGTTGAGTGGTTTGGCGGTTTGGGGTGGGGTTAGGCTTTGACATTTCCTACCATATAAACTTTGAATTAGCCAAAACGGTTGAGTGGTTTGGAGGTTAGAGCCATTTTAGTGAATCAACTTTTTTGGAAGCGCGCACCTGTAAACAGGCCACCAAACACCCAGATAATCTGGGTCAGATCGTAACGGCGCCCGTTCCGTGAGTGCTGACGATTTTTAGGGTTAGGGCTAAAGTAGGGCTAGGATTAGAGCTGTGGTTTGAGTTGGAGTTAGGGCTTGTAAACACCCAGATCTTACTGCCGTCGTATGGGGCCGGGTGAACTGTGAACATGGCAAACGTTAAAATCTGGGTGTTTTGAGTGTCAGCATCGCACTCACGGTTTTCACTGTGTTATGACTAAAGTAGGATTAGGATAACCGGTTAGGCCTTAGGGTTTTAACCAATCACAGCTCAGAACAGCTCTTGCACACACACGTGACCTATTTCATAAGATCTGTTCTGAGCTGTGCATACCTGAACATTTCCGAGATTCCTGATGGCATTGGATATATGCGTTTTTGGAGCATGCTGCATGAATCATCTTATTTTGTGTCTGACGAATCCCCGGATATCAGACGTTCCACAACTGACATGCCAGATCAGTGATCAGTCGGATCTAACTTTATAGATTTTCCAAATCCCATTGCTACGGTAACCTTTATCCCTTCTCTCCTTCCCAGGACATGGATACAGAACTAGCAGACAAACTTCTCGAAGACTCAGATGTACACCACTCTGATCTCCCACTCAACTTCGGCGAGGACTTACAGGACGTGACAAGGATGAATGACATATCCATCACCACGAAGGAAGGGACGATCGTCTTGGCCAATTCCATGATTCTCTCCCTGAATAGCGCTGTGGTCTTAACCAGGGTTTTGGAGCAAGAAAAGGTGACTGGGCAAAAAAGAACTCGCTCCAGTGTCACTCTACCAAAGCCGCTGGAGCTTGATTTAACAGAGTTCACTGAGAAAACTGTCCGTGATTTTGTCAGTCTTTGCTACGGCGGAGGTCATTCCACCATGTATATTGGAGAAGAAAACCGCCGAGAGTTTTTCAAGATTGCTAAAGATCTAAAGGTCGAATGGATGGTTAGACATGTCTTAGAGGAATACGAGGAAGGTTGGTGGACCCAGACGTTTGAAAAGGACTGGAGTAGGTTCTGTGAGGCAGCCTGAGTTACTTCACATGTACGGCTGGGACAGTGAACTTTTTATTACACCATTAATTACCGAAGAGGACACAACTTTAGCGTAATAAGCTAATCAACCATGCTATGCAAAAGAGGAACGAGCTGCCGGGAAACTGCATAACTCTGTGTACACGGTTATCTCTTTTGCAAACGTTCACCTGAGTTCCTCACGCTAAAAGTTCCGAATGAACCACTGTACAGTGAACGAGCGACTCCTTTTCACAGAGAGATACCTTGGGGATCTGAAACTTGTTGAAAGATGGAAATGAGGTTTTCAAAAAGGTCGTGGAGTTGGCTAAGACTTTTAACGATATAGAGACCAAAGCAGCGGTTCAGAAAGCTCTCAAGCGCAAGCGATTGCCTACAAAGAAAGGCGGACCGAAATCTCTAACATCATCATCTAAGCGTACAGTTCCAGTTCCAACTTTTCTAAATGGAGCCGAGTTGCTAAAGTGTACCAATCCGGTCGACCTACTTGAGGCGTTGCTTAAGGATAAACGAGTGACCACATTCCAATTATTTATTGATGCTGTTCTTTTCTGGGAGTTTTTCAAGGGGTTTGAGTTTGATAGGAGCACCGGTAAATCGTCATTAAAAAGTCTTCTATGGTTATTCAGCCCAGATGCACGGCGGCTTCTGGCGAAAGCGGCGGCGGATAATAAACTTGGGATAACTAAAACTTCGGTTCCCTTTGAGCTATTTAATAACAACGGGCAGACTTTCAGTAGAAAATGCTGGAATCTCTTTCGTCCTTCGAATGATTGTAAAATGAGTTGCTTTACTGCTCTGAAGGGAACCTTAAAATTTTCGATTTCGGACTGGATGATACAGATGGCTTACGGATTCCCACTTACTCGGACGGAAAAGAAGGGTGAACCTTGCGAAGCGGGATCTGGGGAGTGCCGAGTAATGTTTTATTTCAATTGTGGACACTCCAAACCTATCATTATCAGAAATTTGGGGCATGATGATCCAGCAAAGGACTGCCACTATCACAAGTTAGAGAACTTTCATCTCTATCTTCATATTACGGGTGTTGAAGATGGTTTCACTTATCTGCTACCACTTTCCTGGTGGAATGGAGACTGGCAAGTCTTTGAAAAGATTGTTCAGATCCCAGGGATGGAAGCTGAGCTGTACTTGTGCCTGCCAGAAAACTCCTGGGACGATAACTAGTAGAGCGTTCTAGTCGGACAGGCGGTTTTATAGGTGTTTCATGAAATACGTTTTAAAATCTGTTTTATAAAGCCTGTTGTCTGGCTCCAATTAGACTGGTAGCATGGTATTCAAAGCAGGACAGATGATCTGGGCCGGGGCATGATGATCCAGCGGATAACTGCCACTATCACAGGTAGCATACAATAATGCCTACGGTCAATAATGCCTACACCCTAAAACACCTAATTAGAGGTGGAGGGTAGGCAAAACTGCTTGTAGGCATTATCGTCAACACCAGGGGGGTAAACCGCAGTTTTGCCTACGGTACATAATGCCTACCATGTAGGCAAAACTGTGATTTTACCACTGATGTTGACAATAATGCCTACGAGCAGTGTAGGCAGTATTGCATTGCAGTTGACAACTCGCTAAGGATATCTCGATTCGGTATATATTTACCAATCTTTCATTCTCTTTTCTATCAATATATAGAAATATATATATTGATAGAGACTGAAATAGAAGAGAGAGAGAGAGAGAGACTGAAAATAGAAGAGAGAGAGGAGGAGGAGATAGAGAGGAGAGAGCTCTCTTCTCTCTCATCGCTTCTCTCTCTCTCTCTCTCTTCTACTCTCTCTCCTCTCTACTCTCTCTCTCTTCTCCTCTCTCTCTTCTCTCTCTTCTCTCTTCTCTACTCTCTGCTCGCTCGCTCTCGCTCTCTCCATTCTCTCGCTCTCTCTTCTCGCTCTCTCTGCGTCTCGCTCTCTCTCTTCTCTCTTCTCGTCTAGAGAGAGAGAATTAAAACAAGCCCTAGTTAATTCTTATAAAACCCTGAAATACCACTTGAATTTTACACAAGTCATCTGCTCAAGATCTGCTGCAGTAAATGGGCAAGTCGCGACAGTTCCGTAGTTCATGATGGCTTTCTGATACTCTCCTTCAAGGTCCCGATACTTCTTCCTCCTCTAGCTCGTAAGGCGGCAGGAACGTGGTGGCGGGGTCTCCTTTACTACTGCAACTGGTTTCATCGAGGGTGGTAGTTAGTCGTCCGTACAGTTTGGTGTGAACTGTTTCCGGTCCTTACAGGCCTAGTGCTGGACTTTTCCTGGTTTTCCTGTTTCCACAGTAGAGGTATCCATTATAGGCGGCCTGTCGTCCACCTTTAGAGCCCCAGTCAGGAATTGAAGAGAGGATGTGACAGGAGGAGGAGGGGTAGGTAGGGTAGGTGTAGCAGGCGGAGGAGGAGGAGGGGTAGGTAGAGTAGGTAGGGTAGGTGTAGCAGGAAGAGGAGGAGGAGGAGTAGGTAAGGAAGGTGTAGAAGGATCAGGATGTGGTGGAGGAGGAGGAGGAGGAGGAGGAGGTGTAGTATCGAGTAGGGAGTCCATTGCTGTTCGAAGAGCTGTTGATAATGGTAGAGACATGATTGTTAGTTGTGGCTGTGTGACCTCGACCTTTATACCTCTTTGCCACCGTTAGATGAACTGCCCATATCACGTATCCGGGCATCCGATCCAACCGATTAGCATAGTGAATGAGACATGAGAGCTCCTCTAATCGTTGTAACAAGCCGTTAGATAAACCGCCCATATCACGTATCCAATCCGACATGAGACATGAGAGCTTAAGCCTTACCGATTAGAGGAGCTCTCATGTCAATCGGTTTACTCCAATAACTAACGAGCCATATCTCCTATATCGTATTGGTGCCGCCCTCAGGGTCACGTTACCAATCGGGATATGATGATTTGACGCTTGTAGGCATTATCGCCATATCAACAATAATATTGACGCTTTTGCCTACACCCAATCACCCCTGTAGGCATTATCGCCATATCAACAATAATATTGACGCTTTTGCCTACACCCAATTATCAATAATGTAGGCATTATTGATCGTAGGCATTATCGTACTTTATCGTAGGCATTATTGCCACCGTAGGCATTATTGCCGTTTTGACGGTTTTGCCTACACCCAATTATATATGCCTATATACCCTGTAGGCATTATTGACCGTAGGCATTATCGTACGTAATCCTATCACAAGTTAGAGAACTTTCATCTCTATCTTCATATTACGGGTGTGGAAGATGGTTTCACTTATCTGCTACCACTTTCCTGGTGGAATGGAGACTGGCAAGTCTTTGAAAAGATTGTTCAGATCCCAGGGATGGAAGCTGAGCTGTACTTGTGCCTGCCAGAAAACTCCTGGGACGATAACTAGTAGAGCGTTCTAGTCGGACAGGCGGTTTTATAGGTGTTTCATGAAATACGTTTTAAAATCTGTTTTATAAAGCCTGTTGTCTGGCTCCAATTAGACTGGTAGCATGGTATTCAAAGCAGGACAGGGAATTTTTAATTGTTTTTATCAACTTGTTTCTATTAAAACCGCAGAACTAATTTTTAATCAATCATCTTAAATTATTCAATCAGTATAACATCAAACATGACTCATTTTTTATCAAATCAGTAACTTTCTATATAACAAATAACCTTATTCAACTTTGTTTTCATTCTTTACCGTCATATCCCGATCTCTTGTGCAATCCAAAAACTCCCCCCACCATGCGGATGTCTTCCTTTTATCGTGGCCTATGTTGATTGTTACTCTCAGCTCTGCCGAACAAGAGCAGTGTTCTGTGTGAGCTACACAAGGTTCATACAATATGTGGAGGGTGGACAGTGTACAAACGCAAATGTTCAGGAAATAAGTTTTAGAATGTGAAGGGCCATGAAATTCAAAACGTAAATGTGGCACTTGTCAGTTAAGGAAAAGACAGTACTTTTTCCATCTACAGGTATGCCTGAAGGGGGGGGGGGGTGTTATCACAACAAGATAATCGCACCGGCCGAGGGCCAGGAAGAAATGGATATTTAAAGTAGACATACCAATATAAAGCAGAGAGCTTGGAGAGGTTAGGCCTTGTCAGTACAAACTATAACCCCACCATTTCAACGGGACCAAGATCCTTTGCTTGCTGAGATGATTAAAGGGTTTACTATAATCCCTTTTATTCCTCGTCTATCACTCCTCATCATAAATAGTTCCCCCTCCCAAGATTGTATGTACTCCCGGTTCTTTCTCGCCAGTAACACTTGGGGAAAGAGAGAGCTAACTGTGTTACGATAATGTATATTGGCTATTGTTGTACGCTACAAAATTCGCTCTAAATGCTCTCCCCCTTAATATCTATCAGAATAACTTGAGATCTCGTTCTTGTGCTTTGCAATAAAAGTATAACATCTACGAAAGATGTTTTTCGTTTTTTTTTCTGTTTCCTGCATGCTGTGCAGGAAACCAACAAAAATTGGAATTCAAGTCCGGAGAGTTGTCATCAGTGTATAATGGTCGATCACCTGGGTTCGCCTTTGATGGAGATCTGACAACTAAGGCCCACTCGAAGTGCAACTGGGCAGGAAATGAAATCTGGATGATTTTAACTCTCAACAATCTTGCAGCGGTCACTAAACTGACCGTTTGGCCAACCCACTTGTTTAATTCTAATAAGTGGAGGTTCTGGGGTACCAAAGTCTACGTTCGGGTTGAAGAAGGAGAAGAAGGATATTGTGGAACAGTCACCATCCCTACTAAATCTGGTCAGACCAGTTCTGATATTGTTTGTGAATCTCCTATCTTTGGAAATGAGGTGGTGTTCCGGCTGCAAATGGAAAAAGGAAAAGAGACTTGTATTCATGTGTATTACGGTTTTAAACCAAGTAAGTACTAGCTGTAACCATCTGAATATACCTAATCTCTTGCAACTCGCAAATGCTGGGTATTCAGGAACTTTCGCTATTGCAAATGCTGGGCGTTCTGTATAGCTGTAACCTATATCATACTATTATTAAAGCAAATAGGGAAATCCAGTGTAACGTTTTTTACCTTATATGGCATTTAGCACGTGCAGGTTTAGAGCCTAGAGGTGAACTGTGGAGTACTATTGGAGTGGGGCCAGGAGTCGGAGCCGTTGCCAATGGCATGGTTGCTACTGTTATACTGCACGTGCACGTGCATTTGATCTTGCTTTAGTCTGTTTCACTGTTCCAGCTAATTATATGCTCTCTTCAACAACTCTTGATATACGACAGCGACAATTGGAGTTATTCACGCAAGATCTCACCGCTATTCTCTACTTTTCCATACACTGAGGGGTTCAAATGCAGCATCACCAAAAGAAGTGCAGAGAGAACGAACAAGACGTTAGAGGTTAAACAGAACCGATGATCAATCTCAGAGATTAAGGCAGATGAATACTGCAAGCAGACGAAATAGTAAGTTCTTTTATAACTTTGATCGCCGGATCATCATTTGACGTTCTGAAACCAGAAACTCGCAGCGATCCCGCCTGAGCTCCTTCTAAGGTACCGTTACTTAAGATGGGATAGTGCATGTCATTAGTTAGACTGATGATGTCAGTGTTCCCTATTCCAGCTACCAATACCATTTCCCCGAAATTCGCCCGTAGGGCGAACGGGTTTACTAGTAAAGATAATAGGACAACTCAGATATGAAAAATAGAAAAGATAAACTGGGGAGACACTCTTGGATGCGTCGGCTGTACAAGTCCTCTTCTATGAGTAAGTAGTAAAAAGTTGTTAGAAGACCATGACCCACTCCCAGTAGTAGTAGCAGCGGATAGAGGCAGTTTCCACGTCAGGCTGCCGGAGCATTGGCCTGACCCTATTCTCATTTCTTCAAACACGCGAGAACTGTGGTCAGAACATTGGCAGCTGACAAGGAGTCATGTTTAAACAAGGTTCTACCGCCTGGCCCAAAAACACTGTGTTGGTCTTTATATCACTCAGAATTTTGACTTCAATCACTCTGATATTTTGACACAATGTTTGTAGTGGTACTCACTCGAGGAATCCGAAGTTTCAGCCCTCACCCGAATGAATATTGAATGAACACTAAAACGATGCTATATTTCGATACCGAAATTTCACAATGTTGTTTGGCTATCGTTTTTCTTTCCATATATCAGAGTGGTATGTCCCTTCCATGTGTATAGTGTATAGTGTATCAGTATGGGATGATGTAATACTGATGTAATACTGTAACACACACTCTCTCTCTCTCTCTCTCTCTCTCTCTCTCTCTCTCTCTCTCTCTTTTTATATATCCCTCTTATTTATCATCTGTCAAATCTGACGCTGTATATTTCAACTAAATATTGTTCATTCATCGTTGACTTCTTGTCCCGGTATAATAGTGGTGGTAAGGCTCGTTTTAGCGTGCCCAAACGGTAGGGGTAATTTCGTGAGTAAGTGTTGGGTAGTGTTTTTGGTCTGGAGCATGAACACAATGACCTAGTATATGATTAGATGACTGGTTAAAATGGTCTATTAGTTAATTAATACTTCAATAAAAAGTTGTTTCTGTTTAAAGATTTGTGTTTATACATTAAATTAAAATTGTTTAAGTTAATAATAATTAATACTAAAAGTAAGAGGAAGTCGATCGGTTCAAAAATCAAATCATACAAAGCTAAGAATTGTAGTCATTTTGCGTCTGACCATTACTTTTAAATCTCTACTGAAAAGTGTGTATAATATTGGGTTGCCAAAACAGTTCAGAAAAAAGAGGTAAATAGTAGCTTTAGAGAGTGAGGGATGCGTGCTGGATAGTCCCCCGAACCGTTTTGTCAACCCTGGGAGCCAGGAGATAGTGAGTAACAGCGATAAACTCCCCACTGTAATGGTCGCCTGTCTTCGTCGCTGTTCCAACAGCATCTTAATACCCAATTTAGTTATTCTGACTTGGTTGTTTTTGCGGATTCTGTGGGTATACAAGATAGTCTTGCTGACCAGAATAACATTGCAAACTATGATAAGAGAGAAAGGGATGATGATAAAGATGAAGGAGAACACAATGTTTTCCACCCCGCTGTAGTTGTATTGGACAATACAGGTAGAGATGAGGGGTATGAAGGCTGCCTCTGTGTGAACAAAGAAACTCCTCAGCGCAAGGATGGAAGAGTAAACCCAAAGGAAATAACAGAAATACTTGGCTGTCCTCTTGAACAGGAGAGCACTTCTCAGGGGAAACAGCAGGAGAGATAACCGGTAAATGGTTAACGTTGCTACTATGTTAACATTAGCTATTGCAGATACAGATGCAGTCATGGCTGATATAAAGCACAGTTTGTCCCCAAATACCCACTGTCTAGTTAGATTGTTCACCGTGACTGGAAATACCCTGGTGATGATATACAACAGATCCGAGATGGAGAGATTCTTCATAAACTGCATATTAACCGTGTTGACAAACTTGTTGTCGCCGCTTGAGGTCAGGAGTAGAACGATAGAGTTTCCAAATCCTCCCAGAAGGAGAGTTAACAGGGAGTAGATGAACAAAACACATTCCTCCAAGCCCAACATGCTGCCTACTGGAGGGATTGTTTAGAGAAGTTGTAGTGAAAACAAAGTACAAACTAATAGATATGAAATGAGTTCATTATAGGGGGATGGGGATCGGGGTAGTCGAAACTTTGTTGTACAACCATTGGTTATACCGTATATAACCAGTGGGTATACAAAAAAGTTTCTACTATGAACTTTTTGTCATTTTAACCCATTACATTTCATATTTATTAGTATAGCTTGTTTTTAAACTTTAGCTTCTCAACCAGCAAAAGCTCATAAAAATGTCAAAACGATGGCGCTCTGACCTCCGTGTGATCACTTTTATCTGCTTACCGGTTAGTTATAAAGCTGTCAAACTACTGTAACAAATCAACTTTACTAAAACTGCTAGATTTACGTAAGCGAAGACTCGGATCGTATCGCGAAGTAAACTAAACCAGTAACTGAACAATTTCTTAAAATAGTTTTGTTTCATAACGTCATTCTAGCGAGTCTCTCATATTTTATTCTAGATCCCGATGAAATGGCTAGAACGACAGAGAGGTTAGAATGGCTTGACATGCAAGAAGCAACGTTGGTAAAGATCTTTTCTAAATGGCTAAAATTCCCATAAAATTTAAACATTTGAGCAGCTTCAAAAGGTTACCTTGGGAACCTTGGCTATACAAAACACATTTGAGCATGCAACTAATAAATATTTGATTAATACGTTAAAACATGTTCAATAGCAATATATAATGTTTGATGACGCCGATTGCACATATGAGGAGGCAAAGCCTATTCTGGATAAATTCCAGGAGATAGGGTTGAAACCCTTTGGAAAGGACTGGAGAAAGGAAATGGATATGCATCCACTGTTCATGGATGACGTACCACAGGAAGTTATTGACGGTAAGGGGCAGGGGTGCTACTAATACTGACGGTAAGGGGCAGGGGTGCTACTAATACTGACGGTAAGGGGCAGGGGTGCTACTAATACTGACGGTAAGGGGCAGGGGTGCTACTAATACTGACGGTAAGGGGCAGGGGTGCTACTAATACTGACGGTAAGGGGCAGGGGTGCTACTAATACTGACGGTAAGGGGCAGGGGTGCTACTAATATACTGTCGGTAAGGGGCAGGGGTGTTACTAATACTGACGGTAAGGGGCAGGGGTGCTACTAATACTGACGGTAAGGGGCAGGGGTGCTACTAATACTGACGGTAAGGGGCAGGGGTACTACTAATACTGACGGTAAGGGGCAAGGGTGCTACTAATACTGACGGTAAGGGGCAGGGGTGTTACTAATACTGACGGTAAGGGGCAGGGGTGTTACTAATACTGACGGTAAGGGGCAGGGGTGCTACTAATACTGACGGTAAGGGGCAAGGGTGCTACTAATACTGACGGTAAGGGGCAGGGGTGTTACTAATACTGACGGTAAGGGGCAGGGGTGTTACTAATACTGACGGTAAGGGGCAGGGGTGCTACTAATACTGACGGTAAGGGGCAGGGGTGCTACTAATACTGACGGTAAGGGGCAGGGGTGCTACTAATACTGACGGTAAGGGGCAGGGGTGTTACTAATACTGACGGTAAGGGGTGTATTAGTTGGACATTTATAATGGGTGATGGGTTTAGTAAAAACAGGGGCCTACTTTGTGTAGGGGAATGCAGTCAGATCCTTTCAGGTGAGCTGGACAGAAAGAAGTGGCCAGTGTTAGCATCACATCTAGACATCATGTATGAGGATGACGATGATCCCGTTGGATCTGCTCAGTCTTACAAAGAGGACGGTAATAAGGAATACGTTAAGAAAACAAAGGAAGGCTACTACAAAGCTATCATTTCTTATTCGGGTAGGTCTGTGCAAGGACTTTCTTTCCCCTTATTTGGGATGTTATTGGATTGGTATATATCGCCACGTTTTCCCACGTGGGTGTCAACTTGATGTCAACTTGGCGGGTGGTGGAATTTAAATTGAACTCCCCCTTCTTTTCCTACTCTAGAGGGGTTGAGTAAGGACTGTAAAGATAAGGAGTTAGATTCCCAGTTATATTGCAACAGAGCCGCGGCACAATTCTGTATTGGAAACTACAGGTATGTATTGTTCACTAGTACCAGTTAGTTTTTAGACAATCACTAAAAGGTGTTGTTAATGAAATTACCCCTCCTCATTATAATAGCTCACAGAGCAATATAATAACAGCAGTATAATAACAGGGGTGACTTCTTAACCACTAAAAGGTGTCTATCTAGTGTGACCACGTTTGAACAATACAAACTAAAAGGGCGCTAAAACCTTTTTGCTGTTCGTTATATTAAAACTGTATTAAAACTCGAGCCGCTAAAAGCTAAAATACTTTGTCAGGAGAGCTACCGAAGACTGTGAGAAAGCTATGGCATTAAATCCCTCCTACCTAAAAGCGGTGAATCGAGCTATCGAGTGCCAACTGAAACTAGGTGAGAATCCAGCTCGATACTCTTTATACCCCAAACAATATTGCAACACCACCATTATATCACCATGAGCAACCAAGTACCCGATACCCATTATACACCATTATATCTCCATGTGTTATTCCTAGGAAGGACCGCGGAAGTTTTAAAGTGGATCGAGAGAGGATTAGCGATAGACGGTGGCAATAAAGAATTACTAATAGCGAAAGATAAAACTCAAAAGGTATAGTAGAGTGGGGAGGTAATAAGTGAAGGTAATGGCGGGGGCCGAGGGATGAACAAAGATTTACGTGACTGCTGATGCAGTGCTCCATTTGAATTGACATTAAAGTGATCGATAAACTCTTTTCTGATAGCGACTAAAAGAGGAACAGAGAGACGAGAGAAGACGGACGGCCGCTGAGAAAAAACGACGTAATGAAGAAAGAGATTTACTTGCCGCCATTAATTCACGACATCTCAAAATTTTCTTGCCGTCAGGTACTAAAGAAAAGAATGCTTTCTCTCTCTCTCTCTCTCTCTCTCTCTCTCTCTCTCACACACTGTCTCCCTATTTCTCTCGTTTACTCACTCTCCACGTCGCGTGCGAGTGACAAAGTGCGACAAATTTCACTAGACGAAGAAGGCAGCGAGGATCAGAGGACACTTGACAGCCTGTCTGTGGGGAACAAAAAAAGGGTCTTCATATCGGAGGATGGAGTACTAACTTGGCCTGTCAAACTGATTTATCCTGAACACAAGACCAGTGATTTTATTGAACAGTTCAGAGAGGTATTATATAAACTAACATAATATATGTCTTGTCTAGTGACGTATAAGATCTAGATGATTGAAAGTATATCTGATTTATGGTGCGTATCTGATATGTCAGAATACAACCTTTAATTCGTGAGTCACGATACAACGTCACGAATCGTGACGTTGTATCTCTTTCTCTTTCTATCTCTCCCTATCAAAGAATTTTATCATAATCAAAGAAAATGAGCGAGAGATATAGAGAGAGAGGGGGAGAGAAGAGAGGGGGAGAGATGTAGACTGAGAGCAGAGATATAGAGAGAGATATATGTTGTGGTAAGGACAATAATTATTACGACATAAAATGCTGATAACTCATTATAATATGATATGTCGTAATATTTCTTGCCCTTATCAAGACATACAGCTACTTAGGCTCCGTCATATTGGCCGCCCTCATAAAGTGTTGTCCACGAAGTCTAGAAGTGGCAGTCCGCTGACATTGAATGCTTTTTGTGTGTCTTCTAGACGTCGTGGACAACGCTGCGGGCGGCGCTGTGCTGGCGAAGCACCACTACTGTAACTCATTTTGATCTTCCTCTCTTTCTCAGGATACCACACTCGGAGAGCACCTTGGGATCATGTTCCCACCCCATGGAGAGAGCCCTCCTTGGGATAAAGAGGGCACCTACATTCTACCCAACCTGACCGCTTTGTATGATGGTATGTGTTGCAACACCCCCCCCCCCCCCCCCGATATAGAAACGAAATTGCAGCGGCATCCCCCTGCTGATACTAATGCACCTGAAATTATTGAACCATTTCCATTATCATTTCCATTATCCGCCCTCTCTATTTTAAACTATTCTTTTCCGGGTAATGAAATTACCCCACCGCGAAATATAAAATAATAGGGGTGACTTCGTAACCAAATTCTTTCGCAGGTACTGAAGGAAAGGTGGAACTAAACCTGGACGATCCTCTACTGATCCTACTTCAGAAACACAACGTCATCATATCAGCTGGCACCCCAACCTTTGAAATACACTGCAAAAGTAAACAAGCCGGTAGTTGAAAAGAGGAGAGACACTTTTAAATCTTTTTAGTTCGCTATAGAAGAAAGGAGTTAGTGTGTCGCACCTTCGAGTCAAAACTAAATTATTTTCTTGGGTTTTATTAATTTATTTTTTTCTGCTGGCTGATAGTGATAATTTGAGTTCATTTATCATTGACTTTGTTTTACAAGCACTCGCTTTCCTTTTCACGCGTCACCTTACATCGGTGTAGACAAGAGTAGGAGAACTATTATAACGGGATTATAACGGACTATTTGTATTTCTAGTGCCAATGTAACAAGGCCGTGTCTCACTGAGATCAAGCTAGATGGACGGATATGAAGAATGGGATTTCGTCCAGGTCCTGGGAGAGGGAGCCTACGGGGAAGTTAAATTAGCTGTTTCGGAAAAAACACAGGAACAGCTTGCAGTTAAAATTATAGGTATGCCGTCGGACCACGATTTACCGGAGTTCTGTACTAAGAGGTTTAGAGTGTGACAACTGACAATTGAGTACTACTGCATAAAAGTAGCTAAACCGGGATAAACTAGCCCCCCCCCCCCTAAAAGATGTAAATTTAACTGTGACTTCTCCAGATGTTACTAAGGATGATACTGTGGCCCAAAACGTTAAAAAGGAATGCACTTTACTAACAATGACTAAAAATGATCCACACCCAAATATTATCAGGTATGCATATGCTTCTCTCTCTTTCTCTCTCTCTCTCTCTCTCTCTCTCTCTCTCTCTCTCTCTCTCTCTCTCTCTCTCTCTCTCTTCCCATATCTCTCTCCCATATCTCTCTTTCTAAAACTTCCTTGCGTTCTAAAAGCTTTGTTTCTCTCTCTCTATTCCTTTCTCTCTTTTTCTCACTCCGACGCGAGATAAACGGATGACCCTCCGGACTGGAAAACTCATCATCATTCGTATGTATCATAGCAAGTTCTCTCTCTCTCTCTCTCTCTCTCTCTCTCTCTCTCTCTCTCTCTCTCTCTCTCTCTCTCTCTCTCTCTCTCTCTCTCTCTCTCTCTCTCTCTCTCTCTCTCTCTCTATCTCTCTCTCTCTCTCTCTCTCTCTCTCTCTCTCTCTCTCTCTCTCTCTCTCTCTCTCTCTCTCAGGTTTATAGCATACAAGAAGAATGGGCCGACTCACTACATTTTTCTGGAGTTTGCTAGTGGTGGGGAATTGTTTGACCGGATAATCCCAGAGGAGGGTATGGAGCGGATATTGGCACAGAGATACTTTCAACAGCTATGCTTTGGTTAGTATCGAAAATATATCTTTGAGAGTTATGTTATGTTCTAACCATTCTTTACATTTGCGGGGCTCGGTGAAACAGGATTCAGCAAGGCAGCCAGAGATCAAAACTATAATAAACTAAAAGGACAGGTATGGCAGGGTAGAGAAAAATATGAGGATGGGCGAGGTATAACTGTCAACTGATAAAGGATTCGAATTACTAGGTTCATCCTGATAGTACAAGAGATAACGTCTGGAAATGAACCTTTGATTGACAGACATTTTAATCAATCCTTGCTCTTCCCCCAGCCTCACCCCCTTTGTTGAGATTCAGACAACTTTTCCCTCAATATTGCAGGTTTCCCGCATGCAACTAATCAACACCACGCACTCCCCCACAGGTTTAGAACATCTTCACAAGATGGGGATCACTCACAGAGATATAAAGCCAGAAAATCTGCTACTGGATAAAAATGATAATCTGATAATTACTGACTTTGGTCTCTCAACTGTCTTCTGCCATCAAGGTGAGAAGATGATGAGTCTCGCCATATGTGTCAACTATTTAGGTCTCATGTCAGATCGTTCAGACAGGACTTATTAGAAGACAGGCTGATCAGACCCATCATGTATTATACATCCTATATTTAGCAGGCCAGGCTCCCTTCTGTCACACCTTGTTGCAGCCCAGTAATATTAATATACTAACAAACTCTAGACAAACTCTAGAAACCCAATTCACCAAACTATAGAAACCCAATTCACCAAACTCTAGAAACCCAATAAACCAAGCTCTAGTACTTTACCCAATTCACACCAGGTAAGACCCGTAAGATGGAGAGAAGATGCGGGACACCCCCATATGCTGCTCCTGAGGTAGTTGCAGGGGTACCTCACCACGCCCAACCCGCTGATGTCTGGAGTTGTGCTGTAGTCCTAACTGCCATGCTGGCTGGGGAACTACCCTGGGATGAACCTACCGAGAGGTACTCTTTGACACCCCATCATCCTATAATAGCACCATGCCCCTGTCACGACATATCACCCACTTAGTAGATCACAAAGAAGGAGGATAACCCTTGTCCCTTCGTGATATGGGGGAGGGGAGTGTCGTCTCAACTATGTGATATAGCAACTATCTGACACTAACTTCAGACACAAAGAGTTTGTTGCGTGGGTAAAGGGGAGAATAATGTACACACCATTTACACGTCTGCAATCCAGTGAAGTGAAATTCCTACAGAAAGTGCTAACATTTAAACCCGCCGAGCGTTTAACTCTCGCACAAATCATGAAGGATCCTTGGTTCACGCAAGAATTCACCCTACCAGAGGTATGAAACATAGACAGTTGATACAAGATCTCTTCCGAGAATAGGCCACTTTTAGCAATATCTAATCCGTGACTTATATCTCTCTAGCGTGACAGTTTTATTGCACAAAGTTATCTAGATTTCTCAATATAACGTCCCTTTCAGGTTTGTCAGGAGCAACAGATAAAGCGAATAAAAAGGAGTTTCTCCAATGAGAATATAGCTGTCTCTCAGCCGATAAGTGCGGCAACTTCCCTCAACTCGACTAGAGAGATATTTGATACCATCAGCTTCTCCCAACCACTTCACCCAGAATACATGATTCTCTCACAGCTAGACGCAACACAGGTACACACATTACTGACAAGAAAAACGAGCGATTTTCATATAACTGATAGATAAATCTTTGAAGTTTTGCAATTACCCCCTTATCCAATCTCTGATTAATTACCCCCTATCTAATCTGTTCAGGGGGCTTCACAAGCAACTCAGAACAAGCTCAGTAGACTGGTGCGAAGACTGACAAGGTTCCTAATCAAGATGGAACTAGTTAAAGCAGAGATAAAGTTGAGCGCTATTCTTAATAAGCTTAAACTACCATTTATGAAGGTAACGACACTTTTATGGTCTCGCCATCACTCCCACATTGTGTCAACTTAAAATTAATCATAAAAAATCTCTGAGAGATTTGCTGACAAATTAAGAAATTACGTATTCATCATGGTATTAACATTACCACCCCGCTAAATGCTAATGTAAGAGGACCCCTCCCACCCATTACCATTACCACCTCTAACTTCTCCACAGTTTGGATCTAATACCCAGTTTACGGTTACCACGGCAGACAGACGATCAAAAGCCCTGTCGTTCAAAGTACAGCTTCTGGAGATGACCGACTCGAAACTTCTCTTGGATTTCCGTCTAAGCAAGGGAGATGGGTTGGAGTTTAAAAAGGCGTTCCGGTCCGTTAGAAAGGAATTCAATGACTACATTGTTAAAAATTCGTAATTCCGTTTTTGGAATGTTGTGTTGTTTGGCATTAATCAAGGACCTAACAATTTGACGTGCCATTTCTCTCTCAACTAGTGTGGTGGTGTACTATTTCTCATTGATAAATTATTTATTTTTTAATCCATTTTAAAATGAAGTGTCATGGTGCGTCCAATTCTGCAATTCCGAGTTCTATGGGCTGCAGGGAATCAGCAAATATACGATGGTGTAACGCGCGAGTACTCGTACACAAACTATTACGCGCAGTTTGGCGCGAGCATTCTCTCTCTCCGCTCAGAAGCCGTACCGTCGATAGTTCGGCCCTCACAGAGAGAACTTTCTAGAAATCTCCTTTTCAGGCTTTATGACCCACTCAAATGGAGTTCCCTCTGGCCCTGAAGAGCTATGTACCACACAAATGCTGCCTATCGCACCTTTCTCTTGTTCCCGCCTCTCCACACGCTCCGCGCGGCTCCTCAAATACTGACAAAATTGGCTTGATTTACCAGTGGAATTTGCGCGCACTACATCATCCCGCTCAGTCCCTTTCTTTGGCATGTCCGATTGTCCAACCCCAGATCGAGAAATATCCAGGAAAAGAGAGGTGGCCGTTTTATAGGGCCAATTGTTATAGTACATCCGTTGAGGGCTGTGATTTGTGAAAACATTCGTTAAACTCGCATATAAAGTGATTTAATCCGTCAAATAGGGGGGAGAAACAACATTTTGCACAGCAGATCACTAGGTAATATATTTGTGGGATATATTCAGCCGTTATATCTCCTTAAAAGGAACCAAGGATTTCATGTGTGACAACACTCTTTGTTAGGAAAGAACTATATATTGTTGGTGCTCAGCAACAGATTATTAATAATTTGGGGGGTAAATTTAAAAATAAGAGTCTCTCTCTGGAACAGTTCTGCAGGTTTGTGTTTTGGTTGGGAGGAGTTTCGCTCAGCAGGAGGAGCCACCCGTTTGTTCCTGGTACACTTCAATTGTGTCATTATCCTCCATTTCTAGATCTTTCGGGGCCTGCTCGTCGTTGATCCTAGCTCCCTCAAACAGGAATCGGACAGAGTTGATGGGAATTCCCTGGGAGAGCGAGAGAAGGGGGTTAGCTAGCGGAGAACTAGAGAGTTGAATTGGTCATACTTATGATTTTCTTGCGAGAGAGTCTGAACAAGAAAAATATAGAGGTAGAGTAGGAAGATAGAGCAGAGAGAGGAGAGAGAGAGAGAGAAACAGAGAGAGAGAGAGAAAAACAGAGAGAGAGAGAGAGAGAGAGAGAGAGAGAAACAGAGATAGAGAAACAGAGATAGAGAAACAGAGATAGAAAGAATCAGAAAAAGAGGCCCTATTTTATCACCTGTCGTTCACAGAATGCAGCCTTGAGCTTCTTCATTTGTGTTGTCTTCTTGATACGGAAGTGCACCTCACTGTTATTCTGGCCAATAACCCTCAGATTGATATGGTCACTGTCTCCACCGGCAGGCTTGGTCTCATCTTCTCCAGACATGGCGAGGGTTACGAGAGCTATAGATAATGAGGTGGGTTAGTGGGGAGCTGAGAGGTGGGTTAGTGGGGAGTTGAGAGGTGGGTTAGTGGGGAGCTGAGAGGTGGGTTAGTGGGGGAGTTGAGAGGTGGGGAGCTGAGAGGTGGGTTAGTGGGGAGCTGAGAGCTGGGTTAGTGGGGGAGTTGAGGGGTGGGTTAGAAGGGAGTTGCGAGGTGGGGAGCTGAGAGCTGGGTTAGTGGAGTGCTGAGAGGCGGGTTAGAAGGGAGTTGAGAGGTGGGGAGCTGAGAGGTGGGTTAAAAGGGAGCTGGGAGGTGGGTTAGTGGGGAGCTGAGAGCTGGGTTAGTGGGGGAGTTGAGAGCTGGGTTAGAAGGGGTACGAGAGGTGGGTTAGAAGGGTGGGTTAAGGAGACAAACACATAAACTCGTTACAAGAGGGGTTCGGGATAGGCAAAACAAAAATATTGATATAAAGAGATAATAAATCGGTTGAAAGTTCAGTGAAAACAGACAACATTGGTAGAACGGAATATGTAACAGCATGATTTTAAGAGAAAAATACTTTCCGTTAATCACACACAAAGAAACAATAAAAAAATGAAATGTTCACCGTTTTTTCGACCTCTTTTTCTTTTTCACATCTTTTGATGGCGATGGTACCTCGAAATCTGAACTGTCTGAGTTTTTCTTTTTCTCTGTAGACTCACTATCACTCAATGAATCGTCTTTCTCTTCACTGACTGGGGCGTCACTCTCAACTACACTTTCCCCTAGATCAACCTTTTTCTCTAACAGCTCATCAGCAGAACTATCCCCCGTACGCTCCTCCTCTTCTTTTTCCTTCTTCTCTTTTTCATCACTTGAGTCATCACTAACTTCCTCTGATTTCTTCTTAGAATTCTCTTTTTTATCTTCAATACTTAGTGAATCGGGTGAATCATCACTAATTTCCTCTAATTTCTTCTGCAACTTTGCTTTCTTCACAGGTTTCTTTACAGGTGTTTCCTCTTCTTTGTACTTCTTTTTCAGTGTAAGTTTCATCTTCTTTTTCGGTTTCTCTTCCTCGCTCTCCACCTCTTCTTTTTCCTCCTTCTTGGGCTTCCTTTTTAAAGTCAGCTTCTTCTTCTTCATCTTTTTCTCGGACTCAGAGGAACTCTCTTTCTCTTCACTTTCACCATCACTATCCCCCTCTTCTGGCATCTCATCCTTTTTCTCCTTCTGCATATTGCTTACACCCCGTTTGTAGTTCTCTCTCCTCAGCCTTATTCTCTCCTTCACAAAATCATCCCTATCTGAGTCGTTCAGGTCAGTTTCACCTTGGAACACAGCTGTACACATCTCAAACAGCAGCTCAGAGGGCTCACCAAAATTCTGAAAATCAAGGGCAGCTTTGGTGATTGTCCTGATCTCTTCTATCGGGCTTGGCTCACATGCGAAGCATTTCCAGACATCCTGGTCGCCTAACGACTCAAAATAGTCTGCACTGACATTCCGGGTGATACACTCCTGACATATTGGTGCACGACACTCGTCGCAGCACGTCAAATTACCCAGTTCTGAACACCACATACAATAAATATCGTATCCGTCATTGTCTTTTGGGATGAGGTCTGAGTGGCTAAATATTAGACACTCCCGGCACACTCCCACTTGAAGGAAGGGGTGACAGAGAATGTTCCGTTTTCCCTGGACGAGAAGCTGCGGTTGAGCACATGATGTACAATTGAAAACCAGGGATTCTTCTTTCTTTTTGCTCGTCCTAGCTTTCTTGTTACGACCTGACTTCGTGTTCTTCTGACGTACCATCTGATGTATGGTGGTTAGTGGGATTCCAGGGGGAAACAATTTTTACTTCCGGATTTTTCCCGACACTGTTAGACTGAAGACTAAAAAGCACCAACACAAGTAAAATCAAAAGCATTAACAAAAGCAAAAACTAATTATAATGAGGGGATGGATGTGACACGATTCTGGGACGCCTTATTGGCAGTGTGAGACGATACCAGGTACGAAACACAAGCCGGGCGCATATTAGGAGTTTAAATTTTTTCTAAAAGGGGGTTAAAATGGTATTAGATAACAATATCAATATGAAAATACCGGTCTCCCATGGGGGAGAAGATTAGGAGTTTAAACAATCAATGTGGTGGATTTAGATTTTAGGTCGTTTCAACTTTCACCCCTCAATTTTCCAGTCTACCAATGTGATAATGAGACTTTTGGTACACAGACACAATCATCGGACAGGCACAACAGTGGAAAGTTAATTTTAAGCGAAAGCTGGGGTACCGGTTCAACAACTTAACAGTGGACGGAAAACGTCGAAAGTATTTAGAAACAGAAAACCGCAACAAAGAGAACCGACGCTCCGTTTTTTAATTTTTACGACGCGAGTTGTGTCCAGGCCATTTTTAGGCTGCAGCGCGGCGTCTTTATCGACACCGCGCCGCGGTTTTATATTTGCGCGGTTTACGAGTGCTGAACAAGTTTACTTCCATCACCATTGTTTCCGCGCGCGAGCCAAAGTCTGTCGTTCTGTTTTGTGACAAAAGCTGCGTGAATTGGATCATTTGCCAATTGCACCATTTCACAAACTCGTCACGCCTGAATACTGGAGATCAACAACAACTGTGTAGTTTTGGGGAACTGATTAGAGTAACGCTTGAACATGCATTGATCTACTACAGTAGGGACACTCCCCAAAAACAGTCCCAAAACTCTGTCTCACGTTACTGAGCCCTCTAAACCACTCCAAAAGACAATCAAGGTGAAATAATTGTTTACACGAACTGCTATTACAGCTTATCTCAGGTGTCTTTCCTTCCATTTCATGACAATAACAAACCCCACACTCGCATCTTGATTCCTCCCCGCCAGTAGGCCCACTCGGCAACTCGACATCCAAAATATTGCCCAAATTATCCACAATACCCATTCCGCTGTCCCAATCTTCTGAAAACTCATCCAACCTATCTTGGTACTCTACAATGGCAGAGGGAGATCCAAGAAACCGACACCGGGGTAGTGATGTTGGTTGTTGAGGGTCCAAGTTAATAATAATACTAACATCTGGTGTCACAACAATCCGGCGATGTGAGTGTTTCCGTGTCCCTTTCTCGGGTTCTACGACCCAACATTTGGAGTCAATCTCATCAAGGACATCCCAAAGAGTCTGATGCTGTTCTACTATTGCTGATACCTGATCCAGTATATCTCTACACGAGGTGGAGGGATGGGGTTGGATGGGCAGGTCACACGAAATAACGGGACCGGGGAAATTGAGCGTTATAACGTGATTCCGATCAGCGTCATCATGTACTTGTAATGTCACTGAATTGATATCAACCCGTTTAACTGATTCACTGGGTAGATTAGAAACTTGCCGGATAACTGACAGGATCTGATCATGGCATGGGGAGGGAGGTGGTGGGGTGGTATGTTTCTCAAGTAGGGCCACTAATTGCCCCACAAACCATTCCTTGTTTTCACTTTCGTTGAGTAGGCTCTTAAGTTGGGCTTGGAGGGGCTGTAGGGCTGACTGTAGTTGTACATCTGGGGTGAAGGAGGGAGGGGAGGTAGAGTGATCGAGGGATATGAAGTATTCAGTGCCGGTAGAGAGAGTTAGGTAGCCCATGAAGGAGGTAGGGGTAACGGGGACTAGTTGGGGCTGACATAGCATTTCCTTGTTGAGGAGGATAGTGGTATATTTTAATCCGGTGAGAGATGGTCGAGCAAGCAAGAGCTGTGTAAATTAGGAGAGAGAAACAACGGTCTAACAACAATGAAGGAAAGTAATAACCAAAGGCAAAACACATTTCACGTTCATAGAACAACTAAATTCTCTAAAATATACAAGCACACGTTTTAGGAGATGTTAATAAATTATAACTGTTTGTGTAATCTAAAGCATCTTTTGTAGCGATCCGTTTTTAAAGGCAGCCTCAGTCTCGTCTCCTCCACCCAGGAATTTCCCATTTATCCACACCTTTGGAACAGATCTGGAGCCAGCAATTTTAGCACAGTAGTCCTGGATAGCAGCACAGTCCTTCCTGTCCTCTATCTCAACGATCTTGCAGTCCTTAAATCCTGGAGGGGGAGAAATGGTGATCATAGATAGAGCGGAGAGAGAGAGAGAGAGAGAGAGAGAGAGAGAGAGAGAGAGAGAGAGATAGTGAGAGAGAGAGAGATAGTGAGAGAGAGAGAGAGAGAGAGAGAGAGAGAGAGAGAGAGAGAGAGAGAGAGAGAGAGAAAGAGAGAGAAAGATAGTGAGAGAGAGAGTGGTGGGATGGGATGTAACATGTTTAATGGTTATAGCATGTAACATGTTACATAACATTAACACATTTGTGTGAATTATTTACCTGCTTGATCGAGATACTTCCTTGCCTTGACACAGAAAGGGCAATAAGACTTGCTGATCATAAAGACTTTGTTGTTTTTAATTCCATTGTCAACAAACTCCTGCACTTCAGCCATGTCACTGCTACTGGAAATACCTATCTTGCTAAAGAAATATTTTATTTTTTTGGGTGGGTTGAGTTGCCTAATATAATAAAAACGAGCATCGGTGGTATAATGGGCAAACGAACGGATGGATATAATACAGTCTAAATAAGGAAACTCGCAAATAACAAAGATAAAAAATACTCAGTAAAAACTCTTCAAGAAGCCCACAATATTGTACACTCATCAAGCTGTGTTTTCACTGCTGCTTTAGTTTATGGACAGTCCCGTCTAGTAAAGATCCCACGAGCTCATCATGGCCTCCTATCAACCGACCCTTGATCCATATCCGGGGTACAGTTCGGGCTCTGGTGAGTTCCCTGGCATAGTCCAGGATATCTTCCCCGTCTCCCTCTTGACGGCGATCTACCTCTACAACTACACCTTGGAATCCTGCACAGAGAGAAATAGTTGTTAGAATCACAAGCAATGAGATGGCAAACACTGGGTTGTTATATTCTAACCCTCCTTCCGGGTCAGAATTAGATGCTACAAGCAATGAGATTAGAGATGGCAAACACTGGGTTGTTATATTCTAACCCTCCTTCCGGGGTGCAGTGAAACAAAGCCGAGTAAGTCAATCACTGGTTGAGCTAAATAAACACTTGTATGTATCATGGCCCATCCTACCAAGGGAAATATGACACGTGCATATCATCAGCCGCCTACCTTCTTTAGCTAATAGCTGTTTTGCCCGTATACAAAATGGACACGTTGACCTGCTAATCACAAACACATCATTCTCTGCGATACCATTATCAACGAATGATTTCACCTCCGGGGTAAGGAACCTGAAATACCAAACGGTAAGAATATATCCTGATGAAGTGTTGTGTAGGGGGTAAAGAACTTGGAAAAGGTGGGTACAAGTGTGAAACAATTGGATTGCCCCCATTGTTCAATGAACCGGGGAATGAGTTAATCCAGGGTAACCGGGGGAGAGTGGTAACAACCAGGAACCGACCGTAACAAGTAAACAACCAATCAGAACTAGTTATTTAGGTCACGTGACTGGTTATCAGCCAATCAGGGACCAGTATTTCCTGATTCGGTCGGTTCCTGGTAACAACTCACCTTGGTGAACATACCTTGGTTGTTCTAAAGAGGAGTCCTGCCCCGAGTCTCAGAGCCATATTATACCTGTCTTCCGAGGGATTTAGTTAGTGGGGGAGATGTCAGGACGTTGGGAGTAGTGGGGAGTAGTTGGGAGTAGTGGGGAGTAGTGGGGAGTAGTAGGGAGGTAGTAGGGAGTAGTGGGGAGTAGTGGGGAGGTAGTAGGGAGTAGTGGGGAGTAGTGGGGAGTAGTAGGGAGTAGTGGGGAGTAGTGGAGAGTAGTAGGGAGTAGTTGGGAGACGTTGGGAGTAGTGGGGAGTAGTGGGGAGTAGTGGGGAGTAGTGGGGAGTAGTGGGGAGTAGTGGGGAGTAGTGGAGAGTAGTGGGGAGTAGTGGGGAGTAGTTGGGAGTAGTGGGGAGTAGTGGAGAGTAGTAGGGAGTAGTTGGGAGACGTTGGGAGTAGTGGGGAGTAGTGGGGAGTAGTGGGGAGTAGTGGGGAGGTAGTGGGGAGTAGTTGGGAGTAGTTGGGAGTAGTGGGGGAGTAGTTGGGAGTAGTAGGGAGTAGTGGGGAGTAGTTGGGGTAGTAGGGAGTAGTAGGGAGTAGTGGGGAGTAGTGGGGAGAAGTTGGGAGTAGTTGGGAGGTAGTAGGGGGTAGTTGGGGAGTAGTGGGGAGTAGTTGTGAGTAGTTGTGAGTAGTGGGGAGTAGTGGAGAGTAGTGGGGAGTAGTGGGGAGTAGTGGGGAGTAGTGGGGAGTAGTGGGGGAGTAGTGGGGAGTAGCGGGGAGTAGTGGGGAGGTAGTAGGGAGTAGTAAGGGAGTAGTGGGGAGTAGTGGGGAGTAGTGGGGAGGTAGTGGGGAGTAGTTGGGAGTAGTGGGGAGTAGTGGGGAGGTATTTAACAAAAGGGTAGGATTCTGGGAGAAAGGAGAAAAAACACTGAGAATTTCTGGATATAATAAAACGGTTAAAACAGTAAATAAGTTACACTCCCCTAGCTAATTGTCACCAACACGGCCTGTCTAAACACACATTTCACAGAATTTCAGCAATATCAGAGTCGCTGTAAAGTTGTTTACATTTCCATATGACGTCACTTATCTTCTCAGGTAGCTCCTCCCTACAGAATTGAAGGAACTCCCGCCAGTTGGAAAGAGAGTTATAGCTGGTAACCAGCTCACTGTACATCTGGAACACCTGGTCTGGGTTAGACTTCTCCTTCTCAAACGATAGCATGGCCTGGTACCCACATTCAGGGACTGAATTCCAACTTTTCAGCTCTTTAAACGCATCCCGGACACCCTTCAAGCCCTCTCGGGTAAACACTGATTGGAGGTAGAGGGCGGAGAGGGAACCGGAGAAGCCCTGCTTCATTACCTCTCTCCACTTATCTGCACACTTCTCAGGGTCGGAGTTAGAGAGGAATGTGAGATACTCCCTCCATATATCACTGTCCTCAGGTAGAGCACTAACTGCTAATTCGTAGTCAGTCAGCCCAGCTCCACTTGATAAACTGGCCAACCACAGGGGCTTCGAATCTGGGAATTGAGACAGAGCCTGGCTGAGAATCGCAGGGAACGAATCATCCAAACCGACCATCTCGAGTGCCAAACCAAGAGAGAGGATCCGTGTCTGCGGATTTGGCGGGAAATGGGGAATCTGGAAGGAATGTGGCAACCACTTTAGAGAGGTCCTGTGGGAGTCTGCTCTCTATAGAGTGAAGGAGTTGTATAACTGCTAACAGACACTCAGCCGTTGGTATCAGAGTCAGGGAACGTCTGAGAAGGGATACTGCTTTCTCAATGTCTTTCTCAGCGACATGACCTGCCAGGCAACACCACACACTGGCATCCCTGGTATGTGCTAGAGAGAGTCTTGTCAAAGAGGAACTGAGTCAAGGATTCAGATTTAGTAGCCACACTGGCAACCCCAACAAACCGCCTCAATAGTTCCCCTCCCATAGTTATGCTTTTAAGGGCACTTGTGAAAACAATTTTAGCAGTTTTGTACTCCAGAAACTCAGCTTTAGTGTTTGTTTCCAGTGTTTTGTCGCATGCAGCCATCAGCTCTTGCCTTTTTAACATTTTCTCCACATGTAATACCTCCAGCCTGAAATACTCCACCCATAGATCTGAAGAGGAATCGTTGAATTTGAGAGCTCGCAAAAATATAGATCGAGCAGAGGTGATATTCTTGTTGGTTTCCATCTCGTTCTTGGCGCTCATAATCCATATCTCAACAGCTGTGGGGTTGTGTTTAAGGGCCTCAACAAATGCAAATCCGAGTGCTCGGGAGCTGCTCACTTTCTTGCAATACTTGATGTACTTTATCCAAAGTGGCACATCTGACTTGTATTTGCGGAGACACTTTTGAAAGATGAAGTGGATCCGCTGCAGACTCCGATATTTAGTATGCTTCACTGACCTCGCCTACTCCCAACTTCTTGATTCTAGCCTGTTTGAGCTGTTTCAATTTTCAGCTCATACTCAATAAACTTGACAAAATCCAGTTTCTTCGAAATTCGACGTCTCATTTTATATTCAAAGTCGGTACGGGTTTTGAATGACTGATTTGGCTTCCTCAGGTGACAAGACTCCCAGATGCTGGAGCTCGTAAACCTCGGGAAGCATGTCCTCCACATGACTTTGCACAATCTCCGCCATCTCTAATGATGTGGAAGCCGGAAGGGTTAAAAAACATCAAACCAATATTGTTTTAAGGGGTTGGAGGTGAAAGAGGATGGGGGGGGGGGAAGAGATGAGGGAAGAAAAAGGGGAAGTATAATTTGATAATGTGTTGGAGGTAAAAGGAAGGGGGTATTACAAGAATCATTCGATTAAAACTAGAATGTTTTTAAAAATAACGTTATCCTGTTGGAAATAAATTAATTGATATAATGCGTAATAAAGAGTATAAAATAGATTAAGAAACCAACTGTCCAACATTAAAAATAATAAGTTAATTGATTAAAAAACAACTTTTCCAGAATATTCCAGAATTAAAAAACAACTTTTCTCCAATATTATCGGACCAATCATTTAAGTTTTCAGTGTCCTTGCTCCCCTCCCGGTCCTAATCTCTTTCTCCCTCACCCTCTTCTCTTTCACCGTCATCACCACCATCGGACCAATCTGAATCATCGGATTCCGCAGGCGGATCGGGGACTCGATCAACAATAATACAAGATGGACATGACTCAAGATACTGTCCATCGACATTTGAAAGTGCAGATTGTTATATAGAGCTTGGGTTCTTTTCGCACAATGTTTCTGCAGGATTGTAAAAATTGCCCAGTGAGGGAAGTGCATCCAACGAGTTTAAGAACCTCCAAATCAGGGTTAGATTTGATTAATCCCTCCACTTCAGTGTCAAAAATATCGTGATAGCTGAGGTCAATGTTTCGCAGATTTTTGCACAGTGATAGCCACCGGTAATTCACCACATATTGTTCAAGATACATAATAGGTTCTCCAACGGGAGCTCTTAGAACCTGGAGATGCTTTAATCGGGAAATTAACGCCCATGCTGAAGTTGGTGCGACTGTTTTCGTTCCATTCCCGAAACGTCTAGGTGTGTCAGCCTCGGACAATATTTAACCGCACATTTCATTACATTTCGGAATGCATAGGGATTTCTAACACTCAGCTTTAGTAGGTTAGGTGTTAGTTTTGAGCATTTTGTGAACACCTTCGAGATAAATGTCCTCACGTGAATAGAGGAAAATCTCCGCCAAAATCAGTTCAGTTAGGTTTGGTAGTAAAGCTTGGGAGTTTTCCGGGGATTGATGTACCGAATCCACAATACCAAGAGCAAGGGGCTACAGCTAACCATTCCAGGGTTGCTTGGTAAGTGTTTATGATATGTGCGATCACAGATTGCTTTACTTCTTTACACAGGTAAAGGCTAACTGCACGAAGAGGGTTTTCTTGTAGGCTTTCCACAATTGAACTACCAATAATATTTCCACACGACAGGCAATGCAGTTCTTTGAGCTGCGGTAAGTCAAATAAAATCAGTTTGAGCCTTCTTTCAGTTAGTGAACCACATGAATTGAACTTCAGAGTTTCAAGGAGAGGAGGTGAGTTGTTCGAAAAAGTGGACGCAAACTTAGTTGATATCTCCACTCTCGTCAAAATTAGTGAAGTCAAACATTTGAAATCACCAATCGGTAAAGATAGCTTTACAGGTGGACTATCAAAACACGAGTACCTTTTATAATCGCAAAATTCTTCAAATGGAACAGTTTCAGGGCAATCTGCAGTGATTGAACCGCTGGTATTGATATCAAGATGGTGGACGTTAAGTAGTGGACGGAAAGCCATCTTGGAAAGGTTATTCCACCGTTTACACACCTCACCACATTTTCCAACAGTAGAGAGCGGCAGATATCTGAAAATCTCAAGGAGTACGTCATCTAGTAGTTGATGTAGAGATGGAAGTTGGTGTTCAATTCTTTCTACACTCCACACTGGAAACCGTGGAGTGATCTCCTCAATCAAATCCATATTGACCTGATTTGAAAGATAAATAGTGATGCAGCAAACTGAAGTGAAATGTGATTCTAATAAAAGTATAACAATAATCACTCCGCTGGCAAGCGCAAAGGTGGCCCCAAACGTTGGGGGTATGCACTGGATACGATTAATATCCAGGGATGAGGGAGGCTCTGTAAGGAACTGGCACCGGTGTAAAGAAGAAGAAACTGCCAGTGGGATTATCCAGCGCTTCAAAATCCAAAGTTAAAAGTCTCTTTAAATTAAAGTTGGCAAACGCTGCCATGCTGGCCCCCGCATTTGGTCATTTTTTTTTTAACTTGTGCAACTACCAAATTTTTTCAAATGATCATAGCAAAATAGCTGTGGCCACTGGAAATTTACTCAGCACCTCAAAAAATCGAGAAATATTAAAAGTTCAATTTAGTGAAAGAACGAAGTCTCTAGCTTACTCCAGTGAGGTGCTATAGCATTTCTATGCCGTGAGGTGCTATCGTGAGGTGCCCCCGATTTGTAGAAATACCGTTTGATCAAAAATCTCCAAACTTTCAGAAATGGTGGGGATATTTCTCACTCATCAGATGAGGTGAAAACCATGGAAAAATTTACTCATTTGGTGAGGTGCAAGCCGATTTTAGAGCTAAAAGTTTACTCACTAGGGGTCAAATGAGTAAATAAAGAATTGAAACTTGGCATAAAGCAAGATTAGACAATTTCCCTCCTGATTTACCGAAAATTTGCTCTAAAAATTACTCAGCGAGTGAGGTGCAGACCCTCAAAAAATGACATATTTTACCTACTTCTCCAGTGCACCTCACAGGTTGAGCAATGACCTTGGAATCGATTAGGTAGTGTTTGGGGATGTCATATGAGCAAATTAAGGCCACTTTCAGAACTATATACTCACTGAGTGAGGTGCAATTAGCGTTTGAAGAAAATACAGTTTTTTGGGTGCACCTCACTCATTGAGCAAAATTTTTGGAACTTTTTTGGTACAAATGATGGTTTTGAGTCTACTGCAAGTATCTAGCTAGGAAAAGTCGTGAAACGTGAGGTGCTACGGGCTTAAAAGTAGCTGTAAGTATACAGTGTAACTTTAAACACCGGTTGCACCTCATATATTGAGTAAGTTTGCTTACATATTTTAATGGTGTTTATTATGGACATTTTTCAGCATATTTTCGAAAATTTTAGGAAAAAATATTAAAATTTGACGGAATGGCACACGCTTTTGCAAACATGGTCACCGGCACCTCACGAGGTGAGTTTTTAATTTATTTTGCCTGTAAATCTATTCCCTATACACTTTTACACATAATATTCGTTGGAAAATAATATTTTTTGACAAAAACTATGATAAAAGTCGAAAAAACTGAACTTATGTCATTTTCGGAAAAAATTTTGCACAAGTTAAAAAAAAAAATGACCATTTATAAAAAAACTCCATTTTTTTCAATTGTTCATCCCCCAAAGTCGTGCGACGTGCGCGGAATTGTTTTGCGCGTTTAATAATAGTAATATACTCCTTTTTTATTCAACTGTTCACCCCCCAAAGTCGTGCGCAGAATTGTTTTGCGCATTTATCACATGTTAACGTGTAGCGTGCGCAGCGTAAATTAAAATATCACACACGGACGAGTTGAGGGGTGAACAGTTGAAGAAAAATGGACTTTAATAATAATATATACATTTGATATACCGCTTTTATGCGTTATAAATGGAGGAAACACCTAAAAAACCTAATGGCTAGTGTTGTATGAACATCTCTCCACCGTCTTGGAATAATAGAATAAAAAGCTATAGGGATCCCTAAAAAAGTTCAGTATTTACACAGCGTTTACACAGTCTTTACACAGTCGTTACACCCAGAGCGGCGCGTGCTGCGTTTTTCTAAGAAAATATTGGATTGTGTGCTGCACAATTGGGTAAATTGAGCGCTGCGGCGAAAAAAGTTTCCGAAAACGCTGCAAATCGAGTGCGAAAGACGCAGTCTTTACACCCAGAGCGGCGCGGGCGCTCTGGGTGTAACGACTGTGTAAAGGCTGTGTAAACGCTGTGTAAATACTGAACTTTTTTTAGGGATCCCTATGCTTAGATAATCATCATCATCAATATACATTTAATATCCCGCTTTTTAGCACATATTACAAACTAGCACTAACATAAAGATAAACCTTAATGGATAGTTTAGAACTTTCTAAAGCGGCTTCCTTAGATCGAGATTGGGTTAATAGTCTAGGACTGTAGATAAGAGTTCGTGCTCACTATTTTATACTCTATCATATCCCATCGGCACTCACACAGTATTCAAATCAGGTACCCTCAACCACCTCATTCCCACGGATTATGTAGTGTTTGTCAGGATACCTCTTAGCCATTTGTTTTAGCCGATCTACCAACTGTTTCCTAACATTTCTTTCCTCCGGTGTTCGATCCGGTGAAATATATACTTTATCATACTTTTCAGTCCCTCTCAGCTGCGATTTTTTCGACAGAATCGACTTCTGAGCATCCCTGTTTCGTAGCACTACTTTCACTGGTCTGGCAGTTTGAGACTGCTTTCCCAATCGCACTAATGATGTCACAACCGGAGCCTCTTCCAGCTCAGCAAAAATGGATTTCACTTGAGTTTCAAGCTCATCACTCTTGTCATTCAGTTCGTCCAAACCATGGATGATGATGTTACAGCCACGATCATCAGATGCTGCAGCAAGAGCCGACTGTATCTTCTTTGGGGCCAGGGCAGTAGCACATTCTTTCTCCAGAACAGATGCAAAGCTCTGTATTTCCTGCTGTGCCGTTGTCTGAACAGCGGTGATTTCAGATTCTCTCTTTTCGAGTAGTTGTCTCTGCATTTTTAGCAGCTCCTCCTGTGCAGCTACCAGATCTCTCTGGGTTTTGATTAACTCTTCACTTCGCGTTTTGAGCTCCTTCTCGAACTTCTTCACCCGTAGTGTATCATCACCCATTGAAAACAGCTCCGCGATAATAGGAAAAGTCTGACCCATCAGTATTTTGAACGCACTCTCAACAAGACCTACGAGTTCTGGCTTTTTCAGTGAGTTATTGAGTTTATCCCACGTCGGAAACTCCAGATTGTTCCAATCATCAGCAGATAGTCCGTACCGATTCTCTACATTATCCGGGTCATAGATTATTTTATTCGGGTCTACCTTCCCAAAACCTCCAGTTTTCGTCAGGACCTCTCTCACCCACTCGACCGTTAGTTCTTGGCAGTAGGTGACATCAACTTGTTCAGCGACGTCTACTCCCAGGTAAAATCGTGGATCTTCATAATCAGATTCAGTCATTTCGTGTCTATCTGCCCTTTGGGGCGGTCACATAACGTACATCTTCCTGCTCAAATTAATTTGTTTAAAGTAGTGTTGAAAAGTTTGAAACATGTTATCATGTTTATCATGTTTATTACATGTTAACGTGTAGCGTGTGCAACAAAAATTCTAAATTTCAGTTTTTAGGGGAACAGTTGAAAAAAGTGGACTCTGTGACCAATCGTGGTGTGCGTTTATTATCTGAGACCCCGGTGTCGGCTTGGGGCGCGATTATAATCTGGGTGCCTTGCAGCCTGTTTACAGGTGCGCGCTACCAAAAGAGTATACCGACTTTTTTCAAACGGCTATAGCCATGGAACCAAATGGCCGATTTGAGTAAACTAAACGGTATCAGTTAGAGAATCATCATCATCATCATCACAAAATACTTAATATTCCGCTTTATAGCTTTTACTTGTCAGAAAAGTTCTTACATATGCTAGAAAACACACAGACTAAACTAACGGCTTTCAAAAGCGGTGGAGCCTACTTCGAATCACCCGAGATCACACACAAATTGTGTATGGGTCCAAGCCATTCGAAGGAGGCTCCAATATACTCGGATTTTTTGAAACTGTCACCCCCCTGAAATAACAAAATTTGTCATATCACCGGTTCCTGATAAGATATAGACTTGAAATTTGGAGGTTCGGAAGAACTTAGCAAGATCTTCGTAACTTCCAAATTTCAAGTCTCTATCTCATCAGGAACCGGACTTATGGTCATTTAAAGAAATTTGAAAACTCTAGGGGGGTGACAGTTTCAAAAAATCCGACTTTACCTACAACTCAAGAAACTACTATAAATATGAAATGTCTGTTGTCAATAATGTCCTGTACAGATACATTTCCTGCAACTATTAGAGTCATGATCTTCATTTAGTTAGTTAAATAATAAGTTAAATAATAAGTTAATTAAAAACACACACACACACACACACTTCACACTCTATTCTCAATTATAACCACGTACGACCATTATAATTACAAACAAAAATTAACAAATTTCACATAGTTTGTCATTATCCCGGGATCAATAAACATTGCATCATTGTTTTAGGGATGTACATTTATCGTTTCCTTTCCCTTATACGTCCACTCTCTCCTATCCTAGAGAATCTGTCCGTGCCCCGTGATGATGTATGGAAATAGGAATCTTAAAATCTTTAGAATCTTGAGGAAACCTGACTACTGAAAAAGGGGAGAGAAACGGCCCACTTATGGGTGTTAGGGTTACGTGTTAGTGGACAGTAAACTGTCAAGAAGGGTATGCTACTAAGGAGAACTGAATTAATGGAACTGGAGATACGAGGTTCGAGAGTCAATAACTATATACTTGCCCTAATCAATGTAGATCAATCCATGCTCTTCAGTAAGTATAAGATCGAAGATATCATCAATCGATATGGATATCAGGATCACGGATTATATCAGGATCACGGTCTCGATATATCTGAAAATAGGGCGCACCGGAGGTGGTTTCAACAGTCAGTTTGAACCTCCAGATGCTAGCTGATACCATCTATTGCACCATCTAAGACTATGCAATAAATGGCACCATAATGTCAGACGTTGGGTCACAGGGTAAACTACAGTCATTGTCGAGTCAGTCTGCAGGGGAAGGGAGGGGAGGTTTTTTTTTTTTTTTTTCAATTCTTTTTCTGTCTTTTATCCTGGCTCTTTTTTTCAATGGGGGTGGGGGATTTTTTTTTTTTTTTTTTTAACTTAGCCGAGGAGGTCCAAAATCACCAAAGAAACGAAATAATTCTCTCAGAAACCAACTCGCTCAAACTCGGGCTCCAACACTCTTGAAACAACTCTTCAATAAATTCCAGTCTCTACCAAACATCACACACGTACATACATGTAAACAAATAGACAATAGAATACAATTGCACTTGCACTGTTACAGTCCATACGCCTTCCGGAAAAGATGTGTTTTGAGAAGCTGCTTAAAAAGCACCTCCGAGGTTTCCTCCCTGATCTTCCTTGGCAGTTCATTCCACAATTTAGGCCCAGCTATTGACAGCCGCCTTTCATTAATTTTGTACCTCACTGTATGCGACTTCTTTACCAGTAGTATGTGATCGTCATCAGCTCTTAGGCCGTGTGTTTAGAATCGATAGCCCTAACCGATAACCCCTAACCAAACCCTAACCAGACCCTAACGGATAGCCCTAACCCGTCGCGCGCCCCAAAACTACGAATTGCTAGCAATGAAAGGCACCCAGATTTTAACGTTTTCCGTTGGCTTGTTGTTTCTTCAAGAGAAAAAAAAAAACTTTAAACAGGAAAATTTTTTAAATTTGAGAAAACAAACTTCATGATCATGCAAAACTTCATGCGCGTTTGCGCGGCATAGTAAATGCAAGATAAACTGTAACTTTTCGCCACTGACTACTTATGCGCGCGCGTGCGCCCTAAATTCAGACAGCCAGCCAGCCAGCCAGCCAGCCAGCCAGCCAGCCAGCCAGCCAGCCAGCCAGCCAGCCAGCCAGCCAGCCAGCCAGCCAGCCAGCCAGCCATACAGACAGACAGACAGACAGACAGACAGACAGACAGACAGACAGACAGACAGACAGACAGACAGACAGACAGACAGACAGACAGACAGACAGACAGACAGACAGACAGACAGACAGACAGACAGACAGATATGACAGACATGACAGACATGACAGACATGACAGATATGACAGACATGACAGACATGACAGACTAGACTAGACATATTATAAAAATCATTTTTATTTTAAAATCACGAATAAGATATTATACAAATATTCAATTTACAATCGTTTTTAACCCAAAGTGAACATGATCCTCTCTGACTTTCAAGAAGCAACTCCTCTTTCATTTTTCAATCTCAGCTCCAGTAAATTAGGTCCTGAAGTAATCACATGTCACAATCAATATACTGTTACCTACAGGCCATGACAGTACACATAACTTTCGAATTTCCACATCTCGATGGACAAAAGCCTCAAATTAATAAGCTCAATGAGCGGCTCAAAACCATATTTTGTCTGACTTTGTCTGGAGGCGGTGACACCGTTTTGATTTTGATCAGATCGCTCAGACTGGATCTCCGCCACCAGACAAGGTTTTCCCTACTTTATTTTCAAGCTGCTGGCTTGATCAACACCGTGGTCACACTGCAAAGTAATGTTGATGAAGATGGGTTGCGTGTGACAGTGGCAACACGCCGTTTTCCTGACTCTCCTTCTTGATTTTGAGGATTTTGTACTCTCTGCTTTTGATTTTCTGGAACACGACTGTGAAAAAGGGGAATTGGAATTAGACTCGATCATTGACCAAGAAATTGGCTACTTAAACCCGCCTAAAAGATTGTCACAATGTCCCGAACGCCTAAACTAAGTTTCGTGTAAGCAAACCCCAAGAAAGTATAGGCCGCAATTTTGGGGTCCGCGTAGCCATGGTGATTGGTGACACTTTTTTAGTGTCACCCATGACTACCCCAGATATCCAAATATCCCCAACACCCACACACAAAACCAAAGAAACCTACGCTCTTAAAGGATTTCTCATCCTCACTATCGACAGGGTGAAACTTTCCATCTCTCAGCTCCAGCTGGATCATACTTGGCCCATCTGGGTGGACCTGCAGCTCCACGGGCTCTGTTCTTGAGGGTGTTTTGGACCGTGACCCCCGGCTGCTCCTCCTAGACCGGGACGACCCACCCTTGGTCTTCCTGCTGTGGGCTGAGCTAGATCTCCTTCTTCTCTCTACCGCTGTAATGTCTTCTGACATTATGTTAAATCAGTGTAGAGGTGTGAGACTGTAATGGAGCTGCAGCTGTAGGAGTTCTATTAGGACTTTTGCAGCACGAGTCAGTATATAGATCGTGTATCGTGGTGTGGAGAGTGGTGGTTGTAAGATCAGCTGCTGATGGGTGACAAAACAACAAAGTGCAAGGAATTATGCGATGTGACGTGTGAATGCGATGTTGTGTGAATGTTGTGTGTGTGTTGTGATTGCTGCATACTCGTTTCAGTGCAACATCACACGCAGAGGAAAAATATCCTACCCCGATAGACTCGATAAACAAACACACTTTTAGCAATTAATTCAAGTAACCTGTGACAGGTTAATAAAACAAACAGTATATACACAATTTAGCCCTGAAGCCTGAACATATTAATTTCTTATGAAATGTCTCATTTAGTGGGAGAAAATCAGGACTTTTTGTCACCCCTTTTCTCCTCCTTCCTATCCCTATCCCTTTTCTCATCCTTTCTATCTCGACCTCTCTTTTCATCTTTTCTATCTCTTTCTCTCCTCTCCCCTTTCCTATCTCTATCTCTCTTCCCATCCTTTTTATCCCTTTTGCTTCTCTCTTTCTTCTTGTCGTCTTTTTTCGAGTCCGTATCTTTTTTCGAGTCCGTATCTTTTTTCGAGTCCGTATCTTTCATATCGGATTTCTTGCAGGAAGTGTCGCAGTTGGCTGATTCACTTTGCTCCTCTTTGCTCTCCACATTCTTATCTCCACCTTCCTTCAGAGAGAGATTTCATATGAAGGGTAGTAGGGCAGGTGCTGTGATCTGATCCCGTGGTGCTATGGAACCATCCTGAAACGACACGGACACAATATCTTCCCAGGGGACTTTACACACATTGTAGCAGCACAGAAAGATAGCAAGGTGGTAGCAGAGCGGTATACTGTTCAAATTGAAATGCTCTAGCTTCAGAAGAAATGCAAATGTCACATAACAACAACACATTTGCAGCTTGCTCGATCCTCTCTTTCTCAACATTAGCAGCAGATGAAGATACGGCAAGAGAGCTAAAGAGAAAAGAACATTCCCAAGGTCACGTATCCCCAAATACTACAAAAGTGCAGTAGAGATTTTTCACAGTCAGCCAGCTGAAGTCTTTTCTGCAGGTCACTTGTTAGCAACATATTCGATAGCTTAGGCACCACCAACAGCAGAGCTCTTTACCTTTCTACGCTCAACTGCCTCGATTAGGTCGTTAGTCAGCTTTGGGTCAGTGCCAATTTTCCGTTGAGATCCTCCGTTGCCCACATTGAGGGGAACCACCTCGACTTGGTGGCCCTCTTCCCACTCAACATTCCTTCCCAGTTCCTCGCCCAGTGAACCATTGTTTTCCTGTATCACTTTCACTAGCTCCTCCTCTGCTTGTTGTGCCTCCTGTACCAATGGTACATCCTCCACCTGTGTCTCTTCTATCTGTGTCTCTTCTATCTGTACTTCACCTAATGGTGCCTCCTCCCCCTCGATATTCTTCTCCTGGGTTTCTGCCCCGTGCCTGGACTCACAACAATGACATGATTCATCTCGTATCTCTTCCTTGAAAATAGGTGGAGGGATCTCCTCCTCTTCTACCAGTTTGATATCTTCTTGGATCAGTTCATCTTGTCCCACTAAAGGATCAGTGCCCCTTTCCAGTTCTTTGGTGTTGTCTTTATCGGTATAATCAAAGACATTATCCAGCATAGAGGGGGAGGCGGGTGTGTTGGGCGGTACAACCGGTCCTCCAACGCTGCTAGTGCTACATGTAGACATTGCTGCTGGTGGGCGTTCCTCTGATTGTGATACCTAGTGACATACATTGGGATTTAGAATTAATAATCGTTAAATGTTAGCAGATTTTAGAAACCAAATCGCAGAAATAAGTTCAGACATTAAGATCTATCTGTCGAGTATTAGAATAGGATTTCAAAAGGTGAAAATACTGCGTGGATACATTGGACGAGTGGGGTGGGAGGGGGTAAAGTGAGGTATATAGCTACACAAAATGAGACACTGTCAGTGTCAATGACAGCATAGAAGAGGCTGATGCGACCTGTATGGAGTTCATTATGAAGGAGTGTGTGACACAAATTAGACTCTGAGTAATAAGATCATCTAGACATGCTAGCAGCAGCACAAGATGAGATATGAGAGAGATGAGAGATGGAAGACAGAGATATCATCTCATCACAAAGATAGATAGATACAGAGAGGGAGAGATATCTCATCAAAGATAATGGACACCACAGAGTGCACTCAGTAAGAAAGCAGCATACAGCTCAGGCTATAACAATTACCCCAGTGCAAGATAGAACACACTCTGAAAGGTGCTAATGCTGGACAAATAGACAGAGCTGGTGGGGTGGTGGGTGGGGTATTTATATTTTAACTAGGTGCTGTAGTACAACTAGGGGAATTATATTTGTTGGGTAAGGGGTGGCTCAACACGGAATTATAGAACGTTACACAACAATCAAACCTATAAAGCCTCATGAAGAAACACACTGCCACAATGATAGAGCATGTAAAATGTGTACAAAGGTTTACACGCGTTGAAGCAGCTCAGTTGAAGCACCGTGTAGAACAAGTGCAGTGTATCTGGTGCCCACATAACTCGATGCAGACAACACACGGTACATGACACACGGACTAATTGGTACACATAACACAAGCAAAAACAGAAGAGAGAAAAAGTGAATGCCAGTAGAGACAAGAGAATGAATAATTGCGGTTGATATATAATTGCGGGCCGGTTGCTAACTACACTATAGATTCTGATTGGTGAGTTAATTGGCAGTTCATAGATTGGCTCGTGGTCAATCGTGCAGTAATTGGATTCATGCCCAAAATCTAAAAATAATGAGATCTAGTTTCTAACAATGCAGATTCCAGAATTGTCAGGCCAATCATGCTCTGACTGAGTTACTGAGAATAGGGTCAGGCCAATGCTCTGACAGGATTACAGGTACTTACTTATTCCTAACGATGGTTGCTGGCTGGCTTGTCAACTGGATCAGAGTGCAAGAAAAGAAGGGAAGGGTTGCTTGCACGTGCATTTCTGAGTCACTAACGACTAGCAATCTCCAGGGATACACATCTGTTGTCTTACTACAAAAACCTAACATTGTCTATTTTGTACTTGAGCCTATAAAGCCCTTCTTGAACTCTCTCTCAGAGTAGATCAAAAGGGAACGAAAGGGAGAAGGCAGATCAGCTGCCTGTTATGGAGCAGTCAGTGGACTATAACGGGTGACAACTAAAAATTGTCCCTAATTTGAAACGGCTGTAGAATTTTTCCCTTTTGAGATACAGCTTCTGGCCAGTGATAGAACGATATTTCAGACAATTTTGAATCGGAACAACATGCCGGCAAAGACTAAAAAGTTCATTTTCATTGCGATATCGCATCATTTCCTCTTGCCCCACCAAAGCATGAAGTACGTGAAATCAACACATTCTTCTAACACATCTAGCGCCTGTTCTGTTTGAGATACAGCTTCGGGATAGTGATAGAATGATTTTTCAGACAATTTTGAACGAAATTAACTTTGTTTCAAACTACGTTAATCTCAATTTCCTGATCAGAATCTTCTGTAACAAAGTGTAGTTTACAGGTAATTTGAGAAATCGCCATTTAGAGGATCTCTTGAAACATTAATGACGTGGAAAACCAACTTCCTAGTGAGCTGAAATTTTCAAACTTGGCAGTTATGTTGGTTATGGCATGAACAACTAAACTTCCAATTTTGAGAATTTTATCTCATCGGTAAGTTTGTTTTTGATCAAATAGAAATCTCAAATCTCCGTACTACATGCTTTGGAGGGACAAGAGGAAACGATGCGATATCGCAATGAAAATGAACTTTTTAGTCTTTGCTGGTATGTTATTCCGATTCAAAATTGTCTGAAAAATCGTTCTATCACTGGCCCGAAGCTGTATCTCAAAAGGGAAAAATTCTACAGCCGTTTTAAATTAGGGACAATTTTTAGTTGTCACCCGTTAGAGGCTACAACAAAACGAAGAGCTTGAGCACCGTACCATTGTTCCCATGGTAACGAAAGAGGGGTCTACAGGATAATGAGGTGATGATAATCACCGCGGTGCTCAAGCTCCCATGATCTGAATGAGGGTCTTTCTGTTATACACTACCATTGATATGGCTTCATTAAGAGTTCCTGTCAGTGGTTCAAACGGTGTCATGTGACATTCAATGTGACCCGTTTTCAACCAATAGGGGGTGGAGATGTGAAGTGTGAATGTAATGTGGAATGGGGGGGGGGTGCGGAGGTTTGGGAATTGATAGGATCTCTTGGGTCATCTAAAACTTCGAACAAATGTGAGAATAAAAAGTAAAGAACCAAATTGGAATAAAATCACGTCCTTTGCTTTCGTGAACCCGAAATTGAATAATTGCTGATGGAACCCTGCTAGAGATAGAAGAATTGACTCTCTCCCTCTCACAATCTCACACATTCTCCCCTGATGATGAAAAACAAGTCCAGCAGGAAAATTTCTACGGGTCCATTCTCAAGTGGATTCCAAGCTAATTCAGCTAAACCTGGTCACATGTATGATGTACTCACAGGTACCCTTTCTATCTCTCTCTCTCTCTCTCTCTCTCTCTCTCCCCCTCTCTCTCTCTCTCTCTCTCTCTCTCTCTCTCTCTCTCTCTCTCTCTCTCGAGGGAGAGAGACAGAGAGAGAGAGACAGAGAGACAGAGAGAGACAGAGAGAGACAGAGAGAGACAGAGAGAGACAGAGAGAGACAGAGAGAGAGAGAGAGACAGAGACAGAGACAGAGACAGAGACAGAGACAGAGAAAGGGTACCTGTGACCAGGTTTAGCTGAATTAGCTTGGAATCCACTTGAGAATGGACCTGTAGAAATTTTCCTGCTGGACTTGTTTTTCATCATCAGGGGAGAATGTGTGAGATTGTGAGAGGGAGAGAGTCAATTCTTCTATCTCTAGCAGGGTTCCATCAGCAATTATTCAATTTCGGGTTCACGAAAGCAAAGGACGTGATTTTATTCCAATTTGGTTCTTTACTTTTTATTCTCACATTTGTTCGAAGTTTTAGATGACCCAAGAGATCTCATCAATTCCCAAACCTCCGCACCCCCCCCCCCCCCATTCCACATTACATTCACACTTCACATCTCCACCCCCTATTGGTTGAAAACGGGTCACATTGAATGTCACATGACACCGTTTGAACCACTGACAGGAACTCTTAATGAAGCCATATCAATGGTAGTGTATAACAGAAAGACCCTCATTCAGATCATGGGAGCTTGAGCACCGCGGTGATTATCATCACCTCATTATCCTGTAGACCCCTCTTTCGTTACCATGGGAACAATGGTACGGTGCTCAAGCTCTTCATTTTGTTGTAGCCTCTATACCTGTCAAAGTAACCATGATGCACCATCCTACAACCAGGAGTACCTGTCAGGCCAATGCTCTGATAGAGGAGTACTAAAAGGAGGGAGAATGTAAAGACATATGTGCCAATAAAGATCGCCACTATGATGCAGTAGGGGAGACCTGTCAGGTCATTTCCCTGACAGGGGGAGACTGATCAGAGAATACCAATAATACACTCTGGACAGCTATAATACCTTGTTGAGTAAGGGGTACTTACTTACTCAACAAATAATACCACCATCATGGATGCCAGACGTCAGGGAAAATTGAATATTCCACCTTTCTAATGGTCAAAAACTTAAAACATTTTACTCCTACAATTCAAAACTACGATTCAATACTTCTAGACCGGAATTTTAGCGATACTAGTTGAGCTTTAATAACCACCATGGTGGTTTGGCAGAGACAGATCATTCCAGTAGAGAGATTCATTAATTCTTAACTCATGTCCAGTCTGAGACTGTGTCTCATTTCCCCGTCTGGGGGCAGAGCCCGTTTTGAGGAAATCAAAGCGCTCAGAATGGACAACGGTGCCTCCAACACTGATATAGACACATGCTCGAATATTTGAGGGATGAGTTTATTCACTATCAAAGACAAGAGTGTGATAAAAGTCTCATAAAGTATACTGTTGTACGAGAGCTATACTCTATACCACTAAATGGTTTAGTATACTATTCTCAGTCATTCAAACCATTCAGTAGTAGAATTTAATCAAGGTGGAGAATTAAAACCGGACAACGGAAAGAGACATAGCCAAATGTTAGAATTTACTTTATATAGCGGATCCATGATAGAACTACAACCAGAAAAAAAACTCAGCAGTGCAATTCAATGGGGGTATAACAGCTGTGAGTTGGAAGTGGGAGGCACAGACAACTGAAATGGGGGAATTGGGAAAACTTACCAATGATCCACCTTCGTAAAACTTTGCCAACGCTCCAACAGTGCCCTTCCGAACCAATTGGCCCTAAAAGAACAATGTACAGTTAGGATTTGTTGAGTTGATCAACAAATTAGGATTAGTGAGTACAATTGTAGGGTCATGTATATACAAACTAGCATCGTCTGAAATGTGTAGACACAATATATTTTAATTATACAACATTACAAGGGTCTAATGTCAGGCCAATATGCTCTGACAGAGGTTCTACGTGATCTACCAGACCCTCACAGAGAGCATTATGAGCTATAACACAAGGTTCTACTGCTGTTGGAGAAAGAGATCCTAGAGAGAGCAATAAGACATGTGCAGAAGAACAAAGACAGACTGGTCAGTGAAGCAAGTGTAAGAGAGAGAATGTAGTATGAGCTAGGGAGAGAGAGTGAGGGAGAGAGAGCAGGGGAATTAGAATAACAAATGCAGTGTTGGCTTGTTCAAGCTGCTAGGTGCACTCTCCAATGTGTGTGCTGCTGCAAGTGAGGGTTTCAATATAATTACCACCGACCAATAGTGTACCGACCAAGATGACCAACAATAATTATAAAGTTGAACATAAAGATCAGAGAGGTTGAGAATGAGATGTATGAACTTTTCATTGTTCATTACATCTCGTTGACTATGAGACTATGAGTATAATGAGTACAAATGTAACAGATTCAAATACCTACCCTGTTAATTTTCACTGATGGTTTGTTTTCTTGTTCAGCCATATTTCACAGTCACTTTTCACGCACACAACTATATTTAGGGGAAGGGAAAGAGACGGTCAGATATAATGGATTCATGGTCAAACTGGAGAGATATCTCCTCGCCAGTATCAAATGAATTCATCCTGAAAAATAGTCATGAAAGCATGAACATGGTACAGAATGGATACGATCATCAATATCATGGGAAACTGGACATGTCTAAATTGCCCGTAAGTGCTGCAACTACAAGTCATTATGTACTGCTTAGCACATGTCAGAGATATGGGAGTGTGATCTACAGCTACAATTTGAGGTATTGAAGGACGTGGGCGAAAGAGAAAGGGAGAGAGTGAGAGAGAGTGTGTGTGTGTGAGAGAGAGAAAGATTAGAGAGAGAGAGAGAGAAAGATCAGAGAGAGAGAGAGAGAGAGAGGGGGGGGGAGAGAGAGAGAGAGAGAATGAGGTAAAAGAGATGAGAGAGAGGAGAGAGAAGAGAGAGAGAGAGAGAGAGAAAGAGGCAGAATGAAAGAGATCGAAAGGAGGACTCTAATCTGAGTATCGATCGACGACTTAGAGACGAGCTGATGTGATGTGAGGAGTTACTGGTGAGACGATCTTTGATGTGTGGAAATAGCTGAGTCCTGGGCAGCGTTTCTCGTTGGCCCTTCAGACTCTCGGTACTAGGGAGATGAGAGAGATAGATGAACCCGAAGAGGAGAGAAAGATCAGAGAGAGGGCTATGTTTTACAAGGCAATGCTAACAGGGCCAGGGGCAGCAAATGAACCCGAAATAGCTGCTGCAACCGTTAAACCATCACATTACTGAACATGTTCAAGAGAGAGATAATGAGAGAGAGATAATGATCACATCTACTGCAATCATAACAACTAATATATATATCTGCTGACTTGTACAACTAATATGTTATCTTGCATTATATGTGGATGATTGTGGCACAATTATCAGTGAAGAGATATTCCATGGAGGCGCTGTAAGAGAGAATCATGTACAGAGATTCAGTAGAGAGGTTGAATGAAAAGCACAATTATAAGATGGTATCTGGGATGAAAGGGAAAGAATGAACGAGTGTGTGCGTGTAGCAGTGCATATAGGCATGATACAGTGTGCTCTAAAACCCCCCCCCCCCCCCCCCCGTTTACAAATGAGGGGGAGAGGGCATAGTGTTTAGACCGACTACTAAACATACACAAGTTTAGTTCAGAGCTTACAACTACGGGGGACCCCGTAATTGTATAATTTAGAGGGTATCTGGCTGTATAATTGGTACCATGTTGCTACCTCTCTGCTTGAGCTTCGGAGCTCAATCTCGGTCGGTCGAGGTGTCAATGTCACCAAGCTGCCGAGGAGGAGTAGGGGAGCCACAGGTAATATGGGAAATTTGGTAAAATGGGAAATTGTTTTTTTGAAAAGATTGGCCATGTTACAGGCTCATAAATAGTTAATAACTCTTATTAGTGATCTTAGATTAGTTCTGAAACCGTTTATAGCCTTGATGGGAAGTGTTTAGATGGTACACTAGCACCCTCGTCATCTTAAAATACGAAAAGTAAAAATTCAGGCCACTTTTTTCATTTGGTACACACGTCTCTGTTTCTTTGAGAAATTATCGATTGGCTTAGTTTATGAGCAAGATATTTATTAGCGATACCTGAAGAGATCAGAGCATCAGAATGAACGTGTCTAATTATAATTAGCTAATTATAAAAACTCATGATTTTGGTATAATGGGATACTTTTATTTTACTGAAATGGGATACCCCATTTTACCAAATTTTCACTATCCCATTTTTCCAAAACATGTTTTTGAAAAATGGGATACTGAAATTTTGGCTGTTTAAACGGTCATTTTAAACGCAAACTTCTCAGTTACGATTATTAATATAGCCTATTTCGTTCATAACTCGAAAAAACTTGTATTCTCTGAAAAGAATGCATCGAGTGACAACTGCAGAATACGACTACACGTGTGGATATAATTATTCAATTCTCATTAATCTAATCTTCTATTATAGACACCAAAAGGTTTCTGGTATCCGTGTAGCTTTCTTAGTTTAGCAATTACTAAATATTATCCACATTTATGTGTTAACGATCAACTCTTTGGTCCCCAATTCTTTAGCAAATTTTAGAGAATTTCTAAATGTTGGACCTGTCTGAACTTAAATATACAGGTAGAACCCCGCTAGGAAATGAACCTATTCACGCTTTTACCCCTCCTGTTGAACTTAGTAGTGTAAAATGAGGCTTTAGGGACCCGTTGGTGAAGAAATTAGGTAGCTTGTTCCTAACTTTTCATGATTTCACGGCTGCCGGCTATTATAGGGCCTTCAGACCATTTACTTATTATAAACAAAACTTAAATACCATTACGAACTAATTTAATCCAAGCAAAGTGCAACTTAAAGTTACCATATTTTGAGGAAAATTAATTTTTATAAAATGGGATACCAATTTTTTGATAAAATGGGATATCCCATTTTCGTTAAAAATGGGTATCCCATTTCACCAAAATAAAATTCCACTGCAAATTTTCAAGGTAATATGGGATAGTGCCAGATCTCCGTTGTGGAGCATTCGTTGGGGTAATTTTGGTGGTTATGTGTTAGCCTGGTCCAAATAAGGCACACCTATGAAGACGGCGTGACTTTATTGTCATCTGAAAAAAATTTATGGCCAAAAGTTGTTAGGTATCCCATATTACCTGTGGCTCCCCTAACTCTCATCTTTGACGAAATTAGAGATATATGTAGAGAGAGAGAATTTGAAGGTTCAAAGATGAGAGTTATATTAGATTTACAAATTGAAAATCAAGATATACCAATTTGACAGTTTAATTAATTAGAAAATGTATAAACGTGGTATATATTTTGAAGGTGAGCGTGGTGATACAAAGATCATTAGATGAATAAAAAATAAGCTCGTTCTGTTTCACATATTATTGTCTATATTATATACCCTGCTAACTTAAATAATGCGCCAGTGGCGAGAAGTCCCACTGGCGCGCTCTCAATAAACAGCTAGTCCAGCGGCAGATTATTTCCCACTGGCAGGTTATTTATTTTTAACTCCTATGCAAAATTCAAAGTGTGTGTAAATGATCAGTTCTTACTAAAATACAAAGGGAACACTATGTGCAACACTTACACACTACATTGGAGAGAAAGAAAGGACACCTTCCGTCAATTACTCTCTCTTTATCTCCCCTTTTGTCTCACTATCTCTTCCTCTGTGTTATGTGTGACATGCCCCTTATCAGGCTATTTCTTTCACTCTCTTTCCTTAGCAACTGCTTAGTAACTGTTACCAAACAGTGTACACTCAATTATGAGGTGTTTTTGACTGTTTCTCAGTTCTCTTTGTGTGTTTTGAGTAGTGTTCTCTCTCTTGTTAGTGTGTAATACTTGAAACAAACAACTAAAGCAGGGTATATAACCTATAAACTCTTGTCACTGGCACGTTATAGGTTTAAACCCCTCCGCCTCTCCCTCGGCTACGCCTCGGGATCGTCGTCGTGATTTAAACCAGTTTATCCGCCAGTGGCGGATAAACTACAGCTAGCTTCTCCCAGCGGCGCGCTGGGAGAAAGCTATCTGAAATAACGTGCCACTGGCAAGAGTTTATGCCTCATATATATCTCGATTTATGCCATCTCGGCGTTGGCCTCCATACACTTCCTCTTCTTCTTTCCCTTGAGTCCAGCACAAGGATTCTCACCGCTATCTCCCTCCTGGGCCTCCATACACTTCCTCTTCTTCTTGCCCTTCAGACCATCACAAGGGGATCCACCCTCCTCTCCTGATCCGGACTGGTCGGCATTTTCGCGTTCGCACTTCTTCTTCTTCTTTCCCTTGAGTGCTGCACAGGGAGACATCTCACCTTCCTCTCCATCTCGAGTGTTGGCTGATCCTCCACATGGGATCATGTCGTAGCTAACTCCGTTGTCGCAGGTCGGGTTCTTCAGCATACCGAGAGCCTCCTGAAGGGGTGAGGGGTGTTAGATAGATTTTGTATTTAGATCTGTCTGTCTGTCTGTCTGTCTGTCTGTCTGTCTGTCTGTCTGTCTGTCTGTCTGTCTGTCTGTCTGTCTGTCTGTCTGTCTGCCTTTCTGTCTGTCTGTCTGTCTGTCTGTCTGTCTGTCTGTCTGTCTGTCTGTCTGTCTGTCTGTCTGTCTGTCTGTCTGTCTGTCTGTCTGTCTGTCTGTCTGTCTGTCTGTCTGTCTGTCTGTCTGTCTGTCTGTCTGTCTGTCTGTCTGTCTGTCTGTCTGTCTGTCTGTCTGTCTGTCTGTCTGTCTGTCTGTCTGTCTGTCTGTCTGTCTGTCTGTCTGTCTGTCTGTCTGTCTGTCTGTCTGTCTGTCTGTCTGTCTGTCTGTCTGTCTGTCTGTCTGTCTGTCTGTCTGTCTGTCTGTCTGTCTGTCTGTCTGTCTGTCTGTCTGTCTGTCTGTCTGTCTGTCTGTCTGTCTGTCTGTCTGTCTGTCTGTCTGTCTGTCTGTCTGTCTGTCTGTCTGTCTGTCTGTCTGTCTGTCTGTCTGTCTGTCTGTCTGTCTGTCTGTCTGTCTGTCTGTCTGTCTGTCTGTCTGTCTGTCTGTCTGTCTGTCTGTCTGTCTGTCTGTCTGTCTGTCTGTCTGTCTGTCTGTCTGTCTGTCTGTCTGTCTGTCTGTCTGTCTGTCTGTCTGTCTGTCTGTCTGTCTGTCTGTCTGTCTGTCTGTCTGTCTGTCTGTCTGTCTGTCTGTCTGTCTGTCTGTCTGTCTGTCTGTCTGTCTGTCTGTCTGTCTGTCTGTCTGTCTGTCTGTCTGTCTGTCTGTCTGTCTGTCTGTCTGTCTGTCTGTCTGTCTGTCTGTCTGTCTGTCTGTCTGTCTGTCTGTCTGTCTGTCTGTCTGTCTGTCTGTCTGTCTGTCTGTCTGTCTGTCTGTCTGTCTGTCTGTCTGTCTGTCTGTCTGTCTGTCTGTCTGTCTGTCTGTCTGTCTGTCTGTCTGTCTGTCTGTCTGTCTGTCTGTCTGTCTGTCTGTCTGTCTGTCTGTCTGTCTGTCTGTCTGTCTGTCTGTCTGTCTGTCTGTCTGTCTGTCTGTCTGTCTGTCTGTCTGTCTGTCTGTCTGTCTGTCTGTCTGTCTGTCTGTCTGTCTGTCTGTCTGTCTGTCTGTCTGTCTGTCTGTCTGTCTGTCTGTCTGTCTGTCTGTCTGTCTGTCTGTCTGTCTGTCTGTCTGTCTGTCTGTCTGTCTGTCTGTCTGTCTGTCTGTCTGTCTGTCTGTCTGTCTGTCTGTCTGTCTGTCTGTCTGTCTGTCTGTCTGTCTGTCTGTCTGTCTGTCTGTCTGTCATCACGTACAGTAGCGTATCCCATGTAGAGAGAGAACATCTGGTCGGCCTCCTCCTCACTGTATCGGAAGGTGTCTACCACAAGGTCCTTGAGTTCCTGGGCAAGGTTCTGGAGTCCATCTGTCAGCTCTACATGGATGGAAAGAGGGTTGGTGAGTTAACAAGTTTAGACTCATCACTTTACTATAATAATATCACCTCACATCATGCAAACACAACTCACCACTAATTTATCCCAGCTCACATCACACCACATCACCACCCTACCACTAGTGCCCACTGCCCCCTACTGTCATAGAAGCACCATCTTTCAGTGTAAACCCCATTTTTTCTCGCACAGTGCGCTCAGATCGGGTCAGCGCCACCACTCAACCGTCATAAAAACCCGGGATTATTGATTATTTAGCTCTTACCAGGAACCGACCGAATCAGTAAATACTGGTCCCTGATTGGCTGATAACCAGTCACGTGACCTAAATAACGAGTTCTGATTGATTCCTGGCTCTTACCATTGTCCTGGATCATGTTGGCGGTACAGCACCCAAAGAGTGTGTCCTGGTAAAGGCCACTGCAGTCATCAACACACATCTTGTTAACAAGAGCCTCCTTGATGTCAGTAAATCCACCTGAAACATTGTTTTGTTCAAACTCTTTTTATTTTATTTTATAAAACCGTCGCGGGGCGCGGGGAAGGAGGGTCGAACAATCCACCTGAAACACAGTGAGTTGTTATAGTACTGGATAAACATGACAGTGAGTTGTTATACTATAACTTATACTGGGTAGTACTGGATAAATTTTGTTCCGTTTGGAGCATCATTTGGAAACGTTGCACCCAGCTCTGTGTTCGCAGACGAAGGGGCCAAGAGCAACATGAAAAGAAGATGCCACAAACCCATAAGAGAGGATTTGAAGCTGCCTGAGAGATATGAGAGATGATGATGTTACCTGTCGACATGACCTGCATGTTGAATGTGGTACAGGAGCTATCGTATTTTCGGCTGGCTGAAGATCGACCAGCGGGCTTCAATCCAGTTGACTTCATGTACCATTGGTATAGCTTGGTAACGGCTGAAAAAGGGAGGAATGTTGGAATTGGGCCCAATTGAATGGCACTATAAATATGGTTATAGGTAGGCAAGCAATAGGATTAGGCACAGAGAGGGGTGTGACATTATACTCACTGTCAAAGAAGTAAGAGTAGCATTTATCTCCCTTGTTGTCGTTGTTACACACGTTCTGTACGAACCGATCAACAACAGTCCTGATGCTACCCCAGGGAATTGTTGTATCAATGAACTCAGACCAGAACTCGTTGAATCCTTTGCCTTCTTGGAAGGGAGCATTGGTGTCAATACCAGCTAGACTAGCCATGTTGACGGTCAGAATCTTGGCCTCTCCCATGCTGTAAAAGAGGGGCTGATTTAGTTTGGGGGGGGGGGAGCTTGTCTTTTAAAACCAGGGGGAGTTATATTGGCAAATATGATATGAGAAATGTGACTGACTTGCTCTTGCATCCCATAAAGGTGTCCAGGACATCCAAAGTACAGTCACAGTTCCACTCCATGACAGGATTGAAGATGTGATCCTTAATCACCTGAGGAAAATGTGCGTTACTTTCATTTGTGTAAGCGGGGGGATGAGAGGATTTGTCTGGCGAGTTGGAGATCTCAGATCTCCCACCAAAATATGGGTATGAGTAAATTTTGCACCACCATGAAATAAGACTACCAGTACCACTTGGTTACGAAATAACCTGACCGTTGGCAAGGGAGGAAGGTAACTTCGTTACCTAACAGTACTGCACTGACTTGTTATGTTCTAACCCTTTACATTTGTAATTCGGGGCGCCCGAACACTGCACAGTCTAGCAAACCACTGACCTGGAACGCATCATCGTCAGTGGTGGCAGCAAGGAAGGCCTCGAAGAATTCCAGGGGTTTATCTCCCTCCAAGGTGTTAATGAGATCACACAGGAAAGCACCACATCGGGGCTTGTCCTCGTAAAGCTGAAATACATGAGGGTTAGAAATTAGATTTAGCTAGGGAACATGAATATTGTATTGATCATGATCATGTCATGATCATATCCATTCTAATATGGGATTGAATCCAATCTTTAGGGGAGGTATTGGACTGGTAATGGGATGGGACTGACGGTTAGTACTCACCCCAACAAAGGCAGCCTTACAGGCGATACCAAGAATGGCACTCTCGTGGGCCTTGGCCACGGGATGTTTGATCCTACAAATATCGGTCTTGACAAAGCTGGCTCCGGTGCCTCATTGCACTGTTGAAACCCATTCCGTTAGATTTGAAGACCGTTCCTCCCTCTACCCAGGACTTTACACCCATCTGCAGCTGGTATAGGAAGGTCCTGGATCCCGCCTGGGGGAGGAGGATGCGTTATTGGTCAGTAGAATGAGGACCATTCCCCGACCAGCCTAAAGTTTTTTGACAGCTGACCCTAGCATTGTTGCGCCCGAGGAGGGGGCTCTCTAACGGCTTCCTCGCACAATGACAAAGTATGATGAAACATGACATGGAACTCACCGCGGGGGGTAAGGCCAATTCAAAAATCAATTGAGCCGCCCAGCGGCTCCCGAGGAGCTCCGAGGAGAGCACCAGAGGCAAGGCAGAGCAAGAAGCGCATTCTGTAAAATGGGTAAAGAGAAATGAGAAATTTGGGGAGGAGAGGGGAGACCTTATCAGCAGCTTTCTCGGGGCGGCGGCCTTCTCTAATTTCGGTTTCCTGCAGCCAGCAAACCCTTGAACGGAGTAGGAAACGTGATTAGGCCGGGGATAGCAAGATTATACCCAGTCAGAGCTGCCCCTCCGGCTTTAATTTGTCTAATAGGATTACTCTGTGTGTGTGTGAAGTTGAACCAGAAATATTATCACGCTCCAGACAGCAGGAAACGTGTGACGTCACGACACGTACAAACCACACACTCTGACACAGGCTAGCGGCTAACTAGGATCCTATCAAACGGAGGATCGCGACGTGAGACCCTGAGACCCTGGCACTGACAGTTGGCACTGGCAGTGTTTGGCGCAAACCGCCCGAGGACACAATTGTGAAGTGCACGAGGGAAAATCGAAATGTGTGTTTCAGAAATCAAAGGACAAGTTTATTATAGGTAGGAAGGGAGAATTAAAAGAGGACTAAGAAAACACTGTCGCAGGTCTTTGAGTAGGCGACAGCCTATTCGGATTTCTCTCTCTCCTCTCTTCTCTCTCTCTATCCCTCTCATCTCTCTTCCTCTGCGCTCCTCCTCTCTCTCTCTCGTACTCTCTATATATCTCTCTCCTCTCTCTTTTTCTCTCTCTCTTCGTCCTTCTCTCTGTCTCTCACTCTCTCTCTCCCTCTCTCTCTCCTCTCTCTCCTCTCTATGCTCTCTCTCTCTTCTCTCTCTCTCTCTCTCTCTCTCTGCTCTCTCTCTCTCTATCATCTCCTCTCTCCTCACTCTCTCTCTCTCACTACTATACCTCACTCTTCTCTCTCGCTCTCTCTCCTCTCTCTCTATCTCTCTCTCTCTCTCTCTTCTCTCTCACTCTCTCTCTATCTCTCTCTCTTTTTCTCACGACCACTCTCTTTGTTCCTCTCTAAGGTAAACACACGGCTGCAGGACACAAGACAAACATGAGCGCTCCATATAAGATGAACCTGATGTTACGCCAATACGACCACCAACGACCAGCGGAGAATTAGGATGAGAGAGAGAGAGGGATATAGAGAAAATAAGATATTTCTTGCAGGCGACCGGAGAAACGAAAAGAAGAAATAGAAATGAATGAATAGATGAGCCGGGTTTTATTTGCAGCATACACAATTTAATTATTTGCGGTGTTCATACTTCGTCTGGCTATGGCATATGCAAAGCTATGCTCAGCGCTCTCCCATTCGGCCATTCTCCTGATTTATCTCTCTTGCTTTATTTCCCCTAACTTCCCTCCTCTTCTCTATCTCTCTCTCTCTCTCTCTCTCTATCTCTCTCTCTCAGAATGACTCGACACAACGATTTTCCCACATAAAAGTTTCAACTTTTCAAAACACCATGCAGCGCTGTTCAGCCATGTGTCCCACAGCTAATTCATGGGTCAATAAGAGAATTCACATGTGTCAAATAGAACATATGTCTTGTGACACATGGCCCTTATCTTCGAGTTGTTCCGGCCTCTCCTTGTTCAGGTAAATTGTTGAGAAACTGATAACGAAAATCTTACGGGGGTTCGCAAAAAATTAGACCAACAGTTGGATATATATTGAACAACATAAAACAAAGAAGTGTCTCTCGGCTCCTGTCTCATAATATACAAGTCTCTCTGACCTCTGTACAAGTCTCTAGAATTACTGGTTTGAAATAGCTGTTGTACGAGGACACCAAAATTCCAGGGAGCACTATTATCGAATCAAAACATGTGGGTGTCTCTCTCTCCCCTTTTTATCCTCTCTTCTTATTTGTCCTCTCTCGTCTCCTGCTGCACGTCATGCTGTTCGGTCAGCCGTCCTAACAAAGTTATGAGGGTTACTGGGGAGTGGGGGAGAGAGAGAGAGAGAGAGAGAGAGAGGGAGGAGAGAGAAGAGAGAGAGAGAGAGAGAGAGAGAGAGAGAGAGAGAGAGAGAGGAGAGAGAGAGAGACAGTGATAGAGACAGTGAGAGAGAGAGAGAGACAGAGAGAGAGACAGAGAGAGAAAACAAATATTTGACACACCCTCATTTGACCAACTGATAACGCCCACAAGCATGACAAGGAATCTAATTCGGTTCGATAATTTCACGCTGCTGGCAACACCGCTGTATGATGCTGTAATCCTTGGTAATTCTTTGCCAACGACAATTACAATGTCTTCTAATTACATAACTATTACAATCATCTGATTTCTACTATAGACAGTTTTTCAAGCATCATGATCTGAATTCTAAGTTAGAATTTCTAACCCGTTCCAAGGGTGGTTCCTTTAGAACTGCACCAAGATGAGCCTGTTGAATTCTCTCACCTGAACAGCGTTCCAGTAGCGGCTGTCCACAGTAACAAGTTACACGCGATAGCAGCTCCACCCATTACACACACACTCGCCAGACCCTCCTCCGGATCTCGGGGGTTTAGGAGGTAGTGGAGAGGGGAGGGAGAGAGCATAGAGAGCTGCTGACCCCTTCCATCTGCCAGTTAGAGGGGGAGGGGTGGTGGTCGAGTAGGATGCCGTTATCTTTGGCATTACATGGGGTAACCTGCGGGAGAGACGGAATAATATATTATGGAGAGTATAATTCAATTTTAAATATTGTGATTTCTTAATATTCCGACAACGCGACGGCGTATATTGTGCAGGTAATAGGGCCGCGTCATGTTCTTTCCCGTTGCAGAAAAAAAACACCCGGGGCACATATGAATATGAAATTTATGAATTCACGGACGACTTACTGATTCGCGGCCTGTTCATCAGGAACAGCTATTGCCGGTGAAGTCTGGCTAGGTCGGGGGTTGAACAGCTCTGCCGCATCAAGCAATATCTCCTCTTGGGCAGGGGTAATCAGTTCCCCAAAGTGTTCCTTGTAGTGCGCCCGTAACTGACACTTCTAAAGTATAGAGGTAGTGTTTATAATGGTGGGGCAATAAACATAATGTGTCCCACACCAATTGGAGTCCAATTTGGACTACTAGGGAAATCCGGAAAATACTAACTCGTGTTGGGGAAACGCGAAATTTGGCATTTGGATGTCCAAATGAACAGTTGGTCAATGGTCATACCTGTGGAAAACTTGATGTACAGACGCCACAGAAATATCTCTGTGATGTGAGATGAGTTCTGAGATGACATTGGAGGGTCTCCAGCCGGCCGAATGCCTTCTCACATATCTCACATTTGAACCGTTTCTCTTTGGTGTGGATGTCTCGGTTGTGCTGCATTAGATTGCTTAGTTGAGAGAATGCTTTACCGCAATCAACACACTTGTACGGTCGTTCACCTGGAGAGATAGAGATAGGTCGGTGGTGAATGGAGAAGTTGCAAAAAACTCTGGGTGTCATAAAACCCAAAGGCCAAATGTCTAGTTTAGTGATCAAATTAATCTAAATTATTCATGAATGATGATTCAAATTGTTGATATATTGTACTTGTTACCTGTATGGACCCGGATGATGAGTCCTAAGATAGTTCCGACAGGTAAACTGCCCTGCCGCACCACTGACACTTGTAGCACTTCTCTCCAGTGTGGCCTCTAATGTGGTTCACCAGGGTACTTGAGTGGGGAAAACACCGCCCACAGATATCACACTTGTGGGGCTTTTCACCTGCAGGGAACGGTGGATTAATTTATTTTAAAAAGCAAGGCGTAATCACCCTCCAGATATCAACTTCCCAAAAATACACGATCTCTAAATTCTACCTGCAGGACGTGCTGCCAAAACTACTAATAGTAGTACTATGATCCCCTAAAGCCCACAAAAGTCAGTCATTATATTGACTACTGATTAGCACCTGTCAGGTTATACAGCTAGTCCTTCTAAATACTAGATAGGAGAGAGACTAGGAGAGCATCAACATGATCATTTGTACTTTCACTATCCTCCGTCATTAAATTTTGTTATGAGTATGATAATGGGAGAAGAGAGGAGAGAGAGAGAGAGAGAGAGGGGAGGGGGGGGAGGGGAAGAGGGGAGAAAAGAGAGAGGGGAGAGAGAGATACTAATGACTTTAAAATGCACAGTGGTCAATCTAGCAGCTGCAGATGCGTTCTATTTTTTGAAAAATAAGGAGCTACATCAGGTGTATTGCTGATGATTTGAAAAGATTATTACTCCCTAGGATAGAAGAGAGGGGAAAAGGAGAAAAGGGGGAGAGAGAGAGAGAGAGGAGAGAGAGAGAGAGGAGAGAGAGAGAAAAAAGAGGGTTTTGAGAGGGAAAACCCGCTGATAAAAAAACCCTTTTCCCCGATTTGAACAAAAACTTTAATAATAAATGGGGTCGTTTTTAAACTCCCTCCCCCCCCAAATAATCCCACTATTGAAACATGGTCATCAATCCAACCCAATCAGTCATTGCCCGCTCTAAAAAATATTGTACCCAAAGTATGTGTGGGGATTTGGGTTTGGAAGGATGATGATTTGGGGGAAATCTGTTAAAATGGGGGGAAAATTGGGTTTTCCCCCGTGTGATCTGATGTGCTTCTTCAGGCCGGGCTTTTGGGTAAAATACTTGCCACACGTGTCACAGCGGTAGGGTGTTACAACCTGAAATAACACACGTGGTGGGGTAATTAATGGGATTGGAATGATTGAACGATCTCTGGGATTGAATTGTGTTTCGATTATCAAGAAGTGTTTCTATAGAGGGCATTGTCCTCACTATAGGTGCATGCAGTGATCGATATAATGAACGAAGATAGAAAGGATTGAAAGGATGGAGGAGGAGGGATCAGAGAGAAGCTGGGTGATAGGTGATTGATTGAGATCGGGATTTAATTAATGCACACGTGTTACAGAATCTCTCCCCTCTCTCTCTCTCTCTCTCTCTCTCTCTCTCTCTCTCTCTCTCTCTCTCTCTCTCTCTCTCTCTCTCTATCTCACTTCTTTTCTGATTTCTCTCAATACAAGGTCAACCACTAACGGGCCACTAACAGGGCACGTGGCCCCGATGGTAAAAGTGTATCGATAGAGAGAGAGAGGGTGAGAGAGAGATAGAGAGAGAGGGGAGAGAGAAAGCGAGAGAAATAGAGAACCTATATCGGGGGGACATGTGCCACACGGAATACCGGTCACACATGCCCAGTGACTACCCCTAAATTATAGCACAGGGTACTAAAACACATGTATCAGTGTGTGTGGGGGACCTATCAGCTCGCCCTGAAAAACGATTATCGGCCATCATCACTGACACCCATGTGGACTCACTCACACAATGGACCCTCAAGACAGGAATCGGGCACAAGAGCTATATAATGAGAAAATGATAGAGAGAGGATAGAGGGGAGATAGATGGGAGAGAGAAGGGAGAGAGAGAGGAGAAAGATAATAAGTGGATGGAGTGAAAGAAAAATGAAGATCGATTTGAGAGGGAAATAATAAGGAATAGATTATTGAAGAGCGTTTATTATTTAAAGGGTGTGGAGAGAGGCCCCCCGGATATTGCGGAATAAGAGTGGGAAATTAAACTTGTCAAAGCTAGGTGATGAGAGAGAGAGAGTCTATAATTGCCAATTATTGCTTGACTAAGTGCACTTTGTCAAATACAGATATATATGGGAGCTAACACACAACTGCATATTTATTTAGAGTAGACAGGTATAATTACAGTATTTAGATCTCTCCTTGTTAGGAGTGCCCTGGCTACTAAAAACTTAGGGTGAAGTTGGAGGGAAATTGGGGGAAAAGGAGTAAAGTGTGAGTGTTGATCGTCATCGGAATAAGACATGCTATGATATTGACTCGCAAGAATCAGTCAGTTCTTGCCGTGCTAGTCGCAAGAACCCAATAATTCTTCTGTTGCCCAACAAGCCTATTTTTATACACTCGTTGGGCACTAAGCTGCACTAATTGGAAAACACCGCTTTGAATTGTGTAGACAAATGGGACTGGTCACCCAAATGACGCTGCATAGTTACAAAACCGAACTCTACATTAATTGGACACTCCGATCCCATCACTGCTGCACTAACCTGTGGTTTAGGTGGTGGATCAAGGCCAAGAAGGACGTTAGTCAACTGTTTTGCAGTGGGGTACGGTTCATCCTTGTGTAGTCGGTAGCTCTTGCTGCTACTACTGCTAGCACCAGTAGCTCCACTCATGATATAGCTGCAGGAGGAACTAAGCTAGGGTTATTGGATGGTAACTAAGTTACCCCTTCCTCGCCAGAGCGCAAAGGGGTTAACATAGGTGAGTGAGATGGAATTGCAGCCTGTGTCAGTATGGTAATACCAGTACTGATATATGATCTAACAAACAAGCTATAAACTGATTGCAGGATTGAAGGGGTGAAAAGGGACTGAAGTTGCATCTAGATGTGTGTGTTCTGAACCCAAGTTCCAAAGGATGAGATATACAGTCGGACCCCTTGGGGGAAGATTATCATGCCGTTAAATCGGGGTGCCGTTAAATCGGGGTGCCGTTAAATTGGGGTCCGACTAGTTAATTAGATACTCAAACTCCCAGCTATTTTACCACTGAAAAGTTCAGAAAGGTTTATGTCCTTGTGGTTATGCGTAGAGACGGTTTACGCATGAGCAGCTTAGTAATAGTGGGTTTAGGTACGTAGTGCCAGCTGAGACGCAATTCAACTTGTGACAAACCAGCTAGTTTGTCAACAAAATTAGAATTAATGGAACGCTGATTGGTTATAGCTTAGTGCTGAAGTGGGGAAATTGGAAGCTGGAAGTGAAAATACAGCACCAAGGTAGGCTAAGGATACCCTAGAATGAGGTTAGATACCCTAGAATGAGGTTAGATACCCTAGAATGCGGTTAGATACCCTAGAATGAGGTTAGATACCCTAGAATGAGGTTAGATACCCTAGAATGAGGTTAGATACCCTAGAATGAGGTTAGATACCCTAGAATGAGGTTAGATACCCTAGAATGAGGTTAGATACCCTAGAATGAGGTTAGATACCCTAGAATGAGGTTAGATACCATATAGAATGAGGTTAGATACCCTAGAATGAGGTTAGATACCCTAGAATGAGGTTAGATACCCTAGAATGAGGTTAGATACCATAGAATGATGTTAGATACCCTAGAATGAGGTTAGATACCCTAGAATGAGGTTAGATTTATCAATTTTCTAGCCACGTGTAACATCAGCTCAAAATCAAATGTGATCAGGGGAGATGATCTTGGCCATACAGTGTCTAATATAATGTCTATCCGCTGTGATTAAAACAGAGTGATTAAAAAAGATAAACGTTTAGGGTGTGAGGATATAGTCATTGACACGCGGGTGAAATGATGGTCATCATGAGTGAATTTCATGTCTGAAGAATTGAGTGATCCATAAATCTTGATATTAAATCATGCCCCATCATCATTGAATGTTTTAGGAATGAATGCGGATCAACCGACGGTAATTGTTCATAGACAGTGACTTGAAAAGCCCCCCAACTCTAATATGATAATCCCATAATTTGTTTCGAAGTTCGATTAAAAATAATGGTGATAGATGGTGATAGATGGAACCGGTCCACTACAGCTTACAAGCAGTTTGTTTGTAACTATGTATTTACCTGTTTTATTCGGACGATCCTCAAGGAAATTGCAAATATAAATCAAGTTCAGGAAGTGTTTTCAAGTTCAGAAAGTGTTTTCAAGTTCAGATATATCGAGACTGCACAGAATACCGGGGATTGGATTATGGGTTGTGTTAGGTGGAGGAGGAGGTGCTGCATCTCCAGCATCAGGTCACGTGACATGGCGCCGCGTGGTCACGTGATCTTGTCAAACCACGTGCCAACAGAGAGCTATTAATCTCAATACTCAGTGATCAAGGACACTTGTTGAGAATAGAGAAGGGGAACGCGTTGCTACTGCTAGGAGCTGCATCCGTTTGTGCTATAATCACGAGGGAGAGAGAGTGAGAGAGAGTGTGTGAGAGAGAGAGAGAGAGAGGGAGAGAGAGAAAGGAAGGTGGAAGGGGAGAGAGAGAGAAAGAAAGGGGAGAGAGGAGTGAGAAGATGTTGACTATAATTGAGCGTAGATTTTAAACCTCCCACGCCCAAACAAATCCTTGCCAACGGGTCAAATTTGTACTAAGGTATTATCTGTCACTACCCCTTGAGCAGTGATCTCAGGAGTCATGACAAACCCCCCCCCCTCCGGGTTTTAAACAGCCCCTGAATGACCCCCCACCCCCTTGGGGGGGGGAGTAGGCCCTTTGACCCAAACACAAACCGTTCTTCTCTCTCGGAGAAATCGCGCAATTTGGGCGGCCGCCACGCGGTCCTTAAAAAGGTGACTCAGGTTTTTTTTTGAACGTTTTTTTTTTTTTTAAATTGGGGGCCGCTCATTAAGGAACTCTGGGAGGATTCAAGAAGTTTAAATTTCTTTTCTGGCTGGTAAGGTGTTAAAAATTTCCCCCCTTTTTTTAAAATTTTGGGACGGCCCCGCTTTTATTTTTTTCCCCATTTTTGGGGGAAATTCTCTTTTTTCTCCCTTTTTCTCTTTTTCTCCCTTCTCTCCCCTTTCTTTCTTTCTCTTTCCCCCTTCCTTCCCCCTCTTTTCATTAAAAAGGGGTTTTAACTTTTTTGTTTTGGAAGGGGAAGCCCAAATTTGAGGGAAAGGCGAGAAAAGTCGGGGGGGAGGGGGGGGAAGGAGAGGGCTTAAAGGGGAAAAGAATATAAAAAAGGGAAAGAAAAGGAAAAGGGGGGGGGGGGAAAAAAAAAAAAAAAAACCCCCGAAAAAAGGCACATTTTCCTGAAGGGAAAATTCCTCGACCCTCATGCCAATTCCTCCGCTTTTCAGCTCCTCTTTTATCTCGGGGAAAACCCGATAGTAAAACCCTATTTAAAATCTGCTGCAGTGCAGGTTGATTTCTCCCACCCAACAAAGTTCGGTCAACTTGAAGTAGAAAATGAGAAGCTAGAGAGAGGGGAGGATGGCTGATCATATAAAATTTTTATTCATTGATTTTCCCATATGTAAAATAAAGGGAGAGTTTGGCGGGGGAAGGGGTTAAAACATGATTCCTCAGTGACACTTTACCATACAATCCTGCAGCTACTACATTGTCCGACAGATTTGGACCAACAGGGGCTTTGTGACTGAAGGTTTATCCGTGGGGGTTTAAAAGGGGGCCTGGAAACGATTGCCATGGTTTTTATCGGGGAGGGAGAAGAGAGGGGGAGAGGAGAGAAAGAGGAAGAAGAGAGAAGGAGAGAAGGAGAAGAGATGGGAGAGAGAGGAGAAGAGGGGAACTACTATTCATAACACCATACAAACAATCATAGCCGACAAGAAGACGATCATTATCATCAGCTTCTATCTTTCACTCTCTCTCTTCTCTTTTTTTTCTTATTCTGTCGTTTTTTATCTTTTCCCCCTTCTTCCTCTCTTTCTATCTTTCTTCCCCACTATTTACCCCTCACTTATCTTTCCCTTTCTACCGAAATCTTTTTCGGATTTTTAACTAAACGGTTATGGGGGGTAAAGTCTCTCTCTTTTTCCTCTCTCTCAAACTTTTTTTTTTTAAAATTTCTTCGGGGGTTTTCACAATGCCCAAAATGAAACAGTATTATAGAGGGAAAGATAGAGATTAGAGATAGAGAGAGGGATAGAGGGGAAAAGAGGGAGATAGTATTTATTTTTTAAAAAACCCAAAAAGGGGGTGGGGGTCGATTATTTGCTTTTGAGGACCCAACAAAGTTCCCTTTTAAAAATTTTAAATTTTTAAAACCCCCGAATCGTTCAGCGTTACAAAATTTCAGCCATGTATGGAGCGGTGTGGTTAAAACAGCGCAGTTTTACCATGTCAGCGGAACGAGAATATATTCTTATTATAGCTGGTATATTATACAACACAGATGATAAATTATCAAATAAAAACTAAGAACTCCTGATCCTGTGTTCATCTATAAAGAAGTGGAACTGAACTTGCGATTTGAACTTGTTGAGTATATTTGGTTTATCGTCTGACAAAGCATCCCCGTTGGATAGATCTTGCCAGTGGACCATATTTTTCCTTGATCGACCACCCTCTCTCTCCCTTTTTCAACAAGTTATTTGAAGCAACGTTTGAACATTTTCCAGATATCACTCCTCATGGCCTTATTGATGACCACCACAGCAATGAAATCAGCCAGGGTGATCAGATAGAGTAGCAGTGAGAATGGGAAGGGGAAGGAGGTAGGATTGGAGGCAGGCAGCCGGATCAGTACACACGTATACCCTGCCAGGATGATGAGACAGAGGATAGTGGTGGCCATGAGACACTTGGTCAGGCTGACCTGGTGTGACGTCAGAATGTTGGAGAACCTCTTTACCTTGAGTCGTTTGGAGTTACCAGGCGATACTTTGGAGGGGATTCGACCCAGCTTAGGAGAATGCGAGAGGAGATCTTCATCCTGGGTAGTTAATTGTAGTATGTTGAAAGAGGGAGCGGAGGAGTAGAGGAGCGAGAGCGAGAGGAAGAGTAGAGACGAGAGATCTCCGTTTTGTGCGCTCATTCTTACGTCTCTCGTTCTCTCTCTAGTGCGTTGTTCGGTTGTGTAGGTTTCTCGCATCTCTAAGGGGGGGTGACACGTAACCTTTGTAACCTTTACTGCATAACTCTCTCTTTTGCCGTACTTTCTTTCAATGTTCTCGTTACATTACATTCTTCAAATTTTTCAAGTTTTACAAATGTTTACAAAATGGCCTTTCAACATTTTGCAACATTCTTTCAACATGTTTACACGCTTTCAACATTTGAAAATTTGAACGTTGTAACACTATTGTTAACGTGCTAAATTTTGCAGTTATGTTCAGTGTTACAAGTGTTAGTGTCCCACAATTAAACTGCATTGCCCAGTGTGTGCACAACTTTAAATAGCAGCACTATGCACCATATGCCCATAACCCATCTGTTTCTAAAGGGGTGCACAGTACTGAAAAATAAAGGGCAGTGGGGGGGGGCCAGGTGTCTCCATTATGGGGGGGGGGGGGGGGTTGTGAAACAACAGTGTCATTATAATAACAGTCATGATGGTACAGCTTTTCACACCCCCTCTCAAAATGGTAATGGCCAGTTGAGTGGTAATGACGTTCCTAATGAGGGCCCATTACAAGGTCATTATAATACAAGTAGTGGACGTGCAGCTAAGTACTCTTTGATAAATGAAGAAATGAAACTTGCTGTTGAGTAACAACAGATAATGAAATGTGATGAGAAACATGGCCGCTAATGGGGCATGTGAGGGAGTGATGAGAAACAATGTTTCAAACATGGGAGCTAATGGGGGGGGGGGGGGGGTGAGGGAATGCTTCAAAGCCAAGTACCGATCTATAATTGGTCAAACATCATTGAAACGTGACTTGAGATAATATCAGGAAGATTCTAGTTACAGTCGGACCCCGATTTACCGGGCCCCGATTTACCGGGCAAAACCCTTTCCCCCGAGGATCCCGGTAAATCGGGGTCCGACTGTACCTTGATACCGGGAAGATAATATCAGGAAGATTCTAGTTACCTTGATAGCAGGACCCTCTGGGAAGAGAGGAATGGTTGGGAATTGTAGAGGGGTTAGTCCGCCGCTGGGCAGTCAGCTCCGCATCTCTCTTCACGTCACTCAACTGGATTTCATCTCCAGGCTGCTGGGCCACTTTCTTTCATCTCGAACACCACGCGGGGTCATCTCCACAAGTCTGAAGAGAGATATTATTAATGTTTTTGAAACACCAAAATATAAAGCACTTATAAGTTGCCTGACTACTTGATCTTGTGAACACTCATTCGAACCCTTTAGTCTGAGACGAGGTGAAAGTTTGCCTTGTTCGGCCCTCTCTCACCGCGCCCCGCACAAATGTAAAGGAGGACCAACTTACAAAGTAAAATATAGAAGAGGACAACAAACTTACTTGATAGCGTTATGATTTTCAAAACCAATCGGCTCACAGATGGTTTTTCTTCCAAAGTTCTTGGATCTCTTCATATCCATGAACTTGTGCTCTGAGCATCGCTGAAGATGAATATATCAGTTTTAGAGTAACAAAGGGTAATAGAAGATATTTTAGAATTGTGTACTCTGTCTCTAGTGGGGGGAGGGGGACGGTTGAACTAAAATCAAAAGTAGTCGGTTTAGCTAAGTGTTTTGCACGTACCTGATTGAACCGCTTGACAATGCCAAAATAGATTACCACCGCAGCAAACACGGGAAAGAAAATTAGGATACCGAAGTAAAGCTGAAATGGAGAATGTTATATTTTACTATCTGGCGGCGCCGACCCAATCTAAGCGCACTGTCTGAGAATCAAAACGGGGTATGGCGGTGCCAGACAGAATTTAACCGGAAGCCCTCCTTCAGAGACCCTGACCCAATTTTTTGACTTAAACAAACTGAAAAACAAACAAGAAGTGGGTCTATACGTACCTGGTTAAAGAGCGAGTAGTTGCCGATCTTTGTACACTCTGCATTTCCCTGCACTTCAGTCTCATTACCAGCACACTTGACCACGTGACATTGGCCCAGCATGGGAACATACGCCAGGGCGATATCCATCTTTTTAACGACTGTGATCCTGACTGCCAGACTAACACCGGGTATCATAATTCCACATGCAATCACCAACAGGGCCACCTGTGAATGAGAGAGGGGGGTCATGATGTAGTGGTTATTGGCCATGGGGTTTATCTAAAGTGATTTTCCAAAATCTAGGGGGATTGATTATTTACCTTTCTCACGGTGAGTGTAGTGTATTTGAGGGGTAGCATGATAAGGAATACCCTGTCCAGGGCCGCCAGTAGCAGGGTGATAGAGTGGACTGCCAAACCAAGATGAATCGCAGAATCACTTGCCAGGCACACATCACTGTGCAACTGAAAGGGGGTATTATGTCTGTTAGCGTTGCAGTTCTAGTATAGACGAGTTTTATTTCCCCGTTGAGTTTGCAGTGAGTTGTAAATAAGAAACTTATTTACAATTCATTTAAATGCAAATGTTTACGGTTGGGGTTGTAGGAAGCTCGAGAGAAAGAGAAAGAGAGAGAGAGAGAGAGAGAGAGAGAGAGAGAGAGAGAGAGAGAGAGAGAGAGAGAGAGAGATTGAAAGAGAGAGAGAGAGAGAGAGAGAGAGAGAGAGAGAGAGAGAGAGAGAGAGAGAGAGAGAGAGAGAGAGAGAGAGAGAGAGAGAGAGAGAGAGATTGAAATAGAGAGAGAGAGAGAGAGAGAGAGAGAGAGAGAGAGAGAGAGAGAGAGAGAGAGAGACTTATAAAGGATAATTGTGAGTACTAACAAAATATTCTGATTCAGTTGACTGAAATCTAAATTTAGTTCACAGGTTAAAACTCACGTATAGGTCGTTCTTGCTGAGTAGGGCGACAGTTACAATGCTGGCATTCCACACTATCAACTGGCAGGATACCATCAGCTGAGCCACTATGGGCAGACTCTGCAGGGGACAAGGGGCGGTTACAGAGATGTGAGGTTGTGGAGGGGTACTATCGAGATGTAGTACACGGAGTGATGCCCAACTCGGGGGGCGGGGGGATTGTCTCCAAGCTATCCTGTAAAGGATTCGTGGACCGGTGTGACAATTCCGTATACGTATAGTATAATGGGGGGGGGGGGTTGGCTTTTTTTGGCCCTACATTTTTAGGTAAAAAAAGCCAAAAAAGCCTGATCAAAAAAGCCAGATCCGAAAAAGCCAAAAAAGCCTGATCAAAAAAGCCAGATCCAAAAAGCCAGATCCAAAAAAGCCAGGAATTCTAGGGAAAAAAGCCAAAAAAGCCACATCAAAAAAGTCAGATCAATCCCGGATTTCAGGGCGGATTTGAATTGTTTGGCCTTGGCCCCCCCCCCCCCCTAATTGTTATACCGGGTTTTATACCGTCTAACGGACTTACCCTCGACACGGCAATGTTGCTCTTAACGCATTGTGAGGTGAGCAAAAGATTCCCCCCAAACACCGAGCACGCCATGCACAGGATGAGGAAGACCTCCTCTGTGATGAAATACCACTCCATAGTAATCTAGAATATCAGCAGCTGAAGAATAACAACATTATTGTCTAATAATTGACCGTGACTGTCGGTTCAGAAATTCTGAAACACTGAGGATCGAAAATGAAATCGCTTGCTCTCACGCATGCAACAACTGCAACAAATAAAAACTAATAGTTGTGCGATGAGATTGAGAAACAAACAGCTCTCAGTGAGAGAGAGAGAAATGGGGGGTGTTCAACACCACAAACCACCTCAAGCTATAGCTCGGTATGGGCTAATGGGCGAAGCGCGGGGGTGGTTAATAGCTGTAGCTAGCTCGAGAGGAGCGGGGGGTGGAGAACAAAGGCAGGGAGAGACACTTCTCACCACGAGAGTGAGAGTAAATGCAGAAATAGATGGAGATGTAACCATCGACCCTGGCTCACGCCCCAAGTTTGTTGAGTAAGGGGGGCCCTTACTCAACCACCCCACGTACTGTTAATAACAGTGTTATGTAGCTACATCCTCGATACTCAGTTTGAGGCCATTAATTGTACGTGCAAGCAGTTTGCATTATCATGCACTACATTTACCACACCATATTCGACTTCGATTTGTTAGCGGGCAACCTAACGTTGTCCTGCTATGTTATAGCTCGAATCGAGCTGCTCGATAGCCTCTAGAAACCCATTGAAGGTACATTGTACCCAGGGCATCTCCGGCGGAGCTGCCTAAAGAATGTATATGGTCTGTATTCAAAGTATAAAACTCATGGGTTTTTTGCCTAAAAGAAGTCTTGATACACATAGGCACACGGGAAGCGATACAAAATAAAAATAAGCACACTGCACAAACAAATGTAGGTAAAAAGTCCGAATAAAATACAGTTTTTGATTTGTAGGGTCGGATCGAATACGTTATAGATACATTTGGAAAGTTTTTTTAAAGTCAGTAGCGAGCGGGGTGATAGATGCACATCATACAAGGGGTAATTAAACAAAAATGAAGCCATGCAATAATGTCTAGAAGTAACCAATCTATAATTTAATTTTACGTATAAGAAGTATAACTAGAATGTTCGGGACCCACAACATGCAAAGGATCAGTGCTGCCGCTGCAACATGTCGGAAAATTCTGGGATCACATTTTGGATTCTTTGACGAGGTGGTGGAGGGATGGGCAGCGGCGGCTTGTAGGTCACTGGAGTAACTCCTTTTCGAACAAACGACTCTAAGTCGATCTGAGAGGCCTGCGAAAAAAAGTGGGATAGATAGAGAGTGGAGAGAGGATAGATAAAGAGAGAGAGAGAGAAAGAGAGAGAGAGAGAGGAGAGAGAGAGAGAGAGGAGAGAGAAAGAGAAGTATCAATTCCCCCTTTTTTTTCCCGGGCCCAACCCCCCCCATCTACCGAAGATCAGTTGGAAAAAAGTACTCAATAAAAGAGATAATACGAGGGGATATCTCAGTTTCAAACCCGGTCCCCTTTTGCCTCCATAACTCCAGTTTTTTTAACCCTCTCCCGGGGATTTCCCCCCAACAATTGTTTCTTGCCCGGAAATAGCTACCCTTTTTTAAAGTACAAAATAATCCCCCGGAAAACCCTTTCGTCGAGTATTACACGGTATATAGAAAATTCCCTATTTTTTTTAAAAAAACTGACAACCCAAATATTCAAACACTAAAATCTAAAATAAAGGACCTGATATTTTCTTATCACAAAACCCCTTTTGGGGATTGTTTTGTCTTGATGACATGAACCGAGAGAACCACGTTCTTTTCGGGGTTTCTGAATGGGAAAAAAAGTTTTGTTTGTAAAATTGAAACATGTAAAGGGGGGGTTACTCCGCGAAAAACCCAAATCAACTAAACTATTTTTTTCGTCGGGGGCCCCCCTGAGGGCCCATAAAAAAAGGTGAAAAAAACTGGCAAGTTTACCAGCAAACGGGGTCAAAAACCCAAATTTTTTAAATTTTTTGCCATGTGGCCCGGGGTCAACCCTCCTCTGTATCCCTTTTTGGGCCCCTTTTTAAACCTTCCACACGCAGGAAATTTTGGCCGGCCTGTGTAAACCCCACAGGCCCCCGAAACCGTCAAAAGACTTAAAAATTGCGAAACCCTGCTCGGCCCAAGTCGGGCTAAAAAATCAGGAAGGGTTTCTGACTTCTTCAAAGGGATTTAAATTTAAAAAGACTTAGATAACCCTGCAGTTTGGGAAGCTATAAAAAACCCGAGTTGTGATTTTTTCAAAACCACATTTCATTGGTACTTTTTTTGAGGGGGGGGAATTCCCCTCGCAATTGGTGACCAGTTTTAAACCCGTAAAGAAAAAAAATAAAACAGAGCCTTTTGATAAAGTATGGAGCAAAGAAAGGAGAAATCTGAGAGCGAAAGAGAGGACTGTGGAGCTGAGGGAGAGAGAGAGAGAGATCAGAGAGAGAGAGAGAAAGAGACCTGTCTGGCGGCGCCGACCCAATCTGAGCACACGGCCAAGAATCAAAATCAAATCAGGATCTGGCGCCGCCAGATGCAGACAGATCTGAGAGCGGCACTTGCACTGTCGAGTATCAAAACGGGGTCTAATGCCGTGACTGTCTGGCGCCGCGACCCATCTGAGAATCAAATGGGGTATGGCGCCGCCATACAGTGCCTTGACATAGTACGTACGGACAGTGTTATGTCAGGCGAGACAACCTCAACCTTCGCCCGATCCCATCACCTACACGACAGTTGTCATACACTGACTGTACATCGCGCAACCTACGCGGCCTCACGTAGCGCAACCTACGCGGCCTCACGTAGCCGCACCGGGCCTTCGGCCCGGTGCGAAGAGGAGAGTCTCATATGAGACAACATGACAGCAAACCGAAAGACCTGATACGATGTCTCCTGAGCTGCGCTGACAAGGGCTCCTCAAATGTGTGCGCGCATGTCACACTGAATGCCTGTTTTGCATTCTTTCTCCAACTATTGTACAACCGCGCGTTACATGAAGTACGATTCAGAACTTAGCCCGCCAATTTTAACCTCAATTCAATGTCAGAGCCGTCCAATGGCAATACTCCGATAAATAAAACTGACAATTTTAAGGACTAAGTTAAAAATAGTATCTAAACAGTTTATTTAGTATTTACACTGCCACACTTGCAATATTGCAAAAAGTATTAAATCATAAATGCACATCTCCTGCCTTTTTAAATTTATGTATAATGTATTTAACATTTGTTATGTTCTAACCCTCACTGTTTACCGAAACACAGTCTATCCAGGCAAATTAACATAATACATACCTTACTCTCGTTAATTAAGCTCGCATATTTCAAGAAACTTTTAAATAAGAAACTTTTTTTCTAGGAAACTACAGGTGTAAGTAATCCAAAATCAAAAAGAACTTCTCCTTTATCAAGAAACTAAACAAGTTAGGGGTGTTCTATTTTGTTGTGGTGTCTCTGAATTGTGTGATTTACATTTGAAAAGTTTCTTATAAAAAAGTTTCTTACTAAAGCGTTTCTTAAAAAACGAGAGTAAGGTATATAGTTATGTACTCATACCCGAAACCCACTTCAGTTGTTTAATTTGAAGTACTCACTCACACACAAATCCTGAACCCCCGGCTAGTACTAGTATGCAGCACTACTCCTGCAGTAGTACTCATGAGTAGTACTAGCAGCGGGGGGGGGGGGGGAGGAATGTGTTAAAATATTTCACATCGTGCAGATTTGTGCACCTCCAAGAGGGAGAGATAGAGGAGGTGTAACTGTGCTGGTGGTGGTTGAGCTGACTCCCAGCAAGCATCACACGCATCTCATTACAGTGCACTACACCATCACACACACAGACGGATAGACAGACAAACACACACTGACAGACGGATATACAGACAAACAAATAAACACACATACAGACGGATAGACAGACAAACAAATAAACACAGACACAGACGTATAGACAGACAAACAAATAAACACACACTGACAGACGGACAGACAGACAAACAAATAAACACACTGACAGACGGATAGACAGACAAACAAATAAACACACTGACAGACGGATAGACAGACAAACAAATAAACACACAGTAACAGACGGATAGACAGACAAACAAATAAACACACTGACAGACAGACAAATGTATAAACCGATTGACAGGACAAACTTTCAAACTTAAAGTTACAAATGCAAACTAACATCATGATAATACTCAAATAAAACCTACAGCGTGGTTATTTCAGAATCGTTCCTCTCTTAATTAGTTAATTATAATAAAGGGGTACACCTATTAATTAGTTAATTACAGAGGGGTGCACCCCGGGTTGACCCAAGAATTCTCTTTATTATTCCGACTTGTAGAATTCTTCCAATTTTGCAGCTTCACCAATTTAAGTTTATTCAAACTCCGTTGTGCCCGCATGAAATTACACTTCCAGTCTCTAGAGTTGTAAAAAGCGGGTGATGTTGGTGTCAGTATTGAGTCCCTGTTAGGGGTCAGGGGAGCTGAGCGGGCACTACGAGTAGCGGGTGGTGCAGCAGCTCTCATTGGACCACAGACTGAGGTATGGAGGAGTTGGGAGGATGCAGGAGGTGGGGGTGTGTGTCGGGCCCTCTCGTAATGTAGCGTCCTCAGGGCTGGATGATGATAACTAGGAGTGGTCGCTGAACTGCTACTCTTAGCCCTCAGAGCCCTGGAGATAGAGAGGGGGATGTTGTAGAGAGGGTTCTGTCGTACTGTACGTTGTTGTGCTGGGCATGCGTGCTATATCCACATTTCAGCTGCATCTTCCACGTAGCATGTGACGTCATTACGTCGATATATGACGTCATTATCAGACAGCACAGAGAGAGGAAGGGAGGCTTAAAACAAGAGCACACAGTTCTGGTTACAAAATATATATAGCACAAATTTAAATTTCCAGCACAAAATGGTCCATTTAGCACATGTTTTTTCAGGTGATCAAATGATAAATAAAGGCGAAAGCAAACGGAAATATCACATGTTTTTTGGAGATAAATAATAACAGTGATACACTGAGTCATGATTGTCTGTTGAAAACTCTGTCAGTCATGCTATATTATATCTTACCTTGATTTGTCACCCCGTTTAGGAGCAGGTTTCTGTTTGTTCCAAAGGTAATCCACTGATTGCCTCCGGTTGAATTGAACCTGTGAGTGAACAGGATACAGTTAATATACCTCAAACCAAGCAGAGTTGCTGGTTACGAAGTCACCCCTATTACGCAGTATCCGGGAGCTCGCGATGAGGAATAACTTCATAACCAAGCAGAGCTGGCTAATCTTTAGTAAAGATTCTTTACCTTCATATCATTACATCAACTAAATTCTTTACCTCTAGTTCAGCTAACTTTTGTAACCGTGTAATCCCTTTCCCGGGTTCCCTGGAGTATTTCCTTCGCCATTGAATAAGCAACAAGTCGTAGAATTTAGGTAGAGGGAAGTACTTGAGATATTTTATAGAGTTTTCCTCGGGATAAAGCAGCTCGAGGTCCCCCCTCCTAGCCATCTGAGAGAGATGCATGTTAGAAGTTGGTGGGAAATTGGAGCACTTTAACACTTCTACACACAGGTTGAAACACGTGAACATGCTCTCAGTACACTTCACTGTCGGCATACTAAATCACTAAAATTAAACCTTAGCTAAACCTAAAATTATTTTAAAATCCGTTAAACTTCCGCTCTTTTCAAAAGTTCTAAAGAACTTCCATTCCTTTTTCTCTGTTTTCATTTAAAATGTGTACAGTAGATATCTCATCAAAAGATCAATGCGGCTTCATAGTTGCTTCTTAGGTCCTTACTATATTGTACTTCATGAAATGTGGGACGTGCAAGAAAAGCAATAGTGTCCAGATTAGAGAAAGAAGGTGCAGAGGAGTTAGAGAGAGAGAGAGAAGGATGAGATGGAGAGAGGATGAGAGAGAAAAAGTGTTGTCTTTCGAAAGCAAATCTAGAAATAAAACAATATGATCACATGTGTGTCAATGAAGTGCTATTTTTATTGACCTCATCGCGACAAAACAACAACATATTCTGTTACTCTCAACTCTCTTGAGCCTACTACTTTCTTAACATGCACATAATGTATTGCCAATAATGAATCTTCAGGATCAGGGTAACAAAATACACGAATCTGGAATCACAATGCATTAAAGTAAATATAATAATTAGGCCTTACCTCGTCTTCGTGATGCATAAGGCATCTCATATCATCAGGCGTTAGTTTATCCAGTATCCCCTCTAGCACACTAGGTTCAGTATGGAATCTCTGTGCGTAGTAGGCGTGTTTAGACTTCTCATCACTGGTCAGAGTTATCCCAGGATTGAAATACAGTTGGCTATCCGTATAAACCACCCCAGTGCCCCCACCAGACCCTGATGATACCGGAGTTTCGGGGGTTTCACATTGTAATTGGGATTTAGCACGGGGATTCTCCGGAACTAGAAATCCAGCTGTATTGAACAGATCCTTCACCAGACCGTACTTGATATGTTTATCGAGGGGGGCACTTGTGTGGAGTGACGGGGAGATGTTGACCTGGGGGAGGAGAGTTGTTCATCAGCTGAATTGGAATCAGTGAGTGGCCTGATCAGATAGGAAATGAGTGGAGGGAAAAGTGAGTAGGAAAAGGAGAAAATTGATTGCACGTGAGTGTGTGATTGTATGTGGTATGATAATGGTATGGTTTTACCCAATGTCATAATTGTAGCCATTAGGATTTCTCTCAACACACATAAAAATGAGAATATATTAGCTCATTATGTTTCCTCCCTATCTCTCTCTCTCTCTCTCTGTCTCTCCCACATCTCTTTTCTCAGAATGAATATATAACATGATGTGATCTCAATAACTATTATACCAAGTGTTTTTGCTTTACACTCAATTCTTATCGAGCGGGGTCCCTGGGCAGCAGCTCTACCAACTAATCAATCTCTGTTGTAATTACACATTTCTATGACAATTGGTATGAATTTCGGTCTTTCTTTAAAGCAAGTATGATCATGAAGAAAGGTTGTTGATCAGCTCACCTCAAACAGCCATGGCTTCAGATTTTGGTCCAGGAAGATATCAAAACCAAAGAGCTCGTGGCAGGTGTGCCTGTATTTACAGTGTGACTTGGAGAGACTTGTCACGGTCGGCACCGATGCTATTATCGTCTTTACAATGATTGTCTTTATTTTGGATTTTAGTGCCTCAACATCGTACCCGCCAACTTGAAGGTACTTCCACAGTGCTTTTAAACCCCTGAAAATAAAGAAAAAATGGCAATTTTTAGAGTGTTTATCGGTGGTTAGTTTGCCAAACAACCAATCAGAACTCGTTATTTAGGTCACGTGACTGGTTATCAGCCAATCAGGGACCAGTTTATCGGTGGTTAGTTTGCCGATGTGTTATGAAAGGACGGTGTATGGTATCAACTTTAGACCGTGCTCTAATCGCGCTTTAGTACTTGTTAGTCGCAGCAGGAGAGCACGTTTAGATAGTGTGATATGATAGGTGATGTTGCCATAGCAACCGAGATGGGAGAGAGAGAGAGAGAGAGAGAGAGAGAGAGAGAGAGAGATCAGAGAGAGAGAGAGAGTCGAGAGAGTGATAGAGAGAAAGAGAGAGAGAGAGAGAGAGAGAGAGAGAGAGAAGAGAGAGAGAGAGAGAGAGAGAGAGAGAGAGAGAGAGAGAGAGAGAGAGAGAGAGAGAGAGAGAGAGAGAGGGAGAGAGAGATGGAGAGTGCAGCAGCTGCGTGAGTTGACAGGTGTATGAGTGAGTGTACTAGGGTCGCTCAACTTCATACCCTGGGAACCGGAAAGTTAGAAAACTTCGATCGCAATACAGATATTGTTTGCTAATTGCTTATGATAGAGAATGAATGTGCACACAGTGCGTCGTTCAGTCTTTTAGAGCGACCGCAAAACTGTGTACAGGTAGTACTAAGTACACTCATGAGCTGCAGATATAGAATGCCAGATATGCAAATACGGAGGAGTAATAACGATGTACCGAGACCGATTGTTATTACCCTCATAAGACCCTGATGAACATGAAAGAACGACTTACCATTTGTGACTTTCTGTCCCCGATTCATCCGCATTTTTGATGTAGTCTGTATTATTTTTGTTGACGCTATAGTTCGTCAGATGCACAAAACGGTTGGACAAGGATTTACTCGAGTATGAATACCTAAATAAAGTGTTAGAATTAGAATTGGTCTCTATCGAAACTATCAGAACAAGATTATGGTCAAATAATGAACCTAAATTTTCTCCCCGACCTACTTTGAGGAAGCAAACCGGACCAGTCCATTGTCGTAGAGGTAGATGACTAGAGGATCGTAGGATGAAACATAGACATACATCCTGAGATCAAACTTCCGACCGTTAATAAGGAAGGGACTGGAGAGGTACCTCTGGACAACAATACTTCGTTTCCTAGGTATCTGGTTTAGTTTGTGGACTACTTTGATACCTATACCACGTGCTGATGCCGGCTGAGGGATAACAATTAGTGTTAATTATGGAGTAATTATGGGGTAATCAATTAACTAATTAATTAGAGTGGTATGCATAATTACCGGTTTAATGATCCATTTTTGTTTGTGCCCTGTTTCGTCCCAGTACCGTTTAAAATTCTTCCACTCACTTGGCAGGCAGAATGTCAACGGTAAGAAATCGTATTCCTAGTAACGGAAGAGTGTTACGTTACACAAACCCGCGTTGCTATGGAGACCAAAACTCACAGGAACGGATCAGCAGCTCACTGCAGTAGCAACATCTTTCTTTCTCTCTATCTCTCTCACTCGCCTCTCTGTTTTCTTTCTCTCTCCCTCTCACTGTCCCTTTGCCCCTCTCTCTTACCCCTCCCAAGTCTACCCCAGCCCCCACCTTTCAACTACTTCTTAGGTTTTTACCTTTTTTGTATGCCTCAACTGGGCTTTACTGAGATTTTTCCATAACTTGTCCTTTCGGCCGATTTCAAATGTACCCGGAAAATGGTTGACTTTCTGGTGGGGCAGGATGTTCCGGAACGCTGACGGCTTCATATGTTTACCCCAGTACCCAACCCACTCTTTCTTTCCTGGGGGTGGTGAGGTTTTACTAACGTACCTAACCAGGCACTAAACTCAACCATCAGTAACATTCAATACTAAATGTAAACGTACGAGTAGATGGGACAAATCCCGCTTTGGCGATAATATTTTTGACCACGTTTGGTGTTATGGTGCTCATTTTCCATTTGAGTTGTTTGCCCAACACTCTCGGCATCTTCGCAACTGAGGGTAGAGGTGTGGGTTTCTGTAAATAGAACGCCAGATAGGGGCGAAATCAGAAGGATTACGAGGGGCCTGGGGAGGGGGGGGGGAGAAAATAAGAAATTCAAATGGAGAGAAAGCGTGGTGATTCACTTAGTAACCATAGCAACACGGGGATGGGATATGTGATCATGCATGAGCCTAACTAACAACAATACCTCTCTCCGTTGTAGAGGGAAAGTAGAGGACAGGTGGGCAGTTTTTAAAGAGAGAATTAGTGATGGGTGATCGGGTTGTGGTGATATCTGCCTCAGATCCCACTCCACTGTCTGTTGTCGTGACACTCTCACTCACCTCATCTCTGAAGGAAAATATATGCTACAATCTCACCGAGATATGTTAGTTAGTAAATCACCCAAATTAGTTCGTTACAAACTAGTGACTACTTACGGTTTGTGTTCGAGTGAGGCCCAAGAGGTGGATGTGTGACTGGTAACCACACTATCATCCCCGTCTATATCCGACAACTCCTCGAACTCCTCATCTGGAGGACACACAATGTTATAAAGCAGAACTCACAAGGAAAGTTTCTATTCCAAATTACAAGATCTTGAACCCCACGCCGGTTCAACCTTCGTCCGACAGAAACTCGTCCAGTAGAAGGAACTCTGGAGAAACAGGAGACTGGGAGGTAATGCCACGGTGTTCCGGGGGTATAGGTGGTAACCGACTTGTAACCACTGGTTTCGGCTTGGTTGTGCTCGACAATAACTCGCGACGACGGGCGATAGTATAAATAGTGGGTAGGCTCATAGAGCCGAGTCATGGTTCAGCTTGGCATACCTTTAGAAATGTTTGAAGAGGAGGGAGGTTGGGGTGAGTGAGATTGGGCGGGAAGAACGGGTAACAGACCCTCGGTGTAGATAAATTGTTCAGCAAAGGTACGAAAGGTCATGTCGAGAGTAGCAGGGCCCGCAACGCAAGGCATGCTCTCTTGACGTGCTGCTGCTGTGTTTTAAAACGGCGCTGCATTCGAGATACATGCTGCTTAGCAGGGCACGTTTTAAAACCGAACCAATTTCACGAGATTTACAGGGACAGTGGCGAGGGGAAGGGAGAGAGAGAGGGACACAAACTAAGAAGCAACATACTCGACACAAAATATAGAGAGAGGTTTTCTCCTTTTCTCGCTAAAAAACAAGAGAGAGCCAGTGTGTGCCCTATTCGATTCTCGGATGGCATGCACCCTGTGCAGTAACCAAATAGCGAGGTGTGTGAGATGGACCACACAAAAAATACAGTGCAACTCATCACTACGAAAAGCGACATCAATACAAGAATTGAAGAATCCGCTTGGCTCCTTTTTAAAGTGCTTTTTTAGGAAGTACAGAGAGAGAAACAGTTTGTTTCAAGAGAGGGGATGGATAGAGAAAAACGAAGATAAAAAAGATAGGAAAAGAGATCCAAGAGTCGCAAGCAATGGAAACATACAGAGAGAGAGAGGGGGCTAAGAGAGGGAGAGAGAGTGATTCAAGGCTGACAGAGTGGAACTAGCGCCGCTGGATCAAGAACACAATATGCTTGTTGTGACCATTACCACTCTTCTCACAACATACAGAGGAAGAGGGGGGGGATATCTAGAGGAGCTGTTCATTGGTGCATTGCAGGAGTTTAAAACTGTTCAGTATTAACATTTTATCAAACAATGAACCGATCGCTTCTAGATACTCCTGCAGGTAGGAGAAGACAATGGGAGATAGAGAGTCTCTATTATTAAAGAATCAGAGAGAAAGAAACAGAGAAGAGTACTTGAGAGAAAGAGAAATGTTGTAAAATGGTGTGTCTTACATACTTACCATCGGGTGCTTTGGATTCAAGTTCTGAATTTACATCCCAAGTCGTATCATACTCAGAGTTGGAGTCCTGAAAATATAATGACGGTTCAAAACTGTCCAGATTCAATTTTCTCAGTCCCTGTCCCTCGATACGAGTATTATAAGTAGTACAAAATGTAGTAGCAAAAAAAGAGAACGCAACGGTTCAGTTTCTCCAAATTAACAGAATTTGAATTTACCTCAAGACCATCTGTAGACCCGGGCCACAATGGTGTTTTGTCTCTGACGTCTGAAAATGTGTCTATTTTCAGACAAGCAATGGATCTGCCGGAGAAAATCAACTTGCGATAGACTCTTACCCTGGGATATAGTCGCTTTAGGAGTAGAAGTTCTGACAGGAGTGACTTTAGGAGTTGTCCCTTTTTTCGGAGCAGCCCGTGGTTTGGTCGCCTTGTCAAAGTTTGCAAGTCGAGTTGTTGAAGTAAAATCACTGGTAACTGAGCCTCTAGTGTAGGGTCTAACGGTACTAGCAAGCCTTGGAACTTCGCTCTTCTGAGGACTGGGCTTCCCTAACTTGCTTGGCGCCTAAAAAGGACTTTTTACACTCACAATTCACATGGCTGTTTCGGATCTGTGGATTTAATTACCGAAGTATCGCGGGACCTACCTTTGGAATTGGTTTTGTTTCGGGTGCTCTAGACCACGGTGAGCTGCCAGCTTTCCACAGAGTACATCGTTTTTCGCATTCCCCGTTCGGGGCGTCCAAAAGTTTGAGGATAGATGTTTTGCTTTCTTTCTTGAAGGAATTAACTTGTGCTGAATCCAGACAAGTCTTTAGTTCCGCCAGTGAGCAGAATCGCTGATCCGGTTTTGAGCTTTGAATAGGAATAAGTTTGCTAGGGTATTGCGCTTGATTTTTGCGTAGCTCTCGCCTCTCCATACCATCGAGTCGGGATGCCGCATAATTACATTAGGAAGTTACTAAAAAAGGAGACAGTTGATTTCGGATAGCCTGAGCTTAGTAAGCATAACGTATTACTCAATTTCATTTTCAGTTGCATATTGAGGTAGTGATTTTATGTGTAAAGGGGTGCTTGTTTCATCGGGATATTGATGAAAATAGCAGATGGTCCATGCCCGTATATGGTCAATGCCCGTATTGTTCTCAGCACTCGCACTGCCATTTGAAGGGGTGACGACTTGGCAGTTGGCCTTGATTTGCATTTTGCCTAGCTAGACCGGAGACCCCTTTGAACAAAACAAGCCTAGATCTCGTTTGTGAGCGTTTAACATATCCTTTGTTTGCAGTGGTATTACGGGTATCGAAATTCGAAAGCCTACACACCCTAAATTATACCTGTCACTGTGCGAACTACATTGACCAACGACAGCCCAAGACACGCACCTGAAATCGGTGTGTTCTGAGCGGTAATTGGGAGCTCATGTTGGCATACGTTGCAGGCCCCTTATAATATAATATAAGGGGCCTGGAGGGAATACCGCGCTAGGGGGGAATACATAATCAATCATATCTCCGGTTCCAGATAAGGTACAGAAATCGTTTTGGTAGCGTTGGAAAGAGGAAGATAACAGCTTTCAAATGCAACCGGTTTCAGGTCTCTATCTTATCAGGAACAGGAGATATGAACCAAACTCCGCAAAATCGAGTGCGGTAAAATCAAAATTTGAATGAAATTTTAAAAAAGGTGTCCCTGCAAGAATCTGTGACGTCACTTTTTGAAAACAACCCATCTTTCAACGGCTATTGCTCAGCCTCCTTAAGTCCAATTAACTTTTCTCAAAAACAGCAAGGTAGATAATCGTCAGATCTAACAACTGGTGAAAGAATCAAGTCAAACGGACTTCAGGAGCCAAAGTTATAAGCACCGCCGTTTTTTCGACCGCAAAGTTATCTTCGACCCAGCCGGGATCAGGCCAAACGCGCGCGCGGCATTCCCTCCAGTCCCCTCGTTGCGGGGGTGCGCGCATGAGGGGGCTGCAGCGCATTCCAAGAGCTCATGCAGTGAGACGTAATTAAAGTCCAATTTTTTATTTAAGCGACAGGCCGCCGCGCATCAAAATGGAGCACTTGAAATCGATTTCCGGTTCCTGATAAGCTAGCGACTTTTTCTTGGTGCCATTGGAAAGATAAAAATTTTATCTTTCCAACGCAACCAAGATCAAGTCTTTATCTTATCAGGAACCGGAGATATGGCCAATTAACTAATTGAGTGCGCGGCGGCCTGTCGCTTAAATAAAAAATTCGACTATACTTAAAGTCGGATTTTTTGAAGTTGTCACCCCCCTTCTCGTGCGCGGAATGTTTTTGCGCGTCACATCACATGTTAACGTGTGGTGTGCGCGTCAAAATTGATAAATTTCACATGCGCGGTCATTTCGGGGTGACAACTTCAAAAAATCCGACTTTAATTAGGGTCCCAATGGATACAACAGAGCTTTTTTAATTGGAATGCCGGGTACCGTCGTTCAGCCTTCAGCCGTGAGACAGGGTCCAGACTCCAGGGAAACTTTCCCCGGGAAAGTGGAAAGTCACTTTGAAAACCAAAAAGAGTTAAACTCGAATTTATTTAGTTTCACCTATCTGAGCTGCGGAGGCGCGCATTAGAATTTCGCGCGTTACGTATTAATGCATCGCATTTTATGACCCTGATTGAGTTCATTTTTCGCGAACTTTTTTGCTTTTTCAAAAAATTTTGGCGATCCGCCAGCTTTTGAATTTTTAAGTTTTTCTTCCCCAGCAGCGTTTGCCAAGTTTCTTAGGGCTTCCTAGTTCACACTCACTACTGCAGCTTTTTATAACGTACTGTAAACATTGGTAAAGTCGGATTTTTTGAAACTGTCACCCCCCTGAAATAACAAAATTTGCCATATCTCCGGTTCCTGATAAGATAGAGACTTGAAATTTGGAGGTTCGGAAGAACTTAGCAAGATCTTCGTAACCTCCAAATTTCAAGTCTCTATCTCGTCAGGAACCGCATTTATGGTCATTTACGAAATTTGAAAATACCCAGGGGGGTGACAGTTTCAAAAAATCCGACTTTAAAGGCAAACCCAACCAACAATAGCCCTGCCGCGCGCCACCCCAAAAAGCATCTCAATACCTACAGATTTTTTTCAGGTCTCGCGTGTTTTCTAAACTTTGCAAACTTCTCCAAATTTTACTTTACAACTTTTTCCAACTGTTCTTGCCACTTTTCAAGGCTTGATGGAAGTCTTTTGAGGCTGCATTTTCTGCTGAAAATGAATCCTTCTTTTGCAATTATCTTGCTTTCAGATGCTTTTGCCCTAAAAGCTGTGTTCAAGGGTCAAATACCCTAACAGTGCGATAAAAGAGGGACAAAAGGTGGTTATTTGACTCTTGGACACACATAACTTTTAGCGCCAAAACATTTGAAAGCAAGATAATGGCAAAATAAGGATTCAAACCCAGCACTGGGCCAGCAGAAAACGTAGCTTTAAATGGTGTCAATCAAAAGACAAAACCATAAGACAAAACAAAATTAGAAAGTTAAAAGTACTGAAGTTTGCGAAGTTTTGAAAGCACAAGCGATACCTAATATGTTAAGGTGTTGGGATGCTTTCGGATCAATAAATTACCAAATTCTAGCGTTTAGTAACACCCTTCTCTTCAGATTATCGCAACCTGAACCAGGGAAGATCTTCTCATAATTAAAGATGAATTAGGGTCACCACACACCAAAGTTAAAATTAAAATTAAAATTTGACGTTTTTGGTCATAACTCTGCCATTTCTTGGCAAAATTGCTTCATTTTGGGCTTGTTGGAAAGAGGGCATCGAGCCCGTTCTGAACAGCCCAAGAAACTTGAAATCGGCGCAAAGTGCGCGGCGTTAAGGCGCATAATGCGCGCGTTAAAATTTTAAAATTTTAACACACACATTTTGCACTGTAACGCCGCGCAATTTGCGCCGATTTCAAGTTTCTTGGGCTGTTCAGAACGGGCTCGATGCCCTCTTTCCAACAAGCCCAAAATGAAGCAATTTTGCCAAGAAATGGCAGAGTTATGACCAAAAACGTCAAATTTTAATTTTAATTTTAACTTTGGTGTGTGGTGACCCTTAACTGAAGCGTTAAGGGTCCCGCTATTCTAACCCAGTCAAGGGAGCTGGGAGACGATGCAAGTGAATCAAATCATCAAAATCAGGTATGAACAGTTAAATGTTAATATCACTAGCATGGCTGGGGTGACCGCCCTTCTCGATGTGTCGACCCTTTTTTCTCTCTCCCGGCTTTCCATTTCTCTATTTCCTCATCTCTGTGTCTCTCTCTGTCTCTCTCTCTGTCTCTCTCTGCCTCCCTCTCTCTCTCTCTCTCTGTCTCTCTGTCTCTCTCTCTCTCTCGCACTCTCTCTCTCTCTCTGTTCTCTCTCTGTTCTCTCTCACTCTCTCTCCCTCTCTCTCTCTGTATATCTCTTTCTCTCTCCTTTTTTTTATCTCTCTCTCTCTCTCTCTCTCTCACTCTCTCCGCGTAACCAAACTACGTATTGACCCACCTCTGGATCCCTACTAAGCAACATGTGGACCCCTTCCAACCCACTCCTGAGTCCTTTACCTCAGCTCCCTTCTAACCGACCTCTCGTACCCCTTTTTCCCAACTCTGGAACACTTGTTGCTGACCTCTCGACATTTTCTTACTTCTAACCCACCTCTTGCCGGGCAAGAGGTTGCAAGACTTGTCCCCTACCCATCTTCTAACCCACCTAACAGACCCCTTCTAACCCACCTAACAGACCCCTTGTAACCCGCATTTGAACCCCCTCTAACCCAGACCACCTCTGACCTCAATAGTTTATCAAATTTATTAATAACACAATACTCTCTCAGATCCCGTTCCGGGAACCAAATTACTGGGCCAAGATTACCTACAGACTAGATGAGCTAAACACTCTTGTAGGGGAACCGTTCACAGCAGCTTCTCATCACCGGCAGATCTTTATTGATGGATTTACAGACCCTGGTAAGTGGACCCCCCTCTCTCTCTATCTCTCTCTCTCTCTCTCTCTCTCTATATATATATATATATATATATATATATATATATATCTCGCTCTCTATCTCTCGCTCTCTATCTCTTTCTCATTCTCATTCCCTTTGTCATTCTCTCATTCTGTCATTCTGTCATTCTCTCTCTGTGTCATTCTCTCTCTGTAATTCTCTCTCTGTCATTCTCTCTCTGTAATTCTCTCTCTGTCATTCTCTCTCTGTCATTCTCTCTCTGTCATTCTCTCTCTGTAATTCTCTCTCTGTCATTCTCTCTCTGTAATTCTCTCTCTGTCATTCTCTCTCTGTCATTCTCTCTCTGTAATTCTCTCTCTGTCATTCTCTCTCTGTAATTCTCTCTCTGTAATTCTCTCTCTGTCATTCTCTCTCTGTCATTCTCTCTCTGTCATTCTCTCTCTGTCATTCTCTCTCTGTCATTCTCTCTCTCTGTCATTCTCTCTCTGTCATTCTCTCTCTGTCATTCTCTCTCTGTCATTCTCTCCTTGTCATTCTCTCTCTGTCATTCTCTCTCTGTCATTCTCTCTCTCTGTCATTCTCTCTCTGTAATTCTCTCTCTGTCATTGCAATGCCGATTGCCGTCACTGCCATATAACGGGCGCCAAAAAAGCCGAATCCGCCCTGAAATCCGGGTCTAATTTGGCTTTTTTGATCTGGCTTTTTTTATTTGGCAGTTATGATCTGGCTTTTTTGATCTGGCTTTTTTGATCTGCTTTTTTTGGGTTTTTTGATCTGCCTTTTTTGGCTCTTTCTGATCTGGCTTTTTTGGCATTTTTGATCTGGCTGTTTTTTATATCAAACTTTTTTCGGTATATTATATCTTTTCCCTATCGATATAAAATGGTAAAACTAGATCAAAGAAGTCATTTTAAAGTGTTTTTGATGTCATACAGACCATATATAATGTCAGAATTACATGCCAAAATGACCAAAAAAGTAGGGCCAAAAAAGCTAAACCCGCCCTAACTCTGGGATTGATCTGGCTTTTTTGGCCTTGCCTCCCCCCCCCCCCCATAACATTTATTATTACTCGTCTGACGTCTCAATCATTCTGACCACATCCACCACATCCCCGTTGAAGCCTACCATTTCGTGACATGTCTTACTTCCCCTTTAGACCATCCCATTTCGTGACATGTCGCCAAGAATCGAACCCCGCCTGCAATAACTGCTACATTAAATCAGGTGGAAACAGCATGCGGAGAATGAGTAATGATAGAGTGAGGACAGAGTCATCGAATACTTCGATAAATAGTCTTAGTAACAGACAAAGTCGCCGCTATTCTAAACAAGTGGATGCCGCTATTATTAAGGTAAGTGTGGAAGATGGTTGGCAGGGTGGGGGGGGGGGTTGTAAAGATAACCAAATATCACCATGACAAGCACGGGTTACATAGTAAACTGGGGATTGTGTGGATTGTAGATCTTGTGGTTTTGTGCCCTAAATTGTGGTTGTGTGCCCTAAATTGTGGTTGTGTGCCCTAAATCCATCAACTTCCTCTCTAGATATTGGATATGTTTCGGAACCTCCCCAGTTACCTCCCAATCCAGAGGCACTGGGTTTCATGGACGGGCTCATGGAGGGTCGGAATACCAGACCATCTCTCACCGGGGACACCATCTTATCACACAGAGGTACTATCTTATCACACAGTTGCAGCTGTTATATCTCCCCCCCCCCCCCACCCTTTTCGCTCCTTTCTCATCTCCCCTTTTATTTCTCCTCCCATTATGGGCCCAATACTAAACCATCCTCCCCCAATAATAGCCTACCCCCTCTCTAGGGTCCAATACTACACAGTGGAAGATGGAAATAAGGAACTATCCCCGGATACAATAGATTGGACAGTAGACAGACCGATTCTCACATTCCTAACTTACTCGAGCTATAATAACGGAACTTGCAACTGTGAGGCAGCAAACTCGTCTGGTACTGTAACCAGCACCGATGCGATCTATCATCTACCAATATGGACTATGGAGGTAAATGAGTGGGTCGGGTAATTGCCAATTGGTTGGGTAATTGGCATAGATCGAGAGGGGGAGAGAGAGAGAGAGAGAGAGAGAGAGAGAGAGAGAGAGAGAGAGAGAGAGAGATAGAGAGAGAGAGATAGAGAGAGAGAGAGAGAGATCTCTCTCTCTCTTCTTCCTCTCACATCTTTTCTGCTCTCTCTCTCCTCTCTCTTCTCCTCTCTCTCGCCGCGCGCTACTCCTTCTCGCGCTTCTCTCTCTCTGACTTTTTTCTCTTTTTGGACGACCTCGATATTTGGACAGCCCGGGGTACATTCCCTTAACCGAAATGGCATTTCAATTTCCTGAGTTACTCGATATTATTATTATCAAAAAACTTTCTTTTTACAGATTGTTACAACAAGAAAGTGGAAGAAGGGGTTTAGGAGCTCTGGGATCTTTAATGAACTGCTGATCCTAGTTGATTGGTGAGTTTAAAAACAGGGCACAGGTGAAAGTAAGAGAAAACAACTCTGATTTTGATGAAATAAGAATGTTCTTTGGTCTCTAAATCATTTGTTAACAGTCAACACATAGGACACGCAGTCTAAATTCTCATTTATTTCCATCTAATCTCTGTTGTTGTTGTTAGTATCACTCTATCTTGTTTCACTTTCAGGTGTTTTATGAACGCGAAGAATATGACGTGATTATGGAAAAGATCCCAAATATCGATGTGTTCACTGTTGGACGACCGTCTGTTTTATTGATGCTTTATCGAAAAAGTGGGTCGAGTATGTTTAATGTTAAAGGAGGAATGAAGTGAACAAGAACAATGAATCGGGAAGATAAAGAGTTTTTATAAAAACAATCAATTAATTTTCATACATTTATTTGTGTTCGTTTGATTATTTGATTGTCCATTAATTTTATTCTTATTTGGCTGATTAATATATTGGTCTACCGTACAATCAAAGATCCTTTCAATTTGTCACTGTCAGGTCCAATTTCCGATCCCTTTGTCCTCGTTCCCGCTCAAACGAAATGAAAGCACACCAACTTGCGCGCAAAACCGTTGAGAAGTCCGCGCGGGGTCACACTCACTGCTGACATTCGCTTGCCATCTTTTAAACCCAACCCTTGTACGTAACGCGCGATGACTTGATTTGAGGGCTATTTTAGCTTGGGTTTTCGTTTATTTCCGCGGGTGAACATTTCCGCGGATTCATGATTTTTGACCTGTTTCACCAGGGGCGGTGCGCGGCGTTCATTCACGAAAAAAAATTTGGGTCCAGCGCTGCAGAAAATACATTTAAATGTAACGCGCGAAGGGTGGTCTGGACCATATTGGTCAATAGCGCTGCCACATTAGCTTTTTCCCGCGCGCATTCGTTTTTTAAATTGAAAATCGGCTCATTTTTTCACTTTTTTTGACGATTTTTTCACTTTTTGGCAAGTTTTCCTATTTTCTTCTCTTCTTTCGTCCAAAAAGTGGGTCCTGGACCCAAGGGATCCAGCCTTGCTTCGCCCCTGTGTTTCACGGTAAGATTTTTCGCGGATCTCTCTTCCCTAAATTTAAACTGCTATTTAGAAACTAATCTCCGAAAAAGTTTCATGGTCAAAAATTTCACGGTTTTTCAATCCCGAAAAACGCGAAGATAAATGCACCGCAACAATAACAACGTTTACAGTAATCAGTATTACAATTTACATTTGATTATTGTCAAGTGTATACACGTATTAAGTATTTATATTCACCCCCCCCCCCCCCCCATTACGTATAACGATCATTTTATCGGATTGAGTTGCTGTGTCTGTACGCTGATCAAATTTCTGTGTGTCGAAGTAAATTGTCCGTATTCGGTCTGTGACAGACCGCTGACCGAAGTCAGAACAGACAGTCCGTCGCCCGTTAAATATTTCACATTGTACCTTTAACTTTTATATCGATCATGATGCCTGCTCATTTGGCTATGAAAGATCAAAGCGAAGACCAAATACCAAATTAAGGTTACACGTATGTTCGATCAGAGAGATTGAAAGAGAGATTGAATCATAAAATACGGGACATTTGATCTATTATATCTCTTTGAGTCAAAGACTTTGACAAAAGTTTGCTTTCGATCTTGATGACCGTGAGGTGATCTAATCAGTGACGAAGATCTTGGGATCACATACCAAGATGGACATTTTAATTCATTTCTTCTTCAGGTAGTAAACATGATCGACCAACTACCACTGGAGGTTTTCAACATGGTCCTGGAGTATCTACCTGCAAAATCTACACTGGAAGTGGCGTGTGTCTCGCAGACCATGCTCGAAGCTGCGGGTGATTCACGGTTGTGGCAGGCTTACTGTGAGCGCGACTTCAATGTATCTGTCCGACACCCAAGCCTTGCGAAGGACATGTACCGCACCTTTCTGGTTCCATCCCGCACCCTCATTGGTACTTGGGATAGAGTTGTTCGCCCTAAGGTGGGCCATCTGGCGGTAACATTCTCCAAATCCAGCTACACTGTTACTGGTGCTTGGCATAGACCTGGCAGCTCCCCTTCTCGGATCTTCTCTGCACGCTTTGTTGAGGGCTCACCGCAGTTTGTTTGTGAAGTCGGAGGGAAAGCCCATCCTTGCATCGCGACAGTTGTAAAGAGATCTGTGTGTGGAATCAGAACAGAGTGTCTGGCACTCAGTTGCAAAATGAGGCATTACCCTTCAAACAGTTTCCACTTTGTGAAACGATCTTTCAAAGGAGGCTTCTAATATTTAGTCGCTTGACACTATGTTCCTGCTAAAATAATAATAAAGTATGATTTTCTTACTTCTTGACTTTCTTACATTTTGATCTGTGAAGAGAGATACTGGCGAAAGTGCTCGACTGGAACTTGAACAAAACAATTTCCGATTAGACTTTCTTACTTCTCTATAAATAAAATAATGATAATATAATGTGTTTAAATTTTAAAACATAAGACTTATCGATCCTAAAATAAAATTGATGCGTTTTAGCATGTTTTTAAATTGCAATTTATAGAAAATATATGTTTGTTTGCAGACAAAATAGTTTTCAGAGTGAATTGTTCAATATCGGGCGGTAAATTTGATTGTAAGTAATCTGTAAAACTTGGCCGCCCTGTTATCAATTTAGCAGTTTTATTATCAGAGTTTTCTCATGTTTTTATACATTTTTTAATATTTTCTTACACATTTCCCTTTTAACAATTGTTTTATTGGCGTCAATTCTATCCTCGTCCCCCCCTCCTATTCCACTAATTGGCATTGATTGACTCCTCTCGCCGAGTGTCACCCATCTCTTATTTCTTACACGAATGTGTGGCTTTCCTGTCTCTCAGCATCTTCTTTTCTCTCTCTCTCTCTCTCTCTCTCTCTCTCTCTCTCTCTCTCTCTCTCTCTCTCTCTCTCTCTCTCTCCTCTAGTTCTCTCTCTATCTCTCTCTATCTCTCCTTCTCTCTCTCTCTCTCTCTCTCTCTCGCTCCTTCTCGCTCTTTCTCTCTCTATCTTTCTCCACTCTCTCTCTTCCTCTATCTCTCTCTCTCTCTCTCTCTCTCTCTCTCTCTCTCTCTCTCTCTCTCTCTCTCTCTCTCTCTCTCTCCCCGAGGCCTTCACACAATCAATTTACGAAGATTTCTTTTGTAATGGACCACCTATTATAATACACATATGAGCCAATTTTCTCTTTTTACCAGTCCCTGCAGTGTTTTTTCGAATTCCTCACAACTTCCAAATCGGAGCCCCCAACCCTTGTGTTACTACATGACAAAACATAACCCAACTACACCCCTCCCTCAACTTACCTAACTTACCTCCATCAACTAACCTAACTAACCTCCTCCGGCCTCCCTCAACTAACCTAACTTACCTCCCTCCCTCCATCAACTAACCTAACTAACCTCCTCTGGCCTCCCTCAACTAACCTAACTTACCTCTTCCCTCCATCAACTAACTGCTAACTAACTGACTCTGCTCTATTTTATAGCACCCCTCCCTTCCTCAACTAACTGACTCTGCTCTATTTTATAGCACCCCTCCCTCCCTCAACTAACTGACTCTGCTCTATTTTATAGCACCCCTCCCTCCCTCAACTAACTGACTCTGCTCTATTTTATAGCACCCCTCCCTCCCTCAACTAACTGACTCTGCTCTATTTTATAGCACCCCTCCCTCCCTCAACTAACTGACTCTGCTCTATTTTATAGCACCCCTCCCTCCCTCAACTAACTGACTCTGCTCTATTTTATAGCACCCCTCCCTTCCTCAACTAACTGACTCTGCTCTATTTTATAGCACCCCCTCCCTTCCTCAACTAACTGACTCTGCTCTATTTTATAGCACCCCTCCCTCAACTAACTGACGCTGCTCTATTTTATAGCACCCCTCCCTCCCTCAACTAACTGACTCTGCTCTATTTTATAGCACCCCTCCCTCCCTCAACTAACTGACTCTGCTCTATTTTATAGCACCCCTCCCTCCCTCAACTAACTGACTCTGCTCTATTTTATAGCACCCCTCCCTCCCTCAACTAACTGACTCTGCTCTATTTTATAGCACCCCTCCCTTCCTCAACTAACTGACTCTGCTCTATTTTATAGCACCCCTCCCTTCCTCAACTAACTGACTCTGCTCTATTTTATAGCACCCCTCCCTTCCTCAACTAACTGACTCTGCTCTATTTTATAGCACCCCTCCCTCAACTAACTGACTCTGCTCTATTTTATAGCACCCCTCCCTCCCTCAACTAACTGACTCTGCTCTATTTTATAGCACCCCTCCCTTCCTCAACTAACTGACTCTGCTCTATTTTATAGCACCCCTCCCTCCCTCAACTAACTGACTCTGCTCTATTTTATAGCACCCCTCCCTCCCTCAACTAACTGACTCTGCTCTATTTTATAGCACCCCTCCCTTCCTCAACTAACTGACTCTGCTCTATTTTATAGCACCCCTCCCTCCCTCAACTAACTGACTCTGCTCTATTTTATAGCACCCCTCCCTTCCTCAACTAACTGACTCTGCTCTATTTTATAGCACCCCTCCCTCCCTCAACTAACTGACTCTGCTCTATTTTATAGCACCCCTCCCTTCCTCAACTAACTGACTCTGCTCTATTTTATAGCACCCCTCCCTCCCTCAACTAACTGACTCTGCTCTATTTTATAGCACCCCTCCCTCCCTCAACTAACTGACTCTGCTCTATTTTATAGCACCCCTCCCTCCCTCAACTAACTGACTCTGCTCTATTTTATAGCACCCCTCCCTCCCTCAACTAACTGACTCTGCTCTATTTTATAGCACCCCTCCCTCCCTCAACTGACTCTGCTCTATTTTATAGCACCCCTCCATCAACTAACTGACTCTGCTCTATTTTTTAGCACCCCTCCATCAACTAACTGACTCTGCTCTATTTTATAGCACCCCTCCCTCAACTATCTGACTCTGCTCTATTTTATAGCACCCTCCCTCCCTCAACTAACTGACTCTGCTCTATTTCATAGCACCCCTCCCTCAACTAACTGACTCTGCTCTATTTCATAGCACCCCTCCGGCCTCCCTCAACTAACTGACTCTGCTCTATTTTATAGCACCCCTCCCTCCCTCAACTAACTAACCTAACCAACTAATTGTATTTTATAGCACCCCGTGTCATGGTGGGGGAGGACGATTTTGGTGAGATATTTGAGAAATCCCAAGAACAAGAATCACAACCACCAGCTGAAGATGAAGACTACGATTCAGAATTATCTTTTGATAGCATTCCCGAAGGAGCATCAGCAGCCGATCTGTCCCATGCCCTCGATGATTTTGAAGAGGAGGATATACCCCTTCTGACCGATGAAGAGGAGATAGAGGGCGGGGAGAATTTATCGCCCCCTGTTGACAGTAGAGGTCCAAGAAGGGCGGCTGCAGAGCGGGCTGGGGAAGTCCTGGATAGAATAGTTGAGGAGGAGAAGGAGAATTGGTTGGATTACCGGGGGAAAAACAGGAGAAAGAGGGTGAGGAGAGACAATGAAGAGGAGGATGGGATAATAAAACGATATAAGGAGGAGCCATACCATGTAGAACGAGGTACACATTGTCATTAGAGTCACACATTCATTATATATCATGTTTTGTTCAATGTGTGTGTGTGTGTGTGTGTTTGTGTGTGTGTCCCAAAATTGTCCAGTTATTGTTGTTTTGGTATGAAGACAGTGGTAGTTGTGTGGCTTTGTGATGGTCGACGGTAGCTCAAGTGGTAAGGTCATGTTGTGTCGTGTGTTATACAGTACTAGACGGAAGTTGTATTGCCCATGTCTGAACGAAAGTGTGATCTTGCCAATCTATATTGACAAGGTTATATTACACTTCCGTCTATCATGGTTAGGTCTTGTTTTATAATATGACTGTAAACAAACACATACACACATCACTGTCTGTATCTCTCTGTACATGTAATAAAGCGCGGGGTTTCGCTCTCTCTCTCAGTGTGTACATCTGTCTGTTTTTACAGTCTACCACCGATGTACACAAACACATCTCCCCTTTGATGTTCTCAATCATGTAGTGCAAATCCCAGGCCCCGGTTATCATTCATCATTTCACTGCCCCCTGGATTCCACCGCTCCTCTCTCCTACTGCTCCTGCTGCAGTATGTGTTGACTGTCAGAGAGAGGGGGAACACGAGTTGCGCGCGGATACCACACTCTCATGCTTTGTAGAGAATGGGTGTTGCGCGCATGAAAACCACACAACAGTAGGTGGCTGTTGAGTGTTTTGAGGCGCGCGGGCCGCCAGTCTAGCACTCTCACGTTGTTTTAACATGGCAGTGCGTGTGTTAGAAGTTTTCCTCTCCTCTTTGTCACACATTAACATCCGATGTTAGGTAAACAACAGTCTTGTATGTTTTCAGAGTGTACCTAATTGTGCTGTCACGATCGTCATGTTGAGCATCACCTTCTGTGACTCAAGGTTCAGGGTACATACCACATCTGAGAAATAGTTAACTTTCACTTCCCACATACACGAATCACGATCCATCTACTATCCTCTCTCTCTCTCTCTCTCTCCTTCTCTCTCTCTCTCTCTCTCTCTCTCTCTCTCTCTCTCTCTCTCTCTCTCTCTCTCTCTCCTCTCTCTCATATTTCCAACTAACCCCCTCTCTCATCTCAGTTCGACCCCGGTCTGGTGCAAAGATGAGTCTATATCGGAGTACCCGTCTCCTACAATACCCTAGTCGGGGAAGGCGAATGAGCATGTTAGAAATATCCAGCAAACAAGTGGATGATGGGCTCATCTCCATCTTTAGAAGAGACATGCACTGTACTGATGCATGTATGATACGAGTCATTGAAATGTCTGGGGTGTGCAGGTAAGAAAACTTGTGATATGTTCTATCCCTCCGGGGCACGGTGAAAAAGGGTCGAGCAAAAGAAAATATTGTCCAGTAGCTCACCTTTGTCAATAAATCCAGTCCACCAGTTGGTTTTCTATCTGCCCTGAGTGTCTCTAACACATCTCTCTCTCTAACATCTTTCTAACACATCTCTCTCCTGCTTACAGACAGTCAATGCTGAGCTGCACCATCCCCATGCTGTGCATAAACCGGACTCTCCTGGAGGAGAATGTAGCGAGCCTTTCACCCGGGTGTTTCCTACGAATCACCAGGATGCAGAACGCTGATAGTATCGATGTCTTCCAGAACAGTGATGTATTTGCTAAGAGGAGTGTGATCAAGGGAGGTGATATTCTGAGGACGCTGGCGGTGTATGAGACAAGAGAGCAGTTTGATTTGCAGGTAGTTGTAGATAACCCGATCATACATGTACATTGTACACTGTACAGTGTACAATGTACACCTTATATAATCTTGGTAGCCGGCTACCCTTCTATTATTATAGTCGAGCCAGCTACCAACTCTTCCTTGTTCATCTCAGTACTCTTGACTGAGCTCAACCGTTTGAACAGTGCCCCACGTACAATTGTGCAGCACTGACACACCGTCCCGGGTTTATCACTCATAATAATAAGTACCACATTTACCGTGTGTATGTGCGGGTCGGTACCGGTAGCTAAAACAACTAATCAGGTGTCCCAGTATGCTGACTCGGAAAAGGAGGATGTCCCCTCTCCTCTGGATTACACTCACTATTACACCAAGTCCAATCAAACCATACCATTTTACATGCTCTTCAAGGTAACACACAGAGTCATGAATACACAGAGTTATCATTCCCAGATTCATTCTCAAGATGTCAGGAACCGACCGAAACAAGTAAACAACCAATCAGAAATCGTTATTTAGGTCAAGTGACTGATTATCAGCCAATCAGGCACCAGTATTTCCTGATTCGGTCGGTTCCTGCAAGATGTATACCCCGAGGCCTGAAGGGGGGGGGGGGCCGGCTGAAGTTTTTGAAGTTTGAAGTTTTCCACCCTACTTTTTGAGTTTTTGAAGTTTTTGAAGTTGACTTCAAAAACTTCAAAAACTCTAAACTACTTTTTTATGCTATCAGTGACTATTATTACACTTGTTTAGGTTAGTTTCATGCTTAATACATATTGTGGTAAAGTTATCCGTACTTGTCTGCACTTTTTCTACCACAAATTAGGATATTTACAATGATTCCTAACCATGAAATCCATGACACAATTTGGTGTAAAAAATTTAAATTTTTTGTAAAAACAGATTATATTTTCATTCTATAACTCAAAATATTGCCTAGAAAATGCTAAGAATGTGTTTAGAAGTTATGAAGTAAATTTTCAAATTTTTTTTGGGGCCACACCCTTTTTGCCAGTTTCACAAAATGTAAATTTTTTATGAAGGGAGTAGTGAAAAAATTATGGTCACCAAAATCATCAGCGGCCTCGAGTTAGTGGGGGTACGTGCCAAAATGAAGTCTCCACCTCATCTAATTCGAGGGATAATGGGATATTTTCATAATTTTGTGTGTGCGCATGACTTTTTTTGGGCTAGACCAGTTTTAATGGTTTATGAGTGACTATAGGCTTTTTAAAGGGGTGCATCTTGTTCGGAATATGCAAGTTTATATAAGAGTTATGAAGCAACATAGGGCCTATCTCCAACGGTTTAGGAGATATGAGTTTTTGAAGTTTTTGAAGTTTTTGAAGTTTTCCACCCTAAGTTTCTCTTTGAAGTTTTTGAAGTTGACTTCAAAAACTTCAGCCGGCCCCCCCCCCCCCCCCCCCCCGGCCTGAACACAGATTCATTCTTCCTATACTCCCCCTCCCCCCGTTATTCTAATGACCAGATTCATTCATCTCCCCCACAAATGTTTGATCTCTTACTAACACTCTCCTCCCTCCTGCAGGACCAGGATATGCTGGATAAGGAGGCCCGGAAGGTGCTTTACAACAGATTTACCAACATCCAGCGGCTAGACCGAGGTGTCGGATCACGTCTGAAATGGAAGTACATGGAACGCTATGGGATAGATGACAATGACACTATCGAGAACCTGGAACAGAAGGCTAACGTCAGTTTCTCTATCTTCCGACACACTGGATACTTGTTGTACGAGAGTAGGGAGTACAGGGAGAAGCATGTGACTATGATAAAGGCACCCAGCGGGCTCTACTACTTCATCCCAAAGAGAATGCTGGGGGCATTCGGTAGCCAGTGGGCACACCGGTACAAATGGAATGACAGGAAGTATCACAACAACATCAAGATGCAACGTGAGGCTATGAAAACAGCACCCCCACAGTTAGAGGTTGACCTATCCGCCACCCCGTACTCTAAACCCCGTGCTGTGAGCATTCCCCTACAGCCCAGTGATCAAGTGGGGGAGAAACCGGGGGAGGAGGAGGTGATCACCCGGAACACCAAGCTGCACAGCCCCATTGTACGGGGTCCCCAGGATCTATATCCGCGGTATGTCCGAGGTAAAGGGGGCTACAAGGCCAGGACACCCCACGTTAAGAAGCGGTGTGATCAACCTGCTGGTGACGATGATGGGACGACGGAGCAGGGAGATGATGAATCCTCGCTAAAGCATGAGACTGAGACTACCGGAATGGATGCGTTGTGGTCACCGAAATTGCTAACTTTGATTGATACTGAGTACGATATCGCTGCCCTCCCGCTCGGAGGAAAGATGGAACAGACAGTGAGGCTGATGACGGTGGGTAGTAAGGGAGAGAATTCTCCTGGGGGATCCAAAGTCACCATGATCAGTACCAATAAAGTACTGGCTAAGGGGGAGATTCTTTTGACCACTAAGGATCATATCATTTTCATAATTCCGAGGACTAAGAACAACAAGAAGGTTGCCACTCTGGACAGTAGTCAGGGGAGTGAGGGCTCCAACCAGGACAGCCTTTCTGATCCGGCAAGTGGTGAATCTAATAGTAGCAGTCAGGAATCGACCGAGAGTTCCATCCAGTCACAGCAGGAATGCCCCATCCAATCACAACCGGAATGCTCCAACCAATTACAGCAGGAATGCTCTATCCAATCACAGCCGGAATGCTCCATCCAATCACAGCCGGAATGCCCTATCCAATCACAGCCGGAATACTCCATCCAATCACAGCCGGAATGCTCTATCAAATCACAGCCGGAATGCTCCATTCAATCACAGCCGGAATGCTCTATCAAATCACAAGCGGAATGCTCCATCCAATCACAGCCGGAATGCTCTATCCAATCACAGCCGGAATACTCCATTCAATCACAGCCGGAATGTCCCATCCAATCAGAATCCATAATACCACAGAAGAGTTTCACCCAATTGCTACTAGAAAGTTCCGACCTATTACAGCAGGAATGGGCAACCCAACCATCAATACCAGAGTCTTCCACTGCCCCGCTAGAGTCGTCCACTGCTCACCCAGAGTCTTCCACTCCCCCGCCAGAGTCTTCCACTGCTCAGCCTGAAAAGAATAAGGAGGAACCAGCGGTACAGTTACATGTTATTTACCCCTCCCACAAAAGGGCACACGAGGAGCTAGAGTTTGCAGCTTCAAGGTCGCCATGGTACAAAAGTGGTACAAAAGTGGCCCCCAAACCGAAGCCGTTTGCGATTAAGGTTGACGCGGGTAAGGAAAACAGTGTGATCACAGTGTCTGACTCGGATGACGATGATGAACCAGCTCCACCACCCTCCTCCCAGGTTATTGTACTAGCTGATGATACTGAGTCAGTGAAACCTACTACCGGGCAGAAGAAGGTTACAGTGGAGCAGCAAATTGAAATAGTTGCACGAGAGTCAAACAAACAGAAGCCCCCAGCTCCCCATAGATCTTTGTTGGCAAACAGATCTAGCAGACAATCATTACCCTACAAGCCCTTCAGACCTCTTGCTAGGGGGCCCTCGAAAGGTTACCGTGTGGGAATTCCACAAGTTCAACTGATCCCCTCTGTCGTCCTTCCCTGGCCCCGAGGAGGTGGTCCCTCATCCCGGTCAGGACGGCGCATGATGCCCATAGCCCTGCCAGTTTCCTCCTCAGTCTCGATAGCTCCCCTTACACAATCCACCAAAAAAACATCCAGCAAAAAACAACAGATCAGTTGCAGTACCTCATCGGCAACAGTGTCATGGTAATGGTGAGACACTTTTTCTAGGACACTCGGACAGATGCTTTTTGTACGGTATTTTTGTACGCCAAATGATTAACTTATTAGTGTGCGAGAAAGTAACGAGAAATAAACTGTCTCTTTTAACTCGATATTTTTTGATCTGTTAAAGTGATTTTTCATGTTTTTAAAAGGTTTATTACCAGTCTGGTACGATATTATATATATGATATAATGTTCGATAGATTCGTTGGGCAAGATCCGGGAGAGAGAGCCTTCTTTCGTAGGTAATGAAATTACCTACGATATAGCTCACGGGGTGACTTCATTACAGCGCCGCTTGTAGTCGTATTACCCTAATGGAAATACAGTAACGAGACGCACACTTTGCATAACGCACGGCAAAAATTGCATACAGCACTTTTTGCCGCGCGTTATGCAAAGTGTGCGTGTATGTATGTATGCATCTTTGATGTATGTATGCATCTTTGATGTGTTCAGCACGTACTAGCGCCCTGACTGGCCACGGTTGCGCGTCTTCATACTGTATCTCCGTTTTCCATTACCGTTTTCCCACTACAAGCGGCCGGGTAACCAACTTCTTTCGGATCTGGTCCAAAGAGTAGAGATCCCGTAGAGATATAATACGAAGGTCGCTTGCCATCCCTGATATTATGTCGCACTAATTTCTAATTGTGACCCAAATTATCGCTGTTTGGCGACGATTCGGGGTATATATTTGAAATGGCTCTTGGCTAATGGGAGATATAAATTGTTTTGTAACGCCGACAAATGACGATATTATTATTAGTCCTAGCTGGCTTTTAGAAATGTCTCAGTAAGCAAGGGCAGCCCTTTCCTTGTATATCGAGATGAGAAAAGTTCCTATATTATTGTAGGTGATCATAGATAGTTTAGCCAGGACGGGTATGACATCTGTCCTTGCTAAAAAAAGCGGCTTTTACTTTTTTTACTGCTGGGGAGAAAATAAATTATTCCTAACTTATTAAAAGTTTCACAACAGTGATTTTGGTACTTTTTTAGCATAGCACTTATGGGGCCAAGTGGCAAGTTTTTTAGCTAGTGTGCGAGTGAATTTGAGAGCGAAATCTTAAACCAAACTTCCTGTATGAAATAACTTATTCCACTTTTAGTACCTTTAAAGTACATTGTTTTCAAATTAATGTGCCAGGTTTGCTCTATCGGTAATCTTGTCGACACACGACAATCCTTTAATCGCGTCGCTATGTTGAGTAAGGGGGAAGCGTCGCTCAAAACCTGCAATGTAAAGTCGGATGAGCAATCCTGGCATCAAGTGTGTTCAACACCCCAAATCACCCTTGTTACAACAACACCACCCAGCATAAATCACCCCCCTAGCACCCATATAATATGATAATAATCACCTCTATTTCTAGCAACCATATCTGATAATAATCACCCCCTCTAGCACCCATATCTGATAACAATCACCCCCTCTATTTCTAGCACCCATAATCCATATCTGATAATAATCACCCCTCTAGCACCCATGTGATATCCTACGTGTTCCACGAATAGAAGATCAAGATCACCACACCGCCACCAAGGTCAGAATGATAGCCCTTACCAGGGCTTCCTGTTGTTGTGATATATATTGGGTTGTTGTTTGTTAACCCCTGTTTGTTGACTCAACAAGTTGTTGTAGTTGTCCTTCCTCAGACCGGGTCGATGAAACGGGCATTTGAAATAACCGGGGGTGGGGGCTGACCAGTTGAAAATTGAAACACGCAAATTAAAAGTGGTAAAGGGATAGTGTGGGTTGTGGCATTATCATTACTAAATAATAAGGGATATCAGCAATAACAACAGATTAACAAAATTGTCGCATCACCATAATATGCAGTGAAATAAACAAACTTATAATTAAAGCACTTTATAGCTCCGGAGACCCCTGTCTAAGCTGGGGGTCTAACGCCGCCAGGCAGTTCAAAAGGGCCCTTTTGTGTAAGAGCTCTACAGTATAAGAGAGACCCTCTCCCCGTAGCAATAACAATTAACATACTGAACAAATAAATAGTCAGTCAATACCCCTGTAATATCTCTTTATCAAGCTGGATAATAATATCTGTCCCTTTCCGAGCTCTATCTTCACACTTCAGTAGATTCTGTAACAGAATGAGTGATCACCCGGTTCTCCTCAGTAAATTTTGGGTTCACTCTTAGTCCAGTCTCGTAACCGGGCCTGGTCTGGTAGGTACGGGCTGACGGACCGGGATGAGAGATCCTTGGGCACGTATGGTAGTCCCTGGTGGACGTGGTGGTGGTGGTGGTGATGATGATGGGCGGCACTCAGACTCTGTTCCTTGTGGGTCCTCATGTGACGGTTTAGATTGCCACTCTGACTAAACCTGTTGGGAATTAGGGGTCAGAACTTTGATATTACGGTAAAATTACAGGTTGTTCTGTATAAGGGGTGATGTACAGTAATAGCTGTCGGGCCGATGCTCTGACCGCTTTTCTTGCACGCTCCGTCAGCTCAGTTTTGTCGCAATTGAAACCATGTTAATTACCTGAGGTGGCAGACGGTACACCGGTAAGGTTTTTCTCCGCTGTGTACTCTGATGTGCTTAGTTAGGGTTGAGGTATCACTAAACGCCTTGTGACACACCTGACAGGGCGCAGGAAGATGTTATTGATCAATTGGGTGAGGGGACAAACAAGAATGCTGTCTTGATCGACCCTCTCTCAAAAATGAGTTTAGAGAGTGCTAATTTAGGGCCATTTAGTTTATAGAGGGCTAATTTAGAGAATTTATATGGTTAGCTGTTATTTGTTAATCATTACCTTGCATTTATAGGGCCTTTCACCGGAGTGAGTTCGCATGTGTGTCGTTACTGACGAGGACTGGGAGAATCGCCTGTCACAAACAGGGCATCTGAAAATGGAGGGTTGGGTTAATATTGGATCAGTCAATCCGGGGGGGCATCCCATTTGGGGAGCAGAGGATTTTGGTAATCAGGGGTTGATAAATGAGGATTGTGTTAATTGGGGGAGTTGAAGAAGCATGACTATGCAGTATGCATGGTGGTAGAGGAATGTGGATGTGGTTTTGCAATGTAATGGTTTGATCATGAATATCCAGGGGGTTATTGTTTTAATATGGCTTCCTCCTCCCTCTATCGCCTTGCTACCTCCCCCACTCTCTCTCCCCCGATGTCTCTACATGCAGTCATGGAGAGATAATTCTTCAGCCTGACGGATAGATTCAAGGGCGCCATATAAAATTCCGATTCTGTGATGCCCTTTTTTCACAAATTAGTACCTCCCATTCTCCATGATTTCTTGAAAGTGGGGTGCAACCCGAATCTTTTATTACGCAACAAGGCTTTTATCCTGGGTTTTGAAACACGCACAGAGCTTCTAGAAATAATATTTTATCGGCTGTTTCATTGAATCCCCCCACGGCTATTACTTCAGTGGGAGAGAGAGAGAGTGGGGTGCTACTGGAAAGGACGGCAGTACTTTATTATTGTCTTGGGTTATATTATAATCCTATTATCAGTTGAATATAATATATAGAGACATGCAACCTCAAGCCCCACGTGATTCTACCGTCGTCTCAGGGCTCAACATCTACCCCCCCCCATGGCCCATGCCCCTATCTCTCTTCATCATATTCCCTCATTCTTCTGAACTGAAGTTATCTGTCTGGCAGCGGGGTGGTATATCGGTAATGCCACGTGGTAGCTCCATTTACACGCCCTAAAATGAAACCCCCTCCCATGAACCTCCCCTTCCCCCTGTCTTGTCCCAGGCGATAGCTCATGTGTCAAGTTGCCAATCCAGGACGTCAACATATCCCCCATTTCACGTGAAACAGGCAACAGTGAAATCTAAACACGTGCCCTCCTCCCTACAACCTCCACGTGTTTTTAGTAGTAGTCAGAGAGTGAGAGAGAGAGATTTTGGTGCTCAAGTATCATAGCCCCACATTTGCCCACAAATGACCCTCCCCCTCTCTCCTGTGCAGTACCCTTTTCCGGGGGGCTATGATGAACGCGTTATTTAACCAGAGCTACCCGGGGCAATGGAGACTAAAGTAGCTAACGCACACTTTAAATCAATTAATTCTAATTGAGCCCTATCCTGGTGTTTAGCTGCACGTGCACGCACTAGGGAGCAATTCACGGGGGAGAGGTGGGTGAGAGAGCAATTAGGAGCTAGATGCTGCTGTCTATAATATGGGCCTGCTAAATAGTTAGTGTCAGTGCATGGCGCTTAATATCTATCAACTAAATTGAAAAAGAAAGTGTGATCGAGTGAAACTGTCAATCGCAAGTAGCATTGATAGATTTTACACCACACTATATCTATTAGTTATAATCAGCTTTGCTCTCGGTACAGTGACAGCTAAATTAGCAGCGTGCGACAGAAGTTATTTAGTTAGAATAAACGCCTCTAAACTATTGGAACATGAAGGGTTCTAGTTCTATCTAAATAGTTAGCCCTTCTCGTGTCAGCACCCCCGTACGACCCACTTTCTGGCGCATGATCTGGACGGGAAATTCACTGAGGTGAGATGGTAGGGCGCCGCCCCCCCCCCCTTGATGGTACCTCAGTCTCGTTCCTTAAGCCCGTGACTAGTATGACACGTGCCGTGGAGTATAACAGCTCATGAGCAGCCACTAAGTCTATTGTAGGCCCCTAGGGGGGGGGGTAGTTGTATGCATTAGGGGATCTTTCCGGCACGAGAGCCGGAAGAGGGAGAGGGAGAGAGGGCAGTAGGGCACGCGATGAGGCAAAGTCATATGGTTTCCAACTTAATGGGGGAACAACTCCACAATCAATTTGCACTCTCTCTCTCTCCTTGGCCGGGGAGCACTTAGTACGGCTTCCAGTACCACACAGCTAGTTGTGCGAGCTGCTGCTTAGGAGAGGGGAGTCGAGGGGAAACAATTGGTTGGAGTCCATTGGCCAATCCCGTTTTTGTGCTGGGTGTGCCGTGTGAAAGTGTGGCTGGTGGTCGTAGGGCAACCGAGAAAACAAATTGGTGTTAGCAGTAGCTGCTGCACGTGAGAGAGAGAGAGGGATGAGTTTAGTTTCGGGAAACTGGCATGGAGGATAGTGAGTCTATGTGGGAATTTAGGGAATTTAGTATTCGTAATACCCCCGAAAGAATGATGAACGAATGAACGATTCCTTACCTGAAAGGTTTGTCGCCGGTGTGTGTCCTCACATGAGCCGTTAGGTTGGCTGCCTGACTGAATCCTTTGTTGCAGGTGTCACACTTATAGGGCTTCTCCCCCGAGTGCGTCCGCATGTGGGTTTTTAGGGTACTAGGCCGAGCGTAAGTTTTCCCACAGAGATAACACAGGTTCAACTTCATGTCGTTATTGGCCGTCTTGAAGGCGGATCTGGGAGGAAGGAGTGGTTAGCATGGTGTTAGCATATAATGGTTGCGATATATCGAACACGAATCTTAAGGGCCACTCATATCAGTGGCAATCGATTCTATTCGAACTACGCAGGCCTCTCTGTTTTCTTTAGTTTAATTATGCAGTGTTAGTTAGGGCACACAAAGTAACCTGTCAGTCTCTATCCTAGTGTGAGGGAGACGCCTGTCGTTGATGGGTGTCTAGAGTGTTGTAAACAATGAATATTTGTGTCCCCTATCTTTTCTTATATCTTCTTTCTCCGAGACATAGAAAAGATGTCAAAGAGATTTTAAACACATATATTGCGCTCTAGCAATATGGAATCAGTAAAAGTTTATCCATATTAGCTCTCTCTCTCTCTCTCTCTCTCTCTCTCCCTCTCGCTCTTTTTCTCTCTCTCCATCTATAACTCGTGGAATCTATCTCCACTCAGCCCTGGTTTTTGTTTCAACTCGATAGTCTCAAGTAGGCGCTGCACACGGCTTCCCATATTAGCACATTCTGGATTGAGAGCATGCCGTTAGCACTATTCTCCCTCCCCGGTCTCACTACAAAACCCTCTCTCCCTCCAATTACTCTCTCCCTCCCTCCCTCTTTGGTATGAAGCATCCTGACAAGTACTGCAGGTGTTGCTCGGCACTCAATAGAGTGAAAATAGCCACACAGGTCATTGTAGAGATTCCCCCAATGGTGGGAGAGAAACGGAAATTTGTGAACCGTATCAGCAAAAAACGTTGGAGTTGTTCCAAAAGTGTATACCATGGCAGGGGCAGGGAGGCGACCCGCGACGAGAGATGATCATGAAACCTCCTCTTGTGGAGTGGTGACACCATGGTGACAACAGGTGAGGGTGACGACGGAAGTTTTCATTGATGGTGTCGCTATGAATGATGGGTCTTTTTAGCACGGCTGATCTTTGTCGCCACATGTCTCCTGCATGTTATCACACTTCCTCTCTCTCTCTCTCTTTCTCTCTCTTTCTCTCTTTCTCCCTCTCTCTCTCTCTCTCTCTCTCTCTCTCTCTCTCTCTCTCTCTCTATCTCTCTCTCTCTCTCTCTCTTTCTCTCTCTCCACATACCCTATTAATCATGGCGGGTACTCATGTCTCAGTGTTATCTCTTTATGCTGTGTTGACATGGTCAGCTCACCTGTCAACCCGTAAGGGCTTATCTAACTGGACTAGCTGGCGACCAAAAGGGAGAGAGAGAGGAAGTGAGAGAGAGAAAGAAATAGAGTAAGTGAGAGAGAGAAAGGGCGGGAGAGAGAAACAGGAATAGGGAAATGCAGGGATAGGAATGATAGGTGTGAGAGAGAGACAACCGTCATGTCTCAAGGGGGGAGGATGGTGAGAGACGCTGATATCTTTGTCTCTTTCTCAATCCTGTTGTAACAGTTGGTATTCGGTAGGTTCATGAACATGTGCTCTCTCTCTCTCTCTCTCTCTCTCTCTCTCTCTCTCTCTCTCTCTCTCTCTCTTCTCTCTCTCTCTCTCTCTCTCTCTCTCTCTCCACTCAGCTAGTGCCGGTTACATTATGTGAGTGTACACTATAGGTGATGACACTCCATGTCTCTCGAAGAGCCGTAAAATTTAATGTTGACAAAATCTCCTCTCTCTCTCTCTCTCTCCACCCCATCTCCACCCCTGCAATTGTCCCAGACCAGACGGCTGGAAAGGACACATTTTAACCCCTCTCTTCTTCTCCTCTAAAAACACATTATAATTCACGACTTATGGGTATGTGGATGACAGGTTACGGCACGCGATGATCTGACTCACTTGGGTTCTGAGCTGGTAGTAATTCCAAATTGGGCAGGAAGGCTCTCCGGGATGGGTTGAAGGCTCTGGTGGATGGGAGAGGAACTGGTGAGGTGGTTAGTGGTTGCGGCAGGGTTCACAAGGTGGCTCGTTTCCTCTATACTCCGCCTATATAACTCCAGTTGGTCCATGCACCCGGAGGTAGGGTGGATAGAGGGAGATACCATATCCATACCAGGCCGATAATACCGTCTGGGGGGTTCAAGGTGTAAAATAGGGGGTGTAAATTTGGGGGTCACGAATTGAGAATATATAGCAGGAATGGACATGGAAGAATTAAAAAGATAAAGAACTCACGTGTTGTCGTTGTTCATGACACGAGAGTACCAGGACGGTGAATCAGACAGCCATACCCCGGGCATCTCCATACTATCTGGGCTACTAACTGCCGTCTGTGCACCACCACCCACGCTGGTTGCTACGGTAACCACGGGGGCTGGCACAACTCCAGTGATACCAGCAGGTCCTGTCCGGTTCACGTACTTCGATAGCACGTCTGCAGTTGCAGGGGTCGTCAGCTTATCAAAGGATCGCAGGCCAGCATGGTGAAAATGGCTGAGGGGAGAGAGAGAAGGGTGTTATGGGGTGCACTGTGTGTAGGGCTTCTTGCAGACAGTGTCAAGTTGGCAGCTATGAGAGGTGGTAATCGCGGGAAATTTCAGGCAAGATAAGGTGTATATTGGTGAGGGAGAGGTTGTCAGGCTTCCCTGCCCACAACACTAGCTGGGCGTAATATAATCCATTAGAGCCTCTTGAGTAGCAAATCAAAACAAATTGAAATTCGAGGGGGGTGCTAACAAGTTCATAATTTGAGACGCGTCAAAAGATGGGAAATGATGAAACTAGGCAGCGATATATTATATCTATATTTAATTTTAAAAATGTCACTATTTCTTGATAGCCGTAAAAGATATAGTATAGAGCTGTCAGTTAGGGAGACGATCCCCTTACCTGATGAGATGACGTCGCTTGTAGGGAGGAGGGCTGTAGTGTGTAACTGGCGGCCGGTATGGGAGCTGCACCACCGCCACCACCCACTGGGTTCGCATAGGAGCTGACATACGCTGAGAAACAGGGCGAAAACGCACTTTCCATGGCGATCATCGCTGCAGGGCGGGGGAGGAATGTGGTTAGAGTGGGGGAGGAATGTGGTTAGGACGGGGGAGGGAATGTGGTTATGGTGGGGGAGGAATGTGGTTAAAGTGGGGGAGGAATGTGGTTAAAGTGGGCGAGGAATGTGGTTAGGGTGCGGAGGAATGTGGTTAGGTGGGGGAGGAATGTGGTTATGGCGGGGGAGGGATGTGGTTAGGGCGGGAGATGAGTATGGTCAGAGTGGGGACGAATGTGGTTAGGGTAAGTGGGTAACCAAATCACAGACAAATCAAGTTTAGGCAGCAAATCGATATTGAACTATGTAGCAGGTCAACAAAATACTAATGCTCTACGTGGGCACCTCTCGCATCGATTTCTTCCCGGTTTTAGGGTTTCCCTCGATTCACAATCATCCAACTCAAATCTAGCTTTGATTAATCAGACCCCGTGATGATGCTGGTGGGGGAGTTGAGGGGCTCGATTGGGCAACTAATACTACACTGCGCTATAATGATCATCTTTGAGGGCTTCTTTTTCTATCTACCCAATCGCATCATGATAAATCACAGTACATGTCTCACACTTCATAACCATTCATGAAACCACAAAACAGTAACAATGGAATGTACTTTTTCAAATTCCAATGCTAACTAAAATGTCACAATATATTAATGGTCAGCACAATGGCGAAAGAAAATCGATGAGGGTGTCAGTGTTGGAGAGAGAGGGGGCAAGTTGATCTTTTAATTGAATATCCGGCTATTGGTTGACTGTTCTACAGTGTAACACCCCCCAGTGTCTGCTGATCTCTTGGCTAGTATACTAGTAATGTGTGTGTAAATATCCCCCGATTAAGGTTTCCCTGGCACATGAGGCTTGCATGTGTAATCATGGGGGGAAACCATTTCAAGTGCATGCATTTGAAGGAGAAACACAAGGATAGGGCGCAATTCAGGAGCTTCGCAGCGGCAGTTCTAGGGTCTCAAAAAAGTGGGAGAACTGGGGTGTGTGTGAGCGTAGGTTGTTCCCTCGCTTCCGGCCGACACGCGTTATCCACCCTGGCCTCCAGGCATCCCGCCGCCGCCGCCGCCGACTCGTTTCATTCCGCAGACACTGAGGGAGCGATATGAGTGGCTTCATATTAACTCCCTTTACTGAGAGAGGGAAAATGAAAAGCGAGAGGAGTATCGGGCTTCCCCCGAAGTGCTGGCGCCGCTTTCTAAAGCTTCCCTTCTCTCTTATTTAGGAGAAGCTCTAACCGCGGCCTGTTCATTTCTCTCTCTCTGCAGTTCCTTATTGTGAGTCGGTGTGTGCCCTTGGAACTCAGCATTCGATCATTCCAGTAGGACTCTCCGCAACACATGAGGAACAACTCGGTGTAGGCGTATCTTTCAGAGAGATCATACCCCTTTCAAATTAACAGATCTACAGCAGATGATGCCCCTTTCAAATTAATAGATCAACAGCAGATGATGCCCCTTTCAAACTTAACAGATCTACAGCAGACGATGCCCCTCTCATTTCTCAACGAAGACAGCAGTAACAGCAACACTTCTGTTAACCGATCACAGAATATATATATATATGAGCTCTCTCTCACGATCATGGCCCCCATTTTAATTGAATACGTGCCCCTAGTCATGCAATCAATCTGATCTAGTCTAGATCTTGCCTTCTGCTCTGATACCCACAGTATCAAATACCTTGCGACACCTTGTAAGCTTCTCTTCAATTTGCTCTCTCTCCATCCATCCCTCGCTCTCTCTCGCTCTCTCTCTCTTTTTGGACCGGCTATAATTGAATTGAACAGCTGGGAAAATCTTGGCGAGGTGAGAGATCACCGGGAGGTTTGCAATGAGATACAGTGTGGGGTATGGTGCTTGGCAACTGCACCCTACAACGTGGGAACAAGCTTAGAGTAACATGCTTGTCAGGTATCTGTTAATCAATGTTCTAGTACAAGCTGATATATATTATAAGGCAACCAATGGTAGTGATCTATGAAGGGACCATGAATCTCTTCCACGAAGACCCACAACACAAATTAAACTGATGATTGAAGAGTTCAAATACAGTGTCAGGAGACTGATGAGGGGTAACAAGAAATGGCGAGGATCTGGGATCTGTGATTAGGAAATCACCACTATAATGCCGGAAGTGAAAGGAAAGACCACTGTGAGATATCACTGCTCGTTCCCAGAGACAGGGGGGTGAAACACAAGATCGGACCCTGTTAATAAGGATTGATCAGGGGACAAGCAGAGCTGGGAACACAGCGCTCAATCAGACTGAGCTGTCTGGGAAACAACGCAAAACCAATCAACGGGATCCCGGAAATGTTCTATTACACTACAAAGCTGATCAAGGACTACAATTTAACAGTAATATCACACATTTTATGATCGAAATGAAACTAGATGATGATCACCGATCTAAATCAGTAAAGCTGAAGTGTACAGGGTCATGACTGGTATGATGTAGTAGGTATAGCAAGGCGGGTTTATGGTGACAAGTGTAACCCTGTTCTGTCATCAAACAGCTCCAGCTCTCACGTCACGTACATTCATTTTTCCCTCCCTCTATCTCCCCCCTACCCTTGTGTATGATGTGATACACCCGAAAAACGTTCAAGTAGAGCGAGTATACATTACAAGCTAGAGGAGCTGTCTGCACCTGGAGAACTGCGACAACAACAACTAGCAGAGCTGTGGGAGTTCCCATTTTCAAGGAGGGTCTACATAGTGGAATTAAAAGAGATCTCCAGTCGAGACGATCTCCCCCAGGGATCACGTGGTTACCATGGCAACCAATGAACTCGCTCATCACGGGTCACGTGATAAAGATGGACCAATAGGGTGAGGGGACCTTCCTAACAGTCGGACAATTCACACTACGATTTATCAAAACTCGGAGTGTTAATTGTGCAGTGGCTAGTACATATAAAATATATATAATGCTGAGCATCATCATTTCTCAAAGTTCATTTCTACCTTACCTCCTAGTTTCTCTCTCTCTCTCTCTCTCTCTCTCTCTGCATTTCAATTGGAAAGGGTCTACAACTGCAGCAGTCGGGGATGTGGTTGTCGGCAGAGGGGGGGCTTATCATGATGATCACTCCTGTAGGACGGACAGGGTGGTGTAGTGCGAATTGCAAGAGGACAGTCTAGACAACCCACTCTCTCTCCCACACCCCCCCATGATAGCATAGGACAGAGAAACATCTAGCGTTTAAAATGCTGGTAGGGATATATAGACGCACGAACGGCTAGGGTTAGAAAATCAGATCACACACACACACACTACACTCTCTATCACTATATGTGGCATGATCCTCCCAAATCCCCATCATATGTCAACAGCTTTATGACGATATCTCTCACTCTTTCTCTCTCTCACTCACTAACTCTCTCTCTCTCTCTCTCTCTCTCTCTCTCTCTCTCTCTCCCTCTCTCTCTCTCTCACTCTCTCTCCCTCTCTCTCCCTTTATCTTCCTCTCTCTCCCTTTTCTAACCCCTCGCCGACATCAACAACAACATACTGATGGAGAGGCATAATTCTATTATGCATTCACCTAACAAATTGCCAATCCCGTCACAGAGGGGGGGGGGGAGGTTTTTCAGATAAGAAACAGTCCCTCGGAGGGGGGACTGCCACGTACGGTGCAGTGGGGGCCACGAAATATAATGTTACAACTAACGAAAACTATGTGATGTTCATTTAAAACTTGAAACAAATACTACTTTTCATAGACCCAGTTGTCCCAACTACCAACTGGGGGTAGTACAACTCGAGGGTGGGTGGGAAGGGTACTCCCCCTTATACCTGTGTTGCATTGCTCCCCACCCCACGTGCCCTTATCTAGATCACGTGACACTCTCACCCCTCTATTCTGTCACGTGACTACTATTGTTTTAAATATGGGCAGAAAAGAAAAAAAAAAGAGTGCGATCGCTCCCTGTCCCACGTGATACAAGATGTACACGTCTGGTTATCTAGGGATGGCTCATCACGTGACCAGAATCAGCTGATCTCATTGGGTGAGCGGTAGTAGACGAGTTGTGCGAGGAGTGTTGACATCTTAGTCTGTTCTCGGTACGATGTGGCGGCTGGAACAGGGGATTAACCCCCTCCTCTCTTTCTCTATCTATCTTCTTTCTCTCTCTCTCTCTCTCTCTCTCTATCCATCTCTCTCTCTCTCTCTCTTCCTCTCTTTCTCTATCCATCTCTCTCTCTCTCTCTCTGTTTCTCTATCTATCTTCTTTCTCTCTCAATCTCTCCCTATCTTCTATCTCTCTCCATCTCTCTATCTTCTTTCTATCTATTAGTATCTATCTCTTCACCTCTCTCACTTTACCTCTCTTTCTCTTCTCCTATTACTGTTCATTCTCTCATCGGTATCACTCTTCTCTCTTTATCTCATGTATTTACTCATTTCTCACTTCATTCTCTCAAACCATTCGGCTAGAATGACGTCACTGGGTTTTGACCGTGGGATGAGAAACCAAGTCAAATGACAAATCACCAATCTGGCAGCACCAACCACTAGCACGACAAAGGGGTACGCGGCTCATTACCGGGAGTCAGTTACTCCTTGAAACTCCACCACTAAATAGTCATCAGTTAAAAATAACCGCTTACCAAGAGCAAGACGTGTCAGGTTACGGGTGAAAACAGTTATAATAGATGCTGGTGGGGTGCGGTAATAGATATATCTTTCAAAGTTGACATCATTAGAAAGATGTCATTTAACAAAGCCAAGTATATCTTCGATCCAAATTGTAAATCTTAAAGAGGCGAGCTGTCAACTTGACATTCGATCACAGACTCTAATTAAAGAGTTGATTTTGGATATGGCAAAAAATCAATGGAGCACGTTGAAGCCCTAAATGCAGACCCATAATATTTTCATGAGACTGTTGTTATGATGCAAACCTTACAAACCAAACAACTTATTGAGACATGATCCGATCTGGAAGGAAAGTGAGGGCCCCTCCTTCTCAGTAAGTTAATCGCAGGGACTAAACGCAGTCCAGTGAAGAGAGAGATGGGGGAGAGAAGAGAGAGAGCGTGGCTAAAGCAAATTAGATAACATTACTTTTCAACGGCCGACAGTGGTCGTGTCAAAATACACCTAGCACACGCGTCCCCTCTCGCTCTCACTCTACCGAGCTGCTGTTCAATTAACAGTTGGGCGGGGGATCTCTGATTACTGGAGATAATCGTTACGAGGGGATCGAGGTGTTAGAATCAGGTGGTGTAATATCTGTTATCTCGGACACACCCCTCTCTCTCCATCCAGGGCTGCTAGACGACCAAGTGTGGCCTGGAGAAGTGCGGCTGCCATTTCTAGGTCTTCTCGCCTAGGTGCTGCTTCCCAATGTAAAATGTGGAGGTCAGGGTGCTGCTTCCCAATTTGGGGGTCAGGCCGTGCTATGATCCATCTCTTACTTGTAAAGTCCATACAGGTATTATCAAGGCTGCCGGTGGACGCTGGAAAGGGTGGCAGGGGCGGTGCACCCGCCAAGTGCAACTCATCAATCAAACTACACATTATACAAGAGGCCGGTTTGGTGCAATAGAGGTTGTTGTGTGTTCCACTAAAACGGGTTATAGCGTGGCACACTTGTCACGTTACCAGTGAGAGGCAGAGAGAGAGAGAGAGAGAGAGAGAGAGAGAGAGAGAGAGAGAGAGAGAGAGAGAGAGAGAGAGTGAGAGAGAAAGAGAGAGAGAAAGAATGAGAGAAGATGATGGTCGGGCTTCGTGGCGTCCTGATAACAATTGACATCACATGATCAGGGAAAGCTGCAGGAAGAGAGATAGTGCAGGAAGAGAAGAGAGATACAGGAAGATGTGTGATATATCGATAGCATGCAGGGGGAATGGAGATAGTACCCAGTCACGAAAGCAATTCAAAACTACTATGTATTTGACGGTTGTTAGCATATCTCGTCTTCCGAAGAGACGGCCATCAATTAACAATGGATATGATATAGTAATGGTTAACGCAATGGGTAACACAAAAAAGTAGGATAACACCGTGCTCAAGGTATTGCTGGGTTGTCTGTGACCCCCAGGGCGAGACATTCCATCTAATGTGTATGTCTAATACCTCCATCTATTTATGGAATCTCTGGACTCTAAAATAGACGACCTTGTTTAAAGTCGTAACACATCGACTCCCCTGTCCGCGCATGCCGGTGTCACACCGTACCAGGCGGTGGTATAGCTGGTCGAACTGGTCGGAGAGTGAGCAGTGTTAACAGTGAGAGTGGATCACAGTGTGACACTGTCTCTAGAGCGGAGACACTCATCTCTCTCTCTCTCTCTCTCTCTCTCCTCTCTCTCTCTCTCTCTCTCCTCTTCTCCTCTCTCCTCTCTCTCCCTCTCTCTCTCCCTCTCTCCCTACTCTCTCCTCTTCCTCTCCTCTCTCTCTCCTCTCTCTCTCTCCCTCTCTCTCTCTCTCTCTCTTCTCTCTCTCTCTCTCTCTCTCTCCTCTCCTCTCTGCCTCTCTCTCTCCTCTCTCTCTCTCTCTCTCTCTCTCTCTCGCCCTCCATTTCATCAACAACTGACACACCTTCGAAACATACCTAACCTTGTTGAGTAACAAAAAACCTAACCAACAGTAACACTTTATTGGCGCAGGGTTAACACGAGTCATCAGGTTCTCTAGAACGAGAATCCCTACCCCCTGGACCCTGGTGTTTTCAGGTCACACAAACCCCTAAAGCCTCCAACCACCCCGACCCATTTGTCCACCCCAACCCCAATTATCCAATATCCACACAACCCATTTATCCACCCAACCACCCCGACCCATTTATCCACACAACCCATTTATTCACCCAACCACCCTGACACATTTACCCATTTCAGAATGTTAAAACTACATCTACTCGTGTTGATCCTGTGCAGCACCCATGTCTCCACCCTTCACATCTACCCTTCCTCTTCACAGCCAACCCTAAGGACGAAAAGTACCTTCACCCTCATTATCTCGGGTCCAGACTGCCCCTACTCTCCCTGTTACTTCTCCGTTAGAGTTGATAAGACCCTGACAAGACTGGGAGAGCACGATACAAACCTCACCTCAGTTCCAATCCAAATCTCAACGGGCGGGGAGCACCAGTTGATGGTTGTATTCAATGATCAACAAAACGGTCCAGATTCCCACAAGCTCCGGAGAGACGCCCCTGGTGATAACCCTGCTCGTTACGATCGAGGGCTCCCAGTTCTGTAACACCGCCCGAGTTACCGGGTCTCAGGATGTGGTGGGTGGTGTTACCCTCGGGCTGGAATATCCTGAACAGTGTGGGTGATGATATCACAGCACAATACCTGCACAGTGGCACCATGTCTCCCTGTTGTCAGGGCAACCAACACTACTGCATCCTGTGGTGAGCCAGTTCGGAGTGGAGGGTGGTGAGACCTGGCAGGTTGTCATGGATACTGACATTCTATCCAGTGTGGACCGGGTAGGAGAGGTGGTGCCTCAACAGGATTGGGCGGTAACCGTTACCTTCCCTAAGATGTTTATCGAATCCTGCTACATATCAACTGCTCACCATACAATCTCTACTCTCGGGCCATACCTGAGAGATCCTGATTTTGGGGCCCCAGTGGAGCTCTCTATACTCCCTGATACCCCCTTCCAGAGTCGTACCTCACCCTGTACTACGCTTCTTCACGCTCTATTCCAGCCTGGTTCCAGCCAGTTTGGACTTCATAACACCACCTCACTAGTATGGTATGATATATCCAATATCCATCCCGCATCATCCTCTATCCTGGATCTGATTGTTCTGCCTGATGGTATGGTGTTCCTGACTCCTGTTGCCCTAGTAACCGTTACTAAGGGTGGGGTGAATGTAAGGAGTGTGGACAATGTGGAGAGTGGGGGTCTGGTGGGGTGGTTGGATTGTCCGGGGAGTGGTGAGGTTAACAGTGTGGTGGCTACACTCAACAATAATACCATTCTCACCACATCTGGGTGAGTTTGTAGTTGGGAAGTTTATCAGGAACCGACCGAATCAGGAGATACTGGTCCCTGATTGGCTAATAACCAGTCACGTGACCTAAATAATGAGTTTTGATTGGTTGTTTACTTGTTTCGGTCGGTTCCTGAAGTGTATATCACTTCAATATATATCCGGGAACCCACAAATATATGTCACTCCTCCCAGTCTATAGGGATTTAAATTTAGTCCAGTCTAGGGTAAAGGATTAAAGTTAAAGAGGGAGGCCATGTAGTTATGCCTCATAGTAACACAAAAATGTTTCGATTATTAATATATCGGAGGGAATCTCTATAGTTCTCTCTCTCTCTCTCTCTCTCTCTCTCTCTCTCTCTCTCTCTCTCTCTCTCTCTCTCTCTCTCTCTCTCTCTCTCTCCCACTCTCACTTCTACTTCCTATCACGGTTGTTTCGTTGTATGTCTGTGTAGCACACCGTTCTTTGTGATTTAACCGATATGGAGAGTGAAAATGAAAGTGAAGGTTCTGCATCTGATCCAACCCAACTCATTGCCGATGAGATTGTCAACCTTGCCAGCAAATTCTCAGTGACAGTTGGAGGACACACTTTGTCTTATGATAGTGTTATGTACAAGATTGAGAAAAAAGACCTCATTTTTGGTACTTGTGGAGATCCTCGCATGGAGAAACAGAACAAAAAGAAGTTGCTTGAGTTGCTTGAAGAGATGTCCCGTCTTCTTTTCTACCAGTGTCTCCCTGTTATTGACACGTTCAACCAACGAGTGATTATGACTAATGATGAGAAGCTAGTGAAGATTACTGAGCTAGAGAAGGAGCTGCAAACGTACCAGAAAGATGTGATCCAGTTGCAAAAGAAAGTGATCCAGTTGCAAGACAAGGAGCTGAGTGCAGCCAAAGCTGTGGCCCAAACAGTAGAGAGAGAGATGAAGTCTTTTTCCTCCGTCGTGTCAAGTAACTGTGCAGCGGCAATGGCACCATCAAGGTTGCAGGCAGTGATCGAGCGAGCAGCAAAACCGCCTAAGAAGGATGAGGAAACTGACAGGAGCAGAAACATCATTTTCTACAACGTTGATGAAGAGGATGGCGAACAGGATACACCCGAAACTGCGAAGGTGGATCAAGAGTGTGTTGAGGAAATCGTCGGGGCTCTAAACGAGAAGTTCAAGCTGTCTGATGTGAAGAGAATTGGCGTGAAGAGTAGTGACAAGGCGAGACCAATTGTGGCGACACTGTCATCGAGAGAGAATGTTGTGACTCTATTGAGGAAGGCTAAAGAGTTGAGAGAGACCGAGAACTTTTCTGATATTTATCTTTCGCCAGATAGAACGTTTGAGGAGAGAGTGGAGAGAAAGAGAACAGTTGAGATTTTTAAGAAGTTGAAAGCAGACAATCCAACCAAGCAATATGTGATACGGAGAGGGGTCATAGAATGTGTGTGATATCGCCACATTCCATCATTCTCACCCTCACATTCCACCTCATTCACCCTCACTACCCACTCATAGTCACATTCTCACTGTGTGCCCTACAAGCTTGTGGAGGTACTTGTATCTCTTCGCATGGGGCCGGACAAGTGTGTTTTGTGTTTATTGAGTGGTTCATTTCCATTGTATTTGTCCAACTTTATATTTCTTCAGTTCAGTTCAGTTCAGTTCTCTCTCTCTCTCCCACTCTCTCTCTTTGAGCTTGTCAACACGTCTTCCTCATAAACAAGTGAAACCCATTTTCCATCCCCTTTAATCACCATGGTAACCCCCTCAGGGACTATACCATATGGACGGATCGGACCCCCACCACAAGTCTCTGCTCCATTATGAGCTCCATCTTGTTAGGAGAGGACACCACCAACCTTGTCTTTGTAACTTGGTGTGACAACAACAGCAGCGTCACCCTGCTATCACAGGATAGCGCATTCCCCGACTTTTCCTCTCAAGAGGTACCTAGCACAGCGTGTTACGCAGCTACGCTACTGTCTATAAGAGAGTGAGGGAGGGGAATTGTTACCAGACTTAGTCTCGTTTGGGCGTCTAAATGTGATCTCGCGGTTTAGTCTAGTCTGTGTCACATATACAGTTATTTTTAAACCCATCCAGTCTTCTAAAACGGGGGGCAAACGACTTGGATAGTTGGGGAGTTTCGATAGGTTTCTTGTAGGACATCCTTACCTCTTTGTCTATTTATCTATTCTCTCTTGCTTTTTATAGATTCTTTCTCTGTCTATTGTCTCTCTCTGTCTCTGTCTCTCTCTCTCTCTCTCTCTCTCTCTCTCTCTGCCTCTGTCTCCCTGTTAAGTGACCCTCTTCTTCAGGCGAGTATGGATGGACTAGCTGGGGTCCACTGGCACTACTTCACCTCCTCTGTCTACATCTACGGAGAATCGGGTGTCCTCACCGCGAATACCTGGAGCAGGTCCCTTGTGACGGTGTTGAGGGGAGTGGACATTCAGAGCGTGTCACATGATCCCTTCTCCGGGACCATTCTTGCGGTAAGTGGGCCGGATCACATCTCCACGGCCGTGGGAATTGGGGCCGTGGGAACTGTCATGCTAATCAAGATCCCTTCTCTGTTATCTTATTAAATCACAGTCTGATGATTAGTTTTCCAGGAAAGAACTTCACAGCTGATTGTTACTAAACAACTGATTCCAGTCTGGCGGCGCCAGACCCAGATTTGATTCTCTAATGGGCGCGATAGTGCGCTCAGATGGGGTCTGCGGCGCCAGACAGATCTGATTCTCTCTAGTCTCTAGGTGTCTAGAGACGACTTATTGAGTAACCCCCCTCTCTCTCTCTAGGTATCTAGAGATTACCGGTTGTTTGTATCCGATGTTTCCATGGAGCGGTTCGTTGAGATCCACAACATCCACACCGGTGACTTCCCATCCACACACTTCTATTCCTTCACACGTCATGCCCTCCTCCTCTACACAACCTTCAACTCAACCACATCTGTCAGGTTGGTCGCATGAAGCGCTTTCTGGCGCACGATCTACACGCTTTTGAGAATTCGAAACGAGACAGAGTTGATGTAGCCAGGGGGTGGCGGGAGAGAACGCTCGTGTTGAAATATATCAGTTTTGATCCCTGATTTTCTAGGAGACTATGTAATATATTATTCCATACAGTGTTTAACATTAGCTAGTTGACACATGCACCAGCTACTACTCAGAGCTCGTTATCGGGCTTCTGTACGCGTGTCAATATATATATTGTGTCTTATCATCCTCAAGATCTTACCTCTCCCCTGTCTCTCTCTAACAGTAAGTTCTCTCTCTCTCTAACAGTCTTCCTCAAGATCTTACCTCCCCTGTCTCTCACTAACATCAAGTTCTATCTCTCTCTAACAGTCACCTCCCCTGTCTCTCACTAACAGTAAGTTCTATCTCTCTCTAACAGTAACGGTATCCCGTACCGGTCTCTCACGATGCCACTGGATGCTCCCGTCTCCGAGGCGTTATACCTTAAACCCGCCGGGCCTGGTAGAGTGATGCTCGTGGCGCCATCTTCTCTTCACGTAAGCAAGAGTTAGAGATCAGTAGTTGAACTCTTCGCTGATACATACAATGCACAAACAAACAAACAAACAAACAAACAAACAAACAAACAAAAATATTGATATGTTCTTAACCCGGGTATATGTTTTTCCTAGGATCACATATTTCTACCGGAAGACTACGGGAGGAAGTTTACCTTGTCAGGAAATAGAGGTTCAGGTGTTATTACTGATATCATTGCCATTCCGCCACACCTCCCTGCTGCAATGATACAGGTAGTTTGATGCCTTCAGGTTAGGGATACCGAAATGCTGGCCCATCCTACCTCACCTCACCTATCCTCACCTCACCTCACACCTCACCTCACGCCCTAGGTGTCAGAACAGTTTCTTACCGTCACCACACCTCACACTGTCACGCTCATTCTGACTGATAATGGAAATGGAACAGTGACCTTTACCGGTCAGTATTTAAATCATTATTCAATTAGCACAACTCGTTATAATGTAACCAGGAACCGACCGAATCAGGAAATACTGGTCCCTGATTGGCTGATAACCAGTCACGTGACCTAAATAACGAGTTCTGATTGGTTGTTTACTTGTGTCGGTCGGTTCCTGAATGTAACCACATGTTCAGGTGGCTCCTGGACGGTGGATAATCTGAATTCATGTGTGGTAGTCCTCAGATGTACCTCCTTTCTCGTTTCTCATCTGGTTTCTGATGAAGCGGTCATAGCAACTCCATTGGAACCTTCTAAAGGTAGTAAACTAGTACCCTATATACCAGAATAGCTAGACAGAACAAACAAACAAACAAACTAGCCGGATATATTATTGTTAGCACTTGTTATGTGGCAATCATTTAGATTTTAACACAGCTATTCCCAGTGCCATTGTGTGAGGGGAGTGTAGGTCCCAGGTCCTGGTACACGGTAAATCTGGACCCTCTCATGTCACACGTTGCTGATGGCACTGTAACGGTGGCTAGTGTAACAGGGGACAACGTTACACTGACTTGGAGTGGAGAGGTACAGAGTGACTGGATTCTAGATGTCCTAGCTGTTGAGGATGGTCGGTCAGGATTGGTCCTAGAGGCCAGTGGGAGTAGTGTGGTGATTGTTACTGAGGATACTTTCACCACATCTGAAGGTAGAATTAGCTATACATTAGGTGTTAAAGGGCACTAATATTGTCCCTTCTCCTCCTACTAACATGCCCCTTCTCTTCCTACTAACATGTTCTCAGTTTTTCAGTCCAGCGAGGTGGCTGTCCGGCCCCTTGCCAGCGGCTACAACAATGCCACATATTGGCCGCAAACCTATGCCTGGACAATATCTGAGGGACCATGCGAGATCTCATTTGTCGGAGATGACCTATCTCCACTCAACTTCCCTGGTAATGTCAATACTACCGAAACCTGCATTCTCACCTTTCTTCCCATATTGAAATACAACATGTCAGTAGCTAGAAGCTGGTGTGATTCCCCTTCCACAACAATGTGTCTTTGCAGTCATGGAGAGTGTACGGTATTTGGATCTGGGTACGGAAACTGAAATCTCCCTCCGTGTTCAAGACCTCCGACCTCACGCCCTCTACCCACCCTCCTTCCGAGTCCACTTTGGGCACCGGAACAAGTTCCAGTTTTACACCACTCACAATGTGACGACACACATCTCCAAACTCTCAGTAAGGGTTCCATGATATACTAGCATACAATTATTTTACTTTATTACTCAACAAGAATTCTACTTTGGAATTTTGATCTGTGACTCTAATTAATTAATTGATAGTTTTATTTGTATTGCTCATTGTGAGACACACACAATATCATGATCAACCCCTCCTCCTCCTCCAGCTGTTCATGAAGCACAACCAGTCTGATGACCGTGTCTACACACCCGTCTCTATCCGGCCGAGTAGCGCCTCCCTGCTGTGCCCCATGCCATCAGTAACGTACAGTGTCAGACAGGCTTGTGATCCCCAAACCAGAGTGTTTGTCCAGTATCCCGGCATCGAAGATTATACTGTCTTTATTGACAATGATGGTACTAATTGCACACCACTACTCTTTTTTTGTTGTTGGTCAGCGCGGCTATTTTATAAATTGTATTATGCTATGCAGTGTGTTATATATAATGTTCATCTATATGTGATGACTAACCCCCCCCTGTGTTGTAGGTGATAACAGATTGACCAAGTTACCAGTGAACTACCGCCCTCCCTCGCCCCATGGCAAAGAGATAGCCATCAGTGAGAATGTCTATAACGCGGACCCAGCGGCGCCACTGCCAAGGAGCGCCAAACAACTCCCTGATAACCCTGACCCCGTGTTCAAACAGTGTCGGGGTAAGGAATCCGTGACGGAGTGCGGGTGTACCGACCACATGAGGATGTCAGGTGTGTGTGTGGAGAGAGTGAAAGATGGAAAGATAGAGAGATAGAAAGATAGATAGATAGAAAGATAGAAAGATAGAAATCCCAATTATTGTTGTTTCAGATTTAGAGGAGTTTTCTGACTGTAGAAAGTTTGTGTACACCGCTCCCTACTCCAACACCTTCAATCCTCAATTGTTTATAGCCCAATATGACCGGGAGGACGTCCCTCTCAAGTAAGTCGAGCCAGCTTCTAGAATCTGATTCTTTGACCGTCCCCCAGTCCCTACCAACACTCTCAGATATTGGGTGTTGCTGTGTATTATGAGATGGGAGGTTATTAGACAAGTAATTCTAGCTTGTCTTTTTACCCTAAAGGCCACCAAATCCTAATTGGTGTGGGAACTGGAAACGTGTTTTGTAACCCAGTACCCACCCTGACCTGCTTGTTATAACATCTCTCTCTCTCTCTCTCTCTCTCTCTCTCTCTCTCTCTCTCTCTCTCTCTCTCTCTCTCTCTCTCTCTCTCTCTCTCTCTCTCTCTCTCTCTCTCTCTCTCTATCTCTCTCTCTCTATCTCTCTCTCTCTCTCTCTCTCTCTCTCTCTTTCTCTCTCTCCCTCTCTCTTTCTCTCTCTCCCTCTCTCTCTCTCTCTCTCCCCTCTCTCTCTCTCTCTCTCTCTATCTCTCTCCACTATCCCCCTCAGTAAGTCCTACCAAATATGGGAGGTCAACAACCGGACGGGGTACAACGTGTACACATCAGACGGGGATTCCTCACCATCCTGCAACCATCATAACTGTACCATCGAGTTCCAGGGATCAGGTACTACTTGCGTAGCTAGACTGTGTTTCGCGCACCCTCCTTCCTTTACAAATGTAAAGGGAGGGTTAGCACAAAACAAGGTACTACATAACCAGCCGTTGTGTAACGCTGTGTGGTTCGGGGGAGGATAGTCTTTTGTGAGACAAATATTACTGATGTATTTGTGTAGCATGAAGAGAATTTGGCACTAATTATTAAGTATGTTTTTCAATCCAATCCAATATCTAGATGGGGTTGAAGAAAAACCTCACTCAATCTAAATTGTCTCTCTGTGATCCCTAATTAAAATTATACCCCCCCCCCCCCTAGAGTTGTTTCATTTCCGAATCAGCGTGGTCTCAGATACGATATGTACCTACGACACCGAGTTCCTGATTTACATAATCAACGCTCCCCTAACTACGACACACTACAACACAATCACCGTCATAGTTGGTACGTGGTTCCAAACGTTGCTACATAGGCCCATTTAATCAATAAAGCCCTATGATCTTGCCTAGCTCGTCCCCATTTTCGCGAGGAGGGTTAGAACATAACAACCATGATCAGTGGTAGCTGATTAATAAGAATTCGAAAACGGGTTCTACCCTGTCTGGCGCCGCGACCCATCTGAGCGCACTGAGAATCAAATGGGGTATGGCGCCGCCATACAGGTTCTACCCTGGTAGATATCTCACAATCCCATTCGTTCACTCCCGATATTGTGTTGCTCAGCTCGACCCCCTTTTCGCGAGGAGGGTTAGAACATAACAATTATTAATGTTGTGGTAAACCCTGTGATTATGAACACATGTTTTCTATAACTCCCCCCTCTACTCTCCAGGTGTCACCCAGTTCCTAGCAATTCTAATATACTACCACTGTACACGGGAACCCGATTATCGGGAGTTTTCCAAGAAATCCATGTCAATCTCCAAAACCAGCTCGGAACACTCGGATGTCTCTGCAACATCGGAAGAAAAGGCGATTTATCTTTAGGGACTATGGTGTAATTAAGTGTGGGACTGAAAGAGCTTGTATATTCACTTTGTTATTGTTTACTTTTATTAGTTTCAAATCCGCAAATACCGTCTCCAAGATTTTGTCTCTGAATCATGCAGTGGTTCCCTGGGTTGTTGTTGCGCGCGGCAGTGACGTCACGGATCACGTGACATAATGGTGTACTTTCACCATCAATCCGTCCGCGCGCGTCACACACACTACACAATCGTCTGTGTCGTGATCAATCAACAATCCCAGGGAACCAATGTAATCAGAAAAACACGGTTATTCACTTTGTACAAGAATTGTTACAGAGAACAATGAATTACATTTACATCAATCAATGGCCATTTCTTGGCTTATAAAATGTCCATTTTGGTTTTTCCTGGTAGACTTCTTAGAACTGGAAGCAGTAACGGCAGGAGACACCGGCAAGGCCATCAGCGCACTCGTAATGTTTCCACAGGGTGGCTGAAGAAAAGGAAAGTGTTAGAGTGAATCAAACACTGATTGTGATCTAGACTAGCACTCAAGTAAAACGAGAAATTGGTTCCAGGTTCCAGATGGCTTAGCTAAAATACTCACTGGAGAAGAGAGAAGAGCTCATGTAGATACCGGTCTTGGAGCTACCAGCAAACCATTTTCCGGACATAGGACCGGTGGCCATGTAGTAGAACTCGGCGCACTTGCCGCTCTTGCAACCCTTGAACTTGTGGGCCTTTCCTCCGGTCTTGGAACCAGACAGAACAGCGTGGAGCTTGGTGTCGCTGACTGAAGGGAGAGGGGAGCAAAATTAGAAATATTTAGCCAAAAAGAGGATGTCTTTTTGGAGACGCTGAGTTAACCTTGGTATCCAACCTTGGTATCCAAGACACCTCACACGGCCTTCGCGCGCCGGCAAGGGAGGGGTAACTTCGTTACCAAGAGTTAACCACTATATAGGGCGGTAGCGAAACTTACTGGAAAGAGCGATCTTGTTCTTTGTCACACTGACGGCGGGAAGGAGAGGTTTGAAGGCCAGAGAAGGCTTCTGCTGGATGATGAAGCACCTTCGGCACTCGGTCTTCTTGTTGACAGTAAGGCAAGACTTTTGGTAGTAAGCATCATCTGAAGAAGAAATGTGGTTATAAATGTGGTTATAAATGTGGTTATAAATTACTGGAGGAAACACGATGTTGTCAAGTCTTTACTTACAGTTGACCATGAAGGGAGCAAGACGGCCCTGTTTGTTGGAGACGAACCAAGATCCGGCAGCGGCGGTGTCACCGTCCAATTTGACGAAAAGGGTCTTGTTGACCTTGCCCTTGCTGTAAAGCATCCTCACATATGAACCTCCCTGACGCTTCACGTTCTTAGGAACTGTGGGGAAATTGAAATGGGTTAAATTGGTGATGCAATTTGGGCAAACTAAAATAGATCTAGTATGTAATCGTAATTTAAATCCAATAAAAAACAGCCCCAACTCATGTTTTGGGAAATTTATCATGGTCATTGTTCCACCCCTTGATGCGACTCCAATTTATATGCAACAAAGTCCACACATAAAGCACTCTATCACTATTTCACATCCGGATGACTTGTAAAACACAAGGAAAGTTTCTATACGGATTGTGTGATATAAAAGCTGGAGAGATTCTGTAACAGACGGGTATGGCACGAAGACTGCAAACTGAGCTACACTTCAATTGCTATAAATATGCTCAGGGGAAGGTCTGAGGTGGCGCCACATGTCCGAGAGGGACACGGCCTAATTGGCTGGGGATCATACCAGAGAATTGTGCTGACAGACCGCTGAGCGAAAGATACATGTCGGGGCCCTTGGTCCCCACTGTGGACGCGATGAAGCGGATCTGACATTGGAAATGCATCCCGCCGGCACAATAAGTGTGATATGCAAACTAAAGAACCCAATTCAGACTACTCTTGTGCCATACCCTCCTTTTTTATATAAATTGGGATACGATCCAACCAGTCACTAGAATGTGGAAACACTTACGCATGAAGGATCCACCGTTGATGGTGACGGTCTTGCCCTTGGGGAGAGAAGAAGCCTTCTCGTTCTTGTTGACGACGAGGAAACACCAGTAGCATTTCACGTTTCCGTCCCAGCTGGCCTTGCAGTATTTGTAGTTATAGAGAGCCTTAGAAGCGGCAGGGGTGAATTCCTTGGTCTTCTGGAGCCTGGTGATGACGTAGTACCAGGTGCCGGCATATCCACCGTCCATAGCATACATCAGGTTGAATTCATCACCAGAATAGGTAGAGCCGGCGAAGACAGCAGATCGGACCTTACTCTCCTTCCAGCCAGGAGTCTTGACAAGGGCAACAACGGGCTTTCCGAGTTTGGCCTTTCCGACAGTAACGGAAGTGGTCTTTCCTGGAGCCTTGGCCTTCTTGTAAGTCTTCAGTTTAACGTAACAAGATTTCTTGTCTCCCTTTCGGTCACAGACCTTCCTGGTGTAGATCACTACAGTTTTTCCGAGCTGGGTCTTGACCCATCCACGTCGGGCAACGTTCATGTAAACTGAGCCAGCCTCCTCTCCATCTGTAGGGATTATCGTGGTTAGAAACATACAAAAACAAGACACAAACTACTCAAAATCTTACCAATTACAAGTAATAGAGCTTCAAAAAGTTTAACTTACCGAGAACGTAGAAGCAGAAAGCAATGTTCTTTCCCTGAGAGAAAATAAGACGGACGGCCTCACGCTTGCTGACTTTGTTCTCAATTTTGATGTCGGTGGGCATGTACTGAGGGCTGTTCAGGTAGATCTTCTGGCCATCCTCGGATCCGATCAGAATGTTGGGTCCAGGAAGGAAGGTACTCTTGGCCTGGCCTGATGGAAACAAGAGGACGGATTAGCGATTGAAAATTAAAAGTCGACCCCACTTTTGCTCTGTGAAACACCACTCCAAAGTATTTTAACTGTTCTGTTTCACTTACTCTTCAGGATGAAACAGTATCGGCATCGGTAAGATCCGTAGAGACCGCGAGAGCAGTATTTTCGTCGGTAGATGTCAAGTTTAATTTGGGGAATAGTCCTGATCTTTCCACGAGCAGCAACAATGATCTTGTCGTTGTATTTTCCCTCTGTTAAAGAGGTATGTTAATAAATATCCGGTTTTATGATTCGTAATCATAACGATTTTCAGATAATGACCTAAATGGTAGGTGAACTAGAGAATAAACACTTACTAAGGGCAAGGAAGAGAGGGTAGCTCTCTCCACCAGTAGTAACCTTGGTGACAACACCTTCCATAACAGCAGAGCCACCGCCGCCACCACCTCGACCACCCTTAGCACCGCCCTCCATGGATCGACGGCTGTGCACATCGTACTTCTTGTAGTATCCCTGCATGTCATATTTGATGCTGCTGATGGTAACACTAGCAGTGGTACCGTAGTCAAGGACACCGGACAGACTGAAGATCTTGAAGCAATATCCGCACTTGACGACGGAAGTAAAGGAGTCAATGGAACAGGTCCTCCTGTACCAGACACGGAACTTCTGGGCCTCAACAACCAGTTTCTTGCCACCGCTCTTGTTGGCTTTGTAGATCAGCCACATACCAGAGTGGGTTCCAGCTGCAGACAGTTAATCAAGGAATTAGGCATGTTTCGAAATACGATGAGATATTCAGAGGAAATTTTCAAATTAGGGCCAGCAAATGTGGCAGTATACTTACAAAGAGGGTAGAAGAAGACTTTCTTTCCGATCTGGGTACGGAAGGCAGGTGTGGGGGTTCCTCCAACGCTCATCATAGTGTAGGTAGGGTCTGGGGGAGAAAACAAGAATATATTATGTTGTTGAAATACAAGGATATCGAAAAGTCAATGTGGTTTGTTCATGAAATTAGTCAACTTACTTTGGAATTTCACTTTGTTGACGGTAACGGATTTCTTAGACATGAACTGTCCCTTCTTACGGGTCTGATCGATGGCGGCATAGCCAGCCTTAGCAGCCCTGACTGCTCCAAAACCGAAGGCATCCTCAGCAAGGCACACCGCTGAAAATAGTCAAAATGAGCTTTCAGCTGGCCATTGATTGATTACACATCACCCAAAGCCTGTCAGAGTATTGCCCTGACCCTATAATTCTCATTTCTTTCAAATAGAGCGCGAGAAGTGAGAACTGTGGTCAGAGCATTGGCCTGACAGCCCACAGTGGTTTTATTGAGTAACATAGTCCACTCAACAACAGCGGCTTAACTTACCAGCTACGGCGGCCAAGACCACGATTAAAAGTTTCATGATCTAGATGAGGTTTATTGAGTAACAAGAGGTGCAGGTATGTATGCAATGCCAATATTTGCCCAGATAGATGCTATCTATATATCGAGACTGATAAAAAGTTAGACATTTAGCGGCTGTTCGGCGCCGCCACCCCATCAAATTGGCGCCGCCAGACAGTCTAGCGACTGTTCATAGATTTAGGTCAAGTGTAGTCAGTCAGACAAACGACATAGGATTTGAATCAACCAAGGTTCGTAGTGAAATGCTTACAATTACAAGTTGCATAATACAATTTTGTTGCAAGACATGATGTGAAACGTAACAAAATCACTCAGTTTGAAGTGGCACAAAGTGACACGGTAAAAGGAGACCCCCCTAGGTGAATAACATACTAAGCTTGCAGGTAACTTGACCTTAGTATAGTAGCTTCATGCACGCTGAACCCAGTTTTTTACCTTGGAGATTTGAAATTCAGAACAGAAACAATCCTTGGGAGTTTCACGGAGATTCCGCTCCATGGAAATTCCCTACGGATAGATATCCAGCTCTTGAGTTCTGGATTTACGTCACTAGCCACATTTTAAGCTGAAAAGTCTTCAAAGATTGTACAGTACATACACACAAGGAAGCGAGAGAGAGAGAGAGAGAGAGAGAGAGAGAGAGAGAGAGAGAGAGAGAGAGAGAGAGAGAGAGAGAGAGAGAGAGAAGAGAAAGAGTGACAGTGAGACAAACATAGCAACAAGCAGAACAGACGATCACACTTCCAAACCGTGTGATACGGATTTTCACGGGACAGGTGGGAGCAAGGTGTGTGAAGTGTGAAGTGTGAAGTGTGAAGTGTGAACTTCCATTTTATCATCAACCAATTAATCGGATGACCACACACGTTCTAATATGAATTTGAGTATGATTTTGGTGGCTTTCTTATTTCGTTTTTCAAGACAAGACCTGTACAGAATAGTCACCACCGTTTTTCTTTGCAATCTTCCACAACACAGTAAAAACAACAAATCTCACTATGTACAAGAACTTTATACATACAGAACAGGGGTTGTTTTAAATCATTTTCAAACAGATTTTGGTTTCCTCGCTTCTTGATCACTTCTTAGAACTGGAAGCAGTAACGGCAGGAGACACCGGCAAGGCCATCAGCGCACTCGTAATGTTTCCACAGGGTGGCTGAAGAAAAGGAAAGTGTTAAGATAATTAAAGATAATTAAAACTCTGATTGTGATCTAGACTAGCACTCAAGTAAAACGAGAAATTAGTTCCAGGTTTAGCTAAAATACTCACTGGAGAAGAGAGAAGAGCTCATGTAGATACCGGTCTTGGAGCTACCAGCAAACCATTTTCCGGACATAGGACCGGTGGCCATGTAGTAGAACTCGGCGCACTTGCCGCTCTTGCAACCCTTGAACTTGTGGGCCTTTCCTCCGGTCTTGGTACCAGACAGAACAGCGTGGAGCTTGGTGTCGCTGACTGAAGGAAGAGGGGAGCAAAATTAGAGATATGTAGCCAAAAAAATGTCTTTTTGGAAACGTCTTTTTGGAAACAACTAGGCCGGTAGCGAAACTTACTGGAAAGAGCGATCTTGTTCTTTGTCACACTGACGGCGGGGAGGAGAGGCTTGAAGGCCAGAGAAGGCTTCTGCTGGATGATGAAGCACCTTCGGCACTCGGTCTTCTTGTTGACAGTGAGGCAAGACTTTTGGTAGTAAGCATCATCTGAAGAAGAAATGTGGTTATAAATGTGGTTATAAACTACTGGAGGAAACACGATGTTGTCAAGTCTTTACTTACAGTTGACCATGAAGGGAGCAAGACGGCCCTGTTTGTTGGAGACGAACCAAGATCCGGCAGCGGCGGTGTCACCGTCCAATTTGACGAAAAGGGTCTTGTTGACCTTGCCCTTGCTGTAAAGCATCCTCACATATGAACCTCCCTGACGCTTGACGTTCTTGGGAACTGTGGGGATATTGACAGGGGTTAAATTGGTTGGAGATGGAGGAAAAGATAGATAAATCGAAGGAAACCAGATAAAATACACTTACGCATGAAAGATCCACCGTTGATGGTGACGGTCTTGCCCTTGGGGAGAGAAGAAGCCTTCTCGTTCTTGTTGACGACGAGGAAACACCAGTAGCATTTCACGTTTCCGTCCCAGCTGGCCTTGCAGTATTTGTAGTTGTAGAGAGCCTTAGAAGCGGCAGGGGTGAATTCCTTGGTCTTCTGGAGCCTGGTGATGACGTAGTACCAGGTGCCGGCATATCCACCGTCCATAGCGTACATCAGGTTGAACTGATCACCAGAGTAGGTGGATCCGGTGAACACAGCAGATCGGACCTTACTCTCCTTCCAGCCAGGAGTCTTGACAAGGGCAACAACGGGCTTTCCGAGTTTGGCCTTTCCGACAGTAACGGAAGTGGTCTTTCCGGGAGCCTTGGCCTTCTTGTAAGTCTTCAGTTTAACGTAACAAGATTTCTTGTCTCCCTTTCGGTCACAGACCTTCCTGGTGTAGATGACTAAAGTTTTTCCGAGCTGGGTCTTGACCCATCCACGTCGGGCAACGTTCATGTAAACTGAGCCAGCCTCCTCTCCATCTATATGGATTATCGTGGTTAGAAAAATACAAAAACGTAACAAACCTACTCAAAATCTTACCAATTACAAGGCCTTCAAAAAGTTGAACTTACCGAGAACGTAGAAGCAGAAAGCAATGTTCTTTCCCTGAGAGAAAATAAGACGGACGGCCTCACGCTTGCTGACTTTGTTCTCAACTTTGATGTCGGTGGGCATGTACTGAGGGCTGTTCAGGTAGATCTTCTGGCCATCCTCGGATCCGATCAGAATGTTGGGTCCAGGAAGGAAGGTACTCTTGGCCTGGCCTGATGAAAATTATAAGAGTTTAACTTCGTTTCGATCAACTGTGATATGGCTCTGTTTTAGGCCTCGACTTACTCTTCAGGATGAAACAGTATCGGCATCGGTAAGATCCGTAGAGACCACGAGAGCAGTATTTTCGTCGGTAGATGTCCAGCTTGATAGCAGGGATGGTCCTGATTTTTCCACGAGCAGCAACAATGATCTTGTCGTTGTATTTTCCCTCTGTTAAAAAGACGTATCATTAAATATCCGGTTCAATTAAATAACCAAATTCGTTTGGTACAGTGCAGCCGTGTTGAACTTACTCAGGGCAAGGAAGAGAGGGTAGCTCTCTCCACCAGTAGTAACCTTGGTGACAACACCTTCCATAACAGCAGAGGCACCACCGCCACCACCTCGACCACCCTTAGCACCGCCCTCCATGGATCGACGGCTGTGCACATCGTACTTCTTGTAGTATCCCTTCATGTCATACTTGATGCTGCTGATGGTAACACTAGCAGTGGTACCGTAGTCAAGGACACCGGACAGACTGAAGATCTTGAAGCAATATCCGCACTTGACGACGGAAGTAAAGGAGTCAATGGAACAGGTCCTCCTGTACCAGACACGGAACTTCTGGGCCTCAACAACCAGTTTCTTGCCACCGCTCTTGTTGGCTTTGTAGATCAGCCACATACCAGAGTGGGTTCCAGCTGCAGACAGTTAATCAAGAAATTAGGCATTTTTCGAAATACGATGAGATATTCAGAGGAAATTTTCAAATTTGGGCTAGCAAATGTGGCAGTATACTTACAAAGAGGGTAAAAGAAGACTTTCTTTCCGATCTGGGTACGGAAGGCAGGTGTGGGGGTTCCTCCAACGCTCATCATAGTGTAGGTAGGGTCTGGGGGAGAAAACAAGAATATATTATGTTGTTGAAATACAAGGATATCGAAAAGTCAATGTGGTTTGTTCATGAAATTAGTCAACTTACTCTGGAATTTAACTTTGTTGACGGTAACGGATTTCTTAGACATGAACTGTCCCTTCTTACGGGTCTGATCGATGGCGGCATAGCCAGCCTTAGCAGCCTTGACTGCACCAAAACCGAAGGCATCCTCAGCAAGGCACACCGCTGAAAATATAAAACGTTAAAAACATGCCAAAAATAAAATAGGAGAAATAATAAATCTATGGGGGGGGGGGGGGTATTGAGACGGAATATGTGATAAATCTCATCACTAACAAACAGACAAGATGTGATAAATCCTAACTTACCGGCTACGGCAGCCAAGACCACAACTAATAGTTTCATGGTCTACACGGGGGGGTTGGGTGATACAATTAGTTTGATAAACAAGGTCTTGAAGTGGCTAAACAGTGTCTTAAAGACTCATAGCTACAGGGGTGTCTCTTAGATACTGATATCTAAGTAGTTTGCTGCGATCATGGGAGAGAGAGAAAACAAGCAAACAAATATTAAGTGTGACTCTATAAGATTTACAAACTGTAAACCCCTTGCCCCACGCATATCAAAGGAGACTTGTCTGCGGTGGTGAGGTAACCACGAGGGATATCATCGCTTACATGGGGGCAAGTGTGGGAATGGATCGTCTCGCAAGAGAGAGAGAGAGACATGTTGGACATAGGTTATAAACCTAGTCAGTGCATTTGGGAGTAAAGTTTGAAACAGGGTACACATAGATATAGAGCGAGCCTAAGAGAATGATAGATAGATACAGAGCAAGAGTAAAAGAACGATAGATAGAGAACGATAGATGGAGAGAAAGCTCCCGAGAGAGGATGGTTTGCCACTATTCAAGGATACTAAAGAGGCAAGTTGAGCAACATATCCCTTGGACAGATTAAGATACTGATCCCCCGTTGAGGGTTGAAAAGTGAAAGTTAAAAGGAGACCTTTGAGTTTTGGTATATATACTGTTTTGTTTACACGTGATTACGTATGACTCTAAGCTAGTGTAGCAAACAGGAAATAATTTGTAGTTGACAAACAAACAAACTCTACCGTGTAGATGCTGAGGGAGGATGCATCATCTTCTCGGGTAGTACAAATCATTTGGAGTTCCGCTTTGACGATTGTACCTTTCCGTAACCGCGAATCGTAAAATAATCAAGATTTCCACCCGTTTTGGATTTCTTATTCCATCTGAAAAATCTGCATCAATTGGAATAATTAATTATATGCGGTACAGAAAGAAGCTTTCTTGGAAAGTCAAGATCTTTTTATGAAGGGTAGAAGATATAAAGAATTTAAAGCGTCATTTAAAGTGGGTTCAAAATTAAAAATTTTCATTGATACATCAACTTGAAACTAACACATGACACGCTTCTATTATTTATACAACAGTTAAAAATTCATATGATCCCAAAGTGAGTTCCTATCAACAGGGTCTCAGATTATTAACACAGTGATACAATAACAATATTGTACTTCACCGCTGACTGTACTTCACTTGTACTTTATTGCTGATCATATTTTGTCGTTTCAGGCTCTTCCTTGCAGTTGCCGGGTTTTTTTGTGGCAGGTTCAGTCGTTTTGATAGAGACCAGGCGTGATCGGTGGGATTAGAGGTGTCCTGAGAGGTAAAAAATCAGGGTTACTGATCAGCTATCAAAACACTGTTCTGACACTGTCCTAACACTGTTCTAGCACTGTTCTAACACTGTTCTAGCACTGCTCTAACACTGTTCTATTAATGTTCTAACACTGTTATAGCACTGTTCTAACACTGTTCTAACACTGTTCTAACACTGTCCTAACACTGTCCTAACACTGTTCTATCAATGTTCTAACACTGTTCTAGCACTGCTCTAACACTGTTCTAACACTGTTCTAGCACTGCTCTAACACTGTTCTAGCACTGTTCTAACATTATTCTAACACTGTTCTAGCACTGTTCTAACACTGTTCTATCAATGTTCTAACACTGTTCTAGCACTGCTCTAACACTATTCTAATACTGTTCTAACACTGCTCTAATACTATTCTAACACTGTTATAACACTGTTATAGCACTGTTCTAGCACTGTTCTAACACTGTTCTAGTACTGTTCTAACACTGCTCTAACACTGTTCTAACATTGTCCTAACACTACTCTAACACTGTTCTATCAATGTTCTAACACTGTTCTAGGCTCTAGCACTGCTCTAACACTGTTCTAACACTGTTCTAGCACTGTTCTAACACTGTTCTAGCACTGCTCTAACACTGTTCTATCAATGTTCTAACACTGTCCTAACACTGTCCTAACACTGTTCTAACACTGTTCTAACACTGTCCTAACACTTTTCTAGCACTGTTCTAACACTGTTCTAACCCTGTTCTAACACTGTCCTAACACTGTCCTAACACTGTTCTATCAATGTTCTAACACTGTTCTAGCACTATTCTAATACTGTTCTAACACTGTTCTAACACTGTTCTAACACTGTTCTATCAATGTTCTAACACTATTCTAACACTGTTATAACACTGTTATAGCACTGTTCTAACACTGTCCTAACACTGTTCTAACACTGTTCTAACCCTGTTCTAACACTGTCCTAACACTGTCCTAACACTGTTCTAGCACTATTCTAATACTGTTCTAACACTGTTATAACACTGTTATAGCACTGTTCTAACACTGCTCTAACACTGTTCTAACACTGTTCTAACACTGTTCTAACACTGCTCTAACACTATTCTAACACTGTTATAACACTGTTATAGCACTGTTCTAACACTGTCCTAACACTGTTCTAACACTGTCCTAACACTGCTCTAACACTATTCTAGCACTATTCTAACACTGCTCTAACATTCTTCTAACACTGCTCTAACACTGTCCTAACACTGTCCTAACACTGCTCTAACACTATTCTAGCACTATTCTAACACTGCTCTAACACTATTCTAACACTATTCTAACACTGCTCTAACATTATTCTAACACTGCTCTAACACTATTCTAACACTGCTCTAACATTATTCTAACACTGTCCTAACACTGTTTTAGCACTGTTCTAACACTGTTTTAGCATTATTCTAGCAATGTTTTAACACTGTTCTAACACTCAACACTATGCTAACACTGTTCTAACACTATTCTAATTTCTAACACTGTTCTAACACTGTACTAACACTGTTCTAACACTATATCGATCTCACATATTACTCGCGGAGCGAGAATAAGTTGCAATGGATCCAAGTTCTAACCCTCTTACCTGGCACCACCGCCTCCACCTCCCGAGTGGACCTCATAGTAGCCTGCCTCAACGAGACAACTCTCTATTATAGTCTGTAGGTGTTCGTATGTCAAGAGAACCTCTGAACCTTCCGGTCCTTCTACTGCCAGACTGGCGAGTGAGTTGGATCCTAGGGAAGTATTTGTGAGTTGGATCCTAGGGAAGTATTTGTGAGTTGGATCCTAGGGAAGGGAAGTGTTTGTGAGTTGGATCCTAGGGAAGGGAAGTGTTTGTGAGTTGGATCCTAGGGAAGGGAAGTGTTTGTGAGTTGGATCCTAGGGAAGGGAAGTGTTTGTGAGTTGGATCCTAGGGAAGGGAAGTGTTTGTGAGTTGGATCCTAGGGAAGTGTTTGTGCGTTTGGATCCTAGGTAATGGAAGTATTTGGAGAGTTGGATCCTAGGGGAAGGGAAGTAGTTGCTGAGTTGGATCCTAGGGAAGGAAGTAGTTTGTGGAGTTGGATCCTAGGGAAGGGAAGTGTTTGTGAGTTGGATCCTAGGGGAAGTGGAAAGTGTTTGTGAGTTGGCTCCTAGGGAGGAAAGTAGTTGTTGTGAAGTGGAATTCCTAGGGAAGGGAAGTGGTTGTGAGTTTGATCCTAGGAGGGAAGTAGTTGTGAGTTTGGATCCTAGGGAAGGGAAGTGTTTGTGAGTTGGATCCTAGGGAAGGGAAGTATTTGTGAGTTGGATCCTAGGGAAGGGAAGTGTTTGTGAGTTGGATCCTAGGGAAGGGAAGTGTTTGTGAGTTGGATCCTAGGGAAGGGAAGTATTTGTGAGTTGGATCCTAGGGAAGGGAAGTATTTGTGAGTTGGATCCTAGGGAAGGGAAGTATTTGTGAGTTGGATCCTAGGGAAGGGAAGTATTTGTGAGTTGGATCCTAGGGAAGTGTTTGTGAGTTGGATCCTAGGGAAGGGAAGTATTAGTGAGTTGGATCCTAGGGAAGGGAAGTGTTTGTGAGTTGGATCCTAGGGAAGGGAAGTGTTTGTGAGTTGGATCCTAGGGAAGGGAAGTGTTTGTGAGTTGGATCCTAGGGAAGGGAAGTATTTGTGAGTTGGATCCTAGGGAAGTGTTTGTGAGTTGGATCCTAGGGAAGGGAAGAGTTTGTGAGTGCTGCATCTCTCTCTAGAACTACCTTCTCAAAATACATTACAAACTATTTGATTAGTTGTATTGCCACAGCTATACAGGAGAAATACCGGTAAATAGACGAATGACTGTCCTAGTTATAGCTCAGTAAAAAAGGGAATTACGAAATATAGACTAATGACGTAATCAATAACACACTAAAACCCACCTGTTGAGTCACTAGGTCCCAGCGATTTAACAGAGCTAAAACTCAAATCGACGATTTCTTTTGAGGCCTCCAGTAGTTTCTTTATCTCGTTTTTTAGGTTAACTGATCCAATGTGTCGAGTAAACAGCGCTCTTTTGTATTTCTCTATCACTCGCCGCTTCGGATTTAGCGTCATGGAGGGTGGCAACTGAAGGGGGGTGAGGTGGAGGGAAATCAATGAATTGAATTGGATTCAATCCTGGCGGGAGGTAGAAAAAAAGGGTTGAATTGTGGGAGAGAATAATTTATATCCTTGGCGGACCTCCGGCGAAGAGCAATATTCGAGAAACACGTCAATTTCTTCAAACAATCGAGGGCTTTTCGATCCCCTCTTTCATTTGTTTCAAGCCCCCCCCCCCTTATCCCTAATACTAACATCACCTGCCTTGGGTCCGTCTCTTTCATCAAGAGTGCAGGTGCTAGCGATTACACATCCAACATAATATCTACCCGTCTCTGTACTTACTCAACAATATATTCTAGGCTGCTTTAGGATTCCCCAAAATAAGAATATTAATTCAGAATACTATGGGGGTTCTCCCTGTCAATCCCAGAATAGGGCAAGCAAGTTTTTTTTGCAGCATCACGCGTTAGTCTCCCTTTCTCTCTCTCTCTATCTCTCTCTCTCTCTCTCTCTCTCTCTCTCTCTCTCTCTCTCTCTCACTATCTCTCTCTCTCTCTCTCTCTCTCTCTCTCTCTCTCTCTCTCTCTCTCTCTCTCTCTATCTCTCTCTCTCTCTCTCTCTCTCTCTCTCTCTCTATCTCTCTCTGCACTCAGTTAAGGGGTTGTCAGTTGTCAGGGTCTCATAGCCGCTGTGATAGCTAGTGGTTGAAATGTTATCTTATGTACAGTCCGACCCCGATTTACCGGAACCCCGATTTACCGGGAGGATAATCTTCCCCCGATATAAGAAATGAAACATTATTTTACCCCGATATATACCGGGTAAAACCCCTTCCCCCGAGCATCCCGGTAAATCGGGGTCCGACTGTATTTTATCATGATACTAGCTTACTTCAAGTAACTTACTAAACTATAAAGAATATATAATATTAGAATATTCAATAAATAGATTGCTTAACAACTTGCAGCTAGCCTCAGTTTCATCTCTCACTCTCTATTTCTGATCAATCCCCTACACCCAGCTATATTTCACAAGGTTTTGTGAATTTGTCTATGCAATTAACTATTATGTAGCCCCATCTGCAAGATTTCATCACACCCCGTGCAGCAGTATATATTGAGAGGGGGCTTTCAATTGATCCCGTGCAGTAGTATCCGCCAATCACTTTCAATTGATCATACCTGGGTAATAAAGATGATCTTGTGCATCTGATTCAGGATCTGCAGTATCGGGTCATCTATTTGTTTCACTTTCCGTTGTGATATAGAAATGGTGGCGGTATTAACCGCTCTTGAGCCCGTGCCACTCGGTCTTCTGCACCTCGAGCCCGCACTGAAAACATGAGGGATTATTATGGTAATACAAGGATTGTTCTTGTGTTTTCCTGGGGACAGATCTCTCTACCTTTGATCTTGCATTAGACGGTACTGAATAATAATGATCGTCCTAAGCAGTCCAGTCATTTGTGTCTCTAACGTTGCATCCCTGTTAGTTAATATTCAACGCAGAATAATGATCCTATATGTGGCACCCCAGGGTGCCGGCCCTGTCCATGTTAACTATCCTGCATATCGTTACTTGCCTAGCTAGAGTGTTTTACAAATGTAAAGGAGGGTTAGAACATAACATATAGTTACAGATCGTACTGGCTACTCACCAGTCTAGTTTGTGCGTGTGTTTGTGCGTGTTTGTTCTTCCCAAGAAGGGTACTAGCTGCCTTGAGATATTTTATTTTTGATTTCTCTTCCTTTTCAACGCCTTTTTTACTAAAGTCACACATTGTGTAATAGCTAGGGCGGATTATATGAGTCACACATCGGTAGGAGCTTAGAAGATTTCATCCAGGCTCCACCAAGAGAGTGAGAGAGAGAGATAGAGAGAGATAGAGAGATAGAGAGAGATAAAGAGATAGAGAGAGAGAAAAAGATAGATAGAGAGACAGAGAGCGAAGGAGATTGAGTGTGCGAGTGTCATTTGAAAAATTGAAAAAGTTGTCACAATACGCCAGATGTTATGGCATTCCCCCGACCCAAGCGAAGCTACCTCATTTCTTCTCCATCTTGTTTGACAATACATTTTCCTAACTATTTCCTAACTAATTCCTACCTGTTAATTTCATATCTATTATCTGTTTCATATCTACATATATACCCGCTGTACCATGTATAATGCAGAACACAAATGCCCTAATTTTGTATTTTCTTGACATATGCATATATATTGCAGTTTCCTTCCTACATGCCTAGAAATAATAAGTTATGGGAAACTTCTTAAAGTTCTGTCATCCGGCCGCGGAAGTGGGTATAATACTTGACAGTATACCCTCAAATAATTGATAACCCAGAGTAGTAATATTTCCCCCCCACACCATTATTACATTTATTATAACTCTTTCCTCTCCCTCAAATAGAGATTATGTCCGCGTCGATATGGCTTGACAAGGTGCTCGCCAGCTATACCTTCCTCTGTGTGATCCTGGGCACAATCCTCAACACGAACTCCGTATTTTACTTCATCAGGGGCACCACCGCTACCTACGTCATTTACACCGCTATCGCAATCACTGATACCCTCATCTCCATGAACGGTTTAGCAGTGGGTATCTCTTTATGGAACGAGAGGAGGCCGGTACTATTCGATAGTTGGTTCTACTGTCAGTTATTTGGGTTCCTCAACCGGTCTCTAGTCTACATGATCCAATTCCTAGTGTGTCTCATGTGTGTGGTTAGGATGCTGAGGGTGGTTAAACCACACATGCACATCGGTAAGGCCCTCGTTACCAAGATTATACTGGGATATGCAGCTGCAGTTGCCATCAGGTTCACCATTAGCATTGCATTTTTTGGGCAGTTCAAGATGGGTGAGGTGACGTTTAACCACGTGGAGGATGCTCCCTTCCCAAACCAGCAGATGGATAGTCAAGTAGCGACACTAATTGAGGTCGGGGTCTCTATCATAACCCAGGCCCTCCCTATCATCCCAATTATAGTGTCCTCTGCAATTACCCTCCGATACATCAGCCTATCCAGCAAGGCACGGTCCAACAAAGTGACACCACAACGCCGCAAATCGGAGACACAACGCCGCACCACTGTCCGGAAACGGGCCTCCAAAACAGTGGCAATCTTTACACTGGCCTACGTTACATGTCATCTCCCTATATTCCTATCAGCCCTCCGTATGACAAGTATTATACTAACTAACACTGACTTTCTACCATGTGGGTGGTTCACTGAGTACTACATGTACACCTTTACCATCATCACTCTCTTTCAAACTAACGCCCTGGCGAACCCCTGTATATACTATCTGAGAATGAGTAGTTACAGGAGCAACACACGGAAAGTTCTGTCTCGGATCAGGAGTTCCATGCCCATACCGGGTGGCCGACCAAGAAGTGATCAGTCTACAGTGGTAGACCTTGCCAAGGATGAGAGCTGTATGGCCGCTACCAACAGTACAAGAAGGACAGTTGAGACTGGTGGCGTTTGAATTGTGATGTTTTTGTTGCTGTTTTTTCAATTTGCTGTATTCAAATCAAATTTTTCAAGCACCCCCTTATGATTTTTATTTTTCTGTGTTTCCTAAGATATATATCCAGGGGGGATGGTTGGTAAATGTACCTGTCTACACAGTTTCCCGAGTGAATGTGACTGGGACGAGCAGAGCTGCTCCCCGAGAGGGGTGGTCCCTTGCTCCGAATCCTCCGTTTACCTCCCCCTACGCCACAGGTACACCGCCTGGCCCTACCAGCGCTGTAGCTCTGATCCGTCTCCTCCAGAGAACTGTCCTCACCCGTAGAGGACACACCAACTGATCTGGGGGGATATAAAGAGAGTGTTGAGGTCAGGGAGTGGTTTAAATTAGTTCTCAAACTAACTGGTGGCACTCAAAATGACGTCATAAGTGTCAAAGACAAGAAATGTGTCAATGATAGTGATAAGATATCGGTCTGGGTGGGGCTGTTATCGTAATAATTATCTGTCATGCAGAATTTATTAGTTGTTGCATTCTAATAAGGAGATCGAGGAAATAAGATTAGATAAGACAAATTTTGGGAGAACAACCCTTTATAATTGGGGGAATAAATGGTGTCAATCTTTGGCTTGGAACTTAAAAAGGGGGAAATGTTGACATTTAAAAACTCAATCGGGTTATATTCTTCCCTTTTTCTCTATCACCACATTAGCAAGTTAGACATTTTATAAAATGTGCCTATTTTATTAAATAGGTGGCAGCTTGATTCTCAGAGCTGTCCTCTTAGGGATTATTCAGACTGTCTCTGACAGGGCACGTTATATAAATATCACTATATTTCTCATACAGTACGGTGGACAAAATGTTCTTATTCTGAGAGTTATTGAAGTTGTACAACTCTAGAGTAAAAAAGAACATGTCATTTCAGTCAGGGAGGGGGGGGGACACTCAATACTTATACTCGGAACTAAGAATGAACATGCTGGGCGGAGGGGGGACTCTCCTAGTTGTAGGTATCTTACCGGGGACATGATTCACTGTGCATTGACCGACTCTGGGCTGATTGGTTGGTGGCTAAAAACAGTCTCTGGTAGTTTTGTAGGTTCCTGTTGCTCTCATGGTAGTGCCTGAAATGTTAACAGTACAGCCGGACGCTGATTTACCGGGAGGATAAACTTCCCTCGATATAGGAAATTAACGATATTTGACCCCGAAATACCGGGCATCGCCGAATTGGCTATAATGGCAACAGGCTCACCAACTCGTTGATTACTGTTTTTGATTGGGGTTTGATTTTAAAACTGTACTCAATACAGTTATGTACCAACAAACAAATCTCGCTTACTTTTGAACTCGTTTCTTTTCCCGTTGTAACTTCTTTTGAAGGGTGAGTTCCCGGGTTCGGACCTCATCCATATGTGTCATGATGATCTCAGCTATACTGCTTCCTACCCCCACAATATCTGGTCGAGCCTCGGTGTCCGGGGTCAGGCACCTTCAGGAGAGAGATAATGAGGGATGGGAGTGGGAGGGGAGATGCGGCATTGAGGGAATGAAGAATAATATAGCTGGAGAGTGGAGAAGAGGGGAATATTTGACTTTTTTGGGCTGTCCCCTTTTCTTTTAAAATGAGTGTACATGAAGAATACAAGGGAAATGGTGCTGTCGCCTTCCAGAATCCGGAGTGAGAGCTGACAGACTGGGAAAACGATTACATAAGATTAGCTAAAATTCAAATGTCATTTATAAAACTATAATATTATCTAAGTTGAGTCCAATATATGTCAGATGGCATTTTGATGCGCCAAGATGTCCTAAGTGCTAAGGGGACCCCCCGCCGTGAAGAGCGAACATGGCGTTCTAGAATGATAATAATATTAATAATAAGTTTGGGGTTTAAGCCGGGAGGGGGATATCATTATGATTATGGCTTACTCAACAAATTATGGCAGTGCCGGCTTACTGTTTGACGGTGTCAATAATCTTGGTGGAGTAACACTCGGTGGACAGAGGATCGTATATAGCTTCCACAATCTATATAAAAAAGAGTTGTGTGTTATGTTAGAGATTATTAAACCAGAAAACCACTTATAAATACCTAAACTTAGACTTGACATTATAATTCTAGAATCTTTGGAAATATGGTTAAGATGTCGGGGTGTCATACAACAATCTATTCAGGACCTCACATTTCAATAACATTTTTTATTTCTCCATCCCTCACTACTTAGTTATGTTACAGGTCAGACGAGAATGACAGTACACGGGGGGGGGGGACCCCTTCTCTCTGTCTCTCCTTCCTCTCACTATCTCTCTCTATCTCAGTTCCTTCCTCTCACTATCTCTCTCTATCTCAGTCCCTTCCCCTCACTATCTCTCTCTATCTCAGTCCCTTCCTCTCACTGTCTCTCACTATCTCAGTCGTCTGACAGAATTCTTCTTCGAGGGTGCTAGACCTCCAGCGAAGAACGTCATTACGTAGGGCTAACGATGATGCTTATGTTAGGAAATTGCAGAGAAATGAAGAATTTTCAGACCATTTACAAAGAGTTTATGGGAAACAGTCACCACCCTTCAACTATCTAACCTTGTACATACACGGTACAAGGTAGACGGAGCCATATTGCCAAGACACAGGGCATAACTCTATGGTCCGGCGGCGCCGACCTGATCTGAGCGCACTGTTGAGAATCAAAACGCGGTTGCCGCCGCCAGACAGAATCATTCTGAGAATGTGTGCCATTCTGAGAATGTGACGTGTGCCATTCTGAGAATTTGTGCCAGATCTAGATTAAAATTAATATTTTGCCTACTGACTTGCTCCTATAAAGGGACAGTTCTTCATGTTGCCTTGTTGGAGGGTAAAGATCGGTTCATCAGGAGGGGACAGGTACCCTTTAAAAAGGGGCCCTTACCAACCAATATTATACGCATCTCAATTCCTTGCTCAACTACAACTACACCGCTATGAAACTGATTCTGTGCACCTTCGCTCTTCTGCTCTTCGCCCTGCCAGCCGAAGGTAAGAGCCATTTATACTTTGGATAAAACAAAGTTTATCTGGTAGGAAATGTCAAGGCCTAACCCTACATTAGCCCTAACCCTAAAAAACCGTTTGTCAGCACTCACGAAACACCCAGATTTTTTATCCTCTTTTAGTGAAACTTATCCGGTAAATCGAGGTTCCGCTGTAAATAAGGAATTGATGGGTACCCAATTAATTACCTCCTCTCATCTCAGGGAGTGATGGATGTTATAATGGTCGTTGCTGGAAATGGTGTGAAGGTTGGGGTCAATGGTGCTACCAAAAGGGCAACTGGGCAGGGGGATATGTTCAATGTAAAAGTGACAGCGGATGCAATGGTATTCACACCGCGTGCAACCATGCAGGTTGTGGTTGGTAAATGAGGGGTTATTTCGTAACCAATGTTGTGGGATATTTGAGACGGAATCAATTAATTGATCTGTGGATAAGTAATTGGTCTGTAATTGGTCTATTGGAACTTTTTTTCATTGGATTGTACGGGCTAAGACGCCTAGTGTGATTTAGAAATATTTTTTGTTAAAATTGTGAGAATTGGATAGAATTTGTTATAGCAAATAATTAGTTTTACTGATTCTTCTTGATTTATTCATTTCACACAGACATTTAGCATTGATCCACCGTGTCACCTATCACATTTACCCATTCACCTACTGGTTTTGACAACCCAACCGGCGGGTTGTCCTCTTTATTTACACTGCTGACACCAATTTTATGGTTGCCATGGCAACTGATTGGGTCATTATGGTAACGGAGTTACTAAAAGGTCTTTGAAAATAACCATAAACTCCCAAAAGTGTGAATAACAGTTTTACAGCTTTCGTCATATAAAGTGCTTTATGAAGGAGCAGACTGTCGCTTAGATACCGCTTAACGAACGTCGAACGGCCACCACGACGTTCATCTCCAACTTATAATAGAGATAATATATAATGCGAAAATGGGTGAAACTTGATCCCCCCATGCATGTTTGGTGGTCCCTAAATCGTCGTCATCAGTTCAGATCACATCACCCCACATGCATGATCAGATCACCCCACTGAGGATCAGATCCCCCACCCATGATCAGATCATCCCATCGGGGATCAGATCACTGCACCCATGATCAGATCACCCCACTGAGGATCAGATCATCCCAGTGAATATCAGATGCCACATTTCACCCAGAAGTCCACTGTGCGTGATGAGATCCCCATATAGAGTAAAAAATTGGCGAAGACAGAGAGAGAGAGAGAGAGAGAGAGAGAGAGAGAGAGAGAGAGAGAGACAGACAGAGACAGACAGAGAGAATGAGCGACGGGCCCGGCCCTTTTCGGCCGAAGGCCGAATTACATTGACTAGTAGAGATAATGGTTCCTCCATTGTTGTCAATCTTTTGAGTTTGGTAACAGAATCCGAAAAACTTGAGAGGTCAATAAAATTTAGACAGACAGACAGACAGACAGACAGACAGGCAGACAGACAGACAGACAGACAGACAGACAGACAGACAGACAGGGTAGAGAGGGAGGGATAGCACTCGATGTGAAGAAGACAACACCATTAGCTGAAACACCCACCAAATAGTAGAGAGATCTTTGTCGGAGTTAAAGAATTAACACACGCGAGTGAGAGACATGGAGAGAGAGAGTAAAAGGAAGATATTCAGCTAGTTTAGTTTGAGAGTATCTCTCAATTCTTCTATAGCACGTGTCCGTTGTGTTTGTCCTTACAGCTCCTATATTGCTAGGAGTTAGTTATTTCTGCTAGTTATTTCTGTTAACCACTCTACTGCCGCTCATGGCTTCTGAAGGTGAGACTTTCACCGCCCATCACCACCACCATGTAGTTGGTCGCGTAGGGGCTTGTGTGAGGGGAGCGTGTTGCGGGGTCGTGAACAGAGGGGCGCTATAACACGTGTCCAAGTAAAGTAGGAATTGTACAAATTCACTTTTAACCAACCAATATCATATTATTTCAGCTACTTGGCATCCAGTGGTTAAAGATACTCATATTCCATGGAATTTGGAGAGAACTCCTCTTCAAATTAAAACTAACTCCACTACCGGGAGTGGGGATGTGATCCGGGTTCGAGTTTATGATGCAACCATCACTTACCTCGCAACAGTGGCAGTGAAATTCGAATCACCTATGGCGTACTTGATAAAATTCTGCCAAGCATCGACCGAATTCCCAGTACAACCACCAGAGGAAGTGGACAAGACGTGGATAATTGAAAAGACGACTACTAATCTCAGTATAGAGTGCAATGGAGTGGAGGTTCTTAACTTTCAGTTTAGTGATCAATGCATATGGAGAGGAGATAAAGTGAGGAGTATCACATTTACTCAATTAGACACCGCCTCAGATAGCTACAAAGCAAACCCAATAGGTAATGAAGACCCGTGTAAATAAATTTAAAGACTGACAATGACAATGACAATGATTATATCCATCATTTCCCACTCATGACAACCAAAGCAAACCAAAGCAAACCAAAGCAAACCAAACCAAACCAAACCAAACCAAACCAAACCAAACCAAACCAAACCAAACCAAACCAAACCAAACCAAACCAAATCAAACCAAACCAAACCAAACCAAACCAAACCAAACCAAACCAAACCAAACCAAACCAAAACTGGGTTACTCCAGTGAAATCTGTCGAGTTATCTCCCCTTCAGAACAACTTCACACCATGGTGGAGATTAACAAAGATATTTAGTAGTGATAAAAAAACCCGTCAACTAGCCAATTCAAGTGCACCACTTCACAAATCTCACTTCGGAGTTGATACAGAAAGGAGTGCCCCTTTTAGCAAAACTCTTTCCCCCGAGCTTCTCGGTAAATTTGGGTCCGACTGTTATACTTCATATTCTTAGATATTATATACTTGAAGTTAAGAGAACCCTTGCTTCCAATATTCAATAACAATTAACAATTGGCAATCCTCCAAAGAAGTATTTACCCGTTTTGCGAGGGCAAGAGTTGACATCCCATTGGCGTAGAAGGGGTGGGTAAGGGTACACATTTGGTACAGTAGGCATCCAATGGCCCAAATATCCGCCTTGTGGCTATACGGCTCATTCTGAAAGTGTATGATTTTACTTGTTGGGTAACAAGATTTGGGACGATAAATTATTTCATTCTCTCTCTGTCATGGACAGTGGTGGTACCACTGGAAAACAATTTGTTCTAGAGGTGAAGATGAAATAGCTACGTATGCACCTGCTGACACTATAAATCATTGACAGCTTTAATTTGATTCACGTGGTGAGTTTCTCTCTCTCTCTCTCTCTCTCTCTCTCTCTCTCTCTCTCTCTCTCTCTCTCGGTCCACAACACGCACCACTCCCACATGGGGCCGTAAGGTCCCATGTGGAAACAGGGTTAAATCCCCCGAGCCCGGATCCTGTTGGATCTGAGGGCCCGGAGGGCCTCTCTCTCTCTCTCTCTCTCTCTCTCTCTCTCTCTCTCCCTTACTCTCTCAAGGGTCTCTCAATCATCCATCATCTCTTCCACGAACATCATGGCAGATCATAGATCTAGATAAATTAGAAACTTACTTTAACAAGCTCTGGACAGGAGTAGAGGATAGTTCCAACTACACTTTGCATGAGACCCTGTTTCCGGCGACTAAGTCCGAAGTCAGTGAGCGTCACCTTGTCCGCATCTCCAACCATGATGTTGTTAGGGGTCAGATCTCTGTGGACAATCCCCTTGTCGCAGTGAAGGTACCGCAATGCAAGCACCATCTGGAAAAGAAGGAATTATTTAGTTAATTAAACATAATTACACGGGTACATCTAATTGAAAAACTGAGACTTTTACTCAGATAAGGGGGTAACGTCGTCTCCGACTTCTGTGCTCCAAGCACGGGTGTGACAGGAATCCACATGTGAGGTGACATGTGAGGTGATGTGACACCGATTTCAGACAGCTATTTTGATTGTTAATTCTTTCTAACCTGGACAAATATCTTCCAGATCCGTTCCTCGCTGAAAGAGAGGCCCTTTTCCCGGAGCGAGTTGAAATGTTCACTGAGGGGAGCACCATCAATTAGCTGCATGACAATATACAGCCTGTTCTGCTCCTTGAATGTACGGTAGTACCTATGGAGATGGGAGGGTGAGATAGAGAGAGGGATGATTGAGGGAAAGAGAAAGAGGGGGGGGATGATGAAAAGAAAAGATAGAGAAGACAACGAAGGACATGGGGATAAAGCCAGGTGGATAAATTAGTGGGACATATGGTCCAGGACTGTATATTGTTCATCCTGTCAAGTATAAATGGGCGTTTGTGGGTGACAGTTGAATTGTATATACCAGAGCGTATAATATGCTGTAAACAATAGTATATCCTCTTTCTTTATTTCTCTCTCTCTCTCTCTCTCTCTCTCTCTCTCTCTCTCTCTCTCTCTCTCTCTCTCTCTCTCTCTCTCTCTCTCTCTCTCTCTCCCTCTCTCTCCCTCTCTCTCTCTCTCTCTCTACTCGAAGTTGTTGAGTGAGTGCCATTCATCTCCCACACTCTCTCATTTTACTCGAACAGCTGGTTTTTCCTTTTCCACGTACCAATAAACGCACACTAGCCTTCTTCTAAGCGCATTTTTCATTGTATGTTTGTTGAGTTAGACATTTTCTTCGATTGAGTAAAAAGCTCTATCTGCCATCGCTTTTAACGTTCTTCTCGTCGCCGTGATTATAAAATGTTGCTTGTTTTTACTCGATATAACGTCACAACTCAGATCCTTCAAATTCAAGAGTTAGGTCTGTGCTGCTCTGTGGTTGAGCATACTGCCCTGTGGTATAGAGCGAGGTCTTCTTGGAATTCTCTGACTAATAGGTTCCCTAGAAATTGCTCAATTTGCCATCATCCTCTCGGGTTAAAGGGTATACGGTGAAAAAGAAAGGGGTCAGAGAGGGAGACACAGAGACACAGAAAAAGGGGATGATAGAGAGAAATAAAAGATATTGCAGGGTGAATTATACAGAAATTCAGCAAAACTGCTATTACCGGACAATATTTGGATGTCGGAGATTTTCTTTAATGATGTTCGTCTCGTTCAGCATATCTCCTATACTCTTGGTTCGTTCCTTGTTGGTGGACCCAAAGGCGGGGTGTTGCAACGGTATCTGTTGGGGGTGGTGGCATGTGTTGGGGGGGTGGGGGGGGGGTGGGGTGGTGGTGTCTGTTTGACGCAGTCAGCAGTGGGGTTAGGGGCTTCTGTTGGTAAATTGGGGGCGGGGTGGGGTCGTAAAATCGTCTACCAAGGGGAGAAATGAAACAAACCTCTTTCATTGCGAGGTAGGTTTCCTCACCGCCGCCTGATGTTTTCCGAACCTTGTAAACACTACCGAATGCCCCCGATCCGAGGTGCTCCAGAACAGCATATGCCCCTGCGTAGAATATGGGAGCCCTGTTCTGGTTGGTGTTGTGGATTCGCACCCTGATCTGACTTCGTATTTCCTCCTGGGGAGAAAGAGAGAGTATAAATTGATATGTCCGGAAGAGGGCCGAGCAAGGTTGGTAACGAAATTACCCCTGAGGCATCACGGTAGTTTTAGCGTGCCCGCAAGGTAGGGGTAATTTCGTTACCAACGAGCAACTAGGATAGAGCTAGGACCGTGATATATGTAAACGGCTAGGTGATGGCCGGGATGTTTCTCAGAAATGGTCTGTTGAGTGCTGAGAAATACATCCAAATGAGTCGACATACCTCTCCTTTCTACTTCCTTACTGTTACATTATATCCATCTGTATTTTGTCTCTTCTGGCTTTAGTTAATAACAACATAAAAGGGGCAGTTTGCTTTCTATCTAGAACAAGTGCTGTCTATACTCTGGCGCCGCCAGACGCCGATTTGACAGAGCGCTCAGATCGGGTCGGCGCCGGCCGCCACCAGAGTCCAGACAGTACAAGTGTAGCTAAGAGACTCGAAAAAAGAAAACAGTAAACACGGTCCTATGATGTTTGCTTCCACTGCACAGTGCACACGCGAGATAAAATTACCGGTCTAACCCTCTTATAGACTCACATTCACCTCAGAGCTCTTTGACTCTCTTTGAGAAACCTGAGACACTGTTATCTGCACAGTGAAGCATGTTTCCCTCACACACCTCTATCTCTCTCTCCCTAGCTCTCACTAGCACACAAGATAATGCCCCCTCCTTTCTCTTCTGCAACATAATGTTTACTACCCTGATATTACTGCTCGGCCTCCCTCTCGCTTCCCCCCGGAACATCCTTGTGGTCCTCCTCGATGACGTGGATTATCAGCCCAAAACGCTCTCCCTGGGCCTCCCCAATGTCACCACCCACTTCCGGAACAATGGTGTTATCTACAACAACGCCTTCGTGACAACTCCAATTTGTTGCCCCTCCCGGGCGAGTATCCTGACGGGCACCTACCAGCACAACCACAGGACGTTCGATAACACAGTGGTGAATGGCTGTGATGGACCCAACTGGGATATGAATGTGGCGCCCAACAGCATGGGCAAGAGACTACATGATATGGGATATAAAACTGGGATGTTTGGTGAGTCTCTACATATTAGGACTACATTACAATTGTGCAGTCTACTAGTCTGGCCGAAGGAATCGTGATTCGTGTCAAAATTAAAATGTGGGAGATTAATATTTTAACCCACACCTGGTGGTCTATTGTTGCTGCTCAGTGTACAATTATTGTGTGTGTCAGGGGGGGGGGGAGTGTTACACTAATAGTCTCCAGCTGTATACTAGACGTGTTTTTGTACAAGCCAACAACCCCAGACACTGTGCCCCCCTCAATCTCTCTGTGCCCCCTCTCTATGTCCCCCTCTCTTTATCTCTCTGTCCCTCTGTTTTTCTCTTACACTTTGATGTGTGTTACTATTTCCAACTGGTGTCTGTAAGCCAACAACTTTAGCACCTTGTCTTCTCTCTCTGCTTGTCCTCCCCTTCTCGATCCCTCTCCTTATCCCTTTCCACGTTTCACCACCAGCTACTCTATCTCTCCCGGCTCTCCCCTTAACACCATACTATCCCCCATCTACCACAATTCTATCACCATTCTTACTTCTAATTCCATCCCCATCTAATTCTGTCACCTTCTATCCCAGGCAAATACAGTAACAATTACAACGGCAAGGAAGTTCCACCCGGTTGGGATGAATGGATGGGACTGAAGGGTAACAGTGTCTACTACAACTACACCCTCAACAGGTATACGGCGTAGTGTTACAAATAATCAGGCCATGGGTATATCCATCGTTGAATTTCCTGATATTACATCTTGTTGTAACTCTCTTTCCTACATTTGTGAGACAGGGTCGATCAAAGTAAATCTGAGTACACGGCGTGTGATCATGTTTGACAGATATAGATCATGCTATCACCCCTCCCCCCCCCACATAGGAATGGAAAAGAGGAGAAACACGGAGATAACTTTCAGAATGACTACCTTCCTGAGCTAATCCTCCAGGCAGGCATCAAGTTCATGACTGAGACAAAAGATCCCTGGTTTGCATATCTCAGTTTCCCCACCGCACACGAGCCATTTGATGCCGCTCCCGAGCATCAGAACCAGTTCAAGGATAGTACCCCTACGAAGTACCCTACTTACAACAAAACAGGCGATGACAGTAAGTTTGGCGTTAATTTTATAGAATAAGAAATATTAATATGATAATATCTTCTTTTTATTTTTTATCATATCGCGATAACTGTCTGGCACGGTGCCAACGGTTCCGCTGTATACCCGATCTGATTGCTGCTCTGTCAGATACTGTACGATAAAAAATTAAATATAGATTGGATGATAAAAATTTGCGTTTTTGCAAAACCCACGAAGCAAACCGAACTTTTAATATATAATGTTGATTAAGATTATGACAGATAGAATAGGTATTTCATGGCGGGCGGCTATAACTTTCTGTCATTTGCCTTGATAAGGATAAATCATAAACTAAATATATTCCTTCCAAATCCTTCCTTCCTTGAACCCCTTCCCCTCTCTCTCACCCTCTTTGTCTTCCATTACAATTAACATCTCTCACCCTTCCTTCCTTCCCCTTTCCCTCTCTCTCTCTCTCCCCATCCCCTCTTTGTCTCCCATTACAATTAACATCTCTCACCCTTCCTTCCTTACCCTGCAGCTAAACATTGGTACACAAGATCTAGGGAGCCCATGACAAAGTATGGGGAACTGTACAACACCCAGGGCTGGCAGAGGCGACTATCCTCTCTCCAGACGATTGATAAGGGTTCCTGGCTCCTTAAATCATCCTAAGCCATACATAACGCATCTTCACCTCGCACCTATCGTTGTAATGTATGCTCTCTCTCCTGCTCTCTCTCCTAGTTAAAGTAACGATCTCACCTCGCACCACCCTCACATCTCAGTAAGTATCTCACAACCTAACCCTAATCTCCCCTGCTAGGTTTCTCTTTGGAGAGTTTGGCATGTTTATGGACAAGAGGCAGCCGTATGAGGTGACAATACGAGTACCCATGTTCGTCTCAGGCCCACTCTTCCCCAAGGGATCCAGCAAGGTCGGCATTGTCCTCAATATTGACATTGCACCTACTGTGGTGGATGTTGCCAAGCAACTGATGGATGATAAAACTCCCGAGGAGAAGGAGGATGGTTACCATGGTTACGAGTTAGCATTTGATGGACAGTCCCTAGTTCCCGGTAGTACCCAACAGAGCAGGAGTTCCTTTATTATCGAGTATAATGGAGAGGGAAACGACCAGGATAAGGATGATTGTAGCAAGAAGAACATGAGGTGCTGGTACAAGGATAACGAGGTCTGGGCGACACCCCCACATTTCAACATTCCCAAAGGGGAGAAATTCTGTTTTTGTGAGGATAGCAGGAATAACACGTTCATCTGTGAGAGGAGGATATCCGCACAGCTCACCCTCGAGGATGATTTCTCTGATTTCCTTCACTGTCACTTTCCCAGTGGGTTCAGCGAGTTTTACGATCTCCACCAGGATCCCTTCCAGCAGAAGAACGTGTGGGCAGACCTCCCGGAGGAGGTGAGGTTCGAACTGATGGGCAGGTTACAGTGGGGTGTCAGGTGTAGAGGATTGGAGGAGTGTAGTGTTCTTAACACAGGTCTCAATGGCAAACTTAATGAAACATTGTGATGAGTGGGTGTTATTGAGGGTGAGAACTATTAGTGTGAGCGGAATAATTATTGATCTAGTGATTTGTTTTGAAAATGGAGTATATTCTTTTAATTTTGGAAAATTGTTCACTCTAATTTACTTAACGTGTTTTATGGTGACTGATAAATACTTCAGTGGGCCAATTTCACTCTTCAGTACCAAATCCTCCTTCCATCCTTTATCAGACGACTCATTCAATCCAAACCAATTCAATCCAAACCAATTCAATCCAAACCAATTGCTAAACCAAACCAATTACTAAACCAAACCAATTACCAAACCAATCACCAAACCAAACCAAACCAATTCAATCCAAACCAATTACCAAACCAAACCAAACCAATTACTAAACCAGTTACCAAACCAATTACCAAACCAAACCTACCGTAGATGTGTTGATGTAATGGAGCATGCCCTTGTAAGCGTTTATCTCTGTTATGTAGTGACCCACATCGATAAACATTTCGAAGAGATCAGGGGGGAACAACCTGAAAATGTAGAGGTTACACATAATATATGCTTTGGTACAAATCCTTTAGAGTTCACCTTTAAACTATGTCTAATACAACTACCCAATTACCGTTTGAATATCTGTCTGTTCCGCTCCATGGAGAAGAGGAACCTGAGGGCACGAAGAGAACTTTTCTGGAGCATCTCCACAGCTTCCAGCTCCTCACCCCGCCACCCTCCCTGCTCTACATCAGATAGCACCAACTGGCCCAACACATACACAGCATTAGACTGGACTATGTTTTGGGCATTCGCATCGTTTAGCGATAGCTGGGTTAGTGCTGCACAACACGCTGAAATGTGATGGTGGGTTACTGAAATTGAATCCTTCTTGTACTAAAAAGTAGGGGGCGTCATCAGAAGTCCGTGAATTATGGGGCTATAGGGAATAAGGACATGATGGGGAGAAAAGAAAGACATGATAATTGGTAACCACATAGAAGGACATGATTGAGCGTACTCCAGATACCTGTCTGTAATTTAATTGACTCCTGTCTCCCTGATGAGGATCTCTGCTCGCCCCTATCCGTGATTGGGGAAGCCCGTTCCTCCCCCTCCTCTGCCAGAAGCAGATCACCTGCACCCCCAGCTGACAGGGTGCTCGTCTTGTTAACCTGGTCCCTGCAGAGGAGATCGGGTGTCACGTGTGGAGGGGGAATGGTGACGTAATTAGGTACTAACACTCAACAAGTAACACGTGATTGGAATGGGGAGCTATGATTGGATGAGGTACATTGTGATCAGGTGATTGGTAGTGAAATTGACACAGATACAAGGTCCAATCACGTGACTAGACTATCATATCACGTGACTAGACTATCATATCACGTGACTAGACTATCATATCACGTGACTAGACGGTCATGTCACGTGACTAGACGATCATGTCACGTGACTAGACGATCATGGAAAGAGACCATCACTCTAAACTAAGATCAGGTCTATGGAAGTAGAGCGGGGACATCGGACACGACAAGCACTACAGACAGGGCCGGGACCTGCACCAGGTATAAATGGGACATTTCGTCATCACTTCGTCACCATTACGTTACCATTATGTTCGATTTCTCCGCCACCACACAGTACATCCCTCTGCTCAGTGACGCAGCTGCAGTTGTTGTCGTGGATGATGATGTGACCTGCTCCTCTTCCTCCTCCTCTCCTCCATCCTACCATGTTACCAGAAGCAGCAATGTTAACACCCTCTCCTCGCCATACAATGTTAGCAGTAGCAGTGGTTCATCAGATGATAGCGCGTACTATGGATCTCCTCCCCGTACCCCTGATAATATCCCTCGCTGCAACATCACCTACCATCCAACCTCCTCCACTCCTAACCGTCTACCTCTGGACCTGCAAGACCTGCCCGTCTCCCCCGTGGACCCCTCCTACCCACTCCACGAGCCCTACCCGACTCCAAAGTACTGCCCGGGGTACCTGGAGAACCTACAGAACAAGATAATGAGACGGAAGGGTAGTGTGAGGAGTGACAAGGAGAAGAGCACGTTGAGCTACCTGAAATGTTTGAGTAGGGAGGAACGTTATGAAGAGATGTTCGTTATTTTGGAGAACTTCTCTTTCTCCGTCACCAACCACCGCTGGCTTCAAACCCTCTGGCTCCGGGGACACTACACAAGGGAGGCAGGTCGACTTGGTAGAGGTCTCGCTCCAGCAGATAGGACACGGATAAAGCGGCAATTCCCCTTCCCTGCCGCCATCACATCTCCCCAGCTTGATATTGAGGATCACCGCTACTCCAAGGACTTCCTGAAGGTCTTCTACGGTATCAACGAGTATCCCAGTCCTGGCGAGAAGATGATGTTGAGTGTACGGTGCAAAATGACATATCATCAGGTCAACAGCTGGTTCAAGAACAGGAGAGCGAGGGATAGGGAGGCACTTGCTGTATCTGGAACGGAATTCCTGTCCCCTGCCTCGCCCCAGTCACCAGAACAGCTGGACGAGACTCTAGATTTGATGATGGGTATTATCAAGAGAGACCCTGACTGTGTCATATGAACAGGGAGAGAGAGACCCTGACTGTGTCATATGAACAGGGGGAGAGAGAGACCCTGACTGTGTCATATGAACAGGGAGAGAGAGAGAAACTCTGCCACTTGATATATCTGAGAGATGCTTCTTACTGAGAAACTGTTGATGACATGATGATGATGATGATAGAGAGCGAGAGATGATGTTATGTGAACTCTATTTTGAGAGAAATTTGTTAATTCTTAGAAGTGAATACTTTGTTGAAACTATTTTGTTACCAATATGAATCATGTGAGTCTTACTGGATAATGTTAATTAGAAGGGGTATTCCACCTAGCTCCCTTATATCACTACTACTGTCATTGTCACTACTCAATCTCTCCACAATCGACACCTGAACAACAATTGGGCGATTTGATTAGAGCGGATACCATGGGATTGACCCTCCGCACGAGGGTCAATCACGGGTGACAACAACTTATCTGCATCCTAAACAATTCACAAATTGCAAAATGAAAATTGCAAAATGTATAACTTACAACATTGCAAAATGATTACTTACAACATTGTAAAATGATACAACTTACAACATTAAAAAGTAGTGACAGGTCTTCCTCATGTAGAACACTCAGACAGAGGGGTATCCCATCAAACACCTTCACTTGTTCCTTAACATTATCAAGGGAGCAAAGCTGTCTAAGGAGCTCTGACGATAACCTGCGTGATGACGTAACGGTGTGACGTCACATGTAACATGGAGTTGCATGCTACATGATCAGAGGGACGGCCGGAGCACACTGGAGGAGCGGGCACGTGCGCGCGGAGTACATTACATGGGACGGTCCGCGCGCTACTGACATGCCACCAACAACTCTGGCTCCCTACTGCAGCGACCAGGAATGGGAGATTGGGACGGTACGGGAAAACTTGACTTCAATCAGGGATGAAAACTTACTGTCTTGTCGTTATGTTGGTATAGTCCTGGAGAATGTGAAGTAAAGTTTCCACACAGTTCATCTCCCCTATCATAACACGGGCCTGGTCACTAGATGTGGGATGTCACAAATTACCGACCCCTTTCCTGTAATTACTTGCCCTGTTTCACCACGCCCCGGTAATTACGAGAGAGAATGCCTACCTTCGAGCGAGGTCTATAAGGGCGTATAGGGCACAATTTAGAACACTTAGATCCCGTGCACAGAGAAGTAAAACCAGACTATGTGGAACATCGCACGCTATCAGCCAGAGTCGCTGGCTTGGCTCTACTGACAGTTTCTGGAATATATCTGAAACGGAAATATGTGTTCTAGAATGGAAGGGGTGTCATACGGGGACAGGAAGTTGGCAGTAAAAAGAGGAAGATAGATCCAGAAAAGAAACAAAGATAGATCTAGAAGATAAAGAATAAAATTAATTGTTGTTCCTTACTTGTCATGACTTTAAGAACTTCAATTCCCATAACTTCATCCTCAAAATTCAGATAGTCCCTGGTCACTGTCCTCAGCACCTGCAGAGAAAGGGGGCTCTAATAGAGACCTATTATATTGTCAAAATGATGTCATAAATCTAGGATATATAAGGTTACCCTTCTCGGACCCCCAAAGTAGAGTATGAAATCCCCTATGACGTATCAGATAAGTAATGGGACAGAGAGCATCTTTTGGGAGAGAGGGGGAGAGAGAGAGAGAGAGAGAGAGAGAGAAGAGAGAGAGAGAAGAGAGAGAGAGAGAGATAGAGAGAGTAGAGAGAGAGGACGAGAGGAGTAGAGAAGAGATCAGAGTAGAGAGTTCAGATAGAGTAGGACAGATAGATACAGAGACAGAGACAGAGACAGAGACAGAGACAGAGACAGAGACAGAGACAGAGACAGAGAGAGAGACAGAGACAGAGAGAGAGAAAGAGAGAGAGAGAGAGAGAGTAAGAGAGAGAGAGAGAGAGAGAGATACCTACATTTAATCCTAACTGCTAGACATTGTTCCCACACACTCACGCAGAGTCTACTTGCTATCGAGAAGGAGGAGTAGCTGATTTTGGCACACAATAACTCTTTCACCAGTATCAATCTTCCTATATCTTTACTGTACTAGTTGTAGAAAGATATTGAACACTCACACTGCACTGCATGTGATGTCTTCTTTTTAATCCCCCTCAGGCACAGGAGAAATGTAGAGAGGAAGAAGGAGGAGGGTAGATTGAGGATATAACTAGTGGCTGTCTTATAGAGAGAGAGGGAGAAAACTAATGACATCTGTTGATCTGAATAGTACCTCCAGTCACATTCAGATCAACAGATGTTTCGAGTCATTCCGTTACCGATAATCGATATGTATGCAAGTTTTAGATTCAAATACTATATCTGATTGTAATATCATGGGGATACATTCAGTTACGGTGGAGTGTGTGGGCACCTGTTAGAAGGACTCATGGACTGATGCCAGCCATCTAATGATTCAAATTCTTTTGGCCTTCTCCGTCGCATGCGGGGGAGGAGAACCATGGAGAAAAGGGGGGGAGATAGTGAGAATTTTGGGCAGACAGAGAAGAAAGAGGGAAAATATCGATATAGGCTTTTGAAAAGAGAAAACCGACACCCTCACACCATTCCTCTCTTTCCCTCCCGTACATTAATCCCGCCAACACAGTAGGGGGTATTACTTTTGACTGACACATACATGACAGTGCTATATGCGTGTCCCGGTACATAACTTGGCAAGCATCTCCCAATCATCACCTCTCCTTCTTTACCATACAACTCTTTCTCTTTTTTGTCACCCCATCCTCTTCCGCCCCTATTTTGGCCACCAATCTCAGGGTTCTTCCCTTTTCTACGATGCACTCAAAACTTAGTCTCCGTCATATTGGCACGCCCACACCCCCCACCCCGCCACCCCCCGCTATCACTACCGGGGACCAATATGACGGAGCACCACTGTCAGGAGCCAGTGACGTTACGCGTACCTTGGAGAGTATTTTCACGCCCCCTAAATGAAACAACACGTACCTTGGAGAGTATTTTCACGCCCCCTAAATGAAATAACTCTCGCTGGTAAGACGGGTCTCTGATGAAGATTTTAACCCAAATAAGGATTCTCAGGAAGGACTGTGACTGGTAGTAATCTGAACTGACAGAGTCCAGCCTTGTCCGAACAAGCTCTTCAAACACCTGGAGGGAGAGAAATGTGTGTATGCGGAGAGAGAGAGAAGAAGAGAGTGGAGAAAAACTACACCGAACTAGATAAGAGACTGTCAGTGCCAATGCTCCTGACCATCGCCACTATCCGCCATGAGCTCTGACCGCGCTAGATACGTGCTCATACCTTGTGAGATGGAGGGATATGTGGTTGTAATCTTTTCTTACGTCTGTACAGGGATATACGCTCCGTTACCTGGTTGTAGATGGCTGGGGAGGTGGGCTGGTTGGTTCGGGTACTGGGCAGGACCGAGAGGCATCTGCAGGACACCCGTTGAGCGCCCACAGCCGGTGGTACATGTCCAGTCCATCGGGTGTCGAACACCTGGGGGGATGAGTTGTTAGAATTGCCAGCCCTCTCTCACTGTGCCCCGCACCGGTTAGTTAAGACCTGGGGTATGATGAATTGTCAGGCTGCTACACTGTAGACTTCTACAATGTAGAATCTGCAGAGGGACGCTCATATCTAATGCTGAATGATGAGTGAGTGATGTGGATTAGGTCCAAGGGGGAGGGGGGTTTGCATCCTGTGGATCGAAATTATGTTCGTTTCAACCAATGATGATGGCTTTGTTATAATTCCGTCTAATCACTCGATTCACCTCACTACCACCCATCCTATTAGGACACATAGTCTCTATTGCTGCATCTCGCTCAATTCTCTCTCTCTCGCCCTCTCTCTCTCGCTCTCTATCTATCTCCTCTCTCTCTCTCCCTCTCTCCTCTCTATCTATCTATTTCTTCCCCTCGCCCTCTCCCTATCCATCTCTCCTTTTTGTGTGTTGAGTGGTATTGGCTTGAGTCGCTGAGACGCGCCTGTAAGAAGGTCGAGGTACCCATGCATACCCACTGAACATCAACACACAGTGTGTCATGTGTGAAAAATAACTGAAAATAACTCACTGAAAATAACTCACTGAATTTTTGACCTACAAAATTTAAATTTTGATATATTCAAGAGAGATTTGGAAAATAAAAGAGAAAAGGGTCTGATATAAGGTTGAAACTGTGTACCCCTTCGCAGCGGCAGTAGTGTGTGTATGTGTGATGAGATGCAACAATGACAACGAAAGAAAGGGAGAAGAGAAAGAGAGAAGTAGAGAAATAAATAGATAATAAATATAGAGTCACTTAGAGAGCAGAAAGAAGAAGAGCGAGGCGAGAGCAGGAGATAGAGATATGAGAGAGAGAGGAGAAGAGAAGAGACTACTAGATAGAGAGAGAGAGAGAGAGAGAGAGAGCGAGAAGGCGGGAGCGAGAGAAAGCTATAGACTAGACTTGTTCTTGTTTACTAGTTTTCAAAATCATTATACCTCGGTAGTGCAGCAGTCAGCGGGGCGGGGTTGACTATAACTATGTACTTGAGGGGAGGGATAAAGAGAAAGAAGGATGGGGAGAGAGAGAGAAATATAAAGATAGAGAGAGGGGAGAGAGGGAAGGATGACGGCCTCGGGCGTGTTTACCGTTTTCCCAAAGTACTCATCACATATGAGTTGCACTAAAAAGCTTTTTAAACTTAGTGGGGATGAAAATTGGGGGGGGGGGGGCATTGATAAAAGACACATTTGGGAGGCGGAAGCTGGAAATACTAACCCACCGAGTTTGAATTTGCGAAGAAAGAGAAAGGTGGAACGCGTGTACAATAGCCAAGTAGACTTATACGGGATGGTTTCGTCCACCTCGATGTGTTTCTCCTCAAAGCAGATTGTATAAAACTAACCGAGTTGAATTGCGGAAAGAAAGGGTGGAACGGGTAACATGGGCCAAAGGAAGACTTATATTATACGGGATGTTTCGTCACCTCTATTGTTCTCGCAAAGCCAGATTGACTACAGTGGGGTGTATTCCAAATCACTGTGCCAATGGTCAGAAGAGAAGAGAGAGGAGAGGAGAGGATGCGAGAGAGGACGATAGTAAGAGAGAATGAGAGAGTAGAGATAGAGAGAGGGAGAGAGAGAGAGAGAGAGAGAGAGAGAGAGAGAGAGAGAGAGAGAGAGAAGAGAGAGAGAGAAGAGAGGAGAGAGAAAGAGAGAGAGAGAGAGAGATAGATATGAGAAGATGATAGAAGTAGAGAAATTATTGGATAGAGAGAGAGAGGTAATAGCGGAGAGATAGTATGAGGCGTAGTGGATGGGACTGATAGAGAAGAGGCGCAGGAGTCATATCCCCATCGTGGAAGAGGAGATAGATAGAGATGATGCTCAGCGTAGATACTCTCTAGATAATATGAAATATAGAGAAGAGGAGCAGAGGGGAGAGAGCAGATAGATAGAGAAGATGAGAGCAAGAGTACGAGAGAGAGATAGAAAAGAATGAGATAGAGAGAGCAAGCTAGGAAGAGTGAGAGGTGGGGGAAGAAGAGGGAGAGGAAGAAGAGGAGTCAGAAGTGGGAGGGGGGAGGGGAGGGGGGGAGGGGCGGAGGAGTAGGAGAAGAAGGGGGAAACGGCACACGGGAGAGAGGAGAGGGGGGAGAGGAGAGGAAGAGAGAGAGATTGCTTGTGGCTTGAAAGAAAGAAGAAGGAGAAATATTATTTTTATTTATCGTTTAATATAAAGATGTGAACATTTTTCGGCTTATGGTTTTAAATTCGGTTTTAACCTCGAGTTTGGTTATGAGGAACAAGACCACTGGTTTCTGAGAAGATTGAAGAAGATTGAGGATAATACTAGCCTAGATATCACAGAATGAAAGACGGAGACAACAGATGAGGCGACTTGGAGGTTGGCGGAAATACAGATCGAAGTGATTACAATACCAGTTGAAACAATGTAAAGCGCATGGTTACGCAACAATAATGATGGCATTGTGTCCGCCAAATCGCCCATGATAACGACAAGACATATCATCCAAACAGATCCATTTACCATCCCCTGCTGATGGCTCCTCGGCCAACCATCATGATCTCTTGTTCGCATTACCCTGTGGTCTCTCTCCCCTCATCTCCCTCCCTCCCTCTCTTTCTCTTTCCTATCGTGGCTCTCCACAACATGCGCAGAAGTGAGAGCTACTATAATAAGCATTTTGTCAAACAACCCTCGCCCGTCCTCCTTTCGCTGCCTGAGAAACTCAACAAATGAACCTCTCTCATTCGAACTGTGCCCAGAAAAAAAACCTATTTTCGCCCTATCTTTCTCTAGAACAAAAAAACTTTTTGTTTTTATTTTCCATTATTCTTCCATTTCCCCTCCTCTACTTTTAAGGCTTTGTTATGAGTTCTCAGATTCTTTAGTCTGTCTCTAATCGACCAGCCAAGGAGGGTGAAATGGTTTTCATTATTACATACACTTACCCCCCCACCCTACAGCAACTTTATACGGGGAATGGATATCCGTCATGACGTACCATTATTGACGTATTATTATGACCTATAATTGATGCCCTAGAATGGAGAACCGGGATTAGGGGTTCCGGTGAATTTCACTGATCACTATCAAAAACTGTATGGTGATTGATATAGTAAAAATAGAGACAAACATGATAGAGAGTTGAGATGAACGGGGCTTGGGAGAGAGAGAGAGAGAGAGAGATAGAGAGAGAGAGGAGAGAGAGAGAGAGAAGAATAGTGTTTGTTTGGGGATATACTCTCTAGCAGTA